>CM053592.1:186189098-186206890 GCA_028646515.1 Pseudochirops corinnae
GGGGGGGGGGAAGGGAGGGGAGAAAATCTGAAACTCAAGTGATTGTGGAACTGAATCTTGTAAATTAAAAGTAAATGAGTAAATAAAAAAAATTAAAAAAAACATTTACAAAAAATTGATAACTTTTTAATTGATCATTTAATCAATTTAAATTGATGCATTTTAAAAATGGATACATTTCTGTGTTTTGGCAGTTGGCCAGCACTTTGCATGCTTTATGGTGTTCTATAAATACTGGCCATCATCACTTTGATCCATCCTACAAAACCCCACCTCATTGGTAAATTCCCTATAATGTATATTCCAAAAAGCAGCATAAAAGAATGATCAGGATGGAGCATTCCAGCATCTTTACAATTTATTCATCCAAAAATTTATTTAAATTTTTTTCCAGTGAACAAAAATTAACTTTAAACTTTAGTAGACTTTAAAATAAAGTGTGTGTATTTCTCTCTCTCTCTCTGTATGTGATTAGTTTCAATATTTTCCTGAGTTCTTGATCCAAGTTTTGAAGTGGTTATAATTTATAGAGCTGTATGTAGTAAGGGTGCTAGAAGGTACAGTGTATAGAATGCTGGACCTTCAGTCAGGAAGACTTATTTTCCTGAGTTCAAAACTGGCCTCTGACACAATTAGCTGTCTGACCCTGGGCAAGTCATTTAACACTGCGCCTCAGTTTCCTCATCTGTAAAATGAGCTAGAGAAGGAAATGGCCAGCCACTCCAGTATCTCCACCAATAAAACCCTAGATAGGTTCACAAAGAGCTAGAAATGTCTACGAAAACAACTGAACAACAATGATCATGTCCAGAGTTGCTGATCTGAGTTTTGAAGTGGCTATCATTTGTAGAGTTTGGTGACTGTACACATTATTCTTTTGATTATGATTTGTTCACTCTGTGCCCCTTCCCATGGGTCTTCTCTTATTTCTTTCAATTATTCATATTTCATTATGGGACAGTGATACTCTATAACACTCAAATTCCAGAGTTCTGACACCTCAAAGTTGAGAGGAACCTCAGAGTCCCTCTTATCCAAATTCTACTACTAGCCCTACTGCCTTTCCTAATTCCCCAGGTCTGGACTACTTTTCCAGCTCATTGACATTCTAGCCATTCAGAAAGACCCTGCCTCAATCCTACCTCCTCCATAAAAGTTGGTCCCATCAGTTTGATTGGAGAACACTCACCCCGTCCTCGTAACTCTGTCGTCTTGTGGTCTTTTGTATTCGGGTGTTTCCTTGGGAATATAAACATACAGTATGTTAGATTCAACAAACATTTAAGCAACAGCCCCTACAATTCGCAATATCCTGTGTTAGGTTCCCTATTTATCTGTGTACTGCCTTCCTGCCTATCCCAGGAAAGGCCAGCTGGGCTGTACTATAAGTGCATGAGAATCTAGAACAATAGGTTTTGAGCTGGAAGGGACTTCAGAGGCCCCTGGTCTTACTCCCTCCATGCCCAGGGCAGTTAAATGACTTGCCCAAGGTCACATAGGTACTAAGTATTAGAGGTAAGATTTGAATCAAAATCCTCTGATTTGAAAGCCAGTCTTCTTTTTCCTGTACCAGGCAGTCAATGGGAAAGCCTGAATTGTTGTCAAACTGAGACCTGTTGAAGATCTTAGCTTAAAAAGACCAAGGTCTCCCACTGCATCCTGGGCTGTCTCCAGTCATCCTGATCTAGATCTGGCCACTGAGGCTGGTGACTTTGCATAGCCCTCCCTCACTTCAATCCGATTCACTGGCATGTCACAGTATCACCTCCCTGATGTCATGGTCCTCTTCTAGAACCAAGGACCAACAGCAGCAGAACCAAAGAATGGACCTGGAGGAAATTTAGCATTAATCTAGCCTGAACCCACCATTTTAAAGAGGTGGCAGACTGGGGTCAAGAAAAGGAAGGGAAGAAGCTGTTATATATGCTAGACATTGTGCTAAGCAGAAATATTTGACAAAGATTTTCTCACTTGGTCCTCCTAACAACCCTTCAAGGTGGGTGCTACTGATTCCCACTTTACAGTTAAGGAAAACAAGGCAGAGGTTGTGACTTGCTCAGGGTCACACAGCTAGTAAATGTGTGGGGATGATTTGAATTCATGTCTTCCTGACTCCAGGCTCAGTTCTCTTTCCTAGGTATCAACAGCTGGGTGAGGACTTGTTTGCCTAATGTCAGAAGACCTGTAGAACTGAGCCAGGATCTCAGATCTCTTGACTCTAAGCCTTGGGCTTTTTTTTCTTCAGTTTTCTACTATCTCCAATGAGATTATAAATTATAGCTTTTACATCCATAATACTTTAAGATTTACTGAATATTTTACATACATTATCTCCTTTTGTCTGTGCTAGGATTAGCCTCATTTGATAGGTGAGAAAACAGGTTCAGGGAGGTTGTGACTGGCCCAAGGTCACACAGTCAGGAAGTGTCTGAGGAAAGATTCAAACCCAGGTCCTCCAGACTCTTTTTCTACCATGCCACAAATTAGGTACAGTTTTTTGAAAACCTAAAAGTATCATCTAAATGTCAGTTATGATGATTACTCCACTTTACTACCTGTTTCATAAATTGTCAGACAGATTGGCAGAATAGGCAGTATCTGGTAGAATGTGCATGAAAATACTTCCCATTTATGAGTAAAGGCAGCTGAGCTATTTAACTGGCCAAAGGCCTCAGGTGAGCAAAGCAGCCTCAGACAATGGAATAAAGTCAAGTCCAGCAAGTACTTATTGTGTATTATGTCCGACAGTCTGTCTGCAGTGTCTGCCTTCAAGGACCTAACGTTCTCAAACACATGAAGGGAAACTGAAACATTAGAGGGCGGGGCTGGCACGATCAAAATGAGGGTGGTGTGGCAAGGAGTGAAGACATGGCTGGCCTGAGCATCTTCCTTAAAATGGGGGGTTGGGGAGGAACCAGGCAGTCAGAGGGAGAAGCCAGAGGGCAGAACAGACTTCCCAAGTGAGAGTCTAGGAGTGAAGTGAAACTTCTTTGGTGCAGAAGAATTAAGTCTGAAAATGCATTGCAGATCAAAGCCTGCAAATTCAAAGTCCTTAGAGATCATTGAATCTAACTTGTTCATTTTACAGATAAGTAAACTGAGCCCCAGAGAGGTGATCTGTCTGAGGTCACAATGATGGCGCTGAGCCAAAATGGGAACCTAGGTTTGTTCAGCCTGAAGAGCCAGTGCTTTCTCTACTACAATTCTCTACAGGGAGGTAGAGTGTTCCTCAGGGACTTTTCTAATCTTTCTGCTGTAAGGAATTTGGTGACCAGGCAAGGATTAGGACTAAGTTGCAGATAGAAGAAAAAGTCTCTGGGAGAAGGCAGGGGAGAATAATCATACAAGAGCTAGCTAGCATTTCATGGAAGAGGAGAGTTAAAACCACCTTTTAAAGCCATGCTTTCCGAGACGGTAGCAGAGTGGAAAGAGCTTGGGACTGGGAGCCCCCTGAGGATGTGCTTCTGCCACCAACTTGCTAGTGTGATCCTTGGCCATCATTTTATTCTCTCTGGACTTGTGGTTATGGCAAGTGTAAAGGAAGGCAGTTGGATGAGCAGAGAGGAGCTTGAAAATTTCTTTATACTTCAAGAATATCTTGATTCTACGACACATCCATCTATTCCAACAGGTGCCCATTGATGTTGACCGTCTTTCTACCAGGAAGAGAAGCTGGGGCCAGCTTAGCCAGTGAGTTTGAGGTTGGCTGCTGTCCAGTCCGGTTAGCTCCTGCCCTTCCCTGGGAGCCCCCTCCCTCCCCCCCCCCCACCAGTCCTCTACCGCCCTCTTCCGACTTCCCTCCAAGCCCGCGGGGCTCTGCTTTCTCCTGTCTTCTAAAGTTTTTCTTTCTCGCCCTGGGGATTCTTTCTACCTTCTCTCCAATTCTCTAATATCCTCTTCAGTTTGTCCTTCACTCCCCTGGCATTTCCAGCCCATCTAACTCCAGCAGTCCTTTCCAGACCTATACATTACTTCCTCTCCCATACTCTATGGTCAAGCCGAACTGGATAGACATACATCATCTCTGACAGGCAGCTCCTATTCCTGGAATGGTCCCCTCCCCCCGTTTTTTGTTTTTGCCTTTGCTCCTCAAAATCCATGCCTGCTTCAAAGCTCAGCTCAAGAAGCTTGCCTTACATTGAGGCAAGAACGGGGCACCTGACTCGTGGCCCTCTAGGTCCTCAAGTTTGGTCCGCAGGTTCCCCACTCCTGTTAGGCCCTTTCTTGCGGCACATGCCAGTGCCTCCCTTCCTCCAAATTCCTTTGCATATGTTTGGCATTTAGTTATATGTGTACACGATTTCCCCCCTTGTACGCTTCCTGAGGGCAGGGCCAGGTTGCTTTTTTGTCTTTGTACCAGCACAGTGCCTTGGCACCTGGCAGAAATGCTTGTCCGGTGGAATGACCGAAGCAGAATTAGGGTCAGGGTCAGAGTTGACGGCATGGAGGACCCAAGTTTGAATTCTGACTTTTCCGTTCACCGGCTATGAAATCCAACCCAAGTCACCTCTCCGTATCTCAGTGCCCACATGTGTAAAAGAAAGGCCTTAAAGCTCTTTCTGGTCTAAATGTATGGTCTCTGAGGACCTTTCAGACTTCTTCCTCTCCCAGCAGACCTTCTCTTTCCAGCTCCTGGATGTCTTTTCAGCCTTCCTAGAGGGGGTGGTACCAGACCAGACAGAGAGAAGGAAAAGAAGAAAGGGGACGAGGGGGAAGAGGAGAGGGGCGGCGGGGGGGGGGGGGGGGGGGGGGGGGGGGGGGGGGGGGGGGGGGGGGGGGGGGGGGGGGGGGAGGGAGGAGAAGGAGGAGGAGCTGGGGAGGAATCTAGGAGAGAAGAGGCTGGGGAGGACAAATATTGAGGCTGTGGGAATGAGAAGAGAAGAGGAGGAGGGAGAGGAGGAGGTAATGAGGAAGGGAAGGGGAGCATGTGGGAGTCAGCAGGAGGGGCTCAGGGCACTCGGACTGCGGTTGGCCCTTTAAGGCCGCCGAGCTGTGGGCGGTGCCCAGGTAGAAGGGGGCGGTGCCCGGCCGGCCTCCGCTCTTCCTAGGGTGTACGGGAGGATTAGTCCGGCCGCCGTTCTGCGCCCGCCCGCCCGCCTGCCGGCCAGCAAGGGGATCAGGCTCGGGGGCGGATTGAGACGACAGTCTCGGGCGGGGGCGGGAGAGGTGGGGAGCGGGCCGTCAGTCCCCTCCGGGACCGCGACGCTCCTCCTAGCGCGGCCATCACCCTCCACCTCTTCCTTCACCTGCGGCCAACCTCGGGCGGCCACTTCCTGCCGCTCACCTGGGCTGTGCTTCCCTGGCTGAGCTCACCTGGGCGGTGCTCACCTGGGCCGCGCTCAGCTGCCTGCCGGCGCCGGGGAGGAGGCCCCCCGGAGGCTCCCCTGGCCAAGATGAAGGACCGGCTAGAACAGCTGAAGGCTGTGAGTGCCGCTTCCCCGCGGGCTTCCTCCGGGGGAGGGCAGGGCAGCCCCCTTTCTTGGGGGTGGGGCGGGAGGGCCCGGGAGGCTGTGTACGTGCTAGAGGGGTGGGAGGTTGGCCTTCCTTTCCTCCGTTCTTCCGATCCCCTTCCCCTGCTGCTGTGGGCTCCCCTCCCCACCCGTGTCATGTGCCGGCTGATTCATTCCAGGGAGGCTGCTGCTTCCCTGACCGTCCCTGCCCCGCACCCCCTCCGTCTGTCCAGCTCCTCTGAAAGTCTGAATGGGTGAATGGTGCTACCTCCCTTCCCCACCCCCATCCCATCCCCCATCCCCCATCCCCCATCCCCACCCCTCCACTGCTGGGTCTCCGTGCACTGTGCCTCAGCGTCGATGGGTGTGTGTGTGCGCCCGCATGCTGCTCTATTCGGCGCAGGGTCACCTAAGCTAGGTCTGGCTGGCAGAATTGGGAGGGTGGTGGGGCCTGGTCTTCCTGGGGAGACAGAACGAAGAGGTCATTCAGGTCAGTCCTTCTGTCTGTTTTCTCCCTTGGGCGTTCTTGACTCCCTTCTCCCCGAGGCACTCTTCTTCCCTCCAGCCTCTCCCATGGAGCAGCTGACACCTCCTTCAACTTAAAAAAAATAAGTCCGGTCTGGCTGACTGCCTGGGCTCTGCTCCTCACTGTCTCCTCTCGTTATTGATTCCCCCCCCCCCCCATCAGTTGAGTTTCTGTTGTCCAAGATTTATTTTGCTTTCTCTTCGAAAGCCATGGCCTAGTCCTTCATTGCCCTTTGAACTGAGTTTATTGTAGGAATGCAAATTAAATCAAAGAGCCAGGTTTCCTCAGGGTTGGCCAGAGGAGCCTAGGAGGACAAGGAAAGGGGCCAGGGTTTGTTGTGGGACTTTGTGGGGGATCCTGGTGGAGAGGTGGTTCAGAAAACCCAGTCTGTTCCCAGGGGCCCCTAGGCATAGAATTTCTGTTACTTCCCTTTAGTTAGGACTGGACACATTCTAAGTCATCTGAGGGGTCTGTTCAGTTGTCTATTCTGTCCTATCCAAGGAGAAGCAAGAAAGATCTCATCTGTCCAGTTGTTTCCAGCAAGAAATTGCTAATTAACAATGCTACATATATTTATTAAGTGCCTCTGTGTCTAGCAGGTGCTAGGTGATGGAGAGACAAAAACAGAAGGAAGCAGTTCCTGCCCTCAAGGAGCTTACATTCAATTGGGGTCAAGAATATCTACCCATATAAGTATATTTTGAAAAGTGGGGTAGGTACTAGACCTGTGATTTCACCTGTATAAGGAACTGCCAGATGAGGAAGCTTGTCTACCAAAACAGTTTGCCATGTAGTCTTAGGGAATTGCCAGTAGGGCTGAGAGGGTACATGACTTGCCCAGGGTCACATAGCCAGCATATAAGTGAAATTCAGGATTCAAATCCAGATCTTTCTGCCAAGACTGGAGCTCTATCCATAACGCCATACTGCATCTCATAGGTTCCATACAAAATACATACTAAATAAATTGAATGAAAATTAGGCGGGAAGCATTAACGCCTGACAGGATCAGGAAAGGCTTGGAGAAGGCAGTGGGCAGCGCAGCCTTGACATGAGACAGGGCTGAGGAGACCAGGTATGAGATAAACCAAGGCTAGGAGTTGCTAGGTGTGGCAATAGAGGGCCAAAACTCATCTTCTTGAGTTCTACTCTGGTCTCAAATACAATCAGTCACAATCCATTGGGCTAGACACTTAACCCTGTTGCCTCAGTTTCCTTATCAGTAAAATGAGCTGGAGAAGGAAATGGCAAATCATTCCAGTGTTTGCCAAATGGGATCACCAAGATTTGGACACTATTGAAATGACTGAACAAAGGCAAGGGGAGAGAGAGAGAGAGAGAGAGAGAGAGAGAGAGAGAGAGAGAGAGAGAAAGAGAGATGTGGGAAAAGCCCTGGGTATAACATTGAGGGACTAAGTGGAAATCATAGAAGATCACAGAGCCAGAGGGGTCCTCAGGGGCTCTCTGGTCCAGCCCCTTCATTTTAATGAGGACCCAGGAAGTGGAAATTACTTGTCCAAGGTCACATAGGTGGTAAGTAGCAGAGCCAGAATTTTATCCCTGTTCCTTTCAGTCTTGATCCCACCCTCTCTCCATGGTCACCCTGTCATTGCTTGCATGGGATGCAAAGAGCTATCCTAGAACATAGGAAGGTGGGATACTTACTAATGTTCTAGAGAGGCTTGGGTTGGGTAGAGTGGAAGGCTCATGGGAGCGAGCAGCAGGGAGCTCTGGCTTCTAGGTGTAGCTCTGCTGTCAACTAGCTTTGAGTTAAAGCAGTTCACTGCTCCTCTTGGTCCCTTCCAGCTTTCCATATTAAGAGACTGCAAGGCAAAGTGGATGGAGGGTGAACCTTGGGGGAACAGACCTGAATTCACATCCAGACTCTGAGATACTATCTATGTGACCTCAGTACCTCCAGATAATTTTCTTAAGACTCTAAGTTACAGATAAGTTATGCATCTGCATTGAGGGAGGAAGCTCTTTCACCAGGAGTGACCAACCCATGATATCAGAAATCTGGACCATTCCCACTGCCAAAAGGAAAAAAAAAATTACACATAGCTCTGAATGAGACAACAGTTCAGAGAAAATTACATAATCCAGCGCGGTTTCCTGGAAGCTTCATTGGTAGGGGCCTAGTGGTCGACTTCATGGCCTTCGCTATTAGCATGCTGCCCCCACCCCAGGGCTTGAGGTCTTCCTGAGGTCAGAGTCCCCAGGCTTGAGTCTTTCCTTAAATTTGATGCTGGCCACCTGAGTAAGTCATCTTAGCCACCAACCCTTAGGCCAGACTTCTTGAGTTCACCGGGAATGCCCAGATGTGCCAGAAAGGGACCTCGCCTGATTTTGGGAAGCTATTTCTTACTGATTTCTTTGAGTATTTCTAGATCATTTAGGCCAGTTTCTTAACTTTCTCAGCCTCAGTTTCCTCCTTTGTAAAATGAGAATGATAGCTCCATTCTCACAATATTGCAAGAATATGTAAATGAGAAAATCTATTCAAGAGCTCTTTACAAGTCCTTTAAAACCCTGTATAAATGCTAGTTGCTAATGTTGCTCAGTCATTTCAGCTGTATCTGATTCTTTGTGACCCCATGCCAGGTTTTCTTGGCAGAGGTACTGGAGCAGTTTGCTATTTCCTTCTCCAGCTCATTTTACAGATGAGGAAACTGAGGCAAACAGGGTTAAGTGACTTGCCCAGGGTCACACAGCTAGTAAGTGTCTGAGGCTGGATTTGAACTCAGGTTTTCCTGACTTCAGCTTCATCACTATTTACTGAGCCACCTAGGATCATAAATTTAGATTTGGAAGGGTTCTTTGAGGCCATCTAGTCCAACTTGAAATTGAGCTCAAGTGACTTGCACAGTTATACAGCTAGTAAGTACTGAGTCAGGATTTGAACTCAAGTCCTTGAATTCTCCATCTAGTTTTCCAGTTCCCTAAACTCTCAGCTAAGGTTAGGGCTGGGGAAGGAAGAGGGGGGAGGAGGGAGATCAGGAAGGAGGGAAGGGATCTAGATGCTGGGAAATGGAAGAGCCACTTATAAAAGTTGATATAATCTAGTCCAATCCAACTAACCATTATTAAGCACCTATTATATACCAGTTTGGGAGGCTCCAAATTGTGGCTGAGGGTTACCTATGTGACCTTGTAAAGAAGACCTAAATTCAGGCTCTGCCTCTGACATACCTGCTGGGTGAACTTGGCAACTCCCTTGGCCTTTTGGTGTTCTAGACACCTGTATAAATTACAGAAGTTGCCAATATGAATTGGTGGGTGGTTTCTGCACTAGGAGCTCCCTATGTGGATGAAATCACAGGTGTGGACCTTTAAAAAAAAAAGTTCAAGTTCATATATTTTTTTTCAATGACTTATTTATTTACTTTTAGTTTACAAGATTCAGTTCCACAATCACTTGAGTTTCAGATTTTCTCCCCTCCCTTCCCCCCCCCCCCCATGGAGGCATGCAATCATGTATAGGATCTGCAAATACTTTCACATTATGCAACAGTCTGGTTGTATAGAAGGGTTGTAACCAATGAGAAGTTCATGTATTTTTAAGAAATAAAGCTACCTTTGGTAGAAAAGTGTATTTTTAAAAATTCCCTCAGATCAGTAAATAATTGGAGCCACCTAGTTAGTGGGCATTTGGAGAACACCAGTGAAAGCCAGGTGTTTGTCCCCATTTCGGTGTCATGGACCCCTTTGGTTGTCATCAACCTGTATGACAGGTGCGGAGTTAGGTGCTGCAGATACAAAGGCAAGAGTGAAAACAGCCGCTGTCCTCAAGCAGCTTACTTGTTGTCTTGTCCAGGAGACATCCTGTGCCTGTATACTTCTATACAGTTATATACGTGATTGATACAAAGTGATTTTGGGAAGTACCTAGCAATTGCTGAAGGATCAGGAAAGGTCTCCTGAAGGTGGTACTTGAGCTGAGCCTTGAAGGGAAAAACGGATTCTGAGTTGGATATCTCTTTAGAGTAAATTAGACTTTTCTTTGAGAGAGCCTAGAGTAATGCCCCAACTGGTGTCTTGTTCCATTGCTGGGGGGTCCCATCCTATCCTGTAAGCATTGATTAAAGACTTACTGTGTGCAAGGTCATGAGGACACATAGAAGGGAAAATCCGACAGAAAATGATCCCTGCCCTCTGGACCTTCCATTGTGTCCCTCTGAAGGTCTAGGAGGGGGAGGACTGGAGAGGCTTCTATTACTCAAGGTAATGTCCTCACCTGGAGGACTGGAGTAGATTAGGCCCCTCCTTTTGGAAATCTAACAACAAGTAACAAATTTGGCCCCTTGTCTCAGATTCCAGGTAGAACTAGGCCCTTCCCTACCAGGCTGACCACTGAGCTGTCACCATTGGAATGCGTGGCTATTTTTGCTTTCTGTCTGCTCAGCCGGGGGCTGTCCATGGAGAATTTACTCCTCCTGTGTGAGCAGGAGGGAGGCTGGGTAGGAGAGGAGAGTGACAGGGATTGAAGAGGGATTACAGAACCCGGCAGGCAGGCTAAGGCCAGAAGATAAAATGCTTGGATGAAAGAAGGGGATTAATTTTATTTTTATTCCCAGTAATGTGGTGGGGGTGGGGCAGAGGAGCTGCAGCTCATGGGAGAACGCTCCAGCTAAGCAGCATGGTCCAGCAGGAAGAGTCTAGCTATGTTACTGGAAGGCTGGAGTTCCAGTTATTCTCAGATGAATCCTTGTGTGGCCTTGGGCAAGCCTCTTTCATTTTCTGAGCCCCGATTTCCTCTGTAAAAGGAAGGTGTTGGTCTCATCTAGAGGTTCTTAACTTGGGGTCTACAGGCTCCCAAGGGGGGAGGGGTCTGTGGACTTGGATGGAGAAACAAATGACAACCTTATTTTTCCCAGTCTTTGCTTTCTTTTGTCATTCTGTGTGTTTTATGCATTTAAAACCATTATTCTGAGAAGGGGTCTATAGCAAAATGCCAGTGGTGTCCATCTATGACACAAAAACGTTATGAACTCTGCTGGGGGATCTCTGTATCTCATCCCTCTAAGGGTTAGGCTTTCTGCATTGGCTCACATCAGTTCTCCATTACATCCGTACCCAGAATTCTTTCTCCCCCTGCCGTCTCCCCAAATCATCCTCATCCTTCAAGGCCCAACTCAAATCTCACATCTTTCAGGAAAGTATGGTACAGAGAAAATTGGGCTAGCTCCGAGGGCAGAACACTTGGGATTAAATAAATAACCGGTGTGATCTTGGGCACGTCACTTCTACCTGGGCTGGGCTCCATGACCTAAGGTCCTGAGGTCCAGTAAGAGGCCCCCGATCTCTACACCAGAACTCCTGTAAGCTCTTATGTTTCCTGTTGTCTCTGCTCTTCATCCGCCTTCTCCGTGTGTGGTAAATAAGGAATAATTGGGGAAACTCATCGAGCTATACCATTTATTAGCAAAAAAAGGCCTAATAAATGGGTCTGGCCTCCACAGTCAGCCCCAGACTCCTTTATTATGCCTGTTTTGCTCATACAACATAAAGCTCAGATTGTTCCCTCCGTTATTATTAATTATCTCCCACAATTAGCGGTAGGAAGAAGGAAATGCTATCTTACCGGAAATGTTTGTGTTTGGTTTTCAGGCCTAAGGGTAAGAATTCATTCTGGGGTTGCCTTTTTTTCCCCTGGGTTGATCTAAATAATGTCTGAGCTCACAGAATAACACTGTTTTTCTACAGCCAGTTAAAGTTTGCACAGGGTTTTTCATAGATTATCTTAATTGATTCTGGAAGCCAACCCTTTGAAGGAAGCCTTGTGGTTATTGCTATGAGACGGCGGAGTAAGGGAGGCTTACCCAAGACCGCTTAGCTGGTCAACAGCAGAATCCGGATTAGAACCCAGGTCTAGGTTCTCTGCTCTTTCCATGCTGCCTCATCAATTTCAGTTTTAAAATTCTGAGCCATCATCTTCTCTTCCAATTAAGCTGGCATTTACTTAAATGTGCAGAGAGCTTTTTGGTATTTTGGCCATAAGAAGTCATGTGATCATGGATTTAGAGTCTGAAGGGGCCTTGGAGCTGTTCTGGTTTAACATCTTCATTTTATAGATGGGGAAACTGAGGCCCAGGGAGGGGAAGGTAGTAAAGCACCAGATTTGAATTTAAGTCCTCTGACTCCAAAGTCCATGCTCTTCAATAAGTACTTGGTTGATTGATTGGGTCTGCAAAATCAGAACCATAACCATTAAGGGTGATGGGGGCTTTGCACCGGGGGACTGACACTCAGAGGTGCATGTTTCTTCCCCATAGAACTCTAATAAGATTGGGAGCACTGCTTCCTGAAGACTGTTGGCAGTGTGGACCTAGGTGTTGTAGAGAGAAAGTCCCTTCCTGCTGTGTAAGCACCTTGGGGAGGGGGTGGAAGATGCCATAACCCTCCCTCCTGCTCAGCTGTCCAGGGGGCTATTACACCTTAAGCATGCTGTTAGTATTATACTCCTCTTCCCAAACCCAAATCTTTGGTGCTATTGGGTCTGACTGGAATGGGCTGCCCCTGCCTTGGCCTAGCCTGGACACCCAGGGAATGTGGAACACTTGGGCTGAGTGGGGATGGCAGCATGTGCCCACATCTAGGTATCCTAGAGTCCCTGTCACTCTTCCCCTTGTCTCACTCTCTGACATTGCCCGAGGTGCTGGAATTCTTAACCAAGCCTCAGAACAGAATAATCACCCTTGTCCAGTTGGTCAGTGACCCTCCTGCTCTCAAAGGTGCCTTCATCCTGGCACTGGGAAGTGTTGCTGTAGATACCAGGTTGTGGATTTTCTCTGCTTGTGGTCCTAAGGCCCTTAGCCTGTACACTTGGACCTTTCTTCACCAGGAAAGCCAGACAAAAAAACTAGCTGGCTCAATGCTAGTCCATCCTTGCTATTAGGAGAAGGTTTTTAATCCTATGCCATTTTGAGTGGGTGGCACCACCTTTGACTATGGAGCATAACATGAGGCTTGTAGAGGGGAAGAAGGAGAAAAGAATGTTGGCTTCTTTTCGGTTTTACTGGGCCATTGAGAGCAAATTGAGGGAGTCATTGGTGTCCTGGAAAATCTTAGACACCAATTAAGAGTCAGTGGACCTGGGTTTGAATCCTGGCTCTGCCATTAACTCAGTAGGGAACATTGGGGAAATCGTCATCTATGTGAACCTTAGTTTCCTCACTGTATGACCTTGGGAAAGGCATTGACGCCTTTGGGTCCATTGTCCTCATCTGTAAGGAATGAAGTGAGATGATCTCTCAAATTCTGTCCAACTGTAAAATCCTAAGACAAGTGCAGTCCAGCAAACCTCCTAGAAAGCAGAGACTATGAATGCCTCATTCACTGCGAATGTCCCATTTCTAATCAGTCACCATAAGCTTGCACTATCTGCTGGGCTAAGTGCTAGGAATGCCAAGAAAGGGAAGGGCAGCCCCTGCCCTCCAGGGGCTCATGATCTAGCCATTTCTTTCTGCATTCTCTTGAGGAAGAGCAGGAGCTTGTGTTGGCCACATGGCTAGTCACTAGGTAGATCAGAGGCCCTTAAGGGCCCTGCTGGCTCTCCAATCCTTAATGGGATTTAAAGCTGTAAAGAATCTTTGAGGCCAGTTAGCTCAATCCCTTCATTCTGCAAATGAAAAAACTGAAGCCAAAGGGGGTCAATAAGGTGCTCAAAATCTTGGCAGTCGGGATTCCCGAGTCTACCTGTTTTGTGTTGTCTCCCCTTTGGAAGGTAGGCTTCCTGAGGGCAGAGGCCTTATTTTTGCCTGTCTTTATATCCCCAGCGCTTAGCACATGGCAGTTGTGTAATAGATGCTTATTGGTTGACTAACTGAAGGATTAGGCTTGTTCTGCTTGGTCCCAGAAATAGAAACAATAACTAGAAGCGGAAAAGAAGCATTTTTTTTATCTTTCTGCCAGGAAAATCTGCCTACCAATGAGAGCTTTAGAAAAGATAAATTGTGGCCTTGAGAGGCTACCTCCCTGGAGGGCTGCAGATCAGGCCTGGAGGACCTCTTGGGTACATGGGAGGTCAGAGTCTCATGCTGTGGGCTGGACTAGATGGGCTTGGGGGGCAGCCAGGTGGTGAGTGTTGGGCCTAAAGTCAGGAATTGGTTTCCCTGAGTTTAAATCTGGGCTCCATTACTAGCTGTGTCACTCTGGGCAAGTCACTTAGCCTTGTTTTCCTTATGGAGAAAGAAATGATGAACTACAGTATCTCTACCAAGAAGACTTTGCAAGGGGTCACAAAGAGACCTACTGAGTGACCACAACAAAGAGGGGTCGGAGACCCTTCACACCTTGCCGTCTGTTGGCTTGTACAAACCCGGGCTGTTCCCAAGGTAACTGTCTGTCCCTGGAGGCTGTGAGTAAAGTTCAACCTCTGGCTAAAGAGATTAGTGGAGTCTTTAGCTGTCCTAGTTAAGGCAGCTTTGTTGGACCTTTACATAGAGCTGGTGACTCGGAGCCCATCCTCCAGCCTGGGCCAGGCGGGTGGTGGGGGCTCCTCTGGGGAGCCCCGGTGGGCTGTGCTCTCTTCCTTCCCAGCATCCCATCCTGGCCACATCTTTAGATAACCAGTGGCATGCATGGCCCTGGTACCGCTTCAGCTGGTGCGGAGAGTGGCCTTGTTTTATGTGTCAGGTTGAGCCTGACACATTCCTGTGCACAATGATGTGTCCAAGGTGGTCTAGTCTTTTTAAAGATACGAAGGTTCAAAGTTGGAAGGGACCTTTGAGATTATCTGCTTCAGCCCCATCATTTTACAGAAGAGGAAACTGAGGCCCAGAGAGGGAACGTCATTTGTCCAAGGTCACACAGCAGCAGAACCGGGGCTTGAACCCATCCTAAACTCCATTACTCTTTTCACAGCACATTCCATGCTGCTGCTAAAGATGCATAATTCTTTCTGAATTCTTGAGTGGTGGGCTCTTTATGGAAGACAGGGAATTTTCTTGCATACCTCTGTTCCTGTGGCTATGGTCTTTTCCATGTCATCTCCTCCCAATTCATCCCCTTCTTAATGGGTGTGTGTGTGTGTGTGTGTGTGTGTGTGAGAGAGAGAGAGATGGACATCCTCAAAAATCTAGGGAAGCCTTTCTACCCCTTCTTCAAATAAAGCTTTTTGCCTGCCTTCATCATAGAAGGAAATTCTCAGTTTTAGTGAAAATAAAGATGCATTTTTTTCTCATCCAAATTCATGGACCCTTGGGGGACTGGGCTTCATGTTAGGAACTCCTGTTCTAAAAGCAAAGCAAAATCGATTCCCTATATTAAAAAAAAAATACTAAACCTATTAAAAAAAGGACATATTATCAAATTAATAAAATAAGTAGGGTGAAATAACAATAGAGAAAATTTATTTTAAGAAATATGAACCTAATATAAACAGTTCTATGCCATCAAAAATGAGAAGGTAAAAGAAATCACAGTTTGTCTATAAAAATATAAAGGAGCTAGATAATAGAATACCAAAGATCCCCCAAAATGCAATTTTGTAAAAAGTGAACTAATTGGAAAATAAATATTGCAAATTAAAAAATTCATTTGGATTTATAGCAGAATTCTATTAAACTTTTTCAGAAGTTATGACTTATGTTATACAAATTATTTTTAACTGTACCATTCTGCAAAACTTGATTTATGACACAAATATATTTCTAATGCTGAACTAGGGAAGGATAAAACAAAGAAAATTAATGATTAACATCCTCAATGAGTGTATATTCAAACCTTTTAAATAAAATCCTGCAAGAAACACTTATAATTAAAAAAAAAAAGATTGGTTCCCTAGCCACTCCTTCACCTGCCCCAAATCCTTTTCCTACTTTTCAGTAGCTCCAACTACCACCATCCCTGTTTCGCCCTTACCTGCCTTTTCAAAACTTTGCTAGAAGTATCAGTGTCTAATGAAGACTTTTTCTTCCTCTTCAGCAGTCTAGCCCATTGTAGTAGGAATTCCCATCCTTCTGGAAAAGTCTTTGTTTCCCTTTGCCCCAGCCCCCTCCACAGTGCAAGCTCCTTGAGAGCAGGGTGACTTGCTCTTTTGTCTTTGAATCTCCAGTGTCTGCCATAATGCCCAACACAGCTGCTTTATGAATACTTGTCAACTGATTAAATGTTTATAGAACAAAGGATTGTATAACTGGAAGGTACTTTAAAGATCCTCTGTTCCTGTGTTGAAACAGAGAAGGAAACTGAGGCCAGGAAGGGGACTGAACATTATAAGGCTTAGTGGTAGAGCAGGATTAGAAACCAAGTCTCTTTACTTGTGGATCAGTATTGTTTCTACTTAATTCCCTCATCCTAAAAGTATTCAATGGCAGGTAAGTATGTATATACATAGGTAGCAGTGTGGCATAGTGAATAGAGCCCTGGACTTCAAATCAGTAAGTCAAGGGTTTAGTTTTTGTTTCTAGCACTTAAGCAGCTCTGCCCAACCATGAGCATCTAACCTGTATGATCCCATCTCTTAATACATAACATGGGAATCAAATACTTATAGAACCTATGGCATAGGATTGCTTTGAAGCTCCAGTGAGAAAGTCCGTACAGTACACATGATGTCAGTGTTAAAGTGCTTGAGCAATGTGAGTTCTTTTGGTTGTAGTTTCCATGCATACGTAAATATAAGTCTAGGTTTTGTTAAAAATTGAGCCGGTAGAAAGGTGTTGAATGTGGAGCACCTGTGAGACCAGAGTTTACATCCTGGCCCTGCCATCTGCGGCCACTCAGTTTCTCCGTCAGTAAGATATGGGGGTTGGATTTAATGGCCTCTGAGATACCCTCCAGCTCCAGGATCTTGTATTTAGGTGGGCTGCTCCTTGGAGAGCTGAAGTATTCTCTCACTGGGACTATACTGGGCACCATGGCTCACTTGGTTTAATATTGAAATTATTTGAAATAGTGGGCAGGAGCAGAACAGAATTACGGTAACATGGTAGAAAGAAGATTGAGTTTGGAGTCAGAAGTTCCATTACTATATACATTTACTGTGTGCTGGGGACATAGGACCTGGAGTCAGGAAGACCTGAGTTCAAATCTGGCCTCAGACACTTAGTAGCTGTGTAACTCTGGGCAAGTCACTTAACTCTGCCTCAGTTTCCTCATCTGTCAAGTGAGCTGGAGAAGGATGTGGTAAACCACTCCGCACTCTTTTCAAAGAAAACCCCAAATGGGGTCACAAAGAGTCAGAGGTGACTGAAAAACAGCTGAATGACAAAGGTGCCAGGCACTGTGCTCAGCTTTGGGGATGCCAATAAAATTAATTTTGGTACGTTATTCCCCCTCTCTGGCCTTTAGTTTTCTTCTCTGTAAGATGAGGGGGTAAGACTTCCACCTCTAAAATTTGCTGGTCCAATGGGGACCATACGATCCTAAGATCTGGGATGCCTGGGTCCATTTTTGGCTCTATTAATAGCTTAGGGAAATTATTAACCTCAATGTTTCATCGTTTATTAATCTTACAATTCTATCCCATAGGAAAACATACTTCTGGTTTTGGATTGGATCAAGGATTTCCTTGGTATTGGGAACTTCCAGGTTGGGAAATCCCTCTGCTGGTTCTGATTGGCACTTGTTATGTATTTTACAATCTCTTGGAGAGTTTTCTGGGTTGTGGAGAGTTTTTTTTTTTTTAATTAACTTTTGTTTATTTTTAGGTTACATCATTCATTTCCACGAGATTTTGAGTTACAAATTTTCTCCCCATCTTTCCCCTACCCACCACCCCAAAACAGTGATCCTACTGTATAACTCCTCCTGCAATCTATTCTCTCCTATGTCCTCCCCCATCACCCCTCTGACTTTCTGGTAGGGTAGGA
>CM053592.1:186207390-186231342 GCA_028646515.1 Pseudochirops corinnae
CCCCAATTTAGCCTTGTTTTAGTACCAGATCTTTTTACCCAACTCTAAAGATAATTTTCTCTCTGTTGGTCTAAGCAGACCTTAGTCTTAATTGGTTGATAGGAATGAATGAGTGAAAAAATCATTTGTTACATGCTTGCAATTGTGGAAGAAAATTCTGTACTCCTGAGTTTTAGGCATACCTCTACAGAAACAATTTGAATTTAATCTAAGCATTTCTGCTTAGAGAACCAGACATGGATAGAGCTGTTCCATGACTGCAGAAATCTTTTTTGAGTTGGAATGGTATTTTCAAAATAATAGCCAACTCCACAATGAGATAAAACATTGTTATAGTGCTCAGGGTACAGTTCAGGACACATTTACTTTATTGAACAGTGATAGGCAGCTTTTGGTGGGACCTACCTTGGGAAAATAATTATTCCAAAAGCTAGTCCTTTGGCTGCTCCGTTTAAGGATTTTCCTTTCTGGCTGCTTGAATGCGAACTCATACATTGTTATCTTCATTGTTATTCAGACATTTCACAGCCTGGTCTGACTCTTCGTTGACCCCATTTGGGCTTTTCTTGGCAAAGATACTAGAGTGGTTTGCCATTTCCTTTACCAACTCATTTTACAGATGGGGAAACTGAGGCAAACAGGATTAAGTGACTTGCCCAGGGTCACACAGCTAGGTAAGTGAGACCAGATTTGAATGCAAGAAGAAAAGTCTTCCTGACTAGGCCCTGCACTCTTATGTAAGCTATCATCTAGCTGCCCCTGAAGTAGTTGTAGAAACTTCCATTTTGACTTCCTCTCGTTGCCCTAATCTGGTCAAGGTAAACCATTCAAGGCCTTTTTGTCTTTGTCCAGTTGCCATCCCAACCACATCTGGGAGGAGTCGTTCCTTGGCTGACCTGGAGACTGGAAAATGTGTATTTAGAGAAAGACTCGGAGGGTTTCACTTTTAAATTAGTCCAAAGTTTTAAGACCAGGATAACTGCAAAATGCTTCTTGCTAATTCTAAAAGAGGGAGCGAGGTGGCTTTAGTTTGCTTCCATATTCCCTGCAGAGAATGGATAAACTCTGGGAATCAATACAATCATATATATATGTATTTTTTTTTTAAATAAAAGACACCATTTAATCATAGACACGGGATAGCCAATGTGCCACCACAAGGGGGCAGGCTTTTGCTACAAATTGCAGTCTTTTGCATCTTTTCCAACTTACTGTCCTGAATGACAGAACTATATTTCACTAGAGAAAGGAGCAGGTTTCCTTAGAAGCGGCCAGCAGAGTCCTTAAGATGAACACTTAATGACAACGCTTTTCCTTTGTCCTGACAGAACGATCCCCTCCACTCCCCTTCCCCCAATTTAGGCTGTTACGTTTTTAACTTTAGACTCAATGAGTCACTACACTCACTGTTTTAAGCAAAATATATGCATTTTTTGTGGGGGAGGAAAATAATAATAATAATAATAGCAGCTAGCATTTATACAGTGCTTTAAACTTTGCCAAGTGCTTTAAAATTTATTATTTTATCCTGACAACTCTGGGAGGGAGGTGCTGTTACTATACCCCCCTTCTCCCCATTTTATAGATGAAGAGACTGAGGTAGACAGGGGTTACTTACTTGCCCAGGGTCATACAACTAGTAAGTGTCTGGGATGGGTTTTGAACTCGGGTCTTCCTGACTCTCTAGGTCCAGGCCTCCAACTGCTGTGCTACCTACCCAGCTGCCTCTAGTATTCAGGGGTAGGGAACCTACAGCCTCAAGGCCACATGTGGCCCTTTAGGTCCTTGAGTGCGGCCCATTGATTCAGTCCAAACTTCATAGAACAAATCCATTTATGAAGGGGATTTGTTCTGTAAAACTTGAACTCAGTCAAAAGGCTGCACCCAGGACCTAGAAGGCTACGTGTGGCCTCAAGGCTGCAGGTTCCCCACCCCTGACATCTCTTCCGTGTTTGTGCTTATGTTGCCTTAACTAATAAAGCAAGCACTTTGTGCCTCCCTCTCTTATTGTACCATCACATTCTAACTTTCAGTGAATTTGGACAGAGCAATAATACCGGTAGCTTGTATTTATTTAGCCCCCAGGTTTGCCAAGCACTTCACAGACAGCTCATCTGATCCTCACAAAACCCTGAGATGGGGGTGCTATTATTATCTCCATTTTCCAGGTGAGAGAACTGAGATTCAGAGAGATTAGCCAACCTACTTAGGTTTACATAGGTAGAAGTGGCTTGCCAGCCTTGGACAAATGACCTAACCTCTCTGGCCCTCAGTTTACTTATCTGAAAGATGTGGGAGTTGGAGTAGATGACCTCCGAAGTCCCTTTTAGCTCCAAATCTATGATACTGTCTCTCAAGTGGGACTTGAAACCAGGGCTTCCTGATGCCAAGTCCAGCATCTTATCTGTTATGCCATGCTTTGGCTCCCTGAAGATGTCTTTTTGCCTCATTCCTTTCCTCCCTGCCTCGGGTTCAAATCATGACTTCCAATACTTCTGTGAGAGTTGAGAAACTAGATTTATATCTTCAGGTCATAGACTTCCCACTGAAGCCAAAAAGAATAACTAGAAATTCAAACAATCGTTCAATGCATCTTTTACTTCCGTGTAATCGTTGCTGACCTTTGTAGAACAGGTACAGGTATGACCTAGATGTTTTTGACATAAATCTGCCCCGTTTCTTCCCCATGAAAAGTTGATAAAAAGTTGAGCCTGGATGTCATCTTAGTACTGTGTGAAGTTGGCTGTGATGTGTTCATTGTTATAGGGTTTGTAGTAGTCGACCCCTGTAGGGGGAAAAACCGAGAAAGAGTTGAGGTAGAAACTGTATATGTAACTCCCACTCACAAAGAACACGCCTTTTATACAGGGTGATCCAAAAGTCTTAGCGCAGTTTTCAGCTCTTAATGGCTTAAAACTGTGCTAAGACTTTTGGGACATCCAGTATTTTCAAGAGGAATGAACATCATTGTTAAGCAAGGACTTTTGGAAAATACCAGTGCTATTTGGCTCAGGGATAATGCCAGTGTGTTCTACACACCTTGGGGCTAGTTTCTACCACCTGATGCCTCAGTTATGGGAGCAGATCAAGGGATTTTCCATAAGCCCAGTGAATAACTGATGACTGTTTGTCTCCCTTCCCCTCCACCCTGCCCAGCTGATCCTCCTTTGCCATCATTCTCATACTCCCAACACAAGGCACCTGGTTTTAGCCTCCACTCACCTTGTTCCAAAGGAGTTTGGCCACTAAGGAATTGCCAGTAGGTCCTGTGGTTTTCAACTTCCTCAATGCCGTTGATGGAGGTGATGTAAATGCCCCAAGATGTCATTTTGGATTCAAATCTGTAAGGAGGATAAAATGGCAGATGACTAAACATCTCGGGTTAGGTTCTAGAACAGCAGTTCTCAACCTGTGGGTTATGTTCAATTTGTAACAGTGAAAATATATCCTGCATATCAGATATTTACATTACAATTCATAACAGTAGCAAAATTACAGTTATGAAGTAGCAACGAAAATAATTTTATGGTTGGGGGTCACCACAACATGAGGAACTGTACTAAAGGGTCACGGCATTAAGGAGGTTGAGAACCACTGTTCTAGAAGGAAATGGAAGAATCACAGACGGATTTTAAATACGATTTATTGTATTTAAATATGATTAAACTCATATAAGAAGATCTCTGAGACAGCCAGGTGGCGCCATAGTGCACATAGTGCTAGGTCTGGACTGGGGAAGACTTCCTGAGTTCAAATGTGCCCTTAGACTCTTACTAGCTGTGTGACTCTGGGCAAGTCACTTAACCCTCTTTGCCTCAGTTTCCTTATGTGTAAAATGAGCTGGAGAAGGAAATGGCAAACCATCACTATTTTTGCCGAGAAAAACCCAAACGGGGTCATGGAGAGTTGGGTATAACTGAGCAACGACAAAATGTTTATGCTAATAATTGGCTTTTTATAGCGCATTAAGATTTGCAAAACACTTTTCATCTGTTCTCTCCCAGGAGGGAGGCACTGAACATAGGACACTCTTCTTTTTGCGGATGAAGAAGCTGAGAGTTAAGTGGCTTGCGGTGGGTGTCCCTCCGAGCGCCAATTCAGCGCTCTTTCCACTACACAATGCAGCCTTGCTGGACAGGATGGCCCCAAGGGCTTAGGGTGGTTTTCAGCTTAAAACCGGACTGGGACTTTTTGGAACAGTTGACCTTTGACCTTATTATTCTATTCTCCTTTATATCATATTGCCATATTATTATCTGAGGCAAAGTAGTATAGTATATATGCTGACTACTATGACTACTTTGTCAGTGCAAATGATGTGAAAGATGATTTTTTATGATGATCTGCTTTACTGCTGCATCCGAGGGACCGTGGCATGATGCGAAGGAGGCATATCGAAGGCGTTTAACAACTAGGAGCCTCACAGAAGGTGTCTAATAACTGCTTGCTGACTTGCCCATGGGACCTTTCCAGCTGACTTGTAGTGGAATGTGAGCTATTTAAGATCACTTTAAGACTGCCGTACTTTTATATTTGTATCTAGTCCTTTGTCCATTTGTTGTTGTTATTGGGTTGTATCTGACTCTTTGTGACTCCATTTGGGGTTTTCTTGGCAGAGATACTAGAATGCTTTGCCATTTCCTTCTCCAGCTCATTTTCCTGATGAGGAAACTGAGGCCAACAGGGCTAAGTGACTTGCCCAGGATCACACAGCTAGGAAGTGTCTGAGGCTGGATTTGAACTCAGGAAGATGAGTCTTCCTGATTCCAGGCCCAGAGCTCTGTGCACTATGGCGCCCCCTGGCTGCCCCACTTTGTCTACAGCAAATGTTTAAAAAGGCTATTTCACACCCTCACTCGTAGATGTGTGAAGCTGAGGAAGTCGTTTAAGCTGTATGTACCTTAGACAGCTCCCTAGGAGTTGTATAGGTGAGTTATAATTTCTCTGTGCTAACAAGTATCTCATGTTGTAGTGTTATCTATCACAGTTTCATGATGATGATGATGATGGTGTAAGTTGGAATAAGCTTTTGAGCTCCCTTCCCACCCTGATTCTGTGATGCTTTTGCTTCCTGGAATGCCCTTCCCCATTCCCTACGTCTGAGTCACCTTTGAAGGATATTCTCAAGTCCTTCTAGTATAGGAAGCCTTTCCAGATCACTCCAGCCCGCACTGGCCTGGCCGTCTTCCCGAGTGCTCAGATTTTCTTATGTGCTCCTCTCATTTGGCGTTTGTTCATTTACTGCCTTATATTATGTCACGTTTCACTTGTGTGGGGCTCATTCTCTCGGCTCAACTGTAGTTCCTGGTGTGCAGGAACCATCTATTTTTGATTTTTTTGGTATTTTCCACAGGTCCTAGCATAGTCCTTTAATATAGTTTTATAATCCTAAATGATTACATATCCTTGACTGGCGTAACCCATTAAATCCCTCCTTTATAAGGAATAAGTGACTTTACATTATCTTTATCATCTAAAACATTGTTTCCTTTGGATTTTTATATTACCTTTCTTCCAAGCTAGCTCAGTCTATTTCATAGAGGCCTTCTCATTTCTCTCCTGTGACTCTGGAGAAGACCGACCATCACTGCTCCCATGTGTCTGAGGGAGAATCTGAGGCATGGGCATACTGAGGATCATGGACCTCACGCAGGAAGGGGCCTCAGAGACTCTCTAGTCCAACTTCTTCATTTTACAGATGAGGAGACTGAGGCCCAGGGAGGTTAAGTGCTAGGTAGAAGTTAGACAGTAAAAGCAGAGTGGCCCAGTGAGTGATAAATGAGAGAAGGAAATGGTGTTGTGGGCACTTCGAGGGCATTACAGGCTTAACTCACTTGAATGCTGGGTTTTTGCGCTGGGCTTCTTCTAGAACAATAAGCAGGACTGATCCATTTTCCACAGTGACAGTCTCTGTTTCATTGAAGCCCGTTTCCACCCCCCTCAGCTGGTTATTGATTGTGTAAGTCACCTCAATAGTGTCAGAAGTGGAGGTCGAGAGGGGACTATGGTGGCTCTGCGGAGTTTGCTTTACCTCTTGGCCTGCAGAGAATAAAGAGTTAGGCTTTGTGAGATCGCAGAGCTTATACATGCAGAGCCAATGCCTTTTCTGGCATTGGTTTCTCATCCAAAAGAACTTTAAGAGGGAAGGCAGTGCCTGGGTGGGTCCTCGGAATTGTTCTGATGAAGTCATGTGGCAGGTGAAGCCCTTGTGTTTATTCCTGCTATCACAGAAAGTCTGGCTGACCTTTCTCCATGCTTTTGTTTTAAAAAAAAAAAAAAAGTTCAAATTGGGTGTGAGACCTGTCCCTTTAGGGCAAGATATAGCCATAACTAGAGCTTCCTTAGACAGCTGTAGAGGTGTGCCTAGAAACAAATACCAAGGAAAAAGCATCTCAGCAGTGAGAAATTCGCTCCCGCGTAGTTTCTGCCCCTTTTGTTCTGGCCAAGCAGTAGGTGCTGATTCTCCAAGGAGGAGGAACCATATGGAGTGCATTGATTTTTCACTTGCAGGGCATCTCAAGAGGAGAGGAGGGTGTAGATGGAGGTGACTGACTGTTATGTTATTAAAAACAGATATATAAGCTATATCATTCGACTGTGAGCTCCTTGAGAGTAGGGCCTTTTTTTTTTCCTCTTTAAAATCTCTCTCTGTATCCTTAGAAGTTAGCACAGTGCCAGGCACATGGTAGGCCATTTGGATATCTGACTTGATGTCAGTTGGGGAGTTCCTAAATATTGCTATGAAGAACTTTGGGTCTTTTTTTTTTCTTGCTTTTTGGAGGGGGCAAGGCAGGGCACTTGGGGTTAAGTGACTTGCCCAAGGTCACATGGATAGTGTTAAGTGTCTGAGGTTGGATTTGAACTCAGGTCCTCCTGACTCCAGGGCCAGGGCTCTATTCACTGCACCATTTGGCTGCCTGCCCCAAGACCTTTGGATCTTTAAAGACATGCTTACCAGTAGAACAAGCGACATGAGGCACATCTAAATAAGTTTTGCCCTTCAGGGAAGGAAGGAGCTGGGCGATGGACATGGGATTATTGAATCTATTCTGTTCAATCTCATCGAGCACTGCTTCCATAGTCTTCTGGCAGTTCCACTGCTCTCCAGTTTGCACAGAAAGGGCCTGGGAAAGGAAGAAAAAATATTCTAGGTTAATAGAGAACGCTAATAAGTAAGGGAAGGGATTGCTTGAGTCAATCACTCCCCTTCTGGTAAAGTAACTTGCAAGATGCTCTGTCTGCCATTATACCATTATCAGGTGAGAAATCTCTATTGAATCAATAAAGCCCACGTGTGCCCTGTCACAGCCCATGGATCTTTTGTAAAATAGCATGCTGGATCACAACCCGGCCTTGGAGCATCAGGCCAGCAGTTCCAGTTAAGCCCCTGAGAAGGAATTGCTTGTGGGAGGTGGGAGAAGAGCCTCTGTCATTGCTTCCCTACCTTTTTGACCAGAACATGACTTTGTGAGCTCTGTGAATTTGGACTTGGACTTCTCATGGTGTCTGAGGACAAGCTAAATACACTGAGGAAAGGCAGCTTCAGAACTTTATAGAAAGCTACACTATCCACCTATGGGGAACTTTGTAGGGGCTCCACAGAAAGAGAAAAGAACTTCCAACAACCAAGAGCTTTGCCACATGTACTCGTCAAGTTTGGGCTCACTTTCTCTTAGACCAGTGCTTCTCAACCTGTGGGTTGTGACCCCTTGGGGGGTTTGAACGACCCTTTCACAGGGGTTACAGGGGTCACCTAAGACCATCTGAAAACACGTATTTCCGATGGTCTTAGGAACCGAGACACCATTCCTCTATCTGTCTCCAGGCGGGTCCGCTCACATGCAAATACGCCCACATACAAGTATTAAAGGGTCACAGCATTAGGAAGGTTGAGAACCACTGTCCTAGACCCTCTATGTCCTTCTCTGTTTGGAAGTGGGGAATGTTTGTACCAATTGTTCCTGTTATACTACCTTAGTAAATACTTGCTTCTAAAAGCCAGTTAATTAAATCTAGCTGGCTGATTGATACCCATAAGTGAAACACCAGTGGGAGCTAATGATACACACACACACATACATATATACATATGTATATGTGTAGTTATATGGTTATACAGTTATATCATTATAGCTGTATATATAAACTAGATCACTCTATTCCCTTCCCCTGCCACCCCTCATGGGCTGGGCCTAGAACCCTGAGGGGAAAAGAAGCCAGCAGCTTGCCAGCGAAAGTTGGGGTTGATAGAAAAGCCCCAGAGAATGTGCTACACAGGCATAGCGTGGATTGTTGGCAGCAGTTGTGATTGTTTAACTCTCAAAGATTGTTGTTGTTCAGTCATTTCAGTTGTATTAGGCTCTTCTTGATCCATTTGGAGTTTTCTTGGCAGAGGTACTGGAGCATGTTGCCATTTCCTTCACCAGCTCATTTTATAGATGAAGAAACTGAGGCACAGGGGGTTAAGTGACTTGCCCAGGGTCACACAGCTAGGAAGAATCTGATGCCAAAGTTAAACTCAGGAAGATGAGCTTTCTTGACTCCAGGCTCAGTGTTCCATCTAATGTACTGCACCTCCTAGCTGACCCAACTCTCAAAGATCCTCTGCCTCCAGCAATGTGACCTTTTTTGGGTAGAGATTCTCAATCCCATAGAGATAGTCCAGCATATCCAGGGTCTGATTTTGTCAGTATGGGTAATCCTAAGACTGATGAAGGTTGTGACGCTCCATGACTTACCAGACAGCTGTTTAGAATTTCTGGAATCAGTCTCTGCCCTCCCCATCCTCCAGGAGAAAAAAAATCACCCTGTTTCTCACCCGATGATGAACCTTTTTGAACATAATTAAGGGTGGGCAGCTCAGAGACAGGATCATATCTAGAGAGCTGGGAGGGACCTTGGAAGTACAGCCCCCTCATTTTACAAATGTAGGGACTGAGGTTAAGTTCTATGCTCATGATCACAGAAGTGGTAAGCACTACTTGGGATTTGAACTAGGTGGGATTTGAACCCACATCCCCCGATTCAGCAACCAGAGTTCATCAATCTGTACCATGCTGCCTCAGTCAAGATACTTGGATAATGCTAGTCTTATGGGAGAAAAGCAAAGAATAGGAGGCCCTTTTGTGCTTCTTTCCTCTGTGATTGTGCCCAGAACAGAACTACTTGGGCATGCTGATGAGGCCAAATCCAGTAGGGGAGATGGAGGTCATCAAACTGACCTCACCTGTTTTCACCATCCCACTTATTTTATACCCACGGCTGCCATCCTTCCATCTACTATTCTTCGCAAAAGAGACCTTGAAGATCTTGATTTTGATAATTCATATGACACCAGATGAGATTGGAAACTTGATGTTGATGTCTTTCTCGTGATACAGTCATTGCATGGCCATTGCCAAGACCCACCTTCCCTTAGGCACCGTTCTTAGACCAAGGCTCAGGTCACAGGTTGGGCTGGCTAGCTCCAGCACTTGGCTCCAGCACTCACTCTTTACCTTGTCATCCATAAATCCTTTCTTCCACCTAGCCACTGTGTTCATTTCCCGGAGACCCCACTGACTCACCTCTCCTGGTCTACACCTGCTCACAAACCTCCAAGCACTCAGTGCAAATATTCTCATTGCCCCTCAAACTCTGAACCATTGTGTGCTCACTCTCTCTGCCCACACTTTGTTCATCCCCATATCTAGATCTGCTTCTAACAAATTGATGACCAGCATTAGTTCTGATGCTATAGTTTGATACCTTTAAGTAGCATCCTTTCAAGTAACTAGCTAATAATGGTAAACATGTAGACAGCATTTTAAAATCTGCAAAGCACTTTTGCATGTGTTATCTCATTTGATCCTCCAGCAACCCTTTGAAAGAGATACTATTATTATCTGCATTTTATATATGGGGAAACCTAGGCTAGGAGAGAGGAAATGATGTGCCCAGGGTCATACTGTTAGTAAGTATGTGAGATAGGAGTCAAGCTCCAGTTTGCATGACTCTCACCATACCACATAGCTATAACAGACAATAACAGGGCAGCTGAATATCCCTGAAGCCTTTAGGACACAGCTATCTCTTCTTTGCCAGTGTCCTTCAACATCTGCTTCAAAATTTGACCAGGGATCAGTCCTGGTCTTGGAAAATCAGACTTTTGTCAGAGAATTCAGGACATTCATTAGATCCCAATAGACATTAGCTACTCACTGCTCATACAGGAGATTTTTGTGTGATGCTGGGAAAGTCATACAGACCCTCCCAGCCTTAGTTTCTCTGTCTGTAAAATAAGGAGATTGGACTTGATGCTTCCCTAGGTTTCTTCCAGCTCTGAATATATAATCCCATGATCTCAAGCCTCAGACTTTAAACTTCCTGGGTAAATATTAAAATAGTGACAGTTATCAAATAAAAGACCCAGCTGTGTAACCAACCTCCTGAAAAAAGCAGGTGACATCAGTGTTTGAATTAGTGCTTGCCTTTTATCAGAAATTGCTGTGAATCAGAAGAGTGTGTACATCAGGTGATGAAGTCTAGAATACAATTAACAAAGACAAGGAATAAAAGTCAGCAATTCCTGACTGGTCTAAAGTAGAAGAACGGTCACTAAAAGATGGGCAACAAATTAAGTTCACATCATGTGCATGCTCATTACACACTGGACTCATTGGTCTCTTCTATAAAATGAGCAGGTTGAATTTGATGGCCTCTGAGTTCCCTTAGAGCTATGGATCTGCAAGTCTATAATCCAGCAATATCCAGAATCTTCTGGGAGAGCTATTAAGCCATGTCTGAGAATGAATGATAATTGAATTTACATTATCTTTATAATCTAAAACAATATCTTAGATTTTTGTAACATTTTTCTTTCAAGGAATCTCAATCTTTTTTTTCCCCCCATAGAACTCTCATTCCCATCCTGTGTGATTGGGAAGGATCAACCTTCATTACTCCCATTTGGGCAATGGAGAAACAGATGCATTCCTACTCATAGGATTGTAGATCTGGAGGCTATCTTGTCCAATCCCCTCATTTTACAGAAGAGGAAACTGAGGCCCATGAAAATGAAATGACTTGCCCAAGGTCACATAGATATTGTCATGGGCTGGATTTGAACCTTGGAACTTGGAGAGCCAGTACTTTTTACATTGTCTCACACTGCCTCCCCAAAGATGAGATTTAATGGAGGGATTTAGTTGATATCACATAGCTAGTCATTGATGCAGTCATAATTGAAATTTTCCCAGTTGACCATCTCCAAATGCTGGGCTTTTCCCAAGTAGCCATTTATTGGTTTACCTGCATAGCTAAGCCTGTGCTGTAGGATCCCCCGATGAGGCCATTGCCTTCAATGCTTCCGCTAATATTCTCCACAATGCTTGTTAATACTTGGCCAAATAACTCCTTGTAGTCACTGTTCAGATCTTTCATATTGCTAACACAAGTGAGGGCCAAAGTTGCCATAGCTCCGGTATCTGCAGAACATAGGAAATGCAAATTGCTATTCACATGAATGCCCTCTCTACATCTTATCTCCTGCCTTCTTCTCTACTCTCCCAATGTCTATCCATTTTGGAAGTCACTGCTCAAATGCATCCACTTCATTAATTTTATTTATTCAATAAGTGTAAACTAAATGCCTACACTCTGCTAGGTGTGAGGGATACAAAGACAAACAGGAGGCAGTGCCTGACCTCAGGGGGCTTACATTCACTTGGTAGAATCTTCCAGGAAACTTGTTGCATTTACTCAAGCTGTTTCTCCTCTGAATACTTCTTGACTTCATTGTCATTATTAACATTTCATTAGTTGCTCGTGTGTGTCGTTCCTTGACTAGATGGTAAATTCTTCAAAGGGGCAAGACGTGTCAAATATTTTCATATTTCATATGAATATAAATATTTCATATTTCAAACTTCATAGTACATAGTGTTATGGAAGGGAAGGAAGAATAATTATACTCTTTCTGTCGTCCTGGTACTGAACTTTCGAGTAACAGGTGATTTACTAAATGAATGAGTAAGTACGTTCTGGCTTGAAAAGATAAGGAAATTATGGTCCTAGTAAAATGTCATTCTAAGATTCAAGTCAATTCAACCAGCAGTTATTAAGGATGCTGGAGAATGTCCAAGGCAATTGGAAGAATCTTGAGTCTGTGTCTTCGGAAGCGTGATTGAAGGAACTAGGAAGATTAGATTAGCGAGAAGACAAGTAGATGAGGAAACATGGTAGCTCTCTTAACATATTTGAAGGCCTCATATATTGAAGGAATTAAACTTATTCTCTTTGGTCTTAGACATTAGAACCAACCAGGAGCAATGGGTGGAACTGGCAAAAAGACAAAGTTGGATTTGATTCTGGAAACCCCTCTTCATAGTTAGGGCCATATGTAGGTAGAATGGGCGTCCTTGGGAGGTGGTGAGGCCTTCTTCACTGTAAGTTTTATTTGAATAGCAAGGGAATGGACCATGTGTTCCTTGGCTTAGAGCAGGGATTCCTTTCAGGAATGGGTTGGAGTAGATGGCCTCTGAGGTCCTCTCTAACTTGATAATTCAGAGACTCTCTGATTCTACATCAGACAACAAGCATTTATTAAATGTTTAACATGTGCACTGTGTTAGGGGGCAGGGATACAATGCCTGCTTCCAAGTGATTTGTCTTCCAGTCTATATATCTCTCTGACTGAAAGCTGAAGTATAATTTATGTAGAAGTGGAACATGCTGATGAACCAGAAAGATAGGCAAACCTCCCCAAAAGCTTATGGGTAGGCATGGACTCTACAGGCCAAAAGCAGCCTTCTGACAAGGTGACCAAAGAGGTCTTTTTCTTCCTACCTGTCTACAGAACAGTCCCACAGAAGGAATGACTGCCTAATAGTGAAGTTTAGACTTGAATGAGAAAGGTCAGTGATGAGACAGAGATATGGCAGTAGGTGATAAATGGAATGAAAGGTCAAGTTCAGTGTTGGATTAAAGAATGAGATAATCTTACAAGGGCTGTGTCTCATGTTATAGGGAAGAAAGAGATGAAGGAGAAATGTTTCAAGTCGTAAATAGTTATGTACTTGTTCAGAGAAGTAATAGGATGACCTTAACATTTTGTGACAAGGAAAAACAGGGGTTTAGTTCTTCAGAGAGGAGCCAGTTGCCAATAAGAGACTATTTGGGACTTGGAGGAGGGGTATAGTCTAGTGGGCACTCTTGTGCATTTGTTTCATTGAAAGTTAGACCTGGAAGGGACATTGGAGAGATGCAATATTGAAGATGAAGGCCATGGAGGTTGTGACTCACCAGGAGTCATCTAGATAGTAAGTGGCAGAATAGGGCCTAGATTTTAGTTCTCCTGACTCCCAGCTAATTGTCTCTACCATGCTCTTCTCTCCTTGACCCTGTAGTACCTACAGAAAAGTTCCAGATTTAGAATCAGTCAGGACCTGACCTTTAATTGCATCTCTGAAGCTTAACTCTCTACGAGACTGTGGTCGGACCTCTTAGCTTTCTGGGCCACACTTTCCTTATCTGTAATACTAGGCATTTCAGATGGGATGCTCCATATCCATTCGCAACTCAACATATACAAACCAGAACTCGTTATCTTCCTCTACAAACTGATTCTCCTTCTGAACTTCCCTCTTTCTGTTTTGGCCATCACAGTCCTAGCAACGAATGACTTTTCTCCCTCCCTTGTCCCACATGTCAGGCAGCTGCCAATTCTTATTCTTTCTTCCTCTCCAACAGTCTTACTTTGTCCACTCACACAGCTAGTCCAGGTCCTAATCCTCTCTTACCTGGATTATTCCATTCCCAGATACCACATTAGTTCAGACCTTCATTGCCTCCCACCTAGACTATTACAATGGCCTTCTGATTGACCTCTTTGGTGCCTATCTCTTCCTACTCCAGTTCATCATCATTCAGTTGTCAAAGCTCTTTTTCTTAAGCTTGAATCTGACTCTCTCATTTTTCTGCACACCAGTGGCTGGCTCCCTGTTGCCTCTAGGGTCCAATAGAAACCTCCCCATTTAGCTTTTAAAAACCATCACAGGCTTTGCTCAACTTATCCTTCCAACCTTATTCCACATTATTCCCTTTTCTGTACTCTATGATCTGGTCAAACTGGCCATGCATGTATACATATATTTATATATTTGTATGTGTGTACATACACACACAAATAAACTTCCTACATCTGAATGTAAACTCCTCAAGAGCAGGGATTATTTCATTTTCTGTCTTTGTATTTCTAGTGCCTAACTATGTGCTTTGTGCAGAGCAGGGACTTAAGAAATGCTTGTGAATTAATTACTTGATTTGCCCCTAGTTGGGACCAATCCTCTCTGGTTGCCCCAGATCCTATGCACTGAACTTGGTCTTCTGTATTACCCGTTTGTCAGCAGATGTTGCTCTGTTCCTCCTCTGTTCCCATCTTGTAGTTGCTACTTACCTTTGGGTTCTAGAGTTGCCGCTTAGTATATTCCCTCCTAGCCCATTTCTAGTTCAGGAAAGTTTGGAGCAACACCTCACTCACCCGTGTTGAAGTTTGAGACGCTGGCTAGCAACATCTTGGAAAATTTGACGGCTAGATCCAAGGTGTCTGCTTGGTTCTGCTGGCACAGAGCCAAGAGTCCCAGGCTGGGTCCATAGAAGACTGAATATGGGTCTTCTGGGCCTAAAAATTAAATGGGGTACCAGTAAGGCCAGATTGGATCACTGAGATTATTTTTGGAAAGGAGGAAGAGAAAATGTTTCAGTGTGAGATTACCAGAAAGCATATCTATAATGAGAAAAGAGAGGTGGTCATGGCTCGTAAAGGTGATGGATGGAGTGTCAGTGTCTGTTGGGGCATTGATACTACATCCCCCAAAGACACAGAACATCCCCATCTCTTTGCATTTTGCAGATAAGGAAATGCGGAGCCCCGAGTTAATTGCCTTGCCCACAATCACAGCTAGAAAGTGTTAGAAGCAAGATTTGCATTCCACATCTAGGGCTCTAGATACCTAAGTGACTCCTCCCACTTTCTATGGAAGAGAGGAATTTGTAGACAAACCTTTCATTACCTGGTAGGATTTGTAACCATATCCAGAAAAAAAGGGGGGAAATAAATTGGAGATCATATTCTCCCCTTTCCTTGCCTGCCTCCCCATTTCCCTTCCTCTGGGTTTAGAGTTCCAGGGAAAGGGCCACTTCCTTCCCCTTCCCCTTTAGCTTCCCTCTTACTTGAAAACGTCCAGTCCTCCATTTGCTTTTTCAGAAGCAAGACTCTGTCTCCAGGATCTTGGCAGGATGAGGTGAGAGCCATGATATTGAGGGCTAGCTGGCCAGTGGTAAGATCTGCAGAGAGGTCAAGGAGGTAGGAATAAGAACCCACTCCCTGATTCACAGTCACGAAAACCTCTTGACCAGAGCCACTTTGGGGGAGGGGCAATTGCTCAGTTTAACTTTATCCAGATAACTTTGATTTTTCTTAGGGTGGTTACCTTACAGAGAGTAAGTTTGTGAAATGGCTTTTCTTATGGGAAAAAGAAAAAACGAGATTGCAATTGCCATTCTGAAAACGCATTCAAGCAAATGATGATGAGGTAGTTCAGGGGCTTAGAAGGATTAGATTGAAGGAGGAATGGTTAGCTCAGAAAAGAGAAAACTTAAGTGTGTTTAAAGATCTGAAGAGTTTGCATGTGGATCACAGCTCTGGAGCTCTAGATATCTCAGAGGTCATCTACTCCAAAATCATATTTTACAGATTTTTGAAATCCAAAGAGATTGAGTGACAAGGTCCCACAGGTAGGAAGTATCAGAGTTGGGATCTGAACTCAGGTGCCCTGACTCTGGGGATAGTGATCTTTCCACTTGATCCTGATACCTCTTGGAAATGATCCTAGAATTATTCTGCATAGTCCTAGAGGGCAGAGCTAAGAGCAGTTTGTTTCTTAATAGGAGAGAACATCCTGCTATTCAGAGCTGTCCCAAACTGGACAGGGCAAGCTTGTGTGAAGTAGTGGTCTTACTTTCACCAGAGGTATTCAAGCAGAAACCGGGTGATGACTCGTGAGAGGTGTGCCTTGTATGGAGAAGGCACTTCTCTGATGGTTCTTGGTTCTAAAATAAAATTGAGGAGAGGAAGAGCTCCCATTCTCTAGAGCTGGGGGGTCTACGGAGTGCTTTTTTTGCAGTTAATCTACAAGGTTAGAAATTTTGAAGGTTTCCTGGAGTTTGTCAATGTATGTTACCTGCTGAGTCAACAGATGAGATGATTTCAGTGAGGAGAGTCTGGGCCTCTGCATTGTGGGCCCCAACCAGGTTCATGGCAATCAGGATGCTGGGATTGGGAAAGGAGGATGGAGTCACAGAGCTCTCCATGACGTCCTGGAGGTCATCCACCAAGGCTTGTTTTTCTGCAGGAATAGCTGGGAACCAGAAGCCCTTGCTTAAGCATCTAGTTATTCTTTTCCCCAGAGGCATTTTGCACAGGATCATGTTATCATAAGACCATATATTGAGAGCTAGAAGGAAACTTAAGAGATCATTTCCTCTGACTCCATTTTGTAGGTGAAGAAATGGAGGCACAGGGACATTTCATGACTTCCCCAGGGTCTCGAAGGTAGTAGGCGGGATTGGAGCTCACCTTCTCTGGCTCCAAGTCCAGCACACTTTCCTAAGATGTTTACTTAGAAAATCTTAAAGAATCGGCAAAGCAAAGAATTGAGACAATGAATAGCTTCAGTAAAGTAGCAGGATACAAAAATAAACTCACAAAAAATCAACAGTGTGCATATGTAGCAGCAGCCAGTCCGGACAGAAGACAAAGAAAAGGAAGTGTCTCTGTATTCATCCGAAATACACAAAATGTCTGGGAACCAACTTATCAGAGCATATTTGAAACTTGCATAGACACAGCTTTTTAATGAAATAAAAGTGACTTAAATAACAGGAAGGATCTTCAGTGTTCATGGCTAGACCATACCAACATTAATGCAAACAACAATGTTACCTTACTATACGTTGAAGATGGTTATCTATCTGGTGGTTTTTGAGGGGAAGTGAATATTGTACAGCTCTTACTAAGGGCCTGGGAAAATCTTCTCCTATCCTGTTATCTCAGCTCCCTCATCTCCAAACATGACCTTGTCATGGTTGTTCATTCCTTTCAGTCGTATCAGACTCTCTGTGACTCCATTTGGGCTTTTCTTGGCAAAGATACTGGAGTGGTTTGCCATTTTCTTCTCCCAGACTTTTTGAAATCATAGACTCATAAAGTGTCATTATTAATTTGAAATATGTGATTATTTCTTAAGATCATGTTTTAAGAACTGGAAGGGACCTCCTGACCCTCTCATTTTACAGTTAAGGAAGCTGAAGCCCATGGACATTAAGTTACCTAAGCTCACACATCCGGCAAGCATCAGAGGCAAGATTTGAGCCCAGGTCTTCTGAACTCCCAACTAGCACCCATTCCTCTGTACAACAGCACTAACTCCTGTCTTTTACTTATTAATCCTGGGTCAAGTGCCCCTCAGAAACTCCCCATCCACTTCTCCATGTCTGGAAGACAGTGGATTCATCTCCACAAATTTCATACCATGGATTATTTCATTTCCTTCATGAAGGACAATAAAATCACGTGATCTGATCCATTAGGAGTGACCTGAGCCAGCCCCTTCTCTCTTACCATCATTTTTACTTAAGCCATGGATGCCAGAATGACTTTTCTTTTCTGCAATGATGCCCCTCTAGGTATTCCAATTTCTCCCACTACTAAGATCCTCCCCTCCCCTCTCAGGGAGCCTACATTCTGCTAGGGGTTGGGGGTGGGATCGCACAAATGCAGAACAAATACAAAGATCACATTCTCAACCACTTCCCAGTCAATAAATATTTCTCATCTTCCCTCCCCGCCAATCCTATTTTCAAATAGAAGATAATCATGCTCACAGCATTCACTTCTGGTGAGGATATGGGCCCCACTCACAGCCCAAAGGAGGCTCAGAAGGGGGATTGTAAACAGGATCATCTTCCTCTTCTCTTGGGAATCTTCTATTGAGGGACAATCTACAATTCTTCTGTTTCAGCAAAAGTGACCCTCCCCTTGCCTTGTTCTTTATATAGTCATCTTTTAAAGTACCCTGACCTTCAATCTCTTCTGTCCAACTAATATTCTTTTCTTACGTCCTTATCAACGTTTACCTTCTGCAGGTCTTCCAAGGTGACTTTCTGGCAGCTGTCCTGGGAAAGAAGCATCTGGGCAACAGATGTGGCATCTTTAGGAGATTCTCCAGAGTGGTTAATAATAATAATAATAATAATAATAATAATAATAATGTAAGGAGATGAATAAAATTTTGGAGAAGTTAGATGTGATAGCCCTCTGGAGAATATTGAATGGGAATAGAAAAGTATACCTATTCCTCAGCTGTGCATGGTACCTTCGCAAAAACTGGTCATGTAGTAAGGTATAAAAACTTCACAAACAAATACAGAAAAGCAGAAATATTAAATGCACCCTTTTCAGACCATGATGCTATAAAATTTATTTTCAATAAAGAATCTTTGAAGCATAGAATAAAAGTTAATTGGAAACCAAATAATCAAATCTTAGAGAACGAATGGGTCAAAGAATAAATCATTGAAATAAATCAATACCCACTCTGAGGGACATTATAGGGTAGCAAAGACAAAGCACCTACTCCACAATCTTTCTGCGGGTCAACCCTGATGCTAGTAGATTGTGGCTCCTGCCAACAAATTCTAGGTGTTTGCAAGGCCTTTCAGCAGTGAGACCGAAACATTAAAACAACACCTGGGTAAACAGCAAGAGAAAATGGCAGTGATAAGGAACAGGGACAGGTTGCAAAACCAGACTTCCCAAAAACTAACTTGCCACTTGAACTTTAAAAAACAAAAACAAACCAGCAAAAAAACTTTGTAATAGCTTTCATTTATCAAAATGTGTACAAGGGATAATGAAATCCACAAGATATTTCAAAATAGGAAATTAAAATTCATTTACTGAGTGGTGAGGTGAGAGTGTTATAAGCTAGTAACAAAGTAAGTCAGCATAACGTCCATTCTAAGCTCAATTTCTGTGGTAGCCACTTATCAACTGTGTGACCTTGGGCAAGTCGCTTGACTTTTCTCAGCCTCAGTTTCCTTATCTGTAAAATGGGGATAATAATGCCATCTATCTCATGGGGTTGTGAGCATCGATTGAGATAACATAGTGTTTTGCAAACCTTGCAGTGCTATATAATTTCTAGTTATTAATATTGTTAGTATTGTTGATTTTTCTAGGGTTCTCTAGGGTTATCATCATGTCTTCTACGAAAAGTGATAGTTTTGTTTCCTCATTCCCCATTCTCATTCTTTCCATTTCTGGTCTTATTGCTGAAGCTAACATTTCTAGTACAATATTGAACAGGAATGATGATAATGAACATCTTTCCTTCACCCCTGTTCTTATTGAAAAGGTTTCTAGTTTATCTCCATTATAGATAACACTTAATCTTAGTTTTAAATAGATACTACTTAATATTCTAAGAAAGTCTCCATTTGTTCCTATGCTTTCTAACATGTTTAATAGGAATGAGTGTTGTAGTTGGTCAAAAGCTTTTTCTGCATCTATTAATATATTCATATGATTTTTGTTGCTTTTATTATTGATAGGGTCAATGGTGCTCATAGTTTTCCAAATATTTAGCCAGTCCTGCATTCCTAGTATAAATCCTACCTGGTTACCTAGTGCATTTTATTTAAAACATTTTGCATCAATATTCATTAGGGATATTGATTTATACTTTTCTTTTTATGTTTTTGCTTTCTCTGGTTTAGATATCAAAACAACATTTGTATCATGCTGGGCCATCTCCAGTTGTCCTGATCTATATCTGGCCAGTGGACCCAGAAGACTCTGGAGGCAAAAGTGAGGCTGGTGAATTTGCACAGCCCTCCTTCATTCAAATCCAATTTATTGCAAGTCATGGCATCGTCATTGTGATGTCGTGGTCCTCTTTGAGAACAAGGGACAAATCACATTTGTGTCATGTAAGGAATTTGGTAGGGTTTCTTTGTTTTTTAACCTACTTAAAATAGTTTATATAATATTACAATTAATTTTTCTTTAAATGTTTTGGTAGAATTCACTTATAAGTCTACGTAGTCCTGTTTTTTTTTCTCCTCAGGGAGCTCATTTATGACTTGTTCATTCTCTTTTTCTAAGATAGGGTTATTTAAGTATTCTATTTCTTCTTCTATTAATCTCAGCAAGTCATATATTTGTAAATGTTCATTCATTTAATTTAGATGATAGTTTTATTGGCATAAAGTTGGATAAAATAGATCCTAATAATTGCTTTAATTTCATCTTCATTGGTTGACCACCCTTTTATTCTAGTAATTTGGTTTTCTTCTTTCTGTGTTTAAATCAAATTAGTTAATGACTTCCCTATTTTGTTGTCCCCCTCCCTCCATAAAACAGCTCCTAATTTTATTTACCAGTTCAATGATTTGTTTTTACTTTCAATTTTGCTAATCTCTTTTTATTTTTTAAGATTTATATTTTGGTGTTTAATTAGGGATTTTAAATTTGTTCTTTTTTTTTGAATTTATTTTAGTTGCATGCCTAATTTGTTGATCGGCTCTTTCTTTTATTGATATACAGATTTAGATATATAAATTTTCTCATAAAAACTTCTTTGGCTGCATCCCACAAATTTTAGTATGTTGTCTCATTGTTTTCATCTTTAATAAAATTATTGTTTCTATGATTTATTCTTTGACCCATTCCTTCTGTAAGATTAGATTATTTCATTTCCAATTAACTTTTATTCTATGCTTCAAAGACTCTTTATTGAAAATAAATTTTATAGCATCATGGTCTGAAAAGGGTACATTTAGTATTTTTGCTTTTCTGTATTTGTTTGTGAGGTTTTTATACCTTACTACATGACAAATTTTTATGAAGGTACCATAAACAGCTGAGGAATAGGTATGCCTTTCTATTCCCATCCAATATTCTCCAGAGGGCTATCACATTTAACTTTTCCAAAATCCTATTCATCTCCTTACCATATTTTTTTTTTGTTTTATGATCAGATTTATATGGTTCTGAGAAGAATAAATTGAGATCCCCCAATAACATAGTTTTACTGTCTTGTTTCCTCCTGCAACTTATTTAACCTTTCTTCCAAGGATTTGGATGCTCTGCTATTTGGTGCATATATGTTCACTAGTGATATTAATTCATTGTCTATGGTACCTTTTAGCAAAATGTCATTTCCCTTAATAACTCTTTTAATTAGATCTATTTTTGCTTTTGTTTTGTCTGAGATCATGATTGCTAACCCTGCCTTTTAATAGATTCTGCTATAGCCCCCTTATTTTAACTTTGTGTGTATCTTTCTGTTTCAGTATGTCTCTTGTAAACAACATATTGTTAGATTCTGGTTTCTAATCTATTCTGCTGTCCTCTTCCATTTTATGAATAAGTTCATTCTGTTCAGATTCACAGTTATATTTGCTAGCTGTGTAGATCTTTCTATCCTATTCTCTTCTACTCATTTACTCTTTTTTTTTAACCATCTCCTCTTCAAAACTCTGTTTTTTCTCTAACCACTGCATCTCTTAATCTACCTTCCTTCTTATCAGTTCCCCACCCCCTTTCTCTTAGGTGCTTTCCCTCCTACTTACCTGCTGGTTGAGATGAGTTTCTATACCCAACTATGTATGTATGTACATATTACTTTCCCTTCTTAAATGAGTTCAGATGAGAGTGAGGTTCAAGTGTTGTTTGGTCCCTGACTTACTTCTTCCTCTATTGTAAAAACCTTTCCTTAAGCATTTCTTTAATGTGAGATAATTTCCCTCTCCCTTGATTCTACCTCTTCCTTGCCCTGTCTTCCAGTGCATCTATCTCTCTCACTCTTCCATTCCTCTTTTGAGAGCATTTAATTTATAATAGGTCTACACCCATGCCCTCTAAGAAGAGTACTTCCAACTGCCCTGATGATGATAATGTTTTTAAGGGTTACATGTATCTTCTTCCCATATGGGTATGAAATGGTTTAACTTTGTTAAATCACTTATGATTTCTCATCCATGTTTACCTTTTTATGCTTCTCTAGAGTCTTGTGTCTGAATGTCAGATTTTCTATATAACCCTGGTCTTTTAATCAGGAATGCTTGAAAGTCCTCTATTCCATTAAATGTCCATTCTCCCCTATGGTTTTGCTCACTCTCGTTTTTTCTGGGTCAGTTCTTGGTTGTTACTCCCATTCTTCTGCCTTCTGGAATATATTCCAAACCCATTTTTTATTGATAGCTGCTAAATCTTGTGTGATCCTGACTGTAGCTGCATGGCATTTGAATGACTTCTTCCTTGTTTGCAGTACTGTCTCCTGTGAGAACCTGTGAGTTCTGGATTTTGCCTATAATCTTCTCAGTATTTTTCATTTTGGGATTTCTTTCAGGAAGTGACTGGTGGACTCTTTCATCTTCTACTTTGCCCTCTGGTTCTAAGATATCTGGGATTATTAATTTCAATGAATAAAACAAGAAGAGAGATGCTTGCTCTTGTGTTTTAATTTTTTTTAAAAATCATCCGTGTAGCTCTAGGGTCTGGTCTAAGTACTTGTTGAATGAATGAATGAATGAATGCAAGACACTGGACAGAAAGAAAGCAATGAAATGGTCCTTGTCCTTAAGGAAGGTACATTGGATTGAGGGGAGACGACACGTACATAGAAACCTGAGCAAAAGGGAATTGGAGGGAGAGTGAGAACCCATCTGCTGAACCTCTGTTATCCTGATGCATAAAATGAGGAGGTTGGATTAGATTTTCCCAAAGATTTCTTCTGACTTGAAATCCTTGGATTTTTACTTACTTTTTTTCTTTGAGCCTTGGTTTCTTCATCTGCCAAATGGGACTAATAAATAGTCATTGTCTTAATTTCACAAGGTTGCTGTGAGAAACAAACAATAAGGCAGAAGTACGCTATATTTTAAGGCCTTTGTTTCCTTGCTAGGCATTTTCTGACTAGACTCTCTTAGTGGTGGCTGGACAAAAGTACCTTTCCTTGATTTCCAAAGTCATCTTAAAAGCAGAAATGATTAATGACACTATTATTCTGTTGAATTTTTATTGTGTAAAGGGACAGAGAGAGAGAGAGAGCATGTGAAAGCCACTTGACTTCCCACAGGGGCTGATATGAGTGAGGAAAAAGGCAAGGGGTCTTCTGTTTCCCAAAGGAATTCTAGGGTAGACTCCAGTATGGAAAGGCTAGATATTATGGTTGAATTACTCTTCCAATGTCTATTCCATGGAGGTCAGCTTGACCTCCAGATTATCTCCATCAGACACTACAAAACTCCCAGCTCCTGTAGGGGGAAAATAAGAGAAGACTGAGTGAGTCAGATGATGTAAAGCTAGGGTCTCTAAGTAAAGGAGCAACACCATAGATTTTACCCACCCAGTTTCTGCCCCCACAGGTCCTTCCTTCTATGGGACATTTCCCCAGAAACAGAGCTTTGCACACTGCAGACTTCCAAGTAAGAATGCTTGGAGAATTTTCTGCTGCTTCAATTTATCTGCCACATCTTTGCTCACCTTGGCTCAGTGGTTGACCATTATTCAGGAGCTCCCAGTAGGTTCTGTTTTTACTGCTGGCCTCAATACCATGAACAGAGGTGACATATGGTCCCCATGCACTTGGCTTTGTTGTAAACCTGGAGTAACAGAATCACATAATCTCATGGAGGGCCGAGATCTGACAGGCCATTTGGTCCTACCCATGCTTGGGTAGGAATCTGTCTCTATGTGTGCAACAAGTGGTCCCCAATTCCCTGCTTGGAAATAGCATTTATCTGGCACTTTAAGATTTACAAAATACTGTATTGGCATCACATTTAATCCTCAGAAACAACCCCAATCAATCAGTCAATAAATCTTTATTAAACACTTACTATGTGGAT
>CM053592.1:186231442-186251024 GCA_028646515.1 Pseudochirops corinnae
CTGATTTCCAGTCAGTACCCTGTGCCACCTATTCATTGAGTCAAGTCAACAGGCTGCTTTGATGTCCGGTAATTTTTTTTCTCTTTTTAAAAATTTTTTTAAAATTAAATTAAATTAAATTAAATTTTTAGTAATGGACTTCTTATCCTGCTACCTTCAGAGGCAGCTCATTCCACTTTTGGGCACCTTTATCTGCTGCTAAGTTTTCCCTTCCATAATCTGAAATTGGCCCCCCTTCAGCTTCCATTCATTGCTTCTACTCCTGCCCTCTGGGGCCAAGCAGAGTAGGTGTGATCTCCAGTCTTTCAAATACTTCCAAGAAGGTATCTCCTCTCCAAGTCTTCTCTAGGCTAATTATCCCAGGCTGCTTCCCATCCCCTTGGGGATGTACTTCAGTTTCTCGGTGTTGTCCCTAAAATGTAGCATCCAGAACTCAATGGGTTACCCCAGGTGGGGTCAGGTCAGAGCACACATTCTGTCCTTTCTTGTGCTCACTATGCCTCTTTCAAGGCATCCTAACATTAATTATTTTTTGATGTAGAAGAGGACAGAAACCTGGGAGACTGCAGGAAAGCATAAGGAAGGTCATTGTCTGCACGCTGCCCTTCTGGGGGTAGTTTAAATAACCTTGGTGCATGTGGCGCTCATGTGCTTTGGTTATGCTAATATTGTAGATTATTCCTTAAAATTTTTTTCTAGGTTGTTTGATATTTTATTTTTATTAGACCAGATAAAATTACATATGAATTCAAAGTCAAATGCTTTTAAACTGAATAGGAAGATAAATGAGGTAATTTTGTAAAGTGCTTTGGAGACTTAAAGCATTCTATAAGTGTTATTATTATTATTACATAAAAAGGAAAAAGGCTCTCTCTACTCTGTGCTGTTACATACACAGAGACAAGCTTCCAAGCAGGAAACTGGATTTTCTGTTCTCTTGAGCTCTGTTCTTCCTTGGTGACCTAGAACTGGGATTCTTATCCCCTTTCTTTGGTCTTAGGCTCTTCTGGCAGTCTGGGAAAGCCTCTGGACTCCTCTGTCTCTGCCTCTCTTCCTCCTTCTCTGGGTGAATTGTAAGCAAAGATTGGGACTGGCTTTTAATCCTCTTGCTGGCCAGGGGAAAGTTTTGGGTAATTTTTAAATGGGCTCTTGGGAATCCATTTCCCCCCTAATTTTCATGTGACTTTATAATAGCTAACCAGATTTTGCTTTCACAATCAAATTTTAGGTGTTTTTAAGCATTTAAACTCGTAGTTATCCAAATTGCTATTGCTTCTTTGCTACTGAGACCTAGAAAGTCTTTAATAAACCTAGACTTGATTCTTCCTTGGGTTTCAGAACAGCTGATTTCCATGTTCTGGAATTGTCTGTAGAAGCAGGAAGTCCATGTATAAGCTGAATTTCACCCTAAGTCATTTTAGAAACATACCCAAACTTGGTGTTGTTTTCTGCCTTAGCTGCCTCCATCACCTTCAGGAAGACTGAGCCCTTGGGCACTGAGACGATGGTGGATTCATTGATGCTGTTATTAATGGAGTCCACTACTCTGTAAGTGACTGAGATGTTCTCACTGGGTTTGTGAGTGGGCTTTGCAGGTTTTGGGGTAGAGATGTTGAGGTGACCTGCCAGGGACAGAGAAGCAGACAGAGGAACCCTCAGATATGCAATGGTCAGATGGCGTGCAAAACATGAGAGAAAGACCAAATCCTGGGATGGCTCAGGGGCCATTCCTTTACCCACCACTGCTCTCCTCAAAGCTTCTCGGTCTGGTTAATTGAAACTCAACATTTTGGTAGCTCTGGAGGAGGTTAGCTCCATCTGTCATTTGACTTGTAATTTGATGGCCTTGTCTTCTGATCTGGTGGGATTCCTTGCAGATTTGAGGAGATTAACAAGGGAACCGCACATAGAGAGGGCACTTTTTTGTAGTGTGTGTGTGTGTGTGTGTGTGTGTGTGTGTGAGAGAGACAGAAGAGACAGACATTGAGAGACAGACACGGAGAGGGAGACAGAGAAAAAGATAGCCAGAGGCAGAGACATAGAGAGAAACAAAGAAAGACGAGACAGGGAGTAGAAAGCATCTTGAGGAGGGAACCAGAATTAAATTGCTGTTCAGTTGTTTCAGTCATGTCTGGCTCTTTGTGACCTCATTTGGGTTTTTCTTGGCAGAGATACTGGAGTGGTTTAAATTTCCTTCTCCAGCTCATTTGACAGGTAAGAAAACTGAGGCAAACAGGGTTAAGTGACTTGCCCAGGGTCACACAGCTAGTAAATGTCTGAGACCAGATTCGACCTCAGGATGAGTCTTCCTGACTCCAGGCCCAGTGCTTGGTGCACTGTACCATCTAGTTGACCTTGTGCCACCTTGCTGGAGGAATTTCTTTCTTTCTTCTTTTTAATTGACTTGTTTATTTACTTTTAGTTTACAAGATTCAGTTCTACAATCCCTTGTGTTTCAAATTATCTCCCCTCCGTTCCCCCCCATGGCATCATGCAATCAAGTATAAGATCTGCAAACACTTTCACACTGGACAATAGTCTAGTTGTATAGAAGGGTTGTAACCAATGGAGTGAACAATGGGAAAAAAGAAAGAAAACCAAACATGAAAAAGAACAATAGCATGTAGATTGCTTCAGTCTCCATTTAAACTCTGGTCTTTCTAGATCTTTCTCTGAATGTAGATCTCTGCTGGAGGAATTTCTATGCACACGATGCTATGTGTGTCTCTCTGAGGAAGCACTTAAAAAGACACCACTGGTGGTAGTGCTGTCTCTGATGTCCTCTCTACTATCCAGAGTGCAATTTCCATCCAATCTAGGACATGAAATAACAGGCAGGGCCTCCCAGTGGAAGCTGAATCTCATCAACCAGCCAGGTTCAATGTTCAGTACAGAAACTCAGGCAGCTGGGACTCTCATTTCTTACCAGGTCTCTTGGCCCTTTTTCATTACATTCACTAAGAGTTGAACAGAGAAAAGAAGAAAAGGTCTCTCTCTTTCTTGGCTGCCCCTTTGAGTAGCTTTAGTTCTCTGAGAGGGGCAACATTCCATAGAGGAATGCACCTTGACCTTGGTGTCCAAAGGCCTGGGTTTGAATTCTACCCGTGCCACTGACTAGCTGTGTGACCTTGGGGAAGTCACTTTCCCCTTAGTGTCTTCATCTGTAGACTGGGAAGAAAAACATGCAGCCCATCCCACAAGGCTGTTATGAGGAGGGTACTTTATAATATTTTTATAGATAAATGTGAGAGTCTCTCTTTTATGAACCTTTCCCAATTTTCTTCATTTTTTTCTTTGTCTCCAGGACTGAGCACTGTATCTAGCATACAGTAGGTACTTAATAAATGTTCATTGATTGATTGTTTTTTGTGCTCATGTTCATTTATGATCACTATAGTTTCTGTAACTTGGAGACATTCTCAGTCATGCTTTAATTAAGGAAGAAGTTGTGTGATGCCGTGTAACTTATTCCGAGAAAAGCAAGCAATATGGAAATGAGTTCTGGTGGTTCTTGGGGCCAGTGAAGGAGGATTGAAATGTCTAGGGCAAATCGCTTTGAAAACTGAATCAGTTCAACAGAGCCTTCCTTGCTGCCTAATGACCCAAAGAGAATGTCATTCTGTTAGATTTCCTGCCTCCAGAAAACAGACTACTTCATTTCCAGATGTTGCATTGAGATTAACCTCATGGGCAAACCATCCCCAGAGCTTTCATCTAGGCCCCAAGAATTCCTAGGACTCACTTTCATTGGGTGGATTTCCTCTTAGGAAAGAATAAAGACGCCTGTTTTAGGATGCTTATACCTGGTATGGACTGACAAGAAACATGGGTTATGTCCAAGTAAGTCTTGCCCTCCAGGGCAGGCAACACCTGGGCCGCTGTGATGGGCAATCCGAAGGCACCCTGAGGAATCTGGTTGAGCACGGTTTTAAGAGTCTGACTGCAGTCCCAGTCTCTTTCCTTATAGTACTCTGGAGTCACAAAGAGGGCCTAATAGCATTCGGAAAGAGGGAAAAAAGTAAATCCCAGTTTAAGTAATCGTGATTAAATCGGAAGTTTCCTAGGGACTACATCTCAGGGGGAATGTGACTGCATTCTATTTTACCTTCCTCTTTTATAAGGAAACCTAGACCCATAAACCTCCTAGGGGATAGAAGTCTCTTGTTCTTAAAGAATTCTAGGGAAGGAGATGACAATCTCTATCTCTTCTATTGCTCTATGAAATAATCAGCCAATGAGCATTTATTGAGCATCTATCACGTGCTAAGTACTGGGGGGGGGGAGGGGATGTAAAGGAAAGAGTGGCGGGGGATTCTCGAGAGACATGCAGAACCGTGTGCTCAGTCAGTCAAGAAGCATTTCTCAGGAGTCTGTAACACAACAGGCATGATGCTAAGTGTCGAAGATAGAAAGAAAAGCAGAGACAGTCCATTTCCAAGAGATCTAGACAGGATCACTGAAGATAATCTATAGAGGAAAGGAGCTTGTGTGTGATGATGTGTTTAACTTGATTGTCCTTAATTTGTTACAAGAGGGAGTAAAGTTGGGAAGGGTTGAGGACGAGTCATTGGAAAATGGTAGTAACATAAAAGACAAGAGCATCAATTAAAAACATTGAAAATGAGAGTGACAGGGAGATACAGAGAGTAGGGAAGGGAGGGAGAGAGAGAGAAGGAGAGGGGGGGGAGAGAGAGAGGGAGGGAGAGGGAAGGAGAGAGAGACAGAGAGAGAGGAGAGAGAGAGACAGAGACAGAGAGACAGAGAGAGAGAGACAGAGAGAGACAAAGAGAGAGAGGAGAGAGACAGAGACAGACAGAGACAGAGACAGAGAGAGAGAGAGAGAGACAGAGAGAGAGAGAGAGAGAAGACAGAGAGAGAGAGAGACAGAGAGAGAGAGAGAGAGAGAGAGGGAGAGAGAATGCTTCTGATAATTGAACACAGATGTTCTGTCCTCCTGAGAATAGGGGACCCAAAGCAGGGGATGGCATCCTCTTCAGTTACTCTTGCTGATCTCTCTTTGTTTTTTGTTTGCTTTTGTTTTTTGGAGGGGGGAAGGTAGGGCAATTGGGGTTAAGTGACTTGCCCAAGGTCACATGGCTAGTTTTTGCATTAAGTGTTTGAAGCCTGATTTGAACTCAGGTTCTCCTGACTCCAGGGCTGGTGCTCTATTCACTGTGCCACCTAGCTACCCCCTGATCTTTCTTCTTCTCTTTAATCTCCACAAACTCACCTGCATGGCTTCTCCTGTGCTATAGATATTTCCAATGGTGCCATCTTGTTTTTTCTCCTTCAGAATCTCCTTCACGAGCCATAATGTATTGTTTTCAATCTTTTCATTTGGGTTCTGCCTGTTCACACAAGTCAGAGCTAGGACTGCAAGTGCTTCAGTGCCTGTTAAGAGATTCAGGGAGTCAGAAAAACATAGTATAGGTAGGGGCACACGCACGCGTGTGAGTGTGTGTGTGTATGTGTGTGTGTGCAAGAGAGAAAGAGAGAGAAAGAGAGAGACAGAGAGAGACAGAGAGAGACAGAGCGGTGGGCGTTTCTCTGCTTATGCTATCCCAGACTCCTCCAGGCTAGTGGATAGGAACCTGGGAAAGATACATTCTTTATTTTGTCTTGTTGTAGGTTCACAGGTCTAGAACTGAAAGGTGTCTCAGATACCACCTACTTCAACCCTATCATTTTACAGATGAAGAAACTGAGGCTCAGAGAGTTTAGACAACTTACCTACAATCTCAACGGTAGTAAATTTCAGGAAGGGGGTTTGAACCCAGGCCTCTGAGTCCAGAACCAGTGATGTTTCTACCATATGTTGTATCTTCTATTTTTGTCCCCAGTAGTCAACTGCTCCCACAATCCTTGGATTCACTTAGGACTCCATATAAGTGCCATGTTTTCTGGGAGACTTTTCTTGGTCCTTTCAGGGTCTAGTACTAATCCTTCCAAGGTTACCTTCCATCTACTTCATATTTATCTTGTATGTTTTAATTTACATATGTTGTCTCCTCCATTAGAATGTAAGACCCTTGAGGGCAAGGACTCTTTTCTTCTCTATATTCCTGGGTCTCTGCATGGTGCCTGGCACATATTAGAAGCTTATTAAACATTTCTTGATTGATTGACTACTCCCTAAAATGTCTACCCGAGACGGTAGATGAGATGATAGAGGCTAAATTTCTATTTTGATTTCACACCTGGATTTTGTGTAGATCTGGTGCCATTACTCACCTACAGAGAACCGGCCACCAATATAAGTCTTCATTTCCTCTGCTGAGAAGAGCCTAGCGATTCTGGAGGATGAATAGGTCCCATTTAGAAGACATAAGGCCAAGACATCCAAGCCAAGCTCGTAATAGTTAGTCAATGGGTGACCAGAGGTATCTGATGGGAAGCAAAGAATAAATATCTCATCCACAGAAGGAAAACAAGAGATATATACCCCAAAAATAGTTTTGTCCACTCCCTCCTTCATTCTGCTCCTCTCCTCCTCCATTCCCCACCACTGCTCCTTATTGAATAAGGTTGGGTAATAGAGAGAACACGGATAGGAAATAGCTGAAGATATGAAATTAAAACCTGGATAGAAATTTATCTCCCAGAGGAGGAAAGGGCTCCAGAAAAGTGATGAGTGAGTCCTAGAATCAGAAGAACCTTTGGAGATCATGCACTCCAACTTCTTATCGAATGGAGGAGTCCTCACTACACCATCTCTGACAGCTGTCTGCCTCGTCTCTGCTTGAATGCTTGCTGCAATGGGGACCTCACCACCTCATAAGGCATTTGTTTCAGTGTTGTATGGTTCTAAGAGTCAGCCAAGTCTTTTGTTGAGTTGGAATCTGCTTGCTTGTAACTTTGGCCAGTCAGTCCTGATGCTGCCTTCTGGAGTAATGTAGAGTGATTTCCTTTTCATGGGCTAAAATTGTGAAAGTGTAGAGCATGGCATTTCATGCTGGATCTATTTATTGGGTTTTATAAGTGCCTCACAATTCATTTTATCCCAATGCCTGGCACATAATAGGTGCTTACTAAAGGCTCATTGACTTATCATTGAAACCAGTCCCTACACCAAAAGTGGAACTCTGAATTTCCTGTGTCTTTAAGAAATGTCTTTCAACAGAATACAATGCAGCCTTACTCTGTCCTCTTGTAGCTCTTGGAATCTGTCTGCCTGTGATATGTTCCCAGACTCAGAAACTAGCTGCTATTATTCCTTTTCTTGTGTATTATCTTATCTTCTCATTATGTGCCTAAGGTCTTCAATACTTTATGGTATCTGGGACAGTACTTGGGACACAACAGGTCCTCAATAGATAGCTCATCAGTAGAAAAGAGGAAGCCACATTTATGGAGGGAGGGAAGTTAGTTAGGATGCAAGGATGTAGTAGAACAAAGAAAAAAAGATGGAAGGAAGGAAAGAAGGCTGCCTTTGATAGAGAGGTTCTTACCAATACTGGCCACTTCCTCTTGGAACTTCTCTTCTAGGTTTTTGACCAGATTAAAATCATCTACAACGTCTTTCCGGCAGGCGGCTGTCAATGCCAACATACTCAGGGCAAGCTGTCCTGAGGTTAAAGTTTCTTAAAGGAAACATATAAGTCTGAGTAGGTGAGTGATTTTGACATAGTTGATCTTATTAGAGAGAGAACTGGGCATGGATTTTTGATAGAGAATTACAGAATTTCAAACTTGGAAGAATGCTCATTGATCACTGAGTCCAGTCTAAACCCTTTGAAATGTCCATGAAAGGGGTCACCCAGCCTCTGCTTAAAAATCACCAGAGAGGGGAACCCACTGCTTCTTAATGTATAATTTTTAACCCATGGCTCCTGTCCTCTCCCCCAACCTGGAGTCAAACAGAACAAGTCCAATCTTTCCTGCAGATACTTGAACACAGGTGTTGTGTCCTGAGCCATCTCTTCTCCAGCTCAACTAGCCCCAGTTCCTTACATGAAGGACTCAAGGTCCTTCGCCATCAGGTTGTCCACCTTCGGATGCTCTCCAGAACATCAATGACCTCCATAAAGTGTGATGACCAGAACTGGGTATGATACTCCAGGTGTGGTCTGATGAAGCAAAGTGCCACAAACATCTTTTAAATAATGTTCTTCAGAATTTCTCCAGGAACCAAAGTCAAGCTCATTAGCCTCTTACCTGTAGGCTCTTATTTTCTAGATTTTGAAGACTAAGACACCATTGGTTTTTCTGTAATCATAAAATATGAGAGAGGACCTCAGAAGGTCAAATTTTGTCTTGGGAAAAGAATATTTTGCAACCTAATGTCAGCAAGCTCGACTTCTAATTCTTGGTGAAGTTCTAAAATGAGTCACATAAAAGATGTTTAGTGGATATCTAGAAGCATTGGCAATGAAGGCAAAGTGAGAACAGGTCATGGGGGTATCTAGGTAGTATAAAAGGTATAGCACTGGGCTTTCAGTCAGGAAGATCTGATTCCAATCCTGCCTCAGATATTTACTAGAAGTGTGACCTTGGGCAAGTCACTCCTCCTTTGCCTCCTTTGGGCCTTAGAATTCCATATCTGTAAAATGAGGGGGTTGGTCTCAACATCCTTTAAGGGTCCTTGCAGCTCTAAATCTCTGATCCTACCCAAATTCTAGGAACTTTTTTGATAGCATTATTAAACTGGCTGCTGAGGGGAATTCTGTCGATTTTGGACCAGCCATTACTAATACTGTTTTTGTTCTTTTCACTTACTTCCTACATTATACCTGTTGGCTGGGTGTCCATGGACGGGTCGTTCACCTCTGTGCTTCCTTCCTCTGGAACATGGGATTGTGATATATACATGTACAAGACATACTACAGGACTGTTTCAGAGAAAGAACTTCAGAAATCGTAATGCACTATGGAAGTCTAAGCTGATAGTGTGAAATTTGCCTTTCTCAGACTCAGAATTTCTGAGTTTGTCAATCGGCAAATTGCCTTTTTTGTCCATCTGTTCCTGAAGTCCCTTCCATAGACTTTTCTTTTAATGAGATCCTTTTTAATGTTCTGCCCTGGGTCTTGTTTGTTACTGGTACGGCATATGTTGGTAATGTTGGAAATAGGCTTTGGTTTCAGGAAGAACCTGCTTTGATGCCTGCCTCAGTAAGGGGGCAGGCTGAGAGAGGTTCAGTGACTTATCAAAAATCTCATAGCTAGTAAGTGTCTCAATCTGAATTTGAACTCAGGTCTCCCTCCCTCCAGGCCCAGCACTCTCTCCATTGCACAGTCCAGCTACCTAACTAACCTAGCTGGCTTCAACTAAGGTTATAGAATTTTAAAGACAGAATGAGACTTAGAAAGGACTTAGCTTAACTCCCTTCTTTTACAGAGGCAGCTAGGTGGTGCAGTTAGAACACTTGGTTTGGAATCAGGAAAACATGAGTTCAAGTGCAGCCTCAGACACTTACTGTGTGACCTTGAGCAAGTCACTTAAACTCCGGCTGCCTCAGTCTCCCAACTGTCAAAAGCAGATAGTCACAGTATCTACCTTCCAGGGTTGTTGTGAGGATCCAATGAGATAATATTTGTGAAGTGCCTGGCTTATAGTAGGTACATATAAATGTTATTCAACCCTTTGCTTTGTTCCTACATAGAGAGGTTCAATGGAAAGAGGTCTGGACCTGGGTATCAGGAAGACCTATAGTCAAGACCTGCCTCTGTCATTTACTAGCTGTATGACCTTAGGCAAGTCATTTAGCCTTGGTCTGCCTTGGTTTCTGCATTTGTAAAATGGAGATAATAATGTCTATTCTTTCTCTCTCTCCCTCTTCCTCCCTCTCTCTGTCTGTCTGTCGGTCTCTCTCCCTCTCTCTCCCTCTCTCTCCCTCTCTCTCTCTCCCTCTTTCCCATCTATTTACCTACCTACTTCTTGATCATACTTGATTTGTGATTTCATTGCTATAATGAACATTGAGGAGGAAATTCTCCTTCTCAGTAAAAATCAGCCCCTGCTCTAAAACTTTTAGTTTTCCAGAATTCCTTGGGGGCATTGAGAGGTTTAGTGACTTGCCCAGGGCTGTGAGTTTCCTTAAAGTGCTACATAGAATTCAGCTATTATTATTTCTGTTATCACTAGGGAGGAGGAACCTGTAGCCTGAGAAAGGACAGGACCTGGTCAGGGTCCATAGCCAAGGCGGGTTCAGAACTCGTGTGACCTGATTTCTAGTTCAATGCTCTTTATACAGTCTTCTGCTCTGTGAACTGTTCCTTTCCAGGAGTGTTTATATTTGAATAGGGAAGTCTCGAAGAAAGCCTCCCTCAGCCAAAGGAATGGCAGACAGACCTTGGTGTCTTGAGGAAAACGTGGTGTGCTCTCTTGTTCTCCTTTCAGTGACTCATCAAGGATGCCATAGTTGGGGAACTCCTTGGGAGAGCGCTCCCTGTGAGAGCAGCAGCAGGGGTCTGGCCCAGGCACCACATTTAGAAGGCCCTAACGTTCCTTAAGAGTCCTCTGGCAGCTAGAAAAATCAACTTAGTTTTTGCAAGAACAATTGCGATGAAAATAGGAACCTCTTGGATATGGAGCTTCCTCCATTCCCTACCCCAGGTGTATTCCTTCACATGTCCTGTCTGGTTGTAGCCCTGCTTCTCCCTGCTCTAGCTTATGGTGACCCCACTTAGAAGCAAACTGGAGGTGTCCCGTGTCTCTGTGCACAGTGTCACGGGGTGATGGAGTGTCTCATTCCCTTCTATACAACAAAATTCATGTTAGAAAGTTTGTTACGAGGTCCGTGTTCCCCCTTGCAGAGGCAGGGGATTGTGGGTATAGAACATTTCATATGTTATCTGGCTCATTTGATGGATTGATTCATTTCACTGAACTGTTTTTTCCTCTTCCCTCCCCTTCCTCCTTAAAAAATTTAGTTACAAGGTAAGGGTCTTTGAACAGGGGAGTGGGAAGTGGAATATTTGGAAATGAAGGTGATAGAAAACCAAAAGGTAGCGTAAAATTCTCAGTGCTATGATTTCAAAAAATTAAAAATGTGAAACAAGGGTGAGGTGTTGTTACTACACAAAGAAGAACAAAAACAGTAACTTGCGGTTAAAGCTTTGCCCTGTAAGCAGACTGTTTTCACCCAACGGTGATCAGACAGCTCGGATGGGCTCCCCCCCTTTTTGTTTTTGTTTTTCAAAGGAAAAGACAGTCATTCTTACTGTGTCGCACGATGTTTTGTAGTACTTGCTTCACGAAGGTTGCCTCAGCTTTCTGGTCCTGCTGCCTTGCAAATCTGAGGGCGATCAGGATGCTAGGATCTGCTTCTGGGAAGGACTGGTTGGAATGAATCATTGTGGCCATCAGAGGATCCAGGCTGGCTTGCTGTTCATTGTTTACTGCTGTGGTGAGGGAGAGAAAGAGAGAATCACAGGCATGTGCCCAAGGTCATAGTGGGAAACACCATCTAGTCTAGACCTTCAAAATTTTTTTTTTTTATAAATGGGGAAACTGAGGTCCTGAGGTTAATAGTATTCTTCTAAGGGCATAGAGCAAGTCAGCCATAGAGCTGGAACTAGAATTCAGGTCTATCATCACTGTCAATATCAATGCTAGCATTTATATACATTTTCAGATTTGTTAAACACATTACACGCATGATTTCAAATGACCTTCGCAACAATCCTAGAAAGTGAGCACTATTATTATCCCCATTTTGCCAGTGGGGAAATTGAGGCTGAAGCCTTTGCCCAGGGTCCTTCTAGTAAGGTGGAGAAGGAAATGGCAAGCCATTTTGCCAAGAAAATCCCAAATGGGGCCATCAAGAGTCGGATATGACTGAAATGACTGAATAACAAAGTAAGTATCTGAGACAAGTTGATCAGTAAGCTAATTCAGTGTCTGAGACAAGATTTGAACTGCAGTCTTTCTGACTCCAAGGTTAGCTCTCTGTCAATGTTTTCCTTTGTTCTCTTCTATATATTTAGAGGTAGCTTTTCCTATCCCCATCACCATCCCCAGGGATCATAGTCCATTGCAATGTAACAAGCATTTATTACACATCAGCTAAGTGCAGGACACGAACTAGGAATTAAAAAAAGATAAGAAAGGAAAAATGGTCTCTGTCTTGAAGCAGTTTCCATTTCCTGGGGAGATCCAATGTCTACACAGAGAAGTAAGTAAAGGATAAGGTGAGGAAGGAGGGAGCAATTAAGGGGATGAGAGTTCTGAGCCCTCAGTGTGGCTGTTGGCCTTCCAAAGAGGGACCAGAATGACAATAAGCTTGAAAGAATCAGCAAGAAGAGCGTGGGCTTTTCCAGACGTCTCTAGCACAGAGGCTTAAGTTATGAACAAATGGAAGAAAGCTCCCAATGCAATGCAGAAATCCCCTGGGTTGAAGAAACCTCAGAACCAAGTTCCAGAAGTAGACAATAATTCTCTTCCTTCCCCCAAAAGAAGGGACTAGCCACAAAGACTCCAAGAATAGAAGGAAGAAATGACGAAAGAAAGAATAAAATTAGAGTTCTTGAAGGAAAAGTGGAAGAAGAGAAGGTGCATGCAGCTTTGGAAAGGGATACCTGCTGTTCTGGACAAAAATCACCCCGTGATTCTAGTCCTGATCCCTCTGGGGAGTGACAACAGGGTCCAGACTTGGACTGACAATTCTCCCATTCCATCCTAAGGACTGGTGGGGGCAGAGGAAGTTGTATACAGGAGGGATGAGAGTGCAGGCGCAGGAGCAAATCTCAAGAGTGAGCCCTGTCTTGATTTGTCTATCACTAACTTTGGGGAGATCAGTTTCATTTGAGTGATGAGGTCAGAAGAGGAAGACGAAGAAGCTGGTATAGACTTTCCCTAGGAGTTTGTCTATCGAAGGGAGGAGAGCCATGAGTCTGGAGGAGTTGTAAGGGTTAAGTGTTTCCTTCTTTCTAGCTCCAATCTGTCCTGTCATTGATCAAGAGCCAAGGGTGAGGGTGTGTTTGGGGGCTGGGATGGGGACTGTACCAGTGACCCCACTCCTTGTGCCCACAGTGGGAGTACTGTGTTGTAACCCCTCAGCTACAGGTTCTTCACAAACATCCTGTTTGGCAATCTTCCTAGAGTGGAGAGCTTGCCCCAAGTTCCTGGTCACCATTGTCCCATCAGACTCCTTGGCTTCTGCCCTCCAGGTATGCTCTAGCAATTTTTGTCCCTTTCTTAATGACTCTGACCCAGGGCTCATGTTTCTCTGAGGCTGGAAGGTTTATGGAATGCCTTACAAAACCCTATAAGGAGGCTAGTGAGGGGATTATTATTCCCATTTTACAGAGGAGGATAGTTAGGCTTAGAATGGGTACAAGACCATCTTAAGATCACACAGCTAATAAGTCTTAGACCCCAGATATGAACCTCAGGACTTGCCTCCTAGTCCAACACTCTTTCCACCACACCAGGTAAAGGTTTCCTAGGAAAATTCCCCCTGCAGAAACATAAGTCTGAGAGAGCAATCTGGGCCAAGTCACTTCCTCATCTGTAGAATGAGTAGGTTGGACTTCATGTCCCCTAAGCTCCTTTCCTTGGACAGCTAGGTGGCTCAGTGGATAGAGCACAGGCCCTGGAGTCAAGAAGACCCAAGTGCAAATCTGGCCTCACACTAGCTGTGTGAGCCCGGTCAAGTCACTTCACCCTGTTTGCCTCAGTTTCCTCATCTGTAAAATGAGCTGGAGAAGGACATGGCAAACCTCTCCAGTATCTCTGGGGTCATGGAGAGTCTGAAATTACTGGACAAATTCCTCATCTGTAAGATGGGGATGTTGGACTTCATGACTTCCAATGTCTCATAGCTTTTAAGTGAATGAGCCTAGGACTTGCCCAGGATCACGTAGCTTCCAAGTAGAACCCCTTCCTCACAGTAGTTACTTCCCTTGTGCTAGTCTATTCCCTAGAAGGAATGGCACCCCCTCTCCCTCCAAAATGCGCGGCACAAGTGTGCGCACGCACACACACACAGCTGGGAGCAGACTTGAGGAAACAGCCTCGAATCCCTGTTCTCAAAAAGCAAGCTCATCAATCTGTGGGTCTAGAATATGATGTTCCCTTGAGTTAGCTACAGAGTGTGATTCCCCCTCCCCTATTTCTTATAATCACCCTGCCCCTGGGGGGACTTTGGAAATGTACTGCTGTGGGCCAGAATCCACTTACCACAGATCTCACAGAGGTGAGCAGGGAAGAGGAAAAAGAGGAGAAAGCCCCCCAGGGACAGCCACTGGGATCCTTTCATCTCTCCAGCTGTGTTTTCCTCTGTCTTCCTCTCCTCCACCTGTATTAGATTACAGAGTCTGAGGCTGGGTACTTATTGGGCAATGAGCAGAAAATAGCTGGTGCTCCTCCCCCTACCTTTGCCTCACCCCTTTCTGTCAGACAAACGTTGAGTAACGGCCAGGAGGGTGGCTGTGCTGGTCAGCTCTTGGGAAGGCAAGAGCCCAGGAATGAGTCAGAAATGGGGCTGTCAGGGGTGGTGTGGATCCCCAACTTCCTTGGAACCTGGGAGTTACTGTAGCCTACTCACATCTGCCACATGTTAACTGGCAATCAGCATATTATTAAACATAGACTTGGTCATCACTTAGGGATCTTTTTGACATTGCCCTTGAGTGCTCTAGGGACCGTTACTGTACCTTCAGTACAGCTCATGAGAGCCCAGATTGAGAGCTGGCAGAGTCAGTAGAGGTCCCATACCTTAATGACTTTGAGGCAACATGGATTGTGTCTAGAATTCTATGTACTTTACAATTTCCTCATCTATAAAATAGACATGGCAAAAGCACTTGTCTCACAAGGTTGTTGGAAGAATTGAATGAGGTGATATTTGTAAAATGCTATATAAAGCTAAGGTATCGCATTTTATAGAAAACTGATTTTGTCTTTGTATCTCTACTGCTTCTTACGGTGCCTGGGACCTAGGAGGAGCTTAATAAATACTCATTGATTGATTAATTCCCTATTTGACTGCTAGGATAAAGCGGGGGGATCCTCTTCATAAAGTTGTACCACCAGTCTTGGCCTCACGTCCTCTTGCCCTCAAGCTCTCTAGTGGTATCTGTCCCCTCCTCTGTAGCTTTTCACCTGCTTCCCCCTGCCTCACTACCATCATGGACCAATGCCGAGGCTAAGACCTGAACGTGTTATCTCTCCACCATGCCTAGTGGACAAGTCAGACTAGACTATGACAGCTGGTCCGGGCCATAAGACATTCAGTATTATAGGCCAAATAATAGTATGATTGGACTGTCTTGGTCAGTCACTGCAAAGAGCAAGTGTATTCATCCAGAAATTTATTAAATAGCTGTAATTGTGTATTGTGTAGTGGATAGAGAGTTGGCCTCAGAACCAGGAAGACCAAAGTTTAAGTCAGGCCTTTGACACAGACTGGCTGTGTGCTTCTGGGCACGTCACTTAGCTTGCAGTGCCCCAGGGTGCTCCCCGAGACTAAGACGGAACAATGGCCCCTCTGCCTTGGCAGATAGAATTTCCTTGAAATGGGGGTCCCTACTCCAAAGAAACGTCATGGTGGGACCAGAAAATAATGCCCGGGGCACAGTGTTTACTGACAGAGATAGAAATACAGAGAAAATAGTCCCTATGTATAAATTATGTAATTATGTAAATAGTTCATCAAATCATTCGGTTCATTGTAGAAGGAGTCTTAGAGATCTCATTTCACAGATGAGGAAACTGAGGTGCAGAGAGGTTGGGTGTCCTTCTAATGATCCACAGGGGGAACGTCACGCAGGCTTTGAGTTAGATCGTCTGATTCCAAAGCCGGTGCTATTAAAATTTATATCTCATTATTGGGTTTTGCAGTCTAGTAAGAGGTGACAAGGCGTGCATGTAGATAAATGTAATACAGATACTGAATAGGACGAACAGACAAGAATAATATGAAGACGCAGTAAGAGAAGATGAAGGTGGAAAAGCTTCCAGCCTAGAGGCTCACGGAGCAGAGACGTCATTTGGGCTAAATCCAAAGGGATTGTGGGATAGAAACTGAGGAAAATGTTGGGGGTCGGGAGAAGAGCATTCCTTACATAAGGATCTATATTAGGAACACAGATGTAGAGATGGAAAATATGGGCTGCATTCAGGGAAAAGCGAGTAGTCCAGTCTTGGGTGACTGAGGTTGGACTCAGTGTTCAGGAAGTCTGCTCAGCAGGATTAAGGGATGGAATTGAAGGGTACATGTCACTGAGCTCTCAGGAGTCAGGAGAAGTCTAGGTAGGAGTTGTTCCAACAGCTGCCGCAGCTCTGCCACCATTTCAGTCAGGACAGCTCAGTTTTACCTTCCTCTCCTTTGCCCGGCCTTTCTACAGTTTAAAAAGCCTTTCTAGTCTCTACCTGGATCCCTTTGTTATCTGCATCCTCTGGCAGAGGTCCTTATGTGCAGTAAGTGGGGGAGGTTAGAGGGGTCTCTATGTCCTTGGGTATTGGAACCCAGGCCCTTCCCCAGCCTTTTAAGAGCAGGCCCAGGTGGTGAGATTCCTGCCAACAACACGGCCTAATCACAGTGGGGTTCGAAATTGTCCAACCTGCAAGAAAAACCACTGAGGCAGAGTGCCATGGCAATAGCACTTTATCAAAAGGTCCACCGTCCCCTCTAAATGAAGTGAAACTCAGATCTTTCTCACAATCTGAGATGCCCCACCCCTATCTGTAGGGCCTCAGTTTTGTAGTCCTTGATACCCTGACCATCAGGAGAAGCTAAGCTAAGTAAAATAAAGGGACTCGGCTGATAGACCTTGTTTTGACCCTCCAGAGGGGCCAGTATGGTGCATCAGCATGGGTGGCCACAGGATGAACAAGGCAAGGTTCATCTCCGCTGACTAAGTGGTTATAAGGTGGGCCCCTCCTCATTCTGGGCAAGAAAGAATGGTCTAGAGACACAAAAATAAGTTGGGGGACTTTCCATATCACATCAAAACATCCCATCTTCTCTGGGCATGGTCACATCCTTATCACCCAAAAGGGTGAGGATCCTCTAATTAGCATTCTTGTGGTTAGGCAAGTGAACTTTATAACAACCAGTGATCTTTGAGCTTATAGCTTGTACTTTAAAGTTTGGAGCCTAATATAAGAAAGAATCAAACCTTATCAAATTATTCTTCTCTAAGATATGTAATTCTTATACTCATCTTAATTTACTAGACTGACTATATATATTTATATTATACTAGTAATTTCTAACAATCACTACTCCTATGGCATCACACTAAACTGATTAATACTGATTAAAATAAAATAGGACTCCAATAAATCATTTCTCTCACCACCATCCTGTAGTGTAATCTTGAGTGGTTTCTTAAGCCAGCTCTAAACTGACACACTAGCTGTGAAAGTGGTCCAGGCGTGATTGTCAAGCAATCCATTTATTGATACCCTGAGCAAGGTTTTTATAGAGAAATCAAACAAAGAAGATAAATATAGGTCACTTTAGTTTTCTTATTACTCTTTGTTTAGTTTCAAGATGTCAGACAGTAATGTCAATTTTTCTAGGCCTTGAAGAGAACCATGTCCTTGATTCCAATACCAAAGACTTCAAAGAATGATATCTGAAAATGTATAATCATACAAAAAGAAGGTGGCTAACATCTTCTGGCAGTACTCCAAGAACAGGGTACCTCCCTGGATCACAGGATCTCAGAGGGGCTCTGATAGCTGCTTCTCAAGGGAAAAAAACAAGACCAGTTACTTTTGACTGGCCATAGTGAAAACCTGGAGCAAACCTATCCAAGACCAGCCTGATTCCTGGATCAGATGTTTTGGCTCCTGTCAGGGTTCGCCTGCTCTGCCTGAAGGGGCAGCCCGTTACTTATCTCAAAGGAGAAGCTGGCTTTTTCTCTTGAAAAGAAAAGTCACGCTGGAGGATGCTGCGACCAACACAGTATATGGCTCAGCAACCAGCTGAATGAAAAAAGAGAGAGAGAGAGAGAGAGAGAAAAAGGGAGAGGGAGAGACGGGGATGTATTTGATAGTCTGTTTATTACAGAACCATTTCATACAGAGCCAAAGATACAAGAAAATCATAAGACTTATATTCCCTATAGCAGGAATTCCTGGAACGAACAGCCCCTTCTTGGAATCTACCACTCCTGCCCCAGCCCAAGGCTAATCATTTATTAAGATTTTATCCTAGGACCACATCCAGAGGCACAAATAAACAGAGAGTCACTGGACTTGATAATCCCCTGAAATTTCTAGGATACTTCAAGATCCAAAGAAAGTATCCACCCAACAAGATTATAATCTTTCTGCATATCTGCCTCATAGAAGAAGGGGAGCATGAGAGTCTGGTCTACTACAGGAGGGTATATGTTAAAGGGTTTCCTGATGTCACACCTGGGAAGCTTTACAGCAGGACTCTAAGGCTGGCCCTAATCCCTCCAAGGCTTGGGTCCTTTTAGCTACCCCAGATCCACGTACCACATGTGACACAGCCCAGCTGAGCAGAATTGTGAGAGGGGAAGTGCAACTACAAGGGCATGAAGACCCCAGGGTGTGGAGAGGCCAGGCAGGAACCTCAGGTTTCCCATGTAAGAGAGTCTTGAGCAATGCAATATCCCCTGGCCAGGGATGGTGCAATATGCTCCGACTTCCAGGTGACCCAACTAATTCCCGGGCCTCACTCCTCCCTGTGTCTCAACATCACCACTTGCAATCTGGCACCTATTTTGTGACCCTTACAGGCTCCCTTCACCATCCCATTTATCCAGTGATACCAGCATTAGGCCTATACCCCAAAACATCAAAGAAAGAAGAAATGGTCCTTTACATATAAAAACATTTACAACAACTCTTTTGTAGTAGAAACTAAAAACTAAGGGAACCGTCCATCAACTGGGAAATGGTTGAACAAATTATGATATATTAATATAATAGAATACTGTTATGTCATTGAAATGATGACAGGGATGATTTCAGACAAACCTGGGAGGACTTATATGAACTGATATAGAAGAAAGTGAGTAGAACAAGGAGAACAATTTATTCTGTGTCAATATTGTGAAAATGAACAGTTGTGAAGGATTTAAGAATTCAGATCAATGCAATGATCAACCATGATTCCAAACCTCCTGACAGAAAGTGATCAACCATGCAGAACAGAACACATATTTTTAGACACGGCCAATATGGGAACTTGACTCTGCTGATTTATTTCAAGGGCTTTGTTTTTGGTTTCCATTGAAAAGAGATAGATGGGAGGGATAAAAAGAAAGAATTGAAAATTAAAAAAAGACTTATTACAATATGAGCTACAACTTGGATATATATGACGTCAAATTGAAGAATCCTAATGGTGTGTTAAAGTAGAACAAACGTCTTATTGTAGAGGTCTTTCCATCACTCCGTGCTTATTTTCCAAAGCAATGACTTCTCTCTTAAGGAACAGATCCAGCAAAAAAGCCTTGAATCTCTTCTATCATATAATAGGGACCATGAGGTCTGTTTCTCTTCTCCTTCATTGTAAACTTTTAGGAGATCAGTGATCTCTAGACTAGGAGAAGCAGTGTGGTACATGGAAAGAACGCTGGCTTTGGAGCTAGAAACTCTGTAGTCAAATCCTGTTGTTACTGTCTCTGTGGTCTTGCGCAATCAACCTCTCTGGTCCTT
>CM053592.1:186251524-186272107 GCA_028646515.1 Pseudochirops corinnae
GGGGGCTGACTTTTCCCCCTGAACTAGGTACATGATATATGTTTGATTGATTAAAGTGAGATTGTTAACCCATTTTGAGTTGCTTTCCTTTAGAAAAGCAGATCTAAGAACCTGTGCCAGCAGCCGCCCTGGGGGTGCTGGGGTGCTCGCTGCTACACTATTATCCTCTGTCATTCCTTTGAGCTATTTTTCTTTTTCATCCACACCCAAAGACAACAACAAGAGCCCAAGTCCACATTTGGTTCCAGGTAATTGTAGACTTACCACAACACTGATGAGGGGAGAAGGATTAGAAACCTCCCTGTGACCACTGGTGTGAGCTTACCTCACTGAGCCTTGGTTTCCTTATCTGTAAAGGGGATGTTAGACCAGCTGGCCATTGAAGTCCCTTCTAGATCTCACTCTGTGGTCTTATTCTCATCTCTCCAGCAAAGATTGGAGCTCTTTCTTGCCCAGCCCATGTTAGAGTGCAGGGGTCTGGTCTTGGTATTTATTTTGTGACAGGAAGAGGATTGCCTTTGACTTCTCTTTCATTGTATTTTCATCCAGGGAAATACTGAGGGATGGATGTGGCCAGTAATAGCTATTTGCAGGGAGATGAGTAACTTGGAAGGAATCAGAAAAGTGTGGTCAGAGGTTGGGACTAGTAAAGAAGAAAGGGTAGTTTTAGAAGAGAAGAAAGACATAGAGTTGAGGTCATAGGATCATAGTTGATAAATTTAAGGCTGGAAGGTACTTCAGAGGCTATTTAATCTATTCCCCTCATTTTACAGATGAGAAAACTGACACCCAGAGAGGGTAAGTCACTTCCCTAGGGTCACATAACTATTGTCAGATGGAATTTGAACCCAGATCCTCTGACTTCTGAGTCAGTATTCTTTCCATTGTGCCATGTGGTTGAGACTACTGAACAGAAATATTAAGCAGGTAGTTAAAATTTGAAGCCAGACTCGGAACAAGTGGATAGGGCTGAGATATGAACTGCAAGAAAAACCACCCAGAGATAATGCCTAAAGTGCTCCGTGAGAATGATGGGTGGTAATTCCAGACTCTTTGTTTAGAAATAACAAATCTTCATGACTGGCCAGAGCTTGACAGTTTTCAAAGCCTTCCCTATCTCATTTTTCAGAACTCACAGTGACTCTTAATCCATTTTCCACATCGCTATCCTAAAGTTGGCTGGGGGTTGAGCTTCAACATTCCCACAGGATTAGCCAGTTTTGCTGCTTTACCTGCAAGTACAAGAGTTCAAGCCTATACTTCGGGTAGGGTGAGGAAGCTCTCACACAGTGGATATTTTTATGTTGCCTACATATAGCTAGGTGGTGCAGTAAATACATCACTGGCCCTAGAGTCAGGAAGACTCAACTTCCTGAATTCAAATCTGGCCTCGGACACTAGCTGTGTGACCCTGGGCAAGTCATTTAACCCTGTTTGACTCAGTTTCCTCATCTGTAAAATGAGCTGGAGAAGGAAATGGCAAACCACTCCAGTATCTTTGCCAAGAAAACCCCAAATGGGGTCATGAAGAGTTGGATTGCACAATAACAATATATTGAGTACACTACAGAGTCCTGAGAAGCCATCAAAAGAAAGACAATGAAGAAACAAAATGACTAGGAATTTGCAAGAGAAAAAAAAATCATATATTTCAAAGAAGACTTTGTAAGGATCCAAGTTCAACAGATAAGTATTAGAACAATATTCATGGAATGAGATGGAACAGTTGGCACCTAATAGAAGGAGAGTTGAGTTAAATATAGTTAAGAGTACAACATGGGATTTCTGGGTTACATGATTAGCAAAATGGAGGACTAGACATTTTCTCCAATCCCCATGACCTCTCAAGCTTCTCCAAAACAGAAATTTGATTTATTTTTTAGTTTATTTGTTTTTTTAAATAGTATTTAAGTTTTTTGAATTATGTGTAAAAACAATTTTTAACATTCATTTAAAAAAATTTTGAGTTCCAAATTTTCTCCTTCTCCCCTTTCCCTCCTTCCTAAAAAGGTAAGAGTTTTAAATAGGTTATATATGAACCAAACTATTGTACAATGTGAAAGTATTTGCAGATCCTATACATGATTGCATGCCACCATGGGGGGGGGTGGGAAGGGAGGGGAGAAAATTTGAAACTCAAGGGATTGTGGAATTGAATCTTGTAAACTAAAAGTAAATAAAAGATTAAAAAAATAAATAGGTTATATATGTGCAATCATGGAATGCATATTTCCATATTAATCATGTTGTGAAAGAAGAAACAGACCAAAAGGAAAAAAAACCATGAGAAAGATAAAGTGAAAATAGCATGCTTCGATCTGCATTCTGACTCCATACAATGTTTTTCTGGATGTGGATAACATTTTCATCATGAGAAATTTAGAATTGTCTTGGGTCATTTTATTGCTGAGAAGAGCCTAGTTATTCATAGTTGATCACTGCATGATGCAAAACAGAAATTTTAGAATGAAAACCAGAACTGAAGAAATTATTTGCTTCTTGAACACCCCAAACCGCAGAAATGCAGGAGGAGTGAATCAATGCAGACAGCAACAGAGTGACAAGAGAAAGGTCAATGAAAGATTTCTTTTTAAATATATACAAGAAGACAAGGTGAATGAAGAAATAGAGGTAACAGTGAAGAGGTAGACAGATGGCATTATGGATAGAATCTAGCAATACCCTGTTTACTGATGAATGCTCCTTTCCTGGGACTACATCACAGCACGGGAGGGTACGTGAAAAAGTGAGAGTAGGGAAACAAGGTGATAAAGTGGAATGATGCTCAAGGCTCAAATCAAGGGCTGGCAATGAGGAACAGGTTATTCTGGGGCCTCAGAAAACCCATAGGGAAGTGGGTGAGGAGGAGGGCAGAAAGATTGAAAAGGAGAGGAAAGAAAAGAGGCCTTACTTTGGAGGTGGGAGATGGTTCCACTGATATATACTCCTATGAGTGGAGGGATATGAGACTTGGGAGATTTGGTGTGTGAAAAGTCTAGTTGACCTGGGACAGGGGGTGCGGATTGGAATCCCTGGGAGCATCTGAAGGAATAGGAGAGCACGGACATAGGGAGGAGATTTCCAGGTAAATATAAGGGAAAAAAGGCCAACAAGAGAGGATGTGTATCAATGAGGGGAAGGAATATCCTATTATGGGATAGTGTCTTCTCCGACACCTGTAACAATTTTCATTGCTCTGAGAGTGAGGCATAATGGAAAAGGAAATCCACTGGGTCAACTCTTCAAGGCAGTGGCAGAAAGCACCCAGAGGGAACAATCTAGAAGCTTTGGTTACATGACTAATAAATAAAAAGAAAGAGACCAGAAGATACAGGGTCACGAATCAGAGAACAAGGGTCTAGAGTCAACAAAAAGAAAAGATGGACAGTGAAGAGAGTGAGAGAAATCCCTCTTGGAAAAAAATGAAATGAAAAAGCCCTAGTTAACAGGACTAACTAAAGGGGATGGAGAGGAAGGAGGAATCTCCTTGACTGAGAAGAAAAGAGAGGGAAGAAATACATCACCAGGTGAAGCCAGAGGACAAGAACAAGTCAACCAAACCCTAAAGGGAAAAGTATAACAAATGAGAAGAGGGGATCATGAGTGAGGGGACAAGTCAGTGGGAACAGGGCCATTTTAAAGAAAAAGATTCAAGTAACCAAAGGAACATAATGCTATATTTGCAGCAGAAGAGGAGAAAAATCATAATGTGTAAAACAAATTTTAGAGCTAGATAGAAGCAATTATAAACCTAACTCTTTTAACTTTAAATGTGAATGAATTAAGTGATCCAATAAAATGAAAAAGAGTGACAGATTGCATAAGGAAACAAAGCCCTATCATCTGTTGCTCACAAGAAATACATTAAAAAAACCTCAAAATAAACACAAAATAAAACTGAGGGGATGGAAAAAAATGACTATGCATCAAGTGAATCCAAAAAAATAGTTGCTATCAGGTGCAACTTTTCAAAAAGGTTGCTATCATACTATCAGAGAAAGTAAGAAGAAACATTCAAAAAATAAAAAAAAGGATAAACAAGGAAACTGTATTATGCTAAAAGGTACCAGACATGATAAACCAATATCAGTAATAAACTTACATGCTCCATGTGTGCTGCATTCAAATTTGTAATGGAAATATTTGAGCTTCAAGAAGACATACAATAGTGTAACAATAATATGTTGCAATAATACAATAGTGACAGAAGACTCAAATATTCCTTTATCAGTTTTTGATAAGTCTAATGGAAAGATAAACAAAAGGGAACATATGGAGCTGAGCAAAATTCTGGAGAAATGAGTTAAAAGACTCATGTTGTTTTCTGAATGGGACAGTAAAAGATATACTTATTTCTTTGTGCCATGTGGAACTTTTACAGAAAATTGACTGTATGCTAGGAATAGAGATATTGCAAACCAATGTAAAAAGGCAGAAAGAGTAGATATATTCTTATACAAACCATAATGCAATAAGATTAGAAATTAATTCTAGAACCACAAGCAAAAGGTATAGATTGAAATAGAGACAATAATGAAATCTTAAATAATCAATGGGCCAGCAATCAGATCATAGGAACAATGAATAACTGTAGAAAAGAAAGTTATAGTGATAAAAACAACATACCCAAATTTCTGGGATGCAGCTAAAGCAGTTCTCACAGGGAAAAGCCATATCCTTACAGTTATATACTAAAAAAAAGAGAAAAATAAGTTAATAACCTGAATATGCACTTAAAATTAGAAAATCACCAAATCAACCTAAAATAAGCACAAAAGAGGAAGTATTAAAAATCAGAGGAGATTTAGAGGGAATTATAGGGGAAATTTGGTTTTTGGAAACCAAAAACCTGTCGAAATAAAGTAATTCAAATAAAAGCTGTTTTTTTGAAAAGGCTAATGAAATTGAAAGACACTTAGCCAATCTGATTAAAAAGAAGAAAACAGAAAATAAAATCAATAAAATAGTAAATGAGCAAGGAAAAATCACAACAAAACCAGAAGAAATAAAAAAAAATGAATCAGAACATATTGTCTGCAGTTATACGCCAACAAAGCTGAGTACACAAAAGAATAGAAGAATACCTTCAAAAATATAAAACATTCACACTATTAGAAGACCACATAGAGATCTTAAATTACTTGATCACCGAATAGGAAATAGATCTAGCTATTGAATTGCCAAAGGGAAAAAAACCTCCTGAACCTGATGGATTCATAGGAGAATTTTGTCAAACTTTTAAAGAATAGCATTTCACAAACTAGTTTCAAAAATTGAGACAGAACCCTATCAGAATTCTTTGATGAGACAAATATAGTCCTGGTACCTAAACCAGGGAAAGATAAAACTCAGAAATAGTACAAAACATAAGACGTTTGACTACTGGTTAGTTCTATAACAGATAGTAAAATAAAGTATGTATTCCTTTTTGACAAATTCAATAATCGTCATGTAATTTATATATTGTTTTATGGTTTACAAAACACTTTACATACATCATCCCCCTTTGATCTTCACAATAGGAAATTGAGTCTTAGAAGAGCAAAATGACTTGCTCAGGGTCCCACAATTAATAGTAAGTGTTGAAGGCAGGATTTGAATACAAGTATTCTTTTTTAAAATATATTTTTAGCTTACAACATTCAGTTCCACAAAGCTTTTGTGTTTTAAGTTTTCTTCCCCTTCTTTCCCTCCCCCCTCCACAAGACGACATTCAATCTGATGTAGGCTCTACATATACTTTCATAAAAAACATTTTCACATTAGTCATGTTGTAAAGAAGAATTATAACCAATGGAATGAACAATGAGAAAGAAGAAGCAAAGCTTCACAAAAGAATAGAGAGAGCAAATAGTCTGCTTTCATCTGCATTCAGATCCATAGTTCTTTCTATGGATGTGGAGAGCGTTTTCTATCTTGAACTTTTTGGAGTTGTCTTAGAACCTTGCATTGCTGAGAAGAGCCAAGTCTGAAACCCAAGTATTCTTTGATGGCAAGTCTAGCAATTTTTCTGCTATGATGTTCTCTCCCCTCCTCTTCCCCTGGCAAATGACAGGAAAAACCCTTAATCATAACATTAAATGGACTGAAGTCTCCAACAAAAAAAGAAAAAGGGTTCTAGAATGGATTGAAAAATAGAAACCAGATACAGGCTGTCTACAGGATTGCTGAATTCTTTTTTATATGGAGGTAAATAGAGAGTCTAGACCAAACATCTCTTGCTATAGCCAGTTCCATGGTGGAAGTGATATTGATTGCACACAAAATTGAAATTCATATCAGAAAGCATTAAGAGAGAGATAAATGCTAACTTTCCTTAAAGGTACTCTAAATTGAGAGCATATCAACTTAAAATGTTTACATTTGTTATCTTTTGGTGAAATTGTTTAAGGAGAAGCTCACAATTTTTCAAGCAGAATTGGATTAAGTTAATTATATATTTCAATGTCTCACTATCAAAGATAAATCCAACAAAAAGATAAAGCAATTACAGGACTAAATAAAATATTAAACAAATTGGATAGAACTTAACGGGAAAGCAAACACTATGCATTTTTTTCTTATCAAGTACATATTAAATCTACATAAAAACGATCATGTACTGGGTCACAGAGAAACCATATGTAAATTTAGAAAAGCCAAAATTTTACATATTTATACATTATAATGAAACAAAATAGCCCATTATGCTATAAGAAAAATGCGTAGGCCCATCCACATGGGAACTAATACAAAAACAATTTTTTAACTAATGCCTGAGTAATTAAAGAAATACATAAACAATGCATTTCACGAAAAATGACTTCTTAGTTACTACATAGAAAAATCTATAGGATATAGTAGAAGTGTAAATTTACTTCTGTCAATAAGAATGGAAGGTGATGTAGTGGAGAGAAGTCTTGGCTTAGAGTCAGGAGGACCTGAGTTCAAGTCCTGTCTCTGACAAATACCAGCTGTGTGACCACAAAAAAGTTTTCTGACTTCTCAGTGCCCCCATGGAACTCTTTAAGATTTTAAGTTAGGGATTCTCACACTGGAAGTTCCCCACAGGGATAAAATTACAAGGGGTCCACATTCTCCCCCTATGATTCCCACACCGATGTTTCTCCCATCTTCAAAAACCTCTTCTTGCTACCTCTCATCCAATCTTTTCCTCTCTTTTGTGTCTAAACTCCTTGAGGAGGCCAGCTGTAAGAGGTGGCTCTCTTTCCTTTCATCTCTTTCTCTTCTTAACTCTCTACAATCTTGCTTCCAATCCCATCATTCAAGGGAAACTCCTCATTCCAAAGTTACTAATGATTTTTTAATCACCTAGATCTAATGGCCTTTTTTCTTTTGCTTTTTGGAGGGCATTGGGCTTAAGTGACTTGCCCAAAGTCACACAATTAGTGTGTCATAATGGCCTTTTTTCAATCCTCATCCTTCTTGACCTCTCTGTAGCCTTTGACACTATCAACTACTCTATGGTAGAGTACCCATGTCAGGGAACATAGACTGACCCACGATCAGTAGATTTATACTGCATACTTCCATGTGTATGGCTCCATATGTGGCATTGTATAGGGCTCAGAGAAACTCCTGTCCCTGCCCTCAAGAAGTGCTTGTTTAATCCATATTATGGAGTCCTAGAATTTTAGAGTTGGGAGGGATCTCAGTGACCATTTGTGCCAGCCTTCCTCAAATACCAATCATTACTACAATTCACCCAATAGAGAATTATTCAATCTTTGTTTGAAGCTCTCCAGTGGAGGTGGAGCCCACAACTTGCTGAAGCCCAGTTTTGGCTAATTCTAATTATTAGGAAGTGCCTCCATATATAAAGTCTAAGCCTGCCTCTTTGTATTTTCCACCTGCCATCCCTGGTTTTGGCCTCTGAGGTGCAGGAGAACCAGGCTACTCCTTCCTTTGGGCATAAGGCTCCCAAACGCTGAAAGTAAGCTACCAAATCAGACCTCAGCCCTCACTCATCCTGGCTGAATGTCTCCATTTTCCAAACTTTATATATTCTGAACTCAAGGCCAAATCCTTCATGATTCCACTACTTGAGGCAGCTGAATGACAGGGAAGGTCTCAGTGTTCCACTGAGGAATACATTAAGGTCTTTCCATGACCTCTCTGGAGGGGTGGGTAATTACAGACACCTGAGTGGGAATTGAGGGGGGGAGCTATAGCTTTAAATTCTCTTGGCCTGGAGCCCCTCTTCCAAAGCTGCTGTGTTTTCTCAGCAGGTCTCTAACCCTGCCTGGATGTGTGATCATGCAATCTTTTGTGGGGCAAGCAGTGCTCTTCCTTTTACTTGCCCAGGCTTGGCTTCAGCGTTGTCCATGTGAGTAAGTGGGTAAAAGTCTTCTTTGGGTTTTTTGTAGCCATATTTGAAGGACTGTTTTTTTTTTCCTAGTGATTAAACCCCACAGGGGTACCTCTCTTGAGACTTCAGCTTTCTAGGGATAAGTGACTTCCTATGATACTAACTCCACTGAGCTCCTAATACTGATACCTCTCTTTCTCCTCCCTTATTCTTTTCTTTCAGCCAGAAGAGTGGCCTGTGGCTTCTCAGGCTAAGTTGATCAGCTCTAGCCGAGTCTACGATCTTCTGACCTCCTCCATGGCTTGCTCTCCTTTCCCCCCACTTTTTGATATTAGATATTTTTCAGGAATTTGCTCTTTCTCTGTTTATGTGGTTAAATCCCAGTTTTTGTCTCCAGGCCTTTTTCTTCCTGAGATTCCAGCTGCCTGTTGGGTCCTTCCAAGTAGATGTCCCATCATCACTGAGCCATTACTTATAAAAAAAAGAATCAAATCTTCTCCTTTTCAACCCGAATCCCTTTTCTGACTACCCTGCTTTCCTCAATGGCCTCACTCTTTTTCACTTGCCTAGATGAACCATGGTATTCTTCTTTCTCTCTTGCTGTTTTTTCACTTCCCTTTTCTAATCAGTCGCTGAAGCCATTCCAATTCTTACCTCTGGTGTGGTTCCTTCCTGTTACTTCCTCTCACCATTTTCCTAGTTAGTCCTTTTATCAATTCTCAGCCTTTCTGGTCTCCAGTGATCCATAATACTCTTCCTTTATTCAAATATTCACTTCTCTGGCTTTCCCAGGTTTACCCAATCTCTCTCCTCCCTTAACTCCCTCATCTATCATCTATATCCCTTCTTCCGGCACAAACTCTGCACTTAAAGCATTAAGGGTTTTTATTATTTTCTCATTTAGAAGAACTCTACACTCTTGTGTTGTAGAAGCCATGTTCCAGGTTCCTGTGGTCACATTTTCTGTGCTGTCTAAATATTTGTCCGAGTAAAGGAAGGATGGGTATGTGTGAAGAAAAAGACAAAAAAGCATTAGTGGTTCCCATTCATCTGTGACCTTGAGCAAGTCACTTGACCTCCTGATATGCTTTTACAGAACAGCAAAGCAGGTATGCCAAGTGGAATTATTCCCCTTTTTCCAGATAAGGAGACTGAAAGTCAGATTGTGTTACCCAAATCAAAAGAGAACCTAGGTGTCGGAAGCAGGGTTGAAAATTGTTATCTTCTGACTCTAGATTCAGGTCCCTTTTCCTTATGCCATGTTGTTGATAAAGGGATTGCATATAGTGGTGGTATTGGGGTTACAGAACCTGGTGGTAGAAAGTAAACCTGATAGGAGGCTTGAATCAAGGAGACTCAGCTGCAGTCAGATGGATTTCTGTAGAGTATGAAGGTGGGTTTTTTTTTTCCTCTTTGGAATAAAAAAAAATCTGAACTTAAGGAACACCAAATAAAAGATTATTTCCAAGTACATGATAGAGCAGAATCAAATGATTTCATATGAAATAATCTCCATTATGTAAAGCTTTGTTTTTCTTTTAAAGTACATAATCCAACATATAACTTTCTTTTTTTTTTTGGAGGGGGAAGGCAAGGCAATTGGGGTTCAATGGAACTTTAGAGTTGTTTTAATTCTCTAACTAGTAATGACTGAAAACTTTTTTATGTGGTTATTGACAGTTTTGATTTTTTTCTTTGAAAACAGTTAAAATTCTTTAACTATTTATCTTTCAGGGGATGGCTTTTGTTGCTACAAATTTGAACAAGTTCCTGAACAAATGGCCTTTATCAGAGAAACTTGGCTGCATTTCCTCCCTTCCAGTTAACGTTTTCCTTTGTTATTTTAACTGGATTGATTTTGAATAATAATTTATAATCTAATGTGAACAAAGTTGCCCACTTTACTTTCCGTTATACTTTCTGTGTCTCCTTTGGTCATGACCACTTCCCTCATCCATAGATGAGAAAGGTACGGAAGGTATATAAAACTCAAGGACCATGGCTCCCTGACATGTTCCTTTGGATGGTAAGTTCCTGAGGGCAAAGACTGTCCTTCTTATATTTGTTTATATCCCCAGCACTTAGCATGGTTCCTAGCACATAGTAAGCACTTAATAAACCTTTATTAACTATTGACTTTGTTATCTGAGGGGGACCCTGTGTGATTTCTTTACCTCCCTTCTTCTTTTCCTTACAAATATTGACTGCTCACAAAAAGAGATCCTTTATAAGAAAGCCCTGGCCAAATGTATAGAACGTTTTTTGTTCTTACAATGCAGCCATTCAGGCATCTCTGTTAGGGATTTCAGAAGAGATTTTTCCAGACTTCCCATCCTTTACCTGAACTTCCTTTGTCAGTCTGACCATTTTCTGTAGCTCACTTCATAATTCACCCATCAGACTCAGAGCTCCATCTCTTTGCTGGGTCTCTTTTGTTTCTTGGTCTTTGGGGTTGGAAGACATAGGCATTTCTGGGTAGGTGTCTGAGGCTGGCCTGGGGTTTTCTTGCCCAGACCACTGTGTAAAGGTATTTTTTCCCTTGCTTCTGAACACTGTGATTTTCTTAAGGTGAACTAAGGTAATGGGATAACCAATTTAGGTTTAGAAAGAGACCTTTGAGGCCATCTAATCCAACCTTTTTTCAAGGGGAAACTGAGGCCCAGAGGGGTTAAGGGACTTTGCCAAATGGACTCATGGAGCTAGAATCCCATTATCCTTGTTTCATCACCCCTTTGCCTCAAAACTAAATGAAAACATTAAGGTATTTTAAAAATATAAGTTTTTATTATTTTTTTTGTTTTCATATACTTTCCACTAGTATCCTTCCCTCTCCTAGAGAGCCATCCCATATAGCAAATAGCACTTAAAAAAAAAGGAAAAGAAGAGAAAATCACAGTTGATCAGTACATCGAAGTCTGAAAATTGACAATGCACAACCCTTGTAGACCTCCCACCTCTGAAAACAGATGGAGAGTGTCTTCTCGTATCCCTTCTTCTGAGCCATGCTCAGTCTTTATTATTTTGCAACATTTACTTTTAATCTTTTTTTGTTGGCTCTTTCTATTATTGAAATCATTTTGTCAATTGTTTTTCTGGTTCAACTTATTTCTCTCTTCATCTGTTCAAGTAGCTATTTCCACGCTTCTCTGTATTCATTACATTTATCATTTCTTAGGGCACAAAAACATTCCAGTCCATTCATGTACCACATTTTTGTTTTGTTTTTTGTTCGGTTGTTTCAGTCATGTTCAGTTCTTTGTGATCCAAATCTTTGGGATTTCTTGGCAAAGATATTGGAGTGGTTTGCCATTTCCTTCCCCTGTTCATTTTATAGATGAGGAAACTGAGGCAAGCAGAGTGACTTGTCAAGAGTCACACAGCTAGTAAGGGTATGAGGCCAGATGTGAACTTGGGAAAACAAGGCTTTCTGATTCTAAGCCCGGGGCTCCATCTACTGGGTCACCCAGCTGCCCCTTTCGTCACATTCCAGGCTATGATGAATAGTTGTGGACTTGCTACTATCATATCTATTTCCTTTATCTTCTCTTTGACTGTTGACCCCCTCACTACAAAGAAGGAGGTTGTGGAAAAGAAGAAATGTGTTCAATGGAAGTTATAACTGGAGTGACGTGATGTTCCTTTTCCTTTCAATCAGTCCAGAAAAAAGGTTAAGTTCCTCCTCCTTCCGTATCCCTTCCCTAGGATATTGCTTTTCCCCTCCCTTTTCTTTCCTATAAAAACTGAACAGAGTCACATCCAGGCCATATGGTTGACTTTTAAAAACTCCCTCTGTGACCCTTAAAGACTGAAATTCTGAGGAGACCTTTGTGACTTTGCCTTCATTGTCATATATGCCCTTGAGTATCACCAAAAGTCAGAGATGGCTCTGTACTCAGGCCTCCTTGTGTAAGACCCTCAATATGTGTATATGGGGATTAAATTGACTTATTTCCTGCTGTGACTCCAAAGCAAGTTCTATCTTACCTGCTCTATCTGGGTATGTGTATTCCTTGCTGCTGTTAGGAAAGCTCAGGGTCAGCTTCCTACTGTGTTAACATTCCCCTTTGCACATGCCAGTAGAGAGTCTGTTGGCTTCTGACCCTGTGAGAGTGGGCTGGCTTCAAACGTTGCCTTTCTCTCCACACTCCCTGTTACGGGAATGGGAATCTGAAGATCTTGCCTGCCCCTTGGCTCTTTGATTGGCTTAAGTGACTGGGCAGTCTTGGACTGAATGGGGAAGTTTCCTCTTTTTCCCCTTTGATATTGATCATTGATCCTTCTTGTGTCCTTGTTGGAGTCCCCACGGGAAATTTGGCCTCCTCTATGACCTCTCACATTGCCATCTTGATTGGATTGTCTACCTTTTCAACATGCCACGTGGAATTTGAACCTAGGTCTAATGGACACTGAGGCCGTTTTCCTCAGCTGTCTTTTTTTTTTTTAATGAACTATTCCCTCAATACCGTTTTAACTTCTCATTTGGGTGGTTCCTTGTTCTTGAGATTCTCCTTGACATTTTCTCTTCTTCCTCATCTTTCACAGTAGAACTTAAGTGCACAGAAAACCACCTTTTGCTCATTGTGGGGAAAGATCTTGTTGGAAATGGTATGAAATTGGAATCTTATCAAGTGATCCTGGGAAATGGCTGCAAAATAACTTGGGAAGGAAATGATAGCTTTTACATGGAATATTCGTTGTGGGATTGTGGGATACAAATGGAGGTAAGCCAGTGGTCACTGGAGCTCAGCTTGAGTTATCATGGTCTCCTTTTGCATGTTTTGGCCTGAAGATGAGCTGTGATTGACAGGGGATAAAAAGTACCTGTTAATCAGTATGGGACAGGGTAGTGGGATCAGGTTGGTTGGATGACAGAACCTTTGCTTCAGCTTTCTTCACAAGGCTTGGGGTTTAAACCCTGTGGAAAGTAAAGGACAGCTAGGTACCTTTATCTTGGAAATATATTCCTCTGCTTTCCAAGGATGGTATAAGGGTGTGGCATCCATTGACTGGGCTCTTATCTGTGGATGAATTCAGTACCATTCTCCCTGTCCTGGTGCCCAGGTTATCAGAACTGGGCTAGTTCACTGATTAGCAAGTGTGGGGCCCGTCTTTTTCCATTGTAGACTGTTAGCCCTTGCCAAGTCAGAATGGCTGGTGGTCTTGTATTCGATGCTGTAGGATGTTATGAGGGCAAAGGAAACCTCTGTGCTTAGTTGGGGGCAGGGAGGAAAAAGAGAATTCCACTCAATGGGCCACATTGTTCTTTGGGTCACACACAGTCCCCAGTGCCTATCTACACAAGCTGTCTTATCTTCATTATCCCACATTACATTCTCCAGCTATGATAATTTAAATCCTCTGACTTTTAAAATATGTATGTGTAAAGGCTTTCCTTGTCCCATCAGGCCTCAGAAAACATGGATACCTTCACCACTTCTGTAAAGGTTTTTTCCATAGATTATTTTTATGGTGGCACTGTTCAGATAACCATCACATGCGTGATTCACAGGTTAAGTTCAATATGCTCAGTCTTTTTTTTTTTTTTTTTTTTTGAGGGGAGAAGACAAGGCTGTTGGGGTTAAGTGACTTGCCCAAGGTCACACAGTTAGTAAGTGTGTCAAGTGTCTGAGGCCACATATGAACTCAGGTCCTCCTGACTCCAGGGCCAGTGCTCTATTCACTAGCTGCACCTATTTTACCTATTCCCTCACCTTTCCCTCTAAAGATCCCTCCCTTGTCCTCTCCCCCCTCCCTATGCCCCTATCATTTTATTTTTTCTGAATTTAGAAGACTTTTATACTCTTCTAAATATATGTGTATTGAACCTTCTAAAAACCATATCTGATGACAGTAGGTTACTAGAACTACTAGCCCTCCTTCCCCATCTAATTTCCCTATATCAATTCTTCTTCTTGCACCTCATTTTTATAAAGTAATTACTCTTTTAAGCTGTTCCTAAATAGTTTTACTTTTAAAATTCATATCATACTCAGGTTTACCCCAATATTTCTTATGAACTACCCAGTTATTAATAAGGATCTTAGACATACATATTACATATATAAAAAGTGAAGACTCTGTCCTTTTGGATTCTTTGTTGTGTGTCTTATATTTCTCTTGGTTCTTGTATGTCAAATCTCCTGTTAAGTTCAGAAGTTTTTTTTTAACACAGTCTTGAAAGTCTGAGAGTTTATCAAATGTCCATTTTTTTTCATTCAGGATAATACTTAACTTTGCAGGGTATGATGTTCTTGGCCAGAGACCCAGCTCTTTTGCTCTTCCATATGTTGTATTCCAAGACCTGTGGACCTTTAATGTCTCTGCTGCTAGGTCTTGTGTAATTCTAATTGTGGTGCCATCATATGTAAATTGTTTTAATCTTAATGCTTTTTATATTTTTTTCTTGAGCTGGGGGTTTTGGAATTTGGTTATGACATTCCTATGAATTTTCCTCATAGGATCTCTTTTAAGTGACGATGGATGGATTTTTTCTTTTTTTACTTCCCCTCCTTTTTCTAATGCTTCAGGACAATTAAAAAAAATTATTTCTTGTATTATTGCATCAAGATTCTTTTTTTTTGATCATAACTTTCAGTTAGTCCAATTATTTTCATATTTTCTCTTTTTGATCTTTTCTCTAAATCTGTTGTTTTTCTTATAAGATATTTTACTTTCTCTCCTATTTTTTCATTATTTATTTTTTGTTTAATCATGTCTTGATCTCTTATAATTTCACAGACTTCACCTTGCCCAATTCTAATTTTCAAGGTGTCATTTTCTTCTTTAAGATTCTGGATCTCCTTTTCTAATTGGTTGACTTTCCTTTCATACCTTTCTTGTTTTTCTTGGATTATTCTTATTTTCTTTTTAAATTTTTCCTCCATCTCTGTCATTTGATTTTTAAAGTCTTTTTAAAGATATTCTATCAATTCTTTCTGAGCAGGTGACCAGTTGATGTTACCATTTGGGGGTTTCTTTACTTCAATATCCTTTTCTGAAGATGAACCTCAGTCATCTATCTCTATTCCCATAATAGCTTTCTTTGGTTGGATTCTTTCTCCTTTGCCTGTGCATTTTTTTTTTTTGATGATAGCTTAATTATTTGTAGTCACCTCTAGCTCCGGGGTATGGGAGATGGTGCCTCTTGCCCCAGATCTTCAGTTCTCCCCTCTAGCCTGAAACCAAAGTCAAACCTCCAACCTCCTGTAAGTGCCCACAGCCAGGGGTTTTCTGGCCCACTGCTTCTGTACTCACCAGGCATTGGCTGGTTCCTTTTTGACCCTCTTGCTCTTAGCAGCACAGCTGGGTCTGGCATTCCTTATTAGCAGAGGGTTGGGACATCCAGCTCCCCTCACTATCCTGGGGATAAAAGTTCTGTTGGCTGGGACTGAGGCTGCCTCTCAAGCCAACTAACCCCAGGGCTTGCCACTCATTGTTTAAGAGGTTTGCTGCTTATAGTTAAAACAGAACCTAGTCTGGAGGTGTTTACTCTTCACAGAAACCAAACCTCAACTTGGGATTTTTCTTAGGATCTCAAATTGTCCCAGGAGGACCCACTTATATTCCTGTTCTTATTTATCTCCACCCACACTTTGTTTGCCCTAAGGTGCTATTTTGACTCTTTTATGGGGGAAAATCTTGAGAGCTTGGAATTTTCTGACCTACTCCTCCATCTTCCCAGAATCCTCTCCCCAATAAACCCAGTCTTGAGCCTGTGCTAGCTTACCTTCCTTGTTGGTCTGTTTTGACTTAGAAGCCTTTCTTGGACTTTGGGCTTCCTTATGAGTTGAATTGCCATTAATTCTCAAAAAAAATTAACAGCAGTGATGCTACAGTTATTTATATTCCAAGGTGACATTGATCCCCATATCCAATGCCAGGTACTTCAATCAAGTCTCATTTGTCTGAATCTCCTGTTAAGTAGTGTTGGCTTGCTTGATTCTACTTGCTGCCTTTGGATCTGAGAGGACCATGGCTTGGACCAGGGATCAGTGGGCCATTATGGAGATGGAACCATGGCTTAATGAGAAAGCAGGGCTGTTAGGTAGATCCCTTGGGGGAAGGCTCAGGATTAGCTTGCCTTTCAGCCTGTAATGAGTCATATTGGGAGACTCCTGAGGACATGTGAGTTATACTTTGTGCTAGCAGTGTCCCAACTCTTCTGAAAGAGGTGAAGTTGTAGAATCGGAGTCAGTAGTGCCACAGCAGGGGAAGGACAGGCTTCTAATATCCCTGACCCCCCAAACTTCAGTAGTAGGGATACCTATCTTGGCCAAGTAGGGAGAGAAAACTACTACCTAACTAGGAGCTCAGTCTGTCCTCTAAGTCATAATGACTTCTCTTTTTTTTTTCTTTTATCCACAGGAGAACTAAAGTTTCCTTTCCTCAAATGAGACAAGGTATCCCAATGATGAGGTCACCTGGAAAGCAATCTCATAGAACCCTGGCTTATAAATCATCTATTGTGAAGACCAAGTCTGATGGAAATGAGTATGAAAAAATGTGTCCTATTCCAGAAACAGAAGCCCTAAGTCAGTAAGGACCCTAGAAATTATTGAACTTAATATAGTCTGAGTAAATGCTTCATGTCGGCAAAAATGGCATGTGGCACAGAGGGGAAGAAGTTGAAGCCTTGCCCAGTGAGCTCATCTGTGATCATTCCCCACTTCTCCTGCATTGGGACAGGGACAACTGGTGAAACAGTTCTTTCCTTTTTGTTTTTGGTCTGCAAATAAAAGTTCATCATTCCAGAGCAGACATTCTCCAACTGATTGGTGTCAGGACTCCTTTACACTCTTAAGCTGCTGAGGAGCCTGTCACAGAGCTTTAGCAATGTAGGTTATGGCTAATGATACTTGACATACATTAGTAATTAAAATGGACAAATTAAAAAAATATTTATCAATGCATTAAAAATAATAAGCCCATTACATTTTTAATATGAAGCGTTTCTAAAAATCAAACTCTTTTCTTAGTGAAAAACATTTAGTCAGAAAAGTGGAATTGTTTTACATATTTTTTTGCAAAGCTCATTAATGTTTGGTTTCATAAAAGACAGTTGGATTCTCCTATCTGCTTCTGCATCCAATTGATTGTGATATGATGTTTAGGTTGAAGTATATGAAGAAAATTCTGCTTCAGACAAATGTAATTGAAAAATGGAGGAATATTATAATAGACAAATAGTGTCTTAGTATGATTATTAAAACATTTTAGACCTTGTAGACCTCTAGCAAAGGTTTTGAAGACCTTCAGGGGTTCATGGACCATACTTTGAGAACTGTTGTTCAAGGGAGTTGGGAACCCTCCAGTTCATTTAGAAACTGCCCCTACTTATAGAAATGAATGACATTGTTGTAGCTTAGAGTTGACTGGGGCATGAAGAGGTTATGTGGCTACCTAGTCTATGTCAGTTTTAGGAATTCAATCCAGGTTTTCCTGACTTGGTCCAGTCTTCCTCCTAGCACACCCTCTTGCCTCTTAAGCTCTTCTCTCATTGACTGCTGATATGCCTCCTAATGAGGGCTCCCTGTCTTGGTGCCTATGGAAGACTACAGTTTTGGAGTCAAAGGACCTGGTCTAAATTTCATGTCTGTCACTACTTATGTAACCTTAGAAAAAATCATATGACATCCCTTGGCCTCAGTTTTCTTTTTGGCAAAATGAAGGGGTTGGACCAGCTAGTTTTTCATATCCCTACCACCTTTAAATTGCTGCTTCCATGATGATGTGTTAGAATCTGTTTTCTCCTGTAATTTATCTGAAGCTCCAGGCAAAACCACTGTCCCTGAAGGCTTATGGCAAGAAAGGTGGGGTATAAAGACCCACCTCCCTCTGGTGGGCCCTCATCATCTCTCATTTGAACTACTTTACTCTTCTCCTAATTGATCTCCCTGCCTTTATTCTCTCCTCATTCCCATCCATTCTCCACACAGCTGCCAAAGGGATGTGCCTCAACTTCAAGTCTCGCCTGTAAAATCAATGACAAACTCCTCTGTTTGGCTTTGAAAGTCCTTTTCATGCTGTTCCCTCTTACCTTTCTAACCTCATTACTTGGTATTTTACTTCCTGTATCTATAGTTTCACCAAACTGACCCTCCTCTTGTTCCTCAGACACAGTACTCTAAGCCTAACATTTGTGCCTTTGCATGGGCTCTCCTCTCTGCTTGGAATTTTCTTTGTCCTCACCCCTGCCTTCAAGTCCTTGACTTCTCATGAGTTGGTTAAGGCTCCTTTTCTACATCTAGTCTTTCTGTTCTCTTTCACCTACCAGTGCCTTCCCACCAAAACAAACCTGCATATATTCTTTCTATTCTTATGTAGATATTGACTCGTGCCAAAAAAAAGTAAGCTGCTTCTTCTTTGTTTTTTGAGGTGGGGAAGGCAGAGAAGTTGGGGTTAGGTGACTTGCCCAAGGTCACATGGCTAGGTTTTGTGTTAACTGTCTGAGGCCATATTTGAATTCAGGTCCTCCTGACTCCAGGACTGGTGATCTATTCACTGTACCATCTAGCCACCCCAAAAATGTAAGCTTCTTGAGAGAAAGGACTACCATTTTTTTGTGCCTGGTATACAGTATGAGATTAAGAAATGCTGAGAGGTTGCTGAGTGAAATCTGTGGAAAATAATCCCTAGAGTGACTCTAGACAAAGGTACCAAATCCAGGAACTTGAGATACACAGGCACTGTGGTTGGGAGATCCATCCTGCCCTACCAAAAAGTCAGAGGGGCGAGGGGGGAAGACATAGGAGAGAATAGATTGGGGGAGGGGGGGGATACACTGGGATGGCACCTTCCCAAAAGGTGAGATGCCTATTAGTGGAAAGACTTTCTTAAACATTTGTTTCTATTGGGTGACTCCAATATTAGGCATTAAAGAGACTCCTGTTTATGCCAAGAACTTTGGGAGCTAGGTCAAAGAAAGGACACTGCAGGGGTGGTGGAAAGTTTGGAGAGGGCCAGGAATGTATGATCATCTAGACAAAGTCCCGAACCAATTCATCCCTGCGATTGTCTGATTGCTAACTCGGTCTTTTTTCAGAGGAGCAACTTTCTGGTTCCCCACTTTCTCACCAAACTCTGTTCTCTGCTCAGGAGATGTGGAAGCATCTCTTTAAATGGCAGCTCTGTTTCCCCAAGATGTTTTTGAAGGGCTCCATTGATTTGTTAGGTCATAAGCCAATAGCTCTACTTGTTTAGAGATCCTCCAGAAGTTGTGATAATGCCTTAGGATGCTCTGGGAATTTCTTCCAGGACTTCCCCCCCCCCCCCCTTTTCAGTAATGTTCCTTAGAATAAACTGTGCAAGTAAAACTGAGATAAGTACGACAGTAGAGAAAGTGTTGACCTCTGTTTTTTTTAAAAACAGCTCTCGTGATTAGGTCTTTAGTTTCACAATGTGTGATTCTGAATCCAAGTTCTGGGCATTGGTTTGATCATTGAGAAGCCCTTAGCATGATTCCACAGGGCTCCTGATGGTCCTGCCAGCATTTCCTTTTGGAACACAGAATAGGTATTGTGTGGTGTTCCCTATAAACATAGCAGAAGATCCTACGCTCCTCTGCAAGCTCTCAGCCTAACAGGACACTGAACATAGAATATCTTGACCTGACAAAACACAAAAGGCTCGTACACCTATGTGTGTATATGCAAGGAATGATCTGGTCCAAGTTATTGTTCCACATAGTCATTTGTCAAAATCTCCCTTCTGATTTCAGCTCCCCACCTGTGGTCTTTTGGGAAACTAATGAATATGTATGTATAAATAATAATAATACATATATGCATATACACACATATATATTCACATATCTTTTCATTGTTGCACTATACCACGTTACACTTTATAAAATACTTTCTTAACAATCCTGTAAATCTTGATTTCTTAGTATCCATTGTATTAGCTCAAGCGCCACCTTCTGCCTGAAGCATTTTCTGACTACTCTCATCGTTTCCTTTGCAGATGTTTTACCCTGAACTTATCCTGACTCCATTTGTATGGGCATGTTTCTTTTGTTGGAATGTAAGCTCCTGGAAGGCAGGGTCTCTGTTTTTTTTTTTTTTGTTGTTGGTCTATAATGTTCTTTCTCCATTTTGTCTCTTCCCTATTTAGGTATCAGTGCCATGTTTGTGTCATAAAAAGAATTTGGCAGGACTCCTTCTTCACCAATTTTCCCAAATAGTTTGTAAACTATTAGAATCAATTGTTCTTTAAATGTTTTTTTTAAATTAAATTTTTTATTTTATTTTAGTTTACATCATTCATTTCCACAAAAT
>CM053592.1:186272607-186297529 GCA_028646515.1 Pseudochirops corinnae
TTAATAACTATATCAGCATATTTATAGTTACTGTAGGCATTGTGAATACTGCATTGCTGATACAAGCATTGGTTTAGAGTCCTATTTTATGGGTATTTTGGGGTGGCTATGTGAGAGCTGTGATATGTTGCTCCTGCTACGCCGCCATCTTGGCTCTGCCCCCTTAAGATCTTCTTGAATGGTTGCTCTTCTTCTTCCTGTTGTGCCTGTGGATGTTTCCCAAAGATCTGTTCTTTCACCCTAGGAGTGTCTCCTGGTTTGACTTGTTCCTTCTCCGTGACCAGATCTCAAATATATGCTTCCAGTCCAGTTTTCTCATTCCAAACCTAGCCCCATATTTCCACTTGTTACATGTTTCACTTGGATGACCTGTCAATCTTCTACTCTTAAAGTGGATTCAACTCTTTTTTCCCATCTGATCTTTCAAAATATTGGTTGAGTTTATCCAAGCTAACTTTACCTCAGAAGTTTCTATTGATTCTTCCTAGGTTGGTCCTTTGGTATCAAGGAAAACTTATTTATCAATGTAACAATGCTCCAACCTTTGAAATCAATCATCCTAGTAAACCTAAATCTGCCCACCTGCATATAAGCACTTCCTGACTCATTTCTCAATTATCTTATGGCATGATCTTCAGGCCAGTGGTCCATTATTAATTGTCACAGTGGGCTCTTTTACCCAAAGCACCTGAGTGATAGGAACATTTTTGTCTTCACGAGGTGGGAACTAAGAATGAGGTAAGGGCTCCCTCTGAGCTGTCAGAAGGGCGGGGAGGGGAGGATTGGGAGGGGGGGAGTGGGTAGATAACTATGGACACCTGAGTCAGATTAGAGTTGGATGGATGGGGTGGCACCTGAAAAATCACTGAAGAGTCTTTAAAAGTTCTCCAGATTCCCCATTCCCTTAAGGTCTTAGGAGCCCAGTCTGGTATCTGTGATGATGAAGCCCCTCATCGGATTAGCACTGCTGCTTTTTTCATTATCCCAGGCTCAGTTTCATTATTTTCCAAGTAAGTTGGTGAAGGTGAATGTTCTATCTTTGTGTTCTTTGTAGCTATATTTGAATTCATTGTTTGTGCTTGGTATATGGACCTCATAGCCCGGAAAGCTGCAGTTTTCTAAGGGTAAATAACTGTTCTGATACTACCTGTACTGAAATCTGGCTCCTTCTCTTTCTCCTTCCTCACCCTTCTCCCCAAGTCTTCTCCTGTTCTCCATTTTGGCCACGGGATGGTTTTGGATCCTTAACTTAGGAATATCAGCTCTCACCTGATGATCCCGGGATCTCCTTGTGTGCTTCTTCTTCCTGCTCTGACTGTGGATATCTCTCAGGGATGTCTTCTTTCTCCTGGTTTTGGTTATTCCCTCTACATGGCCACATCCCAAATGTAAGTTTGCTCTTTCAAAGCTCCCATATTTTGAGCTGTTACATGTTTCCTTTTAGATGACCTGTCACTTCTCCCACTCTCAAGATGAATTAATATTCACACATGCATGGATATTATTATATATTCATAAATAATATAATAACATTTATATATAAACATTGGCATGTGTTATATATATATAGTTAATATATAGTATATATAATATATAGTATATGATATGTATAATATATCTGGGCAGCTAGATGGTACAGTGGATTGAGTGCTGGTCATGGGGTCAGGAAGACTCATTTCCCTGGGTTCAAATCTAGCTTCAGATACTTACTAGCTGTGTGGCCTACGGCAAGTCACTTAACCCTGTTTGCCTCAGTTTCCCATCTGTCAAATGAGCTGGAGAAGGAAATGACAAACCAGTCCAGTATCTGCCCAAAACCCCTCAAACGGGATCACACAAAGTTGGAAATGACTGAAGTGACTCAAAAACAACAAAAGCCTCTTTCTCTTCAATATTATTGCTTAGCTCTTCAAAACAAAATGGTAATCCAGAGTCATGTCAGCCTTCCACCTGGTTTGGAGGAGTTATAATACTCTGTAGAGAATCTTGGGGCTCAGTTTCTTAATCTCCTGTCCCACCGGCAGATTGGAGGCTTCTTACTGCTAATCCTTAAGGGCTCAAACCTATGTTTTTGTCTTTATGTTATATATATATATATATATATATTTTTTAATTTTCTAGTGCTGTCCCTCACAGCCCCTATCTTATGTGTCTCCCTCTTATGTAACTTAATGAGTTAACACCTTCCTAATATCAATTAACATCAACTTTTCATCCATCTCATATCATGCCTGAAGAGGCAAATGAAACAGTTCCATTTGGTGGTCTGGTGGGGAGACGAGGCAGCCACAATGCTGTTGCCATGGCTGCTACCTCTCCCCGCTAACCTGAGGCCCATGGAGTATTTTCGTCCTTATTCGAGAGTAAGCATACTTGGTTCTGTTTCAGCAGTCAGTTTAAGGGTTTTTAGTAGCCATTCAATAATCTGATAGGCAAGTCAGAGGATCTCTGCTCTTGCCTCAGTGTGAGGAGGGGCAACCTCTGAAGCACGTCCATCTGGGTTGGCACAAGGAAGGGACATATTATGATTACTGGGCCTCATCGGCCAGTTCTCTCCTTAATGAAATATTAGCAATATCATTTTGATTTGTTTGGAACCTCTAGCTGTCATAGAAGTAGGGAGAGAAGTCAAAGTAATTTAGAAAGAAAAATGTGCTTTCAGTCTCTGTGTGTTTCTGGAGTGACCACAGCAGCTCCCTCAGCGGCTGCTTATAATCCCCCTTGCCTCCCCCAGAGCACAGCTGTTTAGATATAATTTAGAGAAACAAATTTACTTTTGAGAACTTATGGTCAATATAGAAAGTGAACAATTAAAAAGCCATAGGATGTTGCTCAGTGAGTAAGAGGTAGAGAGGGCTAAGGTTCTCACCATTAATGTCCTTGACACAGGCAGCAGATGGTCTTTCCACTTTTTGTCTTCCCATTCTCTTATGCAAATTCATGGTCACGGCAGTCACCTCAAGGGCAGCAGTAACAGCTCTTGGTGCTAGGGGTGACCAAAAGGTGCCTCTTCTTCCTCTGGAGGCAAGCTGCCTCCCAAGCCCATTGGAGACAGCACAACTCTTGCTTCCTGTGAGATTTCAGCCCCACTCCTTCCCATTTCAGAAATGGAGAGAGGAGAACTGACATTTCTCAGGGCAATGACAGCTCCCAATAACCCCTACACTCTGATTTCTGGGTGATTTTACCATCTTGCAAACTATCTGCATGCAAGACCCTTGATGAAAGATGGCACATTCTGAATGTGGGAGATACATGATGTCATTTCTTGCGTGTTTTTGAAAAAGCCATGCTAGATAGCATCCCCCAGGAATTACAGATCACAGCATTTGAGACAAGGCATTTTATAGGAGAATAAAGCATTTCAAGAGCATGGAAAAGAGCACACCAGAATGAGAACTCACAAGTCATAACTGATGGGGGTGACTTTGGGGGAGGAATCACACAAATACAAATGATCCCCAGGTTTCTTTGGAGTGTTAGTGTGTGCCCATAAAGTAAGGAAGGGATTAAATTGCATTAAAGAACCTAGTCTATCATGGATTCCACAGCGTAAAAAAAAAAAAAAAAATAGAAAGGCCAAGATACTAGAATGGTCGGCAAAGATACTGGAGTGGTTTGCCGTTTCCTTCTTCAGCATATTTTACAGACAAACAGGGTTAAGTGATTTGCCCAGGGTCACGTAGCTCCCAAATATCTGAGGCCACATTTGAATTCAGGAAGATGAGTCTTCTTAACTTCAGACCTGGCGCTCTATCGGCTGTATTGCCTAGCTGCCCTTCAGGTAAAGCATACCATTCCAAAGCACCTGTTTCTAGTTAAGGGGATCAGTGATAATTATGAGGTCAGATTTACCTCTTTGCATGAGTTCACCTTGCTTGTCACACATTATTTGTGTATTTTTGAATGTGAGGCCCTGGATATCGTGACTGCCATCTTCCTTAGGTTTTGTCTTCTGTAAATTTCTGTGTTTCTCTGGTACTGTGATTCCTCCCCTTCCTGCCACATTATAGCTCCCCTCAGAAGAATCTGACTTGGCAGATATATGTAGGCAATTTCCTCCCTCTCCTTTCCTTTTCAGTTTAAAGATGTTTTGATTAGATTTTTGAGGCTTCTAAACAATAGACTCTTCCCTTCCCTTATTAATGATGTTCTGTCCCTGGTCTAAGAGTCCTGACTGCCCTTGCTACTTAATGACCCTAAATGTAAGACTTTGTTAGTTCTTTTTCCTAACATCTTGTCATCCTGTCATCTTCTAATATTTTCCTTATTCCCCATCCTTCAGTGAAAACACACCAAGTTATCAAATTTTGATGAGTAATATCCTTCCTTCTAATAGCTTCTATGTTTGGGGTCTCCCATGTAGTATGGTAGAATACAAAATGGTACAAGATTAGGACTCAAGCTATCTCTGTGTTATCCTAGTTCTGACACTAAGTATGTCCTTGAACATCAGAGTACATGGGTTTGAATTTTATATCTAAGATTTACTGCTAATCTGACCATGGGGAAGTCACTTGGCCTCTTTGGCCCTCAGGTCCTTCATCTATTAAATTTGGCTCTTGTATCTGATGGCCTATACACTCCAGCTCTTGATCTGTACTTCTATGACCTTTTGATTTGCTTATTTTAAAAATGAGGCTCTTGGATTAAATCTCTTAGGTCCCAGCCAGCTCCACATCTCTAATAAGAAGCTGGTTGTCCTTTGAGGAGTGATCATAGGGCAGGAAGAAATCAATTATTTTCTGACCTCTGGCTAATTTTTGATTTCTAAAATGTGAGGGTGGTAGAGTATTATGGGAAAATCTTTGCTTTTTTGGGGAATGGTTGTCCTATAGTCTACCCTACTTTAACTGGACCCCTTTCCCCAACATCTGGCAGTCCCCTAGGCACTTTTCTGAGTAGCACCTGGTTCTTAAGATTCTGCCAGAGTCTTTGCTTTTTCATCTTCCACAGTGTGGTTATCTTGTACCCCTGAATACTTTATGGTCATGATGGACAGAGATTTTTTTCGGAATGGAATATTTCTGCAACGTCACAATGTGATTCTGGGACATAATTGTCGAGTAACTTCAGTTACTCCGCAGCGATTATTCCTGGTCTATGGACTTGGACAATGTGGGATGGAAATAGAGGTAAGACTCTTAAGCCTATTACCTCAGTCCCCCTTGCTTTTATGGGTCTGGTCCTCAGTTGTCATTTATGGGTGAATGAACTTGGAAGTTCCTGCCAGTCAGTGAAGAATGGAGCAGTTCTATCAGGCTGGTCATGTGTTAAAGAATAGGTGCCTCCCTATCTTTACAAGTAATGGGATTCAGTCCTATAGTAGGCAAAGTCCCTTTGCTTCCTTTTATTTAGGAGATTTCTTTCTTTACAAGGCTGGGCTTGTGATGCTTTATCGATAACTTGTCCTTTAAGCTTTGAATGAAATCTATACCAGCTTCATTTAGTGGTGGTCATACCTTTTTGGCCAACCAGTTTACACCTATATGAAATGTTTCATTCTCCCCAGACTGTAGCCTGAATCTTCTCACTCTATATCAGTGGTTCTCAACCTTCCTAATGCCTTGACCCTTTAATAGTTGTATGTGGGCGTATCTGTATGTGGACAGACCCACCTGGAGACGGAGGAGGGGTGTCTCGGTTCCTAAGACCATGGGAAATATGTGTTTTCCAATGGTCTTAGGTGACCCCTGTGACCCCTGTGACAGGGCCGTTTGACCCCAAAGGGGTCACGACCTGCAGGTTGAGAAAGCTGCTCTATATTATCAAACCTAGGTCAGGTGAGGATGACTTGGTAACCTTTTTATCTATTGTCTTCAATGCTTTGAGGACTCACAGGAGGAAAGGAAACCTGAGTTGGGTTATGTCAGTGGGAATGGAGGACTCTATAAACTGGGACCTAGTGCACATTGTCTTCTGGGAAATGATGCAATTCCTTGGGCCTGATGAAGACCTGTGCCACTATACCACTGAAATATAGTGTTCACATGATTCCGTGTTCTATTCCTGAAACACAGTAAATTCATTCTTAGGATGTTTGAACCATTTCAACCTCAGACTTTTCTTTCTTTCCTCAGGTAACACCTGATACAATTTATATCGACAGTATTGTGTATGTGTTCAGAGATGATTTTCCTCCAGAGCCTATCGCCATACCTGTGACTTGCACTATTACTGGGTGAGCCCACCATATCTGATGGCTTACTCAAGACCTTCCTCCAAAGGATATGTGGTTTAGAAGTCTACCCTGGGAAATCTCTCCTGGTTTAGCTCTGGGATTCCTTCTGACTTGGAAGAAGTTGGTGTTAATCCTTTAAGAAAGTGACCATTGGAATTAGCACTGGCTACTAACCATTCACGTGCTTCCAAGGGCTATAGAATGAGCATCTCAGATCCTTAAATTCAAGAACCAGCCCAGTCTCCACTTGTCTGCAGGAGCACTGGTGATTACCAATGTATTTTGCTGCTCTCACCCTTGGTTCTGAGAAAGATGATTAGGGAGATAGAAGCACAGCTTACCCAGAGGTCCAGGATCATGTGACCTGTCAGTCAGTGCCTCTGTGTAGCGAGTTTTGTTTGAATATTCTCATGGATGCATGAGGGGCCACATGTGTTAACATTGTCCAAATTCTTATGATGGGGTAAAACTGTGCTGCAGACCTATACCCAACAATTCCGGCATGATGAGGAGAGTGATGGATCAGCTAAGAATGCCCCCTCCCCCCAAAAAAACCCCCATAAAACAAAAAAACTTAGTGATGGTAAAATAGAAAACAGAAACTCCCATCTGGCTAAAAACTCAATCTTATGAGGACACAAGATGATGACAATTCTTTTTTTTTTTCTTTTTTTTTGGAGGGGGAGGGCAGGGCAATTGGGGTTAAGTGACTTGCCCAAGGTCACATAGCTGGTAAGTGTTAAGTGTCTGAGGCTAGATTTGAATTCAGGTCTTCCTGACTCCAGGGCCGGTGCTCTATTCACTGCATCACCTAGCTGCTCCAGGTGATGACAATTCTTGACCTTGCAACTTTTTTCTCCCTCCTTATTTTCAGGGAAGTCAGTCACAAATTGACACATTTTATACCAGAGCCTGATGAATGGCATGAAGTATTTGAAACGTATGAGTATTGGAAATCTGTGCCTCCTCAACCATCTACCTCACGGGCTCATGAAAATGGTCAAATGGTATGACAATTAAGAGCTGGACCTTGGTAAGAAAACTAGGTCTTATTCAGATTTTATAGTCTGAACAAATACTTCATGATGGAGCAAGAAATACATAGGGAGAAGAGAGTACTTGAACTTCTGCCCCAGCAGTTTGTCTGTAGTCTCTAGGTCATTCTAACACACGAAGTAGGGGACAGCTGGTGGAAAAGAGCTCCCTTTTGTCTTTTTGGTTTTAAGAAGTCAGTCCATCAATATAGAGGGGTGAGGAACTCCCACTACAGAAAATTGCTCTAAGGCTATGATCAGCAACTTGCCTTTAACTTGCAATTGTCAGGAAGGTACTGAAAGATTAAGTGCCTTGCTTGGGGCATGATCACACTCCTAGCATGTGGCAGTAACAGGATTTGAGTTAAGTCTTCTTGACTCTTGAGGCTGGTCCTCTAATCACTCTTCTTTCCTGTATCTCAAATGACTCTGATTTTGTCTAATGATGATCTGTCTGTCTTATGAAGACCTTTTCCATTTTAGTTCATTCTTCAGGTTTGAATGTATTTCCTACTCTTTGATTTAGATGGCCCCTCTAGGCCAGTGGTTCTCAACCTTCCTAATGCCGAGACCCTTTAATACTTGTATGTGGGCGTATCTGCATGTGGGCAGACCTGCCTGGAGACTGATAGAGGAGCAGTGTCTCGGCTCCTAAGACCATCGGAAATATGTGTTTTCTGATGGTCTTAGGTGACCCCATTTTACCACCGAAGGGTCATGACCCACAGGTTGAGAACCTCTGCTCTAGGCAAATCCAATTGTCCACGGTAGCCTATGTTAAGAAGTGAAGTGTACCACGGTCAAGAACTATAAAGTCAGGTCTGTGGAGAGTAACCCACTGAGTAGCACTCCAAAGAGTGGTATCAAATACAGGCTGATGCCTTTATGTAAGGAGCTGCTGCTACCAGGGTTGAGTGCCTTTTTTTTAAAAAAAAACAAACAAAAACACATTTATTAACTTTATCAGTGATTCAGTTGCTTTCAAGGCCAGGACTATTAGAGTGGTGTGTGTGTGTGTGTGTGTGTGTGTATGTGTGTGTGTGTATAGCTTTATGAACTTGGTCATAGCTGATACTGGGGATCCTATCAATTGTGTGGGGAGTAACTGAGAAGACTGAAAATCCCTACCAGGCCAATCACGTGGCCTCTCTCTTAAGGCTGCAGCTTCCTCATCCTCTCTTCATTCAGTTGTCTGATGTCTTCTGTGAATTGGGTTTAACATGAGATATAGCTGACCTTGGAGGCAGGATGATCTTGGGTCAAGTCTGAGTTTTGACATATTGGCTCTGAGACTCTGGGAAAGTCACTTAAAATCTCTTAGAGTCTAAATTGTAGAACAGCTACTGGTCTGCAATGGTAGATGGAAGTTCTTCACTAGCTAAGGTGTAAGAAGGCTGAAAATATAAGAGTACTATAGAAGGCCTTCAATACCAGAGTGAGGAGTTTGTTTCTTGTCCCCAGAATCAAAAGGGAGAAACAGAAGCCTTTTAGGGTGGGGTGAAGTGATGGGATTAGACCTGTGCCTATGATGGGATTTTGGTAGGCATGTAGAAGGGAGCCATTGGAAGCAAGGAACCTGTTCTAGGCAGGAGGTCATAAGGGGAACAGGGTTGGCATAGCCCAATGGTTCCCTTTCAGTTTCTATTTGCTAACTTTATCTTTCTTTTCCAACAGGACAAGGTTTCTGGTTCATTCCTTCCCCCTTGGATTCCATTCTTTGACCTCTGCCACGCGAGAGGGAAAGGGGACCAGCTGTTTACCAGTCACCTCTGTCACCAGGATGTTGGCTCAGGGCTATTTTGATACTTTCAGTCATGGGACAATGATACTTTGTCAAGAGGTTTTTAGAAAGTTGTGATAATGCCTACCAAGACTCTTTTGTCAAACTTTTGACTATTTGGTTTTTAAATTAATGTTCTTTTAAATAAACACAGCTATGCCAATTTTATTTAATTTTTATATATTTTTATTTTTTCCATTCCTTAACATTCATTTTTCTTATTTTAAGTTCAAAATTCTCTTCCTTTACAATCATTTGAATTACAAAATTACAAAGGACAAACATGGCCTCAAAGAAGAAATGTAAGAAAACACTATAGCCTATATGACTATACAACTATAGACAAACGCTACATTCAATATACCTGTGAAGTCATGTAAAACATATTTCCATACTAGCCATGTTGCAAAAAAAAAAAAAAAAAAAAAAAAAAGGCAAGATGGATAAAGTGGGGAAAAATGCTTCAATCTGCATTCAGAATTCATCAGTTGTCACTCTGGAGGTGGATAGCATTTTTTATCATGAACCATTTGGAATTGTTTTGGATCGTATTGACCAGAGAACCTCAGTATTTCACAGTTAATCATTGGTACAATGTTGCTGTTACTGTGTATAATGTTGTCCTGGTTCTGTTCACTTTACTTTGCATCAGTTCACCTAAGTCTTCTCAGGTTTTTCTGAGAATCATCTTAATTTCTTATATCACAATAGTGTTCCATTACTTTCATATGCCACAAGTTGTTCACCCATTCCCCAGCTCATCGCTGTGTTGCCTTTTTAATGGTAGTCTAGCACGGTGGCTGCTTGTGTGGTTTTTTTTTCTTAAACACAATCAACTTCAATTGTATTCTTGCAGCTACAACTTTGGCTTCTCAGAGAAGGGATGTGATTATTGAGAAAGCCTGAGGATCATGCAGGGTTCATGTTCCACCCCAGCATTTCCCTAGGGAACACCAGAATTTTCAGGTGTATGCTGAACCACTTCTGAACTATTAAATTTTCAGTGAGTATTTACACGTTGGAAATCAGCAAATGCTATGAATTAGGGCTTGATTTATTGTTTTATTGAGTGTCTAGACTCTAGACATAGAATGATGGAGAATTTTAAAAATGCAGATTAAACTTGTACATTTTTTTTCTTTTTTTGAGAACTGGTTGGTAAACATTAATCAGCACATGCTTGGTGAAGTTCCCAAACTTAAGGAAATATAGGACATGCTTTAGTTTAATTGGACAAAAATCAAAAGTATTCAGAAAAAGATAAGACACTGCAATATCCTTATTGAATAATGTTTTTTCTTCCCCTGGGTCCTACCTCATCTTTGTTATTGGAAAGCACTTGATCTTTCTGTGTAGTCCAGCAGCACTCCACCTCGATAGCAGTGAACTTCCTCAGGACCTATGCGTTTCATTTGCCTCACCACTCCAGCAAGAGGCTAGGTCTGGGTTGTTCCAAAACATGGTGGAACCCTGCAAGGCTCGTTTTTCTAAACTGCTCAGCTCTAGTCCTACCTGTTTCAGGAAGTTTTCTCTGAGTGCTTTGGTTCTCTATGGTCTTTTCCTCTTCACAATCTGAAACAAGCATCTGTATCATGGGTAAGGGTAAGGTTTCATTTATAATCCTACCCACTTGAAAGTAGTTAGTGCACATGTAATTGGTACTTACCACATTCAAGGTAGTATTGGATATTCTCATTCATTTTGTTTCCATAGGACTGTAAGCTCTATAAGGGCAAGAAGAATGGTTTATGCCTCTCGCTATCTCCTGCTCTGGGCAGTATCTTTTATATTTAAAGAAATGATTTTCATTAAAATAAATTCTCATGGTTTTGTTTAAATCATAATAATTTCTCATAGTATAACTAACCCTCCCACATAGTCATCCCATATAAGAAATAACATTTTAAAAAAAGAGAGAAATAAACTCAGCAAAACTATTAATACATAAAAAAGTCCATCCATAGATGCAATGTACCATACCCGAGGACTTCCACACTTCTGTAAAAGGATTGGGGCGGGATGTTTTCTTACATCTCTTTTTGGAGGCTGGGTTTGTTCTTTGTAATTTTACAATACAAATGATTGCGTTGTGGTGGTTCTTTCTGCTTACATTGGTATAATCATGCATAAATTGTTTTATTAGCTCTGCTAACTCCACTGTATCAGAGCATATAAATCTTTCCATGCTTCTCTGTTTCATCATATCCTCTAATTCTCACAGCAGAGTAATATTCCATTATGTTCATGTATCACAATTTGTTTACCCATTCCAAAATTATGGACATCTGATTTGTTTGCAGTTTTTGCTGCAACAAAATGCTGCTATAAATATTTTCCCATATATGGGGACCTTATTCTTACATGTTGTCTCCTTAGGATATAAGGATATAAGAATCTTTGGATCAAAAAGATATGCCATATTAGTCACTTTATTTGCATAAACCAAAGCCAAATGATTCCTGGCTCCACAAAGAAACATTTCAATATTTCAACAATATAACAAATCTTAGCCAGAGTGATATCTAACCATCAACTGTAACCACTTTCTCCTTCTCACCTCTGGAAGTATAATCCTGCCATTGATTTCTTTTGGATGATAGTTAAAATCTCTCCATAAAACTTCCCTTTGTGCCTGCCTTCCTTCCTTCCTTCCTTCCTTCCTTCCTTCCTTCCTTCCTTCCTTCCTTCCTTCCTTCCTCCCTTTTCTTTCTTTCACAAGTCAGGTCAATTCAATAGGTCCTTTAGGAAATACTCAACAAAGGGAAAGCACTAGAATTAAGGGGGATAAGGACAGACATTCTGTAGATGATAGATGGGACCAAGATCATCCCTTGCCCATGCAGGTATACTTCACTTATTAAGGAAATAATTTTCTGATTCAGTTAGCTTTATAGAATGCTGTGGTGACAGTGGCCTTAAGCAGAACTAAGTATCCTCCAAAGTCTGCAAGAGTCTGATCTAATAGCATTGGGAGACAAACTACGAAGAATTTAGTGTATTGGGCTTTGATTGGCTAAGAGCTTTCCATATTGTGGAATGGTGAGGGAAATTTGGAGTCAACTCAAATGAAGGGGTAAGGCTAGAAGTGATGAATGAGAAGAAAGATCAGGGAAGGTGAGGAGACATGCAAACCATACCAAATAGATGATAAAGCAATAATAGAACCTTTCTGTCTTTGGCAAGGATTGTCAGTCAAGGGAATATAGCTCCCGGTGCTGACTTTTGAGTCTTGTAGGTAATGAGATGGTGACCATGGCCAGCTCTGTTTAACAAGGTGATATACTTTATTAGTACTTGTATTTATGGAATAGGAAAGGAATTAGTTGATGAGGAGGCCATGTTGGAGACTAATGAATATTCTTTCCCTTCATCCCAACAGAACTCAGCTCCAGAACTCCCTTCTGCACACAGCCTTTACAGACTAGCCTCTATTATTGTAAGGGTTAGGAAGTGAACATCTAGGCAGAAAAGCAACAGAAAACAAAAAGGTAACATGACATCATTATGAGTAGGTCATGTCAGAATAATCTTATTCTCCTTTTTGCTTAAAGCATTTACTACATGCCTACTATGTGCCAAGAACTCTGTCCATAATGTAACAAAACTGAGAAAATTGGCCATAGTTAGATTGGAAGGGCTTTTAAAGACTCAACTTGAATATGTATTTTATTTAAAAATGCTGGGAAGCCACTGGAGCTTTTTGAGATGAAAAATGACAAAGTTAGATCTGCCTTTCGATATTATCAGTTTAGTGGCTATCTATGTGGCAGAAGACTATGAAAAGGCAAAGTATAGATCCTGGGAGACTAAGAGGCTGTTTTAATAGTTCAGGCCAGCACCAATGAGGGACTTAAATTCAGTGGTTGTGGAGAAAGAAGTGGGCAGATGCAATAGATATGGGGTGGGGGGGTGCCATTGACAAGCCATGGAAACATATTGTGAGGAGTAAAGGATAATTTTGATGTAGCACAGCTCAGTAACTGCAAAGATGGTGGCCTGTTCTGCAGGCAGGAAGTTGGGAAGAAAAGGGTCAAGTCTTTGGACCTGTTGAGTTTGCGATACCTACAGGATATTCAAAGGGAAGATGTCCAGCTGTTGATGGGAGTTGAAGGATTGAAGCTCAGAAGAGAGGAGGGCTGGATGTATAAATCAAGGTCATGTGCACAGAGATCATCACAGACTCCAGAGGAAATGATGTCATCAAAACAGTATAAAGAGAGAAGGGGAGAGAGTTCTGGGGAAACCTCCACTGTTAGGGGATAGAACATGGATAATGAACCCCAAAAGATTAGATAGGTAAGAAGAGGACCACAAAAGAGCAACGCTGTAAGAATGGGAAGAAGAAACTGTCCAGAAGGGGTTAATAAAATGTGTCAGTCACTTTGGAAGAGTCAAGGAGGAAGTATAGAGACACCCAACTGACTCAGAGATATAGACAGTAACATTATTCCATTGTACTTACTGTTGACCATAAGGAAATTTTTGATTTCAATACCACCATAAATGCTCTTTTTCAGCATTTAACTTCCATGAAGATATTAAAATTATCCAAAAATTTTATTTAAATATTTTATTTGATTTTTTTCAATTATTTTGAATTATTTTTTCAGTTATTTTACTGAAAAAATAAAATAGTAGCAATCACACTGATGACCCTTTTGTTATAAGTATGAAGAGAGCCATAAAAAAGTCCTATTTACTCACAAAGTGTTTTCTACTGTCATGGAGAACAACCAGCCTCTTTCCTAGGCAACTCCTTTCTGTAAAGGTTCCCCCAAGCTTCTCTTCATATCTGATCTTTCAAAGAAATGGCATAGTGTACCCATTCTAAATTTATCTCTTTAATTTCCCTGCATCTTTTCAATTTTTGCCTTCTTGGGATCAAGTAATACGAGTCCATTTCCTCCTTCATGGTTGAATTCTTCATGGATAAGTTTCATATGACCTCCATTTTTTTTTTCTTTAGGAGAGTCAGCATCCACAGTTCCCAAACATCTTATGGCATCAACTTGAGGCCACTTGGACTATGGGCCCCTTCACCCAGAGCACCTGAGAGAGAGCAAAGGCCTCCGTCTTCATAAGATAACAAAAGTTTGATAAGGGATGCCTTTGAGTTGCCTTAAAGAGTGGATAACTACAGACACATGGTGTGGGTTAAGGTTTTGTGTGGGTGGGTGTCAGTAATAAAATCACTTGGAATGGAGGCCCTTCTCCACTCTTTTTGTGTCCTCAAAAGGTCTAGAAGCCCGATAAGGATCTGTGATCATGAACCTCTTTGGTGTGTTAGTAACACTCTTCCTGTTCTTCTCCAAGGCTTTGCTCCAAGATTATCCAAGTAAGGTTGTTTGTCTTTGTAAAATAGGCCTTGTAGGCAACTATCTGGAGAAGGCCTTCCAGGAATAAATGACTTGCTTTCATTCTATATACTCTGAATCATAGACTATTGTTCCCTCTCTCTTCCTCCCTCTCCTTTTTGTTTGATTGTCTCCTAGCAAACACACTTTCTACCTATTCTTATTAAAAGCATCCTATCCCTGAACTGGAGATTGTAACTACTGTGTAGTGAATCTAAGTGTAGTGACTGTTAACTTTCTTTGAATGTCATTGAATGAAAGGCTAATACTGAAGAAATGTAGAGCATTATCCATGGCCCCTTTGCTCTGACCTTGCTCCAGTTGCTTCAGTATGGTGAAAAGAGGACTCATCCAGAGGGACCTGGCTCCAAAGCCTGGCTTTGAAGGTGTTTTTGCCTGTGACATTGGGGAAGTGGCCTACCTTTCCTGACAGTCCTCATTACCTATAAAATGAGTGAATTGGGCATGATAGCCTGTGGCCCCTTGAAGCTCTACTTCATGACCTTGTCTTCTGTTTCTCAACTATGAAATGAGTGAATCTCTCAAATTTCAAATTCTAAAATAAAGTTTCCCATTTTTGGAGAGACAGATGATCAGGGAAGACTTATTTGTTTGCTGATGTCTGTCTACCTACCACATTCATGTGGTGGAAGCAGGATTAGTGTACCATCATTGCTTCCATGAGGGAGTCCCCTCTAGTTTTATACTCTCTGACACCTGACTTCTGTACTCCCTTCTCCGAGTGCTTTCTCACTTGACATGACTGTTTCCCTTTTTTGCATAGTATGGGTAACCTGTGGCCCAGACTACTTTCAGGTTATAATGGATAGGGATCTTTTTCGGGATGGAATACCTCTGAATCCTGACCAGGTGATCCTGGGACAAGACTGCGAAGTATCTACAGTTCTAGAGGACAAATTTTTCTTCTTCTACTCAGTCTTGCACTGTGGGATACAAAGAGAGGTAAGAATGGTGATTCCACCTCTTTGCTGAGGTCTTGCCTGCTTAGTCCCTACCAGGTGAAGAAGGACAGGGGTTCTTCCAATCAGTGGGGATGGTGGGAGGTAGGCATGGCAGGTGGCAAAGCTCCTCTTCTGGCCCCTTCACAGACCCTGTCCACTTACCTGTGGGCAGGCAAAGGCCGTCTGTTTGATCTTTTAAGCACTCCCCATTTTGTAAGGCTGTCCAAGGATCCTGTGTAATAGTCTAGTTTTTAGGCCACAAAGGATTTCTTGTGCTCATGCGGCTGAAGCTGGTCAGTTAAGTGATGCTCCAGAGTAAAGGTGACTCCTTTCACAGTTCAGTCACTCAGGTTACTTTAGGAGGATTGGTCACCTTGGCTATCACGTACTCGATGTGGTGAGGAAGAAAACCATGGGAATAAAGGAAACCTGATTGATAGTTTCTCCATAGACAAGAGGGAGATACTCTCTTCTGGGGACCTGATAACAAACACCTGGACCCAATGTGATCCCCAGGGCTCTATCATCCATAAGCCTCTTGTCTTCCCATGATCTAGCTTTAGAGATTTTAAATATTTAACTTAGGGGTGGCTAGGTGGCTCAGTGAATAGAACACCAGCCCTGGAGTCAGGAGTACCTGAATTCAAATGCAGCTTCAGACATTTAACACAAAAACTAGACCTTGGGCAAGTCACTTAACCCCAATTGCCCTCCAAAAAAAAAAGCAAAAAAAAAAAATTAACTTATCCTATTAATTTAAACATTATTCCTAAACAATTCTCTCACCAGATGAAGTTGAACATGGTTATTTTTCACAGTTTTCTTCACTGTCATTCCTTAATAAATGTGGAAGGTGGAGCTCTTAGCATACCTCTGCAATGTACGCTAAAAGAGTGAGTACAACTTCTATATCCTGCTCTGCGAAAGTTTTTTCTTCCTCAGGTCATTTTAAGGTGAAATTTACCAGCCAGGAAGCATCTTCTGGCTTACTGGGGTTTCACAACTCATTAGAAATTCCTATGGAGCTTTGAAAAAGAATGAGATTAGGACTCACTAATCCTACAAATGTCTCAAAGGGGACATTTCGATTTCTACCCTTCCCCCCAGTCCAGGTCTGAGGTGTACCTCCTCCCCATACCCCAGCCCCCTATGTGTCAGATATTCCTGTAGAAGCATCGACTGTATATTGTGTTCCCTTTCCTATCTGGGGAGAGCTAGGCAGGAGTGGGGAGGATTAAATGGGGCTTTAGTGAAGTGAAACATGATTTTCTAAGATGGTGATGCTATCAAGTTCTTTGGAGAAGGCTCTGGATCAATTTGCCCTTTAGTTAATAACATTGGAGTCTGGTAGGGATGCCTCTGTATTCACGTGAATTGCTGTCTGATATCATTGTTCCCCTCCACTCCCAAAGAGGGGAAGCTGTAGAGCTGGAAATAGCATTTTGATAATGGAGGAAGACAGTGGCTCATGAACTGAGTATCCTTCCTTGTTACAATCCCTCCCCACCCTTTAAAAAAGTTCCTGGGAGAAATATTTGAAAATGGGAAATAAACTCATTTAGTCATTTTCTCAAACCTGTGAGGCCCAAGGCTTTAATTCTAGCTTCCAGGGATCACATCCCAAGGCTTCTTAAACATAATCTTTTCTCCCTACTTTTTTTCTAGGCAAACCCCAAATCGTCCTGTTATAGAGAATTTTCCTCCCCCTTCGGTTGGGGTCGCTGGAATGAATGTCTCTGATAATCCTCCATCTGTCTCATTGGCTCAGCAAGATGTTAGGCCCAGGGAGGGTGGAAGTGGCCATCAGGATCCAAGAGCAGCAGCCTTAGCTCGGTAAGGATGCCCAAGCTTGTAAAAATACCTGAGAATCTGACTCATAGCAGAGAAAAGAGCCTATTACAAAGAGGGGCAGCACCGGAACAAGGGAGCTTGTTGGCAGTCATTACTTGCCTTCCTACAGGAGTCAAAGTATAACCGTTGATAGAAACTTCCATTTCTGGTTGAACCAGGGCCATCTGGTAGAGGAAACTCTTGGCTGCTATTGGCCATTGAAGTTTAATTTTGAGTTGTTCAAGCCACTGGAGTCTCTGTCTGCTCAGTTCTATGGCTAGTGTGAGGTGTTAACAGGAACTGAACCCAGTTCTTGACTCCGAAGTCTTCCAGCTACAACCCCTGCCTTGATTTATTTTTCTATTAACAATCTGTCTTCCTTTGGCATACTCATTCAGGGCATGTTTTATGCTAGTCTGGTTTTCCTTTAATTTGTTTGAAGTTCTAGGTTGATTTATGGCCCAGAGTGAGATGTAAAGGATCCCAAAGATACCATAAATTGGGGTTGCTGGAGATGAACCCCTAGTATGACTCCATTGGGACACTGTCCAGAATGTTGCCCTTTTCAAAATGGAAGAGAAATTTTTTGCCGGTATGGCTGGAAAATCTGGTTAACTTTTTTTTTCCCCTGAGATGGCAAGCTCCTTGGAAGCAGAGGAACCCAGCCTGAAATATTGGTGATCCTTACATGTGCCAAAGACCTTCATTCAGGAGCTGGGTCAGAGAAGGGGGTGTGGGTGGGGTGGGAAGGAAGAAGGAAGGTCAGTAACGCTAGGAGGTAAAATGTGTAAAGCAAACAAGGCAAGGCAAGAAAAGGAGATCCGAATAGGATCCAGCCTCAAATGCCTTTGTTAGGAGTTTGTACCTTGTCTGAAGGATATTGATTTTGGCAGGTCAGTAGAGGAGCTGGGGAATATATGAGGTCCCTGCGAGACAGGGAGGAGTTGATGAGTTCCTGTCTTCAGGCATAGCCCAATGGCCTCTGTCAACGGATGTTTGCTAACTGCATTGTTCTTTTCTCACAGGACCACTTTCCCAAACCTTACCTTGTCATCAGCCTCGCCTGTGTCCTGGGGACATGAAACCTGTCATCAGCCCTGCAATTCTATTCCCCCACATGCTGCCTTAGGATTTCCATGGTCCACTGGTCCTGGGCTCTTGGCACAAGAAGTTGTAAATAGAAGTTGATACTTTTGTGTACATTTTCAATGACTTTGTCTTTCAAAGATCCCTTGAATAAATATAGGACACACTGCCATTCCTATGCTCAGACTAGTCAGCTGCATGTTTTCAGAAGTATTCTTGGCTGCTCTTTCTTTTGGGAGCTATGGCTCAGAACCACCTTTCCAAGCTTCTGTGAAATGAGTTTAAATACTGAAAAGCTCTTGGTATCATTCTTGGGGCTCATGTCCTCTCAAGGTATTTTCATGGGAAACATCAGAACATGGCTTGTGTTGAAGTTTTCACAAAAGGGAAAAAGACTCTAAGTTAAGGAGACATAAAATGACTTGATTTAATTTGCCTGAAGGAATACCACGGACCATGACAAAGATGGGTAATTCAACATCCTTTCTAGTAGCGCCTTCCCTTTTGCCTTATCTTTCTCACTCTAACCAAGGGGTGGGAAATAACACAAGCTTGCACAGTCCATCAAACTTTAGCTCTAAAAGCAGACAACTTCTTCAGAATGCATATTCTGCACTTGGTTCCAAGCACATTGATTTATTAAGCAATGCATGCCATTTGTATAACAAATTGGGCCCATGTCTCCCCAGCTTGGCAATGGACTACAAATACAGGTGAAGATGGATTTTTAATGTATTGAAACAATTAGGTTATAAACCAGGATATAAGATTAGATAATCTGATTTCTAGTTGGAAGAAAGATTGGGGGCTTTTCAAAGTGGGAGGCAGGGAGAGAGAGAGAGAGAGAGAGAGAGAGAGAGAGAGAGAGAGCAGGTGGGCTTTTCCAGATGTGAAATGGGAGATTATTCAAATCTGAAGCAGGTGGGATTTACAGGAAAATGGAACTTGGGTCTCAAGATGGAGTTGGTTCGTTTCCCAAAATTTTACAATTCTCTTTTGTTCCACTGCTTCCAAATTCCCTGCCCTTTTTCCCTATGTGCCCTGTGAGTGCCTGCCTCTGGGACTCTTTACTACACTGTCCTTACCTGATAGCCATTCTCTCTAGACTTAGATCTCATTACTTTCCTTCATGAACTTTCTTTTGAACACATGGATCTGCCTGCTGTACCCTGCCTTGAGCATTCCTGTCTAGGGGCCTTTGTATAGGTTTCCACCTGCCACCCATACCTGGAGAGATTTCTTCCTTGACTCTTGGATGGTATTTCCCTAAGTAAGGGTTCTCTTCCTCCAGATTGTCTTGTGTTTGGTCGTGGTTCACATGCTGGCAAGAAGCTTGGCTTGGGGTTCTTGGTGCTGCTTGGTGCCCTGATGTTTAGTGAGTTATCCTTCGCAAGTCAAGGAAAGGACTTTATTATTGTTAGTCCTTTAGAATTCTAGGGTGACAGTGATCCTAACCAATTTATTACTATATAGCATTTATATACCATTTAATTTCTTATCTTATTTGATCCTCATACTAGCCCTGTGAAGTAGGTATTACCGTCCCCATAGATAGGTAACTGAGACAGACGGAGGTGAAATGATTCGTCCGGGGTCACACAGGCAAGACTTGAACTCAGATCTGATTCCAAGATAGCAATCCCTCTACGCAGCCTACTTTCAAAAGGTGGGGTGAACTGTGAGTAAGGGTCTGCTGTTTCTGGGAAGACTTTGGAGTTGAGTTACCTGAGGGGAGAAAGACAAAATAAGATGGCCATTTTGGGAGAGAAAGAAATATTTTTAAGCCTTTCAAAGACATACTACATGTATAATAACTAATATTGCTCTAACCTCTCAAGGTTTGCACTGCTCTGTGCTCACCACAGTCAGATCTTGTAATCCTCACTTTCTTCAAAACTCCCATGAAGAATTCTATTATTTACAATGCCCCCTCAGGCCTCTTCCCCCAAACTGCCTTTTATTTTTGCAGGTACTTGTAACATGCATATTTTCTCACTGCTATGTAAATGTCTTAAGGGCCTGAGACAATTTCCATTTTTTTATTGTGAAGTCAGTGCCTAGCACTGGTAATGGCTGAGTTGTTAAGAAATCCTCCTTGATCAAATGAGGTACTTTAAGAAGCAGACACCTGATGGGTTGACACATAAAACAATTTTATTGTGGTTGTTGTGTCTGAGTCTTAGTGACCCCATTTGGGATTTTCTTGGTACTGGAGTAGTTTGCCATTTCCTTCTCCAGCTCCTTGGACAGATGAGGAAACTGGGGCAAAAGGTGTGAAGTGACTTGCCCAGGGTCACACAGCTAGTAAGTGTCTGAGGCCTCAAGATGAGCTTTCTTGACTCTAGACCCAGTACTCTATCTACTGTGCCACATAGCTGCCCCCACATGAAACAATGTATAGTTCATATAATTGATAGTCTATGTGGGAGAGCCTTCAGTAATACCACACATTTTATTGTATGTGTATCAGAGTACTCATAATGAATAGAAATAGTAATGACTGTGGGATTGACTTCAGTAATAGCTTAATTTATTTCACATTGAAGGATTCATCCTAAAAAGATTTATAACTCTAAATATGAAGATCGTGGGAAGGCTTTGCTAAAGCTTTATATATCAGAAGAGTCATTGGTGAAATGCTTCATAAATCAATGATTGTAGGAGTGCCATCAGCCAGTACACTTTCCAAGACACCAGGAACTTTGGACTAGGGAGACATCTTAGACCTGTATTTCTGGGTTAAAGCCTGTAGTATCTGCATAAAACTCTCCTCATTGGTAGAGAGGATAAGGAAATAACGGATGCCTCATGATGGGTGGATGGGTACAAAAGCTGGGGAGAACATAGACTTTTGAGAATGGACACAAAGTTTCAGATCCTCTGGGTGTGAAATGAAACAGACTTTGGAAGTTAAACATGTAGGGGAAGGCTGTCTCTCCAACATGTGCCTGATTTCCAGGTTGTTTCTCTAAGACTTTGGAGTATTTTCCCTTAGGGGATATCAAATGCTCTTGAATTGCGATACCTAGTGGAAAAGCTCATTAATTTTCTATATTATCGGGTATTTTCTCATCTCTTTGAGCTCTCTGATTTCTGCTTTTTATCTTGAATAAATAGGTTTATTCTTTATTTCACCATTTGTGACAGTTTGTGTGTTACCTGGCAGCAGGTGGGAAGGAATCAAGCCTTTGGCTATAAGTGTTGGATTCCCATTTTTTAGGGTAGTGATCAGAAATATGCTTTGAACCCAAGAAAATATGGTAATTTACCAGAAAAAACTGGTAATATTTAGTGGGGATGGGGGAGAAGGAATAAATGTAATGCTAATTCAGTATCCTCTCTATGAGGAGAGCATAGTGGCTGACCTTCTGCTCTCCACTAGGCAAGAATCAAAGTCTTAAAGAGGGAGACCTATCAGACCCTCTCTGTAAGTCACACATAGACAAATTCGAGTGGGTATCCACATAAGCAACATATACAGTCCCAACATATGTAATGATGTAGAAAAGTGGTCAGAGACAAAACCTTAAGTCACCTCAGGGGTTTCATGTTAGAGGAAAATAAAGACATAAAGGTAAGGAAGTGGGGAAAACCTTCAGTAATTGAAATTCATTGTATGTCAGAGGAGTCACACTGAAGAGAACTTTTATATATAATTCATATGGCATGGGGTTTGGGCTTTTATTCGACATCAGAGGACTTGGGGGATTGACTTAGAGAACTGGTGAAATTCTAGAAAGGTGATGTAGTACAGCTCAGGAGAGAGTGTCAATTTTGGAGTCACTGGCCTAGATAATTGTACCCTTGGATATGATGACGTCATCAAGATGCTTTATAGGGAGAACAGGAAAAGCCTTGGAGAATATCCATAGGGTGCAGGACACGTACGATGAACAGATGGAATGGTTTCAAAGGTAGGAAGGAAACGATGAAAGAAAAATGATCCCAGAAGACAAGATTCAGAAGGGTTGGGAGTTGATGGTAAAATGTTCCAAGGACTTTAGAGAAGTCAAGAAGGAAGAAGATAGAGACCCAGTTGAACTGGGTTCTGGCAGCACATGATTGCACTGAACTTATCTATTGACTACAAAAAAATTCATTCAGTAGATCAAATTTCCACTGTATAAAAATTGCCTATAAGTCAGTGGAAAAAAGCAACTAGGTGGCATATTGGATAGAGTGCTGGACTGGGAGTCAGGAAGGCCTGAGTTCAAATCCGGCCTCTTATACTTTCTAGATGTGTGACCTTGGTCAAGTCACTTAGCCCTGTTTACCTCAGTTTCCTCAGCTATAAAATGAGCTAGAGGAGGAAATGGTATATGACTCTAGTATCTTTGCAAACAGAACCCCAAATGAAGTCACAAAGAGTCAGACATGGCAGAACAACAATAATTCATTAAAGACTAAAATAATAGAGATCACTTTCATTGCCCCCATATTTTAAATATCAAGCAAGGAATACAGCAGGGAGACCTATGCTTGTCAAAGGTATTTTCCACTATTATGGAGAAAGTCCAGCCTCTCCTCTGGCAACTTCTTCCACCAGATGCTCTTAGATTCCTTTCTTTCTGAACTTTAACTGCATTCAAAAGTCTGCCCACCCTTAATCTTCCTCTGTAATTCCCACCATTCCTTCCTGGTTTGGTTCCCTAAGATCAAAGAGAATGTGTTGCGCCCCTTCTCTGTGATAAATCTTCAAATGTTTGAAGACGGCTATGTAATCAATCCCAAGTCTCTTCTTCAGGCTGAGCATTCCCAGTTCCAAAAAGATTCATAGCATGGACTTGAGGCCAAGAGGCCCGTTATCTCTTTTGACCCCTTGATCCACAACACCTGAGAGGTAGGGAAGTTTCAGTTTTTTATGAGGTGGAATTGGGAATTTGCTAAGGTTCTCCTCTGAGCTATTTTAAGGAGAGGTTAAGCACAGGCACCTGAGTATAAGGAGGAGTTTGGGTGGGTGGGAAATGAGCTAAAAAATCCTTTGGTATGGGACTTTCTTCCTCAACTTCCTTTTTTCTCAGGAGGTCTTTAGTCCCCTCTGGGATTTGTGATAATGAAACTCTTTGTGGGATTAGTAGGGTTACTCTTTTTACTTTCCCCGATGCAGCTTCAACAATATCCAAGTAAGTAGGTAAAGCGAATGTCCTGTCTTTTTGAAAAGCTCTATTTGAATGGGTGGTTTACCTTCGCTGATTAGACTTGAAGAACAACTCTTACACAATGCCTTTTTCCAGGAGAAAATGAATTGTTGACATTATTAAAACACAATAAATTCTGCTTATTATTCCTGCTCCCCCCCATACTTCTCCTCTGTGATTTATCTTCTGTACTGCCCCACCCCTCCATCCTCCTTGCCCACTTTTAATTAATTAGATACTTTAAGCTGAAGAATTGTCTTTCAGTCCTTTGTTTACATGGCTCAGCTCCTGGTCTCTGATCTCCTTTGCAGCTCTCAATGTATGACCTCTTTGTGCCCATTTTCTTATTTCATTATTATGAATAGGCCTGGATCAAATCAGTTAGGTCTATGTCAACTTCAATCTCCAATTCTTACATAAATAATTAAGTGCTCATTCTTTGGGCAGAGATATTAAAGAAAAGAGAGATCCAGCATTCATCCCTGGTTCCTTTTCCCATTATTCAGATGTAACAGTGTCCATGGTTCTGTGTTGTGTTTTAGCCATGTAGATTATATATGTCTACATGGGTGTTGTAGATGTTGTTTACAGGGAGGCAAGAATAGATATCTCTAAAGTCTTCTTCTCTTCTCTTTTCCCTCCTTCTTGGGCAATTTTGGTTCCTATCAGGAAGGAAAGCAAGAGGTTGGGGCTGGAGACTGGTCACTTTGCTCTCTTCAGAGAGGAGGTACCTCTATAATTATATCTACCTGCTCCCTTAAATATTGTAGTCTAGGGGAAGTAAGGTTCAAGATGTACTCTTGATTGTTATTCCTTAACTGAGGAGGGCTGCAAGCTCTATATCTAAGACTTGACTCCATTCTCCTCAGATTCCAGTTACATGATGAAAACACATAGCAAATAGACTCATTCATCCAAATGGATAGACACAGAAATCAGAGAATGAATTATAGGAGAATACAGAGCAGACAATATAGAGAGTCAAAGAGTTCTCCCTTTGGGAGTGAGATAATTGAACCAAGAGAGAGAATTCCAGATCCCACCCAAAGGGAAATTCCTCAAAATCGCTTGTATAGTAAACTGGAAATAGGGACATAATAGGCATTGCCAAGTATTCTACATGTCAATTTATCGATGTCTTTCTCTTCCTTGAGGGACATGAAGAGAGGTTGGATTAATGCATCTTCTCTCTCAAAGCTAGAAGCAAGACAGCTTATCTCTCTTCTCTCCAGCTCTCACCAACTTTACCCACCCCATTCAGGCTTGGGATATCGATTAATCAATTTCTATCAATAAGGAGAGAATCCTTGAACCCTTGAGCATAGATATAGGAAGAAATATTATAGGGAAATAATTCCTTAATTATAGAATAATTCTTTTACGATTCTGTTTTTTTTCCATTTCTCCCTTTAAGTCTGACTCCCCTGTAGTGAATTTGAACAATGGCTTGATCTAGACATTTTACCATTCCCCCCCCCCCCCCTTTTTTTTTTTTTAATCTTCCACAGTATTTGTATTTTGTAGTTCAGGATATTTTCTAACCATAGTGGACAGAGA
>CM053592.1:186298029-186313916 GCA_028646515.1 Pseudochirops corinnae
AACAGGCAGTTTTCAGAGGAAGAAATTAAAGATATCTATAAGCATATGAAAAAATGCTCTAAATCAGTGTTGATTAGATAAATGAAAATCAGAACAACTCTGAGGTACCACTTCTCACTGGTCAGATGGACTAAGATGACAAAACAGGAAAATGACAAATGCTGGAGAAGATGTGGAAAAATTGGAACACTAATTCATTGTTGGTGGAGTTGTGAACTGATTCAACCATTCTGGAGAGCAATCTGAAAGTATGCCCAAAAGGCTATAAATAATTTCATACCCTGTGACCCAGCAATAGCTCTTCTAGGGTTGTATCCCAAAGAGATCATAGAAGTGGGAGGAGGACCCATATATACAAAAATATTTATAGCAGCTCTTTTTGTGGTGGCAAAGAACTGGAAATTAAGGGGATGCCCATCAATTGGGGAATGGCTAAACACGTTGTGGTATATGAATGTAATGGGATACTATTGTGCATAAGAAATGAGGAGCAGATGGACTTCATATTTACCTGGAGAGGCTTATATGAAGTGATGCTGAGTGAGAAGAGCAGAACCAGGAGAAATCTGTACATAATTACAGACACAGCATATGTGTGATGACCAACTTTGATAGACTGGACTCTTCTCAGCAATTCAGGGTTATAAGACAACTCCAAAAGACTCATGATGGAGAGAAATGTCTGCATTCAGAGAAAAAAACTAGAAGGAGCAGAGTTTCAATGCAGACTGAAGCAAACTACCTGCTCTCTTTCTTTTTCTTGTTTGGTTTTGTTTCCTCTTTCACATTGTTCATTCCACTTTTACAATACTTCTTTATAACCTAATGTCTAACGTGAAAGTATTTGCAGATCCTATAATTGATTGCATGCAACCATGGGGGATGGGGGAAGAGAGGAAGGGGTAGAAAATTTGAAACTCAAGGGATTTTGGGACTGAATCTTGTAAACTAAAAGTAAACAAATTAATAAATACAAAAAAAAAACAAACAAACCCAAACCCAAAACCCAAACCAACCATGGAACAATAATAAAACTGTTAGAAATAGTATACAAAAGCAGGTTGGCTGTAAAGAAGAGATATGAGACTATACTTCCCTCAAATCATGATTGCAAAATATTGAATATAGTAATATTGTTTTTTTAAAAAATTTTACTAGTTTTACAGAATTTTTTCCTCTTCTTCCTTTCTCTTTTTTCTTAATCTTTCTCATAAGGGAGAGAATGATGAGGGATGCAGAGGGAAATATAAAAAAATGCAAAATTTCAAGATATCAATAAAATCTGTTTGAAAAGAATAGGAAACATTTTAGGTTTTATTTTAGCTCATATGAGAAACTTCATCATCTCATATCTCTTCTGGTTATTCTGCTTGCCACAGGCAGGGGCCATAGACTCTCCTATACTCACATTTGCATTTAATGTTTTCATATTTAAGACACTACTAGGCACAATTCAGATTCCAGAAAAGTCACTTCTGATTTTCTCATGGAGCTTCTGCTTTAAAAACTTTACAAAATGTCCCATTTTCACATGAATTAACTTCAAATTACTCTACTTTTCAATTCTTTCCCAGGCCACTACCCTTGCATTGGCCACATCACCTTGAATCACTTGGTGAACCAGTTTAACTCTACACTATTCTCTTCTTTCCAGTTCTTTATGCTTTTCTTCTATCATCTGTCTTATCCTGCTTGGATTATCCCCATTTTCTACTTCATTCAGTCCTATTCACATGCTTCTGGATGACACTGGAGAAATCACAAAATTGTGATACCTGGACCCATTGCAAATTTACATTATACAATCTCAACTGGACCCTTACTTCAGCAAGGCAGTCTTTTTACATGTCTCTAACTGATTCACTATTTCACTTGCCATGGCAGGCTTTCAAAATATTTTTATCTTTCCTCAACTGTTTCATGTTTTCCCTCTCTCTCTGCCTCTCTCTCCTTACCTTTTCATCTGAGAGTTTTTCCTCATATATCATTGAAGAAGAATGAGGCCACATAGGAACCTCTCTCTCTCTCTCTCTTTTTGCTTTTTGGAGGGGGAAAGGTAGGAAAATTGGGCTTAAGTGACTTGCCTAAGGTCACACGGCTAGTAAGTGTTGTGTCTGAGGTCGGATTTGAACTCAGGTCCTCCTGACTCCAGAGCCTGTGCTCTGTTCACTGAGCCAACTAGCCGCCCCGGAATCTCTCTTTTTGTCGTCTCATCTCTAATATTCCTTTCCTCCCTATTTATTAGAAGTGGTTTTTCTTCTTGCAAAGGGAATGATCCACATTTATCTTGTCTTCTTGATCTGCTATTATCCCCATTCCCTCATTAGTCTTCAATTATCTATCTACTGGGTACTTCTCAGCTACCCATAAACATGCACTTCTCAGCCATCCTCAAAACATTTTTCTTTGACCCAGGCTTACCTGTTTGTGTCACCCCATATTTCCTTCTCAATTTCATGTCTACACTTTCCAGAGAGGGCTATCTAGAACTCATATCTCAACTTCCTTTTTCCCTCACTCTCTTATTAATTCTCTGTCCTATGGCTTCTGATTCTATCTTTCAACTGAAACTGCTCTGTTCAAAATTACCAGTGATATCTTAATTGCTACTTGGAATATATTTTTCTTGGTCTTCAAACTTCTTGACCTTTTTTCACCTTTTGAAGGTATAAATCACACGTTTTCCTCCTTATTCCCCTCTTTAATGTTTCCAATAACCTGCTCTGTTATGATTCTCCTTCCTGCCTGTAGTTAGTCTCAGTGTCTGTTGTATCTTCATCCAGTTCACATCTACAACCTTTGGGTACCTTCCCCCACTTCACTCCCAGGCTCTGTCCTGGACCCTTTACCCTTCTCCTTCAAGATTATTTTGCTTTGTGACTTCATCAACTCAAAGGGATTGAATTTTCATCTATACACACATGATTTTTTTTTTTTACATAGCCCTAACTTCTCTCCTAACCTTCATTCTTCTGTCTCTAACTACTTATATGATACCTCATACTGGATGTCTGACAAACTTCTTGAGCTCAGTATATTCAAAACCCATTATCTTACTCCTAAAACTTCCCTCCTTCTTGATTTCCCTATTACTATCAAGGGCACTACTATCTTCCCAGCTATCTAGGCTAGGAACCTAGGTGTCAGTCTTAAAAGTTCATTTTTTTTCCTCTTGCCTCCTTGCTGTTCCTTGTATAGGATACTCCATCTCCTGATTTCATGAAGTTCCCATAGATTTCCCTCATTCTTGAAATACTTTGCTTCATTATCTCTGAATTCCTTCAAGTTGCTGCTAAAATTCAACATCTGTGAGAAGTCTTTCCCAGTCCCCCATAATGCCATACTGTCTTCATTCTGAATTTATCTCTAATTTTAACTTGGTATGTTTTATGTACATAGTGGTTTTCATGTTCAATCTCCTACTAGATTGTAAGTTCATTGAGGGCAGGGACTATTTTGCCTTTCTTTGTATCTCTAACATAAAAATAGGTAGTTAATAAGTGGCAGGTGATTTAACTTGACTAGATTTGAATTTTAGGGTCCTTGATTGAACACTTGAGTTGATAGAGAAAAGTTGTTAACAGGATGTAGGAGTAGAGAAAATGAGGTAAAGGTAGAAAAAATACCAGAAATAGTGGAGCATTGAAGACACCTGAGAGAAGTGTCATCTACAAAAGTAACTGAGATGATGGCACTCCTTACAGCTTCCTGTTGAAGATATTTGCCTTGCTTAAAGCTCAGCTAATATGAAGGCATTTCTGAGATTAACAATGCTGTGCCTTTTAGCTTTCCAGGCTTGGACCCAAGGCTATCCAGGTAAATGGGAGAATATGGGATCTTCATATTATGTCTCCATTTTGATAAACAATTCCTAGTTGGGCTATTAGTAGGTGGGCTTATACCCATATTTCTGGAGATTGTCGTTTTTGTGGAAAAACTGACTTCCTGAGACATTAGCCTCCCTAAGCTCTGTCTGCTCTTCCTCATGTCATTTGTCCAAAGCTAAACCCATCATTTCATATGTTAAACAGAGAATATCTTTTGGTAGCTGTGTTTCTTTTCTTTCAAAATTTTATTTTTAATTTATGAAATAACACAAATGTTTCTATTACGTAGTACAATAGAAAGGCCATTGTATTGAAACTGCAAATCTGCTACGTACAATTTGCATTTCCTTTCAAATAGACAACAAAATTATCATGTACATTTCTTTTTTTCTTCCCTCTCCCTCATGCTAGAGATGGTTACCATTAGACACACACATTCATACATGCATATTCACATACACATTCACACACATTCACATTCTCACACACATTCTCACACACATTCGCACGTACATTCGCACACATATTCACACACATTGACATCCTCACACACATCCTCACACACATCCTCACACACATCCTCACACACATTCGCACACACATTCACATTCTTACACATTTATGTAAAATTATTGTATACATACTTTTCATTTTTTAAAAAACTCATTTTTTCAATTTATGGAATAAATATATATTTCTATAATATGGTACAATAAAAAGATGACTGCACATGAAACTGCAAATTTACTACATACAACTTGTTATTCCTTTTAAATACACAACAAAGTTATCTTGTAAATTTCCTTTTTCACCCTTTCTTCCTCCCCTCCACCTCTGAGATGGCTACCATTAGACACAAATAGGGGTGTGTGTGTGTGTGTGTGTGTGTGTGTGTGTGTGTGTGTGTGTGTATAATCAATTCTTTCTCAGGATGCAGATAGCATCTTTCTTCATATGTCCTTTATAATTAATTTGGGTATTTATAATAGACAACATAATTTATTCACTCAAAATCACTGTTAAAACTATATTTCTGTTAACTATATACAATGTTCTCTTGGTTCTGCTCATTTTTCTCTTCATTATTTCATGTAAGTTTTTCCATGTTTTTCTAAAGTCACTGAGTTCATCATTTCTTTTATTTCATCATTTCTTATAACTCAGTAGTATTTCATCACCGTCATATACCACAATCTGTTCAGTCATTCCCTAGTTGATGGGCATCCTTGCAATTTCCAGTTCTTTTAATGGAAAGAGAGCTGCTATGAACATTTTAGAATGTATAGGTTCTCTTCCTTTCTTCTATGCACCTTTTTCCCCGTAAGGATGTTGCTCAGAGATTGACCCTTGTTCCTTTGCTTCTTTCTCTCTCCCAAGGGTTGAATCATTTAATTCTTAGTACTTAATATTTTGTACCTTTACTCTTGTGAGAATCACATAATTGTTATTGCTTTGTTTCTTATTTCAAATGGGCTGAGTCCCATTTTTACATCTCCAGCATTACTTCTGATCCAAGGTTCAATATTATGTCCAACTGGCATCTTGCTGTTTCCTCTTGCCTGTCCTATCAAGCACAACTCAATATGTCTGAAATCAAGCTCTTCAGCTTTCTCTCTTCTCACCTCCAAACTGCCTTCCCTTCCTGACTAGCTGTTTCTTTGATCTCATCTCTCTCTTAGTCTTAAAATGTCGAATTCTTCATTGACTCATTTCTTATCTCCAATCAACCTCTTTGGTTTGTTAGTTAATCACATTCATTTTCTCCTCACTTTCATCTTCCTTGTTTGCCTGTTTACCAACATTCTTGCATCTGGGTTATTTCAGTTACTTCCTAATTGGCCTTCTGTATCTAATTTCTACTTCCAATCCATCCTTCTGAGTGATTTCAAAGTAAAAGTTGTGGGACACTCCTAATGCCTTAGTGAATGATGTCAGGGTTGCTCATTTGGACATTTCAGGTCCACTTTTCTGTGGTCTAAAATTACTTTTACAACATTTTTGACTGCTTAGATAAGAAACAGCCTTCTACAGCCTTCCCTGACTATTCTATACTCAACTTTCATGGTGGTACTGGTTTTTTTTTTTTTGGAGGGGACAGGTGAGGCAATAGGGTGTAAATGACTTGACCAAGGTCACATGGCTAGTAAGTGACAAGTGTCTGAGGCTGGATTTGAACTCAGGTCCTCCTGACTCCAGGGCCAGTGCTCTATTCACTGCACCACCTAGTTGCCCCACTGGTTTTTATTCATATATCTTAATGTTTTAACACTTCTACCCAATGATGTACTCTGTGCCAACAGTAATGTTGTACTTCATTGTACACCTACATTGTGTGGAATAGTCCTAGTTTCATTGTAGGTATTCCCTAGACAATTGGCAAGACTAGAATATAGAAAGACATGTTACAATCAGTCTCTAATCTCTTCTTAATTCTACTGTATGTCAGGCTCTAAGGATGAAAAGACAAGTGAAAAAAATCTTGTGGTCAATGATCTTATATTTTATCAAAGAAATGACATGCTTAGAGAGTGGAAAGGGGGGGGTGGATAGGAAGGAGTGACATGTAATCAGTCTCTCACAATGTGCCCACTGTGGAGAGGTTCTGTAATTACACATGTACAGCCTGTATTTGATGGCTCGTTCTTCCAGTGGTGGTGGCTGACGAGGGAAGAAGAGAAAGATCTAGAATTTAAAGCTCTATAATCAAATGTTAAAAATATATATGTATATATATATATATATATATATATATACACACATGTATATACAATTATTATTACTATTATTATTAACTACATCCAACTGGAACTAAAGATTCACAGGCACTGTGGAAGGGGGATTCATCCTGCCCTATTGGAAAGATAGAGGAGTGATGGGGGAGGACGTAGGAGAGATTAGATTGGGGGAGGGGTCATACAAGGGGATGGCTGTTTTGAAGGGGGGGTAGGGGAAAGATGGGGAGAAAATTTGTAACTCAAAATCTCGTGGAAATGAATGATGTAAACTAAAATAAATAAAATAAAATATTAAAAAAAAGGAAATGACATGCTTTTTTGTTCGATGGGAAATCTAGAGGGGTAATACCTAAGGGGAATGGCCAAGGAAGGTCTCATGTAGGAGTTCCACTTGAGTTGATCTTCTTGAGTAAAAATAGGAAATCTGAGAGGTGTGAGGAGAAAATATACAACAGGCACAGGGGAGAGGAGCATGGTGCTAAAACACAGAAACACAGTCAGAAGGCTAAAGAAATTTGATTGTCTTGGGCACCTCTCTTAAAGTGAAAGCCTCAGGAGGAGCTCACAAATGGGAGAAGACAGCACGGAGATGAGATGTTACACGGTGAGGAGCCCTAGGTTCTCAGGGAGGTCCCAGGTTATAAATGCACCTGAAGTATAATGTTTGACTCCAGAAAGTGAGAAGTGTATATGGGAGTTATTAGTAAAGAGGTGATAGTGGAAGGAAAGAGGATATCAGGCAGGCAGGTATGATGGGTAGGACCTGCTTTTAAAGAATGAAGCTTAGCAGGGGAATAACTAGAGAAGGCTGAGCTGCAATTACATCTGTTTCTTTGTGGGGTCAATGTCAATTCATTCTTTTCCCTATTGTCCTGCTTAGAAAAGAGCCAGAGTGTGTCCTCCCACCCTCACCTTGGCCCACAGAATAGTTTACTGGCTGTGAGATATGAGCCCCAGATCGGCAGTTTCCTCTCTGGGCAAGCCTTTGGCCAATGTCTTCCACAAAAGGGCAGTAGTGGAGAGGCTACAGAGAGATGTTTCTTGAAAATTCTATCCCATCTCCTATAGTTTTTGAAGCTTTTCTCCTAAGGAGACCTTCAGGGCCTTTTCCTGGGACTCATGAAGAGTAACTAATTAATACTTTAATTCTCTGCTAGACCAGCTTTATTTACCAGAGATGAATAACTTGGCCATTTTAAAGGGAAAAATAACTCTGCCCTTTAAGAATAAAAACTTGCCACTGAGGATATATTTTTAAAAAATGTGTCCTTACTCCCAAATTCAAATTCCAAAAAATGTCGAGCAATAGCATCTATTAGTGGGGTCTGTGTAAAACCAAAAAATCTCTGAAGGTAAAATTATAAATGAATATTCAGAGTAGGTGAATGTTGATGCCTGTTAAAAAGGTGTCATTAATTTTTAGTCATACTTTATAAAAGCCAGCAACCTTTCATCTGGAGATGTATAGTTGTTGTTTAGTCAGCGAAGTATTCTTCATGACTCCATTTGGGGTTTTCATAGCAGAGCTTCTGGCATGGTTTACCATTTCCTTCTTCAGCTCATTTTATAGAGGGTAACTGAGGCAAACACGGTTAAGTGACTTGCTCAGGGTCACACTGCTTATAAGTGTCTGAGGCCAGATTTGAATCCTGGTCTTCCTGACTCTAGGTCCAGTGCTCTTTCCACTGCACCAATGTATAGACTGTGACCATTTTCAGAGCCTTAATGTGTGAGAGATGGCTTTTGTTGCTGAGGTTTGAACAGTTTTCAAATTGGTGGATCTTCCACTGTTGGGCTGTTGTTTTCATGATTTATACTGATACCTTTTTGAAGAATTGGGTAGTATCTTCAGTAAAAGAATAAAATAGAAATAGAAATATAAAGAAATACAAAATTAAAGACATATAAAAATATAAATAAAGAAAAATATAAAAAGAAAAAATAAAATAGGAAAAATATTGATCCTTGTGGTTCATTTATTACTATCTCCATGCTTTCAAAAACCTCATTCTGACTGTCTAATATTTTTTGGTATTCAAGTTTTGTGCTAAGAATTTCACTTTGTGAACATTGAAGATGGGGTCTACTTGTGCTTGGAGGACTTTAGAAGAAGTCAAAATGATCTATCCCTTTGTCCACTTTCTGGTGATGCAGCCACAATTCAGATCCTTCAAGGAAAGTCTTGCTATTCTTTTATCTCTGTCATTGATGTATCCAAGGCAAAAATCTTTTAACTGCCATTTTGAGTCTTCAGAACATTTTTGTAAGGTCTTATCATCTTCCAGTATGACTGCAAAATATTTCAATTCTTCACAAATTAAAGACACTCTGGATTTAAAAGTTTCAAGTCAGATGCCATCAATGTCTCTCAGAAAACCAGAAAGTAGAAGACACTAAGGCATTTGCTTTTTGCCAAGTCTATACTGATAGATCTGCTGAGCTGTGATACCCTGGTGAATGAGAGGAAGTGACTTTTGATAATTTATTTCTTTTGTACTAGTCCTCTGCCAGGAATGCTGCCTGGTTCTTTGATTATTAATATGTCATTGTGGAACCAAGTAAATGGGACTGAGATCTCCATATTTCCCTACTTTAAGGATGGGCTTAGAATTCATTCTTTTTCTTGAGACATCTTTGGTAGTCTTTGGAAAGGTAGAAGATGCAATACAAATTTTCATAGAAGTGGGAATTGGTATTAATTGATCTTGTTACTTGGGCATCTCATTCTTCAGAGATCCATCCCATATGATAGAGATTAAAAGAAAAATAAAACTGAAATTGAGCCAGTGTGGTGTAGTGACTAGGGTATAGAACTTGGAGTCAGGAAGACCTGGATCCATAAGCCAATTGTTTAAAAAATCTTTACCTGACTTTCCTTATCTGTAAAATTATAACAGACCTCACAATCTTTGTTTTGTGATCCTGTGATATAAAGTCTGATATTATGTGCAATGATACACATCATTGGTCTTTCTGTTCCCTTGTCTCCAAACCTGCTGCATTTTTTCCCTCCAGTCTTTGGGGCAAAACTTGAAAATACATTAAACATAGCCTCATTTTCCTCATGGATTTGTTGCTGTCCAATAGAATATTGTAGATAAGGAACTTTGCAAACATGGAAATGCTACAAAAATGTGAATTTATATATATATATAATGGATCAGTCTTTAGCTCCATTTTTCTTTACTATGCAGAACAGAAAGTTATTTTGTAGCCTTCAGTCATGTCTTGGGGACATTTGTTACATTTAGACTATATGAAATGATTTTTTTGGTCTTTCTGCAGTGAAAACAGAATGCACCCTTGTCAATCTCCTGGTATCAGTGAAGAGAAATATGTTTAATGATGGCATATGGGTGAACTCTAGTGACCTGGTATTGGGAGATGGCTGTCCAGTAAATAATGTGCTACCTCTGGAGTTTGAGTTCCGGTACTCTGTGAGAGAGTGTGGAATTAATACAAAGGTAAGTGAGGTGACTGCTACAGAAATAAATTATTGAATTATTCCCTGTTGTCGTGGTTAGTTGACCAGAGCTAACTCTTGAAACGTAGAAAATTGCCCAGAGAGGAAAGTAAATCGAATTCTTGTGAGCCAATGCTGGTATGAGGGTCCAGGGGGTGGGCATATGAGGTTACAAAGAACTAGTGACACCATCATCAGTATAAACCCCAAGCTGCAGGGCTTAGGGGGGTTCTTTGTGACCAAAAAGATGGGTCCTATTAGCCCAGAAAGTTTTTCTCTTTCTAAGGTTAAACTGAGGGGGCATTCCTAGAGACCTAAAATTTCAGGTACAGTACAATTCATCATTAATTTCATCTAGCTTAAGTAATGTATCCTGAGCAATGCCAGAACCTCCAGTAATGTAGAGTGTTTGAAAGGAGAGCAGTACCTGTCTGGACTAATCCTTGACTGTCATCTCAGACCAACTTATGATGTTCCTGGATCAGAGCCAGCTCTACAAAAGGAAGCTTGGGTGAGGACCAATTACACAAGGAGTCTTCCAGAATTATTATCAGGTCCTTAGGAGATGATGTCTAGAAAACACTTTAATTGGAAAGATTTTTGTGAAGAAATATGAACTCATGGCTATTGCTTACTTCTAACAACCTCTCTCTGAATTACTCAACATTGTTTTCCCTTTATCAGACTTAGACTTATGGCTTAAGCTTTGGACCACACAGTCCTAGGCAGACTATTTTTGCCACTGGAGGTCCTAGTTGAATCAGAATATCTAAATGACTATGCATTGTTTTAGTTATAAAGAATATTTCCATTAGATTGAGTCCAAGAAGTGGAAGAATTAATCTTCCCCAAGATTGTTTGTAGATGAGCAGGCAGGCCTTCATTGCCTTACTCTTACACTATGAATTCAGAGACTTACTTCTTGGGTAATCTCAACTTGTAAATGCATTCATTAAGTGGTTACTGTATGTTAGATATTGTACTTGAGATAAAGGGGAATGGGAATAAGCATTTATATAGCACTTTAAAAAAATGAGATAACATTTGAGCTGCACTTAAAAGGAACCTGAGGTCTCTATGAAACAGGTGAGAATAGAGAGAGCTTTCAGGACCTTGGGGAGAGCCTAGGTACAAACACGAAAACTGAAAATGGAATATAATGTATGTGAAGGAACAAATAGGCCAGTTTGGAAGAACTAGTGAACATGTAGGATACATGGAAGGGAGAAGCAAACAAGCATTTATTAAATACTTACTGTGTTCCAATGGCCAGCTAGGTGATGAAATGAATGGAGCTTGGAAACAGGAAGACTTATCTTCCTGCCTTTCAATCTGACCTCAGACACTGACTAGCTGGAAGACCCTGGGCCCTTGCCTCAGTTCCCTCATCTATAAAATGAGCTGGAGAAGGAAATGGCAAAAAATTCTAGTATATTTACCAAGACAACCCCAAATAGATTCGGTTATGACTGAAATGACTGAACAACAACAAATGTTCCAGGTATTGTGCTAAGTGCTTTAAGTATTATTTCATGTCATCATGTCATAAGTCTGGAAAGAGTAAGCTGAAGTTAGACTGCAAAGATCTTTAAATGGCAGACAGAAGAGCTGGTCTTTAATCTTGGAGGTTGTGAGGACTCACTGGAACTTCTGGAGCTAGACATGGTGGCCCATGTGCTTTAGGAATATCAATTTCATAGCTGTTAGGAGGATGATTGGAGAAGGAAAAGACTGGAGGATATTCTTATAGTGATCCAGACAACAGATGCCAAGGGTCTCAACTAGGATGATAGCTGTGTGAGAGGAACTACTGGGACAAACGCAAGATATTTCCAAGGTAAAATTGAAGAGATGTGACAACTGGAGAGATGTGAGGGAGAGCCACAGATTACTGAAGGTTGGTTGATCTGACTGCCTAGAAGGATGGTGGTGTAGACTCAACCAGAGGAGCATAGTTAGTGAAATGTGAGTGCTTTGTTGGGATGAAGATAGATAATATATTCTATCTGGGATATTTTGAATTCAATATAACAACAACCAATAGACAAATAGTAATTGTTGGAATAGGGCTTTGTAGAGAGAGTTGGGCTAGCTTTATAGGTCTAGATGTGATGAACCTAGAGCAGGGGTTCCCAACCTGTGGGTTACGACCTCTTTGGGGGTCAAACAACCCTTTCACAGGGGTTACAGGGGTTGCCTAAGACCATCGGAAAGCACATATTTCTGATGGTCTTAGGAACCAAGACACTGCTCCTGTATCTGTCTCCAGGAGGGTCAGCCTATATGCAGATATGCCTACATACCAGTATTAAAGGGTTGCAGCATTAGGAAGGTTGAGAACCACTGACCTAGAGAAAGGTGAATCCACAAAAGTTTATGTTATAATAGAAGGAATAAAGAGGGCTCAGCACAGAACTCTGGATTTTGCACTCATGTGTAGTATTTGGGACAAGGATGATGATCTGTAAAAGAAGACTGTGAGAGTATGGATAGCCACATTAAAAGAGAAGAAGCCATAGGCAAGATGATGAGGACTCAGTCTGGAAAAATAGTGTCTTGGAGTAGGGGTTGATCAACTGGTTCACCTACTACAAAAAAAAAGGAATCCTGAGAAGAAGCAAGTCATTTGTCCACAGATATATCCTGGGTAACCTTGGAAATCATAGTTCCAGTTGAGTAGGAAGAGCAAAACCCAAGTTTCATAGTATGAGGAATTGAGGAAGAGAAAATAGGTCAAAATAGAGCAATGAGGATAGGAAGCTTTGCCCAGTAGATTATCTATGAAAAGGAGGTGAAAACCACAAACTTATCTTGAGGGGGATGCTAGCATCAAGCAAAAGCTTTTGAAAACTGAGCAAGAGCTAGACTTTGTAAATAGTAGCAGATCAGTCAAGACATAAAGAGATAAAAGATTACGAAGACAGAAGGGATGCTCAAAGGGTTAAGTTTCCAACAGAGAAAGACAGATGGAAGTAAGGGCAGTGGGGATATCATTTTGAAACTTAACTGAAATTTTTTCTCTCTGCCCATCAGGTTTATGCAACTAAACTCATCTTTGAAACTGTCGTCCACTATAACCCACAATTCCGTGGGACAGAATATTTTCATTCAAAGACTGAGTACCATGTATCATGTTCAGTAGACAGGTAAGTTCCAGAGTGACATCTGCTACCATTCATTTTAATATCATTCTCTTTTAATCCTACCAACTGAACAGTACTCTTGGCTTATTTTAGTTGCCTTTTAGTTTTAGCTTGCCTTTTAGTTGATATTGCTAGAAACCCTTGAATACAATTGAGACTATAGAGGAAAGGTGAGATGGTGCGACAGAAGGAACTCTGGACTTAGATCTTGAAGCCTGTGTTTCACTTGTGACCATGCCACTTACTACCCATATAATATTGAGATTCACTCTTCTCCCCAAATTAACTTCCTTATTTGGAAAATTAGACATGAAATTTGGAAAATCAATTCAGCCTGTATTTATTAATCATATATGAGTAAATACTCTGTCTTTAAAATTTAAAAACTTCCCCTTGCCCCCCCCCCCAAATACCTTTAGTGGACAATGTTCTCGAGGAAGTTGCATTTTGCTTGGATTATTTGAATTGTGGATCATGTGCTGTATAATTTAGAACCCACTGTTCCAGGGCAGATAGTGATGGTACAATATGAGATATCCTTCTCAAAATTCCAAGGGGAAAATACTTGGGCCTGGTGAAGAGGGGGAGGAGGCTGAAGGACCATCTCCTGCTTCCTAGGACATGAATTGTATCTAAAATAATGCAATATATTTAGCAGTGAAAGTCCTTCACAAACTGTCCCCAACTGACATTTAAAACCATACTATACATTATTCCACTGCGTTCTATAGTTGAACCAAATTACTCTTCCTACTCATCATTACATAGCATGCTCCATCTCATCTCCCTGCCTTTGCATGGACTGTTTCCCATGGCCAGAATATACTCTTTCTTCTCTTTCACTTTTTGGAATCTTATTGTCAAAACTCAGCAAAAATACCAATTCCAAAATGACTTTTCAGATCCCCAACTTTCCTGCTTCCCTTCATCAATTTCCATTATGTAAGTATAAGTCGCTTCTCCCAATAAATATAAACTCCATGAGAACAGGACCTATTACTTTTTTCTTTGTATCCTTGAACATTACGGTGTCATAGTAAATGGCTTATGATTGAATGATTTTGATATTTTATAAATTTCTTTTCCATCCCCTTAGGATAGTATCGCCACAGTCTTCCCTGAAGTCCCCTAAGGAAAATCCATGGAGCAGTACAACAAGAAATCAGGCGTCCCTTAGAGGACCTCTCTTTTCAACTCCACAATTTCATTTCTTCTCATTTAAGTAACAGCACCAAGACCCAGAAGATAAAAATCCATCCTGCCAAAACTATGTCAGTATTAATTACAGTGAATCTGAACTACTGAGCACCATGGGTATCATTGCAAGATCATTGATACTTGACAGTCTCCCGGTCCTGGATTGCACTCACCCATCTCTACCTCTTAGAATGCTCCATGGCCTTCAATACTCAGTTCCATCACTACTTTATATTTCAAAACTTTCCTGATGTCTCTTTCCCCTGCCCTGGCCTGCTTGTGTCCTCTTTGTTTAAATTACATTGTATTTAAATTGTAATTATTGTTCATATTATTCATACATGTCTAGTATCACCTGGATAGGAATGCGAGACCATTATGAACAAGGACTATCACATATCTTTTTTGTACTGAACACGAGAGGTATTAGAATAAATGCTTGTTTGCTATAAGTTGAGAGAGGTTTACTCTGGTAAGTAAAGAACTGAAATGCCAAGCAAGGTAGCATGCCTGAGGGCTGCTGCTGTGAATAATTTTTAGGTTCAAATCACAAGGTGTAATAAGCACTCTATTTGTTCAAAACTAAACCTTAGGCAAGAAACTAAAGCATAACATTCACAACAATATCACTTAGTACCAGGGTGGTCACATTGCCTTAAACAAAAAAATACCATTTAGTATATAACATACTGTCCCCAAATACTTGTTTATACAATCAAGGGTCCCAGGCTAGAGTTTTCCCTAGCACAACACATCCCCAGGGGTAGCAGAGAATACGGCACTCTCCATCCCTAGGTCACAGTAGGTTACAATCCCCTCAATGAAAATAGTGTCCAAATCCTAAAAGTCTTCTTGGGGGTGTGTCTTATCCATTCTGCTGTTGCAGGTCCCACCTGGCATTCCCAGATGCACACATTCTCTAATAAGTCAAAGACTCCAAGTCCTAACACTGCTCCAACCTCCACTTCCAAGTCCTGGAGTGAGAGCATCTGGGTAACAAAGCCAACAGGGTGGGTTTCTGGGGGTTATGGCACTTCTCCCCATCCCACCATAGACAACTCCACCTCCTGGGTGCCAAACCATTCCAGGGGGATGTGGCAGGAAGGCACACTCACTGTTCCTGTCTTGCTGCAAAGTTTTCATCTTGACCTGGGGTCAAGTCCTGAGCTCTGGGGTTCCTCCTTTTGCAGGTCTGTGGACCTACTGCTCCTGGCTCTTTCTGCTGCATGCCTTGGCTCCAGGGAAAGGGACTGCTCCATTCCAAGCTCTCCCTGCTCCTACCTGAGTCCAGGCACAGCAGGCTCCAGGGACTCCAGCTTCTGTTTCTGGTCTGCCCCAATATCTGGGTTTACAAACTTGAGGTGAAGTCCCTTAACAATGGCTACCCAGAGTTTTGTCCAGGAAACCAAGAGTTTTAAGGTGAAGCATTTTTCCACTGAGTGAGCCCCAAGGCAATATCTCACCTCAGAATATATATATATATATACATACATATACGTACATATATACATACATACATATA
>CM053592.1:186314016-186349739 GCA_028646515.1 Pseudochirops corinnae
CAACAAAAATCATACCTTGCTTGTGCTTACAAAAACAAAGAGTAGAAGATCTTTATCCTCATCAGTATGCCTTTATTAAACATCTGCTATATGTCATCTATTGAACTATGTGCCAAGGACTTGAAGAAAAAACAGTCTCCTATGGAGCTATGGCGGTAGGCAGCATGTACATAATTTTGTAGACCTAATTTACATGGCAAATAGAAGCAAGAGAAGTGCAAAGGACCATGTGAGTTCAGGCAAGGGAGAGGTTAATTGTGTGTGTGTGTATTTGTGTGTGTGTGTTTGTGTGTGTGTGTGTTTGTGTGTGTGTTCCTATGTTAATGGGATGGAGTTAAAGAAATTTACTTCCCTGACTCCATGAAGCCTCTCTGTGGCAAAGTCTGTTCCCTAAATCCTTCCATAGTCTTCCCCAGAAGCTGTTTTTTGATTCCCTGCCTGGTCCTGGCATCCACATTCTGTCACCCTCTCTACCATAGCCATATTAGGTTATCTGTGCCCTGGGCTATATGTCTAGCAGTCTCACTGCTATCATGGTGCTTAACTTTCTGTACAAGTCTCACAACTCGTAGAGACTTCTGGTAAGGTAGCAGACCTTCTGAAATGAAATTGTGGAGTTGAAAAGAGAGGTCCTCTAAGGGACGCCAGATTTCTTGTTGTACTGCTCCATGGATTTTCCTTAGGGGACTTCAGGGAAGACTGTGGCGACACTATCCTAAAGGGATGGAAAAGAAATTTATAAAATATCAAAATCATTCAATCATAAGCCATTTACTATGACACCCTAATGTTCAAGGATACAAAGAAAAAAGTAATAGGTCCTGTTCTCATGGAGTTTATATTTAAACTGGGTGCAATAGTTTTGGTACAAGGCGCAATAGTCTGCCTGCTCCAAATCAGTTCCCTTTCCAGGCCACCCTCTACTCAGCTGTCAAAGGGATCTTCTTAAAGTGCCAATTTGATCCCCTTCGTCAATAAACTCTTGGCTGGCTATCACTTCCAGGATCAAATACAAAATCCTCTGGTTTTCAAAGTGGGGGTAAGAAAATAAACATTTATAAAGTGCCTACTATATGCCTGGCCTTGCACTAAGCACTTTTTTCTTTTTAGTAATTTATTTTCCCCCAATCTCATGTTAAAACAATTTTAAACAATTAAAAAAAAAATTAAGTTCCAAATTCTGTCACTCTCTCCCTCCTCTCCCCTCTCCTGAGATGGTAGGTAAACTGAATTAGTTATATATGTGCAATCATGTAAAACATTTCCATATTAGTCATTTTGTACAAGAAGCAACAATCAAAAAGAAAAAAGTGAAAAATAATATGTTAAGTACTTAAAAAATACTTATTACTTCATTTGCACTTCACAGCAACCCTGGGAGGTAGAAGCTTTTCTCACACCTACTTGGCAATTGGGGAAACTGAGGCAAAAAGTTAAGTGGCTTGCCCAGGATTATACAACTAGTAATTATCTTAGTCTAGATTTGAACTCAGATCTTTACTCCACATCCAGACTTCTGTCCACTGTTCCATGAGCTGCATCAAAGCTCTTTCTAACTTCTCTTTCCACCTTTCCTGTCTTCTTACCCCATCCATATTCTACTTCCCTAAGGACTTTGTGATGCAAGAACATTGACTTCCTTGCTCTTGCTTGAATGGGACACTCTATCTCTGACTCTTCAAACATTTTCCCTGGCTATCCCCTATGCAGGAGTGTGCTCCTCCCTCATCTCTGCCTTCTGGCTTCCTTCAAGTTCCAGCTAAGTGCCACCTTAAGCCAAGAACATTGACATCCTTCTAAGCTAACCTAGGCCCTTTTATTTCCATGAGTTTCTCCCTCGTCATACTCTTTATTATTAAAGTGGCTCTTTCTTCTGCCCAGATCTTAATTAAGGTTACTAATTTAAACAAGAGCCTGTGTGACAGAGGAAAGTGTGTTGACTGCCCTGGTCTTCCATTTCCTGTTTTATAAATGGAAAGAAAAAAACACACTTAAAAACTAGCTAATATATTATTGTGAATCATATATATGCCTTTTATAATAATAATGAACACATTTCTATAGCATTTTGTTTGAACAGAGACAACTATGACCCACTCTCTAAAGTTGTCTTCCAATTAGACCGTAAACTCCTTGAGGGTGGGGATTATTTTTCTGCTTGTATTTGTCTTTTCAGAGCATAGCACAGTATCAGGGACAGAGCAGTTCATAAATTCTTGTTGAAGACTTTTCTTCCTTTCTTCCCCCTGCAAAAGATGTTATTCACCTTTTTCGGAGGAGGTTCTAGTTAACCTAGAGGGGGTAAAGAAGGAGAGCCTGAGATGGGACTTTTCAAGTGTAGCTTTGACCCAATTAAGGTGAGGAGTTGACCTTGCAAACCCCAAATCGAATGTATTCTCCCTTAGTTTCATAAGATTTTCACACCACTTCCTGCATGATGGGTGAGATTGCTTTGACTAAAAGGGAAGATAGAAGCTGTTTGGCCAATACGGCATCTTTATTGCCCAAACCAAGTATTGGGTAACTGTTTGAAGAAGGTGAAGAGGCAATGTTTTGTATGAGGCAGCCATTGCAGGGGCAGTTTTCCTCCACCTCCATAAACAGAGACACCCAGGAGTCACAGGACTGGAATACGGTTGACGTCTGCCAACATCACCTCCAGGTAGCTCTCCCAAATCCTTCTTTCTTTGTGTCTGCCTGCCTGCCTGAGTCTCTAATAAGGCTTCTATTGGTTGATTGCTCCTAGCATCCTTGAAAATGAAAGATTTACATGCTCTAAAGAGAACCATTATTAACATAATGAGGGAGGTTGTATAGAACACTGAAAAGTATGCTGGAATTCAAGTTGGAAGATCTGGGTTCTAGTCCTGGCCCTGACACTGTCCATCTGTACAACCCAGGACAAGTCATGTAACTTCTTTGAAATGTAGTTTCCTCATCTATAGAGTGAGTAGATTGGATTAGAAGGATCTCTATTTCCCTTTCAGCACCAAATCCAAGATGCTATGATAATATAAAATATAGAAATATACCAAATTCACTGCATGGCATACAGACACATCTACTTATGTATCAAGGAGAGACCTACTATGTACCAGGCACTGTGCTAAGCACATAGAATAGTAAATATTAGCTCATCTGTAGGACAGTGTTGAACTTGGAGTCAGGAAGGCCTGGGTTCAAATCATACCTCAAATTCTCACTGTGTGAACTTGGTCAACTCATTTGAGTTTTCTGGGGCCTCAATGTCCTAATTTATAAAATGAGAAAGTTGGACTTGAGAATCTGTGATTTAGAATCTGCTAAGTATGGACATGAGAACATATCAATACAGACCAAAACCCATTTAGTTATGCTTGGAGGAATTCTTTTCCTTGGTCTTTTCCAGAGAGAGATGACCTAATGCATCATTAACTTCCTTAAGGACTTTTTACCGACCATGGCAACCAGGGAAGGACTCAGGCTGTCCATTTGTTAGCTTGTTGCATAACCAGTTCTGTTTTCTCATTATGAAATGAGAAATTCTCATGATTAAATAGATTCATTTTGAGATGTTTGTTGTAGATTTAGCTTGATGGTGGAGATCACCTCTCAATATGTCTCCAACGGTATTTTGAGATATTCTCTATTATAACACAACTGCTCTAGCTTGATGAGAAGCTCATTTCCCAGCATAGATTACCTTTCAGAATAGAAGATTTGCCTTTTTCTCCCTCTATATCCACATCCATATAAATATATAGAGAATTATCTCTATATGGAAATAGCTATATAAAATGACTATATTTTAATTCAATGGTGGGAAAGTTTTGTATATAGATCATATTATTGTGTGTGTATTAATGCTTATAACAATTTTACATGTGTTATATATGTGTATGTATGTAAATGTATACATACATACATTCATACACACATAGATGAGAGGGAAGGAGGGAGGTAAGGATAGATAGCGAGAGGGAGAGTGAGAGAACAATTTTCTTATCATTTCAGTAAATGGTTTACTTATTTCACTTCATTAGGATAAATAAAACATCTACTCCAGGCTATAACAATTTTATTATAAAAGAATATTTCAGGATTCAAGTTGAGTTGACTACTGGGTGACCTTCTGTAATGTTCAGCACTCCACCTGAGAAGAACTGATTCACTTGGGTGCTTAGAATCAGCTGTAATCACTGTCCTCATATTGGAGAGAGAGGAAAGGAGTGGGAAAGTTCCATATCATCTTGTCTTCCAGCCAATGGTGCAGCAAATTGGAAAGAGTCCACAGTATGTGACCACGCCAACTGACAGTACTCACATCTTGCAGCTGGGACAGGATGAGTCAGTTAGATCCTCCTATAAGTCTTTGGATCAATCTCTGAAGATGCTCAAAGGAGACTCAAAGGTCCTTGGGGTATGTCAGCCTCTGCTTCCAATGAGAGTTAAGAGAGAATAACCAGTTTACACAGATACATCTCCAAGATGTAGACTTGACTAACTTTAACACTCTATCTTAGCGACTTTGCTCATAATGGCATGTGATTTGGGCTTAACAAATAAAAAAAAAGGCAGAGTACTAATGTAACAAGACTTTCTAACCTGTTTTGTTTCCTGAACTCCTTTGACAATCTGGAGAAGATCATGTACCTCTGCTTAGAATAATGTTTTTGAATGCATAAAATAAAGCTCATAGGACTAAAAAGAAAAGCCATCAAAATATAAAAAAGGAAAAAAAAACCAATAAATTCCCAGACCCTAGGTTAAGAATCCCTGACCTTATGGAAAGAATCCATAAAAGTATGGTTTATTGAAAACCTTTAGTATCAAAAAACCTGGGTTTGTATCCCACCTCTTCTGCTTACTATCTATATGGACTTGGGTAAGTAATTTCACTTCTATGGGCTTTTGTCTCCTTTATCTATAAAATGAGGGACTTGGGCTTGATGATTTAAAAAGTCATTTCAGATTTTAAATTAGCGATCCTGCTGTTCTAAACACTTAGGGAGATGCTTTCAAATGTCTCCCTCAATTTCAGAAAAAAGGTTAGGCATCAGAGCTCATCATCACACACATGTATCTACACCTTCAGTTCAGAGGAGGTGGAAAGGCATGTCATTTCTCTAAGTTTTGAGGACCTAAACCAGGGCTTCTTAATTTTTAAAGGGATTTTTATAACCATTTCAATATCATTGACTTTTATGATCTTATGGATTTTATGCATTTAAAAACCCTGTTCTACAAGGGCTCCAGAAGGCTTACCTAGAGTGCCAAAGGGATCTAAGACTCCAAAAATTTAAGAAGTTCATGTCTAAATCCAATCTATGATATGGAAAAGAAACTGGATTCAGAGTTAGGGGAATTGATTTGGAATCTTGGATCTCCCACCTCGAGTAAGTCACTAGACTTCTCTTTCTTATCTGTGAAATGAGAAAGTTGGACCAGATGATTTCCAAGGTTCCTCTTTGCTGTAGGTCTTATAAGCCTTTTCCCTTACTTAGAATCCTACACCTCATACCCTGTAATGGTATTTGGACTTATCCATGGGTGGGGAACCTGTGGCCTCAAGGCCACATGTAGCCCTCTAGGTCTTCAAGTGTGGCCTTTTGACCAAATCCAAATTTCACAGAACAAATCTCCTTAATAAAAGGATTTGTTCTGTGAAATTTGGACTCAGTCAAAAGGCCATACCCAAGGACCTGGAAGGTCACATGTGACCTTGAGGTCACAGGTTTCCCAGCCCATAAACCTCCTCTGTTACAGATATCCTCCCTTTCTGGCCTCATTTTAGAGTCAGAGATGGGGTACTCATATAATGTCAGTAATTTATAGTTTTATCTAGAGATAGATAGGATGTGTTTGGGTTAATTTCCTTGTAGAGCAAGGAGTAGGATGGAGAGGAAGGAGAAATCTTGTGTAATTCATTGTGTTTCCTTAGTTGTAACCATCCTCTTCTTGAGTTAAAAAACAGAAACTAAATCAACCTCTTCATTTTGTCTTTCTTTTCCTTACAGTCTCTCCAGATCCTGAATGGGAGTATGATCTTTGCCTTAGGGTTGTTTTTAGGCTTATTACAACATGCTTCTGATTTGCCAAAAAGTGCCTTTTTTATGACTGTCTACACAGGCTACCCTTTCTGGGGAGCTGCATTTGTGAGTACTCCCAACTACTAACATTTTGGATTTCCTTTTTCTCTGCTCATGTTGATTTTTGCTCTAATAGAATTTAAGTTCTTTGAAGACAGGCATTGTACCGTGTAAGTCTGTATCACCAGTCCATAACTCAAGGCTTGTCATGGAGTCAATATTTGTTGAATGAATACATACTACTATGAATGAAAGTTCACACTTGTAATCATTTTCTGGTTTATAAAGCACTCAGTTCAAAGAGTACTGCACTGTGCTGTACTCTCTCACAATTTGGGAATCAACAATTTTGGTAACGCTAATCTACATGCCACAGAGATTTTACGAAACAGGGATGTATGGTTTCTGTGGTTCCAAAGAGGAATCTTGGAAATCATCTGGTCCAACTTTCTCATTTCACAGATAAGAAAGAGAAGTCTAGTGACTTACTTGAGGTGGGAGATCCAAGATTCCAAACCAATTCCCCTAACTCTGAACCTTAGAAAATGCTGAGAAAGGCAGAGTAATTTACAAAGTGATGCAATGCAAAGAGCTCTGGGACCGCAGTCAAGAGTCTCTGAACCTGAATCACATTTTGTTGCTGATTCCTTGTGTCATTACAACGATGACAATGGCAACAGCAGCAGCAGTCCACTTCCAGGGTTATGAGGAGAAAATGAAATAATCCTTGTAAAGTACCTTGCAAAACTTAAAGCATATATATATATATATGTGTGTGTGTGTATATGATATGTACACACAAATACATCCATCCATCCATACACATATATGTTATGTAGTCATCAATACAATCACAATACATAGTGATAACACTTAAAGATTGTTAATAATATTAATAATTGTAGCTAATTATTTTTAGGATGATGATAATAATTAGCATGTATATGATGCTTTAAGGTATTGGTTTCAGAAGGCAGATATTTTATTATTATTCCCCCTTTACAAATAAGGAAACCAAGGCTGAGAGAGGTTAAGTGACTTGCCAGAATCATACAGATAGTGAATGAGGCTAGATTGGAACTCAGATCTTCCCAGTTCAGGTACGACAATCCTACTAGACCACTTAGCTTGTTTTTAAGCCAGTGATTTCCCATTTCCAGGTCTCAGTTTCTCCCTTTTGTAAAACTAGGGCAGACTTGATGCCCTATAAGGCTGTTCCTCACTCGGATATTATGTTAGTCTAGATAGTGCCTGACCTATGGTAGAGCCTTCCAAGCTTGTGTTGGTCTGATCAGTCACACTCAGACACACTGTACCTTGACCCCAACCTGGTGATGTTTTTGGTCCTGTTCGAGAACGAAGAAACCAACCAAGTCTAGGAAAAATACAATAAAATGCATTCTGATGGATACCTTCTTGACATAAAGGGAGATGGACTGGTTTTAGAGTAAAAGTACAGGCAATAGCCTCAGGGTTGCATCAGTATCTATGAAATATTGGAAGAACCTCAGGAAGACCTCTGATCTTTTAGGCATATTCCCTGTGAAGGACTTAGGGAAAGAGGTGGAAAAAAACCACAATGTATGAAAACTCCAGGTTAGGGAGCAACTTATAATGGTTAGGGGAATGATACCAAATGGTAACAGTAAGAATAAGTACAAAAACATCGCTTCAAAGTTGTGAATCAATTGCCAAACATCTATCTGAGTCTTGTAACAACTCTGTGAGTGAGGTGTTATCATTCCCTCCATTTTACAGATAGAAGAACTGAGTTACACGTATTTTAAATAGCCATTTGTTCTGTGAAATTTGGGTTCAGTCAAAAGGCCACACTTGAGGACCTTAGTTGTAACATGTTACAGGATTTTACCTGTAGGTGATTTACCATCACATTTAGGGATTTCAGGATGCGGGAGGAAGGGAGGAATGTCTAGGCCAGCATCTTGCCTACTAGATCAATACTTGGTAACCAACATGGGCAAGTAGGGGACAATATTGTTGAAACTTAACATTTCTTTATGATGTTTCTTATTTTATAATCAGTTCATCATTTCAGGATCCCTTTCCATTATAGCTGAAGGAAAACCCACAAGGAATTTGGTAAGTGATAACATTCTTGCTTTTCTCTAAGGGCCTAGAAAAGGATCTAGTCTTTTCCCTTTTAAGATAAGATACATCACTCAGCAAGCTTTTGTTTAGTGTGGCTCTGGGGCATGGGGATTCATGCCCTTAAGTCCTTTTTACTGAGTAGACTGAGGTTGGTAGATCACTTGAGTTTGAGAGTTATAAGGTACAATGGGTCTAAAGCTGATTGGATGTCCACACTAGTCTGGCACCAATATAGTGGAGACCTGGGAACAGGGGGGGTACAAAGCTTCCTAATGAGGGGCAAACTGGGCCAGTTTAAAAATATTTGTCAACGCCATTTTATTCAGTCAGTAAACATTTAACAAATACTTACTATGACCCCAGTCACCATGTTAAGCAATGGAGACACAAAAAGGGTCCCTGTCCTTTAGACGTTTACAATCTAGGAGACGACGAGTATCTGAAAATGTACAAACAGACTATATATAGGATAAAGGAAATAATGAACAGAGGGAAGGCACTGGAATTGGGAGGATTAGGAAAGGCTTCCCCTAGAAGATGGGATTTTAGTTTGAACTTAAAGGAAGCCAAAGAAGCCAATAGGTGGAGACGATCAGGGAGATTATTGCAGGCATAGGAGACAGAAAACATTCCCAGCTCAGAGATGGAGTGTCTTGTTCATGAAACAGCAAGGAGACCTGTGTCATGGGTATAAGAAGACTTTGAAATGTAGAAGGAGTAGGTTATGAAGGTTTTGAACACCAAACAGAGGATTTTGTATTTGGCATGTAGCATTTGAATTTTAACAGAAAGAGAAAGTGAGGCAAATCTCCATGCAAGATAACCTTTATTAAGAGGGGTCAATGGACTGCCTTCGTTATGCCAAAGACCCTGAGAAAAAAGGACAGTATCCTTTTTATAAGTTTTGGAACCTGCAGAACAAAGAATCGAATAGGCTAGATCAGCAGTTCTCAACCTGTGGGTTATGTTCAATTTGTAACAATGAAAATACATCCTGCATATCAGATATTTACATTATGATTCATAACAGTAGCAAAATTACAGTTATGAAGTAGCAACAGAAATAATTTTATGGTTGAGGGTCATCACAATACGAGGAACTGTATTAAAGGGTTGTGACATTAGGAAGGCTGAGAACCACTGGGCTAGATGATATTGTGAGGTGGAGGGCACCATGACTGGTGACAAAACTGATGCACAGGGAACAACATGATTGGTCAGAAGTTTGGTAATGGAAACTAGTAACTACCCCTTCCCCACTTACTTCTTGCACGAGACCAAGAAGTGCTCCTTGTTTGAGTCCAGGTGCGAGATAGTCTCCCAGACTTTTGGATAGCAAACCAAATATCCTCAGAGGATAGCTTGGTAGAGCAAAGCTATCAGGCTTGACTCCTTTTGTGTTCACACACATTCCTCAGGATTTGAAAAATTCCTTGAGGCAAGAACAGATCAGTGATTGTCAGGGAGCTGAACTTCTAAATTTAATGGATTTCTAAATTAAGCTGGATTTCTAAAATTAATCCAATCCAGGTCAGTTGAATTCTGAACTAAGGTCAGAGTCAGTTACAGGACAAAAGCAGTTATAGGACAAAATAATATTTTATATTATTATAAAAAGGATCAATAAGATAATGATACAGAATTGATCTTAATCTTTTCAGGTCTTTGTCTTAATGGGGAGCCACTGGAGTTTATTGAGTAGAGAAGTAACACTTCGGTGGGTGAATGAAGGATAGATTGGAGTGGAGAGAGATATGTCAGGCATAACTACCAGCAGGCTATTTCAATAGGCCAGGCATGGTGTGATGAGACCTTGTGCCAGAGTGGTGGCATTGTCAGAGGAGAGAAGGGGTTATCCCTCAGAGATGTTGTAAAGGTGAAAGCAACAGATAGATAGGGGAGAGTGAGAGACAGTGAGGAATAGAGGATGACATCTACATGGCAAACCTGAGAGGAGCTATGACTCTTTTTTTATTCATCCAGGGCTTGGGTGGGTCTGGAAAGTATGGAAAGTTCATTAGAAGATGAGTTAAGATAAAGCAAATTTGCAAATTCTTACCCTGGAAAGAGATGATATTACCAAGGATGAATGATGGGACTTTCTTAGACCACTTCTAGTGTCACTATCAGCTAACATCAACTGAAGAAGAAAGGTATTATGGTTAGCGATCTGGGCCTGGACCTGAGGAAACCTGATATAATGTCTTGACTCTGGTAAATACTAGTTATGTAACCATGGGAAAGCTACCCAACCTCTCACCTTCCCAGTCAATTTTCTAAGACTAAGTGACAGAAGAGTTGTCAATTGCAGCAATGAAGGGAAATTTCTATATGTGGAGATCTCCACATTTGTGAAGTCATAGACCCAGACCCATTCCCCCAAATAATTCATCTAGTTATGATCTTATCATTGTATATCTTTAATTCTTCCACCAAGGCAGATTGCCAAAAAGTTTCATGGATTGTCTACAAAAAGCAGCCAGTGATTAATCTTATTAAATGGTGACATTTCACATACTTATCAATTACCTCCCATATAGAGAACAATCTTCCACATGTCGTAGATATGTAATATTTCGATAAGACACAGACTTTGTCCTGGTGGAGTTTGTAGTCTAGTAGGGGGACAAATAACAAACACAGGTAACCAATTTAAAATGTTGCCCAAATGTACCAGGGAGGTACAGTACAAAGTGAGTGATATGGAAGGTTGCAGGGGAAAAGTCTACTCTTCTCTCCATCTCACTCTTCTACAAGCAAGAGATTCAATTCATAAATATCCTTTTTGCATCAGTCACATATCCAGGCATGTTGTTGTTGTTGAGTCATTTTAGTTGTGACCTCATTTAGGGTTTTCTTGATAGAGATACTGGAGTAGTTTGCCATTCCATTCTCCAGCTCATTTTACGGAGGAGGAAATTGAGGCAAACTGGGCTAAGTGACTTGCTTAGGATCACACAGCTAGTCAGTGTCTGAGGTCAGATTTGAAATAAGGAAGATGAGTCTTCCTGACTCCATGCCTGGCACTCTATCCACTGCAGCACCACCTAGTGCCCCTATGCAGGCACGACAAAAGAAAAAAAAAATTGGATTTATTTTAGAGGAACTGAGTTCAAGTCCCAGCTCCATTCCTTATTGTGTGATTTCAGACAACATACTTTCCCTTCTTTCTCTGTTTTTTCATTGGTGAAATGAGAGAGTTAGGACTAGGTCACCCTAAATGTAGTTCTAATTCTGTAAACAAACATTATCAGATGCAGTTCAGAATGGTCTGGAAAAATGTAAGGTACTTCATATTCTTGTGATCACTTTCAGGTGCAAAGCAGTTTTGGGATGAACATTGCCAGTGCAACAATTTCTTTCGTTGGGGTCATTTTTCTTGTGATCAATTTTGTGCTAAATGGTTGGATGGCCAGCAGCTGTTCAGTAGCATCTCCTAACGTGTGCACTTTGACCAGTTTCACATCTACTGTAAGTCTTTCATGAGTACATCTTCTGCAGGGACCGACAGTGATTGTGTGATGCTGAGCTGTGGGTGTAGCCACAGAGATTGGGGTGCACAATTGTTGGCTGAGAATATAAATTAAGACTACTATTGGTACATGGAGTTTCTCATTTAGAGTCCCCATACTATTGAAATTGCAGATTTGGTCCCCAGTCCTGCCCTACCAAAAATTAAAAAAAAGAAAAAAACCTAAAGGTATGAGGAATGCAGAGAGGAAAAAATGAGAGTCTCTACAACCTAGGAGCTGACATTCTCATTCAACTTTGCATCTGAGGTGACCCTGTCATAATAAGAAGATTCTAATTGATCTTTGCAATAATCTTCAGAGTATGACTGTCATGGTTAGACAAGGAACTAAGTCTCAGGCTAGGACAGTCCATCAGATTTTAGCCTTTGACTGATCTAAAACTATGTGGGGCTGCATAAGTGCTTCTCTAGTGGAAAAACCAGGCTTAAATCAGAATTAGAAAACCATCCTTTTTGATTTACTGGTTGACCTGATTTTCACACCAATTTCTGCAGTGTCTCCTGTCTTTGATGCTGATCCTTACTGTGCTAGAATTCTGCGTTACAATCTCTTCCACAATCTTGGGGTGTAAAGCAAACTGTTGTGAGCTTAATGAGGTGAGTAGGTGTTGTGGGTCACATGTGGGTCTCATATTTGACACCTCTGATAAACACACCTTCACTTTATCTCTTTTTAATTTCTTTTGAACACTGCATTCTGGTTTCCAATTTCATCATTCAACTGAAACTGTTCTCTTCAAATTTAGCAATGCCTTTTTATCAAACTCTATCTTCTTAGACCTCTCTGTAGCTTTGGACACTGGTAGGTACTCCCTGCTGGATGTTTTCTCCTTTCTTGGTTTTCATTAGCATTCTCTCCCTTTGTTCTCCTCTCCTTGTCTGACCATTCCTTTTTAGTTCAGTGTGTTGAGCTTCATCCATGCCATGCCCACTAATTACAGGTGTACCCTAGTGTTTTCCTGGTAAATGTTTAAGAATTGGTTCTCTAAAAATGTACACTTTACATACTTTAAAATTTAACCATTGTTATTATTTTCTCATTCATTTAAGTATAGACAACCAACAAAAGAATACATCAAACCCTGATTTGTAGTGCTTGCAGATTTTTGAAGTATAAGTGCTTACATTAAAATTTTAACAATGGGCTCTAGAGAGCAGACTCCAGCACCGTCACTTTTTATTGGGATTTCTGCTATTTTCTGTTTTCACTCTTAATTGTTGATCTTATCAGCCCCCATGGGGTTCAATTTCTCCATGCAGATACTATAAATTTAGCTCTTTTTTCTCTCATGAGCCTGAGTCCCTCAATGCCAATTGCCTATCAGATATTTTGAAATAGATAGCTGACTTCTCAAACCAAACATCCTCAAAATATGGATCTTTTAATTTTTCTAGAACCGTTAAAGGTGCCAACAACCTCACAGTCATCCAGGGTCACGATCTTCATGCCATCTTCAGCTCCTCACTCTCAAACATATAGAATATACAATTAGCCGATCAGTCTTCATGTTTTACTTCCACAGCCATCACACACACACACAATATGGTATAGACACACATACAGTGGCATATATGTATATAATTTTATATATATAATGGGATATATATATATATATAATATGTATGACTATATCTATAGATCTATGTATAGAGGTATAGGCATAGATTCTCTCTCCATATATGTATGTGTATATATGTATCTCTCTCTCTCTATCCCCTTCTTTCTACTTCCACAACCACCTTTTTTGTTTTTCTTCATCACTTCTCATCTGGACTATTATTGTACTTGCCTCTAATTAGTCTCCTTGCCTCATCTCTCGCTACTCCAATCTACCTTCAACTATCAAAGTAATGGTCTGACCATAGTAACCCTCCCCATTCAATAAACTCTGGTAGCTCTCTATTACCTGTACTACCAAATATAAGCTCATTTTTGACATTTAAGGATCTTCACAATATGGTCCCTTGTCACATTTCCAGTCTTCTTATACTTTCATCTTCACTCACACTGGAGTATAGCCATTCTGGCCTTCTTGGCTTCCTACACACAGGTTCCATCTCCTATCTCTGGGCCTTTGGACTGGCTTTTCTTCCATGCCCTGAATGATCTATCTCCTCACTTCTGTCTCTTAGAATCTGTAGTGTCAATGCTCCATTTTGGTGCCTCTTTTTGTGCAAGGCCTTCCCAGCTTGAAGTCTCTTATAGCATTCTCTAAGGTTGCTTTCCATCTGCTCAGTCTATACCTTCTATGTTCCTATTTGATATACATGTTCTCTCCCCATTTGAATGAAGATCCTTGCCTTTTATTTTTGGTTGTTGTTGTATGCCCAATTGGTCCAGTGCCTAGCATCTGATAACTTCTTCACAAAAGCTTTTTGATTCGTGTTAAAAGATGATGAGATGGAAGGAGGAAATGGAAGGCAATCATTAAGGGCAATGAACAGTTTTCTTTTCTCTTTTGTTTGGCTTAATATTACAGGTGGTTTTACCTCTTCCTGATTCTTCTGTTGTGGCTGAGATGGCCCCTGATGAACAGCATTCTGAAGGCATGGAAGCCTCAGTCCCAGTGAATGATTGAGATATTAAGCAAATAGTGATATCTAGTGATATCTCCAGAAATCCTCTTTAGAGCTATCAGTTGAACAAATCTCTATCCAATGGCACTCTACTGAATGATGTGAGCTCAATTTTTCCCTTTCAACATTATGTGACTTCTGGCCTCCTTGTAGGCTCCCTCTGTACATTTTCCAAACACTTTTCTTTCACCCACTACACGTATTTTTTGCTTCATTTGGGATTCTGCCTGCTATCATGGAAGATACCACTGATGAATGTTCATTCCCCTCTAGCTATCTAGAATGAAGAAAGACTTAGAGACCAATGCATGTGCTGGATAGGTATCATATAGAGATGTGAGAGACATACTCAGATCAAGACAGGGGAGTTTTAGAGACTGACAATTAAAAGTGATCTGGACTGCTGATGCTGTCATCATGGACATATTTTCCTCAACTGAACTATCAGAGAGATAGACATATAGAAAGCAGTTGGTCATTCATTCCTGAGCTTTGGCGAGAAGAATTCAGAGTCCTTGCCCAGTCATACAAGCCTTGTTTCTACCCCAAATTAAACACCCTGTGACCCAGAACTAGCTGTTTGGGTTGAAATACTTAGCTTTTATTTTTTCCTATAATTTCCAATAAATCATGAAAACCTTGTGTTAAATGTACTGAATATTTCTTTTCTCTGAGTCATTAAAGAATGCAGTCACTTTGACCATGTGTTAGGGGGAAGAAGGAAGCAATGAAGTTATTTAACTTATTGTTGTTCTATTTAGAAATGTCCAAAGCTGGCTATGGTACTGGACTCTGCACTGAGCATTTATTAGATAAATGTGGGATGGAATAAATGACTCTCTATTGCTCAATCTACTCTCTTTGATGGGTCCTTATCATGATGACCATTCCGGGGCAGGTGACTGAATCTCTCCTTTCTAGAGAGCAAACTATTAAAGATCACAATTCAAATTCCTTGGTAGGAGTAATAGAATCTCTTTCTATGCTGGAGCCTGAGGAGAGAAACCAAGCCTCAGAGAAAAGATTGACATTGACACTCAAAGAAAAACATTCTCATGTCTTACTGGTGGCCCCCCCTTGATCTCGGAGAGATGAGTCCAGCTCTCCTGAAGGATCTTGTGCATGTTGAAAAAGGAACTGAATGGCAGGGACATGATAAGAGTTGAGCTACTTTCACCTTTCAAGACTATTAGGCCCTTGCCTAAATGTTATAACTTTAGAGAACATTAAAGAACCAGAGCAGTCCAGTTCCAGTTTCAGTAGACTGACTGCAAGCTTAATAATACGTACATACATACATACACACACATACACAATACATACATACATATATACACAAACAACTAAATAAATGAATTAACAGTATATATGATAACCAATTATTTAAAAAAAATTAGATGTAGTATATAGACTTGTGATTTTGTTGGCATAGGAAACCACATGGGTGAGGGAATTCCTAACAAGGCAAATTTGTGCCATCTCTGCAGCTTACAATCTTTGAGAATTGACTAGAGCACTGAGAGGCTTGTTAATATGTATTGGAGTCTGGGCTTGAACCCAGCCCCTCCTGGCTTTGAGGCTCACTCTCCATCCACTGTGCCATACTTCCTTTTATTTCAACCTGAATTACTGATATGTTGGTCACATAGAATTTTAGTTGAAATATCATCCAGTCTTCCTTTAACAAGAATCCCCTCTACATCATCCCCAAAACATGGACTACAGATTCCAATGATTACATTGAGGGGAGCAGGAAGTTGTCAAATTTTGTTGGAATGGAGAACATATGAAGGAGAGTAATATTAATTAAACCTAAAAATAGAGATTAGAGTCACATTATGAAGGGTTTTAAAAACCAAAGAGTTGATTTTATCCTGAAAGCAATGAAGCTTCTCCTCCTCCTCTTCCTCCTCCTCCTCCTCTTCCTTCTTCTCCTTCTCTTCCTTCTCCTTTTCCTTCTCCTTCTTCTTCTCCTTTCCCTTCTCCTTCTCCTTCTCTTTCTTCTTCTCCTTCTTCTCCTTCTCCTTCTCCTTTTTCTTCTTCTTCTTCTTCTTCTTCTTCTTCTTCTTCTTCTTCTTCTTCTTTTCTTCTTCTTCTCCTTCTCCTTCTCCTTCTTCTCTTTCTCCTCCTATCAGAGGAATGACTTGGTTAGAAATGTGCATTAGGCATCTCTATTTGTTCATATTTTTAATATTCATTCACTTGTTTACAATTCTAACGAAATGCCTCCTTCTCTCCATTAAGGGAATGTGTTTTAGATGGTGTGTGCTTGTCAAATTTGTGAATAATTCAAAGAAAACCATTAGAGTGTGGGAGAGGACATGGAATGAGTTCTTGGATTCCTTCATCTAAGTCACTTGTGAACATTTTGAATGGATCAGGGTGTTGAAAAAAAGCCCTGAAACATTTTGAGACACCTCCATCCAGAATAACGTTGATTCATCAAAAGTCCTTGTGCATGGTCATTCAATCAATTCTGCATCCACCTAAGTATATTATAGTCGTCATCATCTCTGAGTATCCTTATCCCAACTCCCACTGCTACTGATGAGTCAGGTTCTGAGAATGCTAGTCTGCCTAGATGTCCACCTCAGGTTTATAGGGGTATCCTAAAAGGTTTAAAAATATCTTTCTGATGTTTTTGTTTTGAGTCCTATTTAATCTGCCAAGCAATTAATAAACATTTATGAGGTGCCTACTATGTGGCAGGCATTATGCTAAGCTATTCTTGCTAATATCTTCATTATGTCATTGATTCATCCAGTGATGAGCATCTAGTATCACTTAACAATTAACATTAAGATATTTATTGAAAAGATATATAAATAAAGAAGTATAAATTCATCCCCCTGAACCAAGGGCACACTCTTCCCATATCACCTCAGTCCCTGGGGAGAGTGGGTTCCAACTGAAAGCATTTGCCCCACCAAGTGCACTTCCAGATGGGGCAAAGATGAGGGATGAGATTGCTCCCTTGCTTGCAGAAGCTAGTGCCTTACTGCCTGATCTGGTTCATTGCTGGGCTGAATTTCACAGGTTTCTCCAAGAGCTGCACTGAAGCACCAGATGATCTTGAAAACTTCGTCATGGATGCCAATGTGTGGAGCTTGGATAGCCACTTTTCCTGACCTTTCCAAACCTTTCCACAAGTTCCTAGATTTATGTCCACAGGTGAGAGAGAGGGAGAGAGAGAGAGAGAGACAGAGAGAGAGAGACAGAGAGAGAGAGATAGAGAGACAGAGAGACAGAGACAGAGAGACAGAGAAAGAGACAGAGAGAGAGTCAGAGAGAGACAGAGACAGAGAGAATGAGAGAAGGAGAGAGGAGAGAGAGTACTCTGTGATACTAACTCTTTTTCTTCGCCGTGACAATTACAGCAATTATTAAATTCTTAATTGAGTGCAGGCAGGCAGGAAATAGAACAAGGTTTCAAGGGAAATAGAACACTGAGGTTTTTAGTACATTTAGTTCTGGCTTAGAGGTTGATCAAAGAGCCTTTTCTCTACCTTGAGATACGTGGACAGGAAGCAACCATAGAATAATGGTGCATAGTCTGAAATAAGAACCTTCATTTTGCGCCTTGTTGTTGTTCAGTCATTTTAGTCACGTCTCATTCTTTGTGACCCCATTTGGAGTTTTTTTTGACAAAGATACTGGACTGGTTTGCCATTTCCTTCTCCAGCCCATTTTCCATATGAAAAAACTAAGGCAAGCAGGGTAAAAGTGAGTTGTCCAGGGTCACACAGCTAGTTGGTGTCTGAGGCCAGATTTGAACTCGGGTCTTTCTTACTCCAGGCCTGACACTCTATCCCCTGCACCATCTATGCATGCCTAGAAGCAGACTAGCCAAGTAGCCCATAGCTGGGTCTACTTTATTCAGTCTCCTATGCTAATAAGATCACCAAGTGTATACGTCTCTATCATTATCCCAAGAATACAAGGACGAACTTCCTCAGAAGACTGCAAAATTTCTGGGGAGAAGACTGGAAATGATCCAGTGATGGGATGTCTCAAGGTAGAGCAAGGATTCAAAACTGCCAATTCTGATTCTATGAAGCTAAGAGTTTTCAGTGTCTGAATAATAACCCACTTAAGCGTTAGCAGCTAGTAATGGTAGGGGACTAAGATTTAGGTTAGTTCTCCCAAATATAGTAGAGCTGAAGTTTATAATAATACCAAGAAGAAGGAGAGTATGGTTGAGAGAAAACTGAACTGGGAGTCAGGAAGACTTGGGTTCAAATCCTGCCTCTAACACTTTGGCACAATGGATAAAGTGCTGGGGCCCAAGTCAGAAAATGGAAGCTCAAACACTTACTATTTGTGTGATCCTAGACAAGTCACTTATCTGCTGTTTGCCTTTCCTTCCTCATCTGTAAAATATTCATACTCCCTACTAACCACGCTATGGCTGTGGAAAATTGTCTCCCTTTCCTATTTGCACACGGGAAGGAGATCCCCCTTAGTATGAATAGAGAAATAAGCTTCCTCAGGAGAAAGACTGTATTCCTTCCCACTGTATGCCCATGGCTAGGGTACCAGTGAGGCATTTATTCAACCTTGCTGATAACAGTCAATACATACATAGCAGGGACTTATTGAGAGTCGGGAGAAATCTGTGCAATGGTCCCCTGGAAGCTAAAGATCACACCCACATTATTCTAAAGTCTCTTTATTACCTTTAAAATATAGAACTGTCTGGGAATGCCTGGAGCTGAGAACATTGTCATTCAATCCTATAGACTGACCTATGTGTGATATCACCTTTGAATGATTGGTTACTGTGGACCATCTTTTCAGCACAATGTGACTTTCCTCCGCAAGTCTTTCTATTGGCGGGCCTCGTAGCTGCTCTAACACCCGCACCTCCCTCCTACATATGCCCCTCCCGACCTTGATTACTAACACAGACGCAAAATACATTTTGTGTTAGCACCCACTCATAAGCAGAGCTCCTAAGGCCCTGCAGATAAGTATCTTTTACCAGCTGACTGGAGGATACACTTTCTAATCAATAATATTTAATTAAACTGGCCACCGGATGGCTTCAGAGGAGAAAGTGAGGCTGGTGACTTTGCACAGTGCTCCATCGCTTAAATCCAATTCACTTGCACGTTGGGGCATCACCTCCCTGATGTCAGGATCCTCTTCGAGAAAGAAAGACAACCACCATCTATCTAGATAAATGACAAGAAAGATTTCCTTTGTGCGGTTATGCCCTGCCTCGGGCAGGGGGAGAACTGGGCAAGCACAGTTAGAGCCGGCTCCCAGGAAAGCTCCATCCACACAGCCAGGGCTCCTGACTGTGCTCTAACTCCTCCTTCCAGAGCTCCCGTCACCGGACACATCGCCAGCTGCCGCCAGGTGAGCCCCATTCTCCGCTGAGCCGGTCCTCCTCCGCCATTCTGCTCTCTCCCCAGGATGCCTGCACCTTCGCATGTTTGCCTGGCTTTCGTCAGTCTTGGCTCAGTTTTCCTCTGCTTCTCTTTGCCCATTCTCAATGACATCCCTTCTTAGGGCCTTCTGCTGCTCTCTGCTGCCATCTGTTGGGGTGCAGACTAACTGTCTGCTGCAGGAAAGGTAGGGGAACCACAGCAACCACATGGTACTAAGTGGTCAAGGAGAGAGTGAGAGCGAGCAGCCTCAAGCAGCAAAGCTTAGGTTGCCGCCTTCTCAAAACTCAGGATTTTGGCAATGAACATGCGCATGACAATAAACATCCTGCATGAGAGCAGCACACATTTTCACATTTGGAACATTGACTTCAGAATTAGATGTAGTACAGTAGGACGTGCCTGAAAAATGAGGAAGCAGCCATAGTTACTTGGGGTAATGGAAATCCGGGGCAACAAGGTGGCATAGCGGATAGGGCGCCAGGCCTGGAGTCTTCCTGGCTCTAACACCCTCTGTCCACTGTACCACCTAGCTGCCAGCATGAGAGAGAAAGAAGTGCCCACATCCTGACGTGTGAGCACGAGTAAGGAAATCTGGATGATTCCATTGTTTAAAAAAATTCTTCCTCAAATTTCAACGGGGGTGAAGTGGGAGAAAAACGGGGATAGGGGAAAGCAGGAGGAAGATTACACTGTTGCTATTCCTGGAATTCCAAACTCCTTCTCGACTCCTGGATGTTCGCTGACTGGGACCACACTAAGAACGCTCTCCCTCCTCATCTCCGCTGGCTCCTCTGGCTTCCTTTAGGTCTCACTTTGAATTCCACCTTCTGCAGGAAGCTTTTTTCTGTCCTCTGTCCAATGCCCTCCTCCCTCCTCCCTCCACACCTCCACATCTGAGATTGCTTTGCATTTACACTGTATTTATCTCAGAGGTTTCTAGTTAGTTGGCTCCCTCATTAAAACGTAGTCTCTTTCAGAGTTAGGATGGTGGACTTCATTTTCTTTCTATCTCCCTCCATCCTTGAGCACGATGCCTGGCATATCCCTAAGCTTTTGCATGTTTGTTGGCTTCGTATGACCAGCATACGAAAGGTCATATATAATATCGTTCTTCAAAAGACAAAAAACCCCACTACCACGGCTTTTTAGAGTTTCCTATGTAGTCTTTTCCCTGTTCTTTTTCATGTCTTAAAATATTTGTTATGATTTATAACTGTTCAATTCATAACCAAAATTAGAAAAAATAAAACAAAACAAGAACAGATATCTTTTGCAAAGACAAAAAAAAGAGGAATTATTTGTTACTTCCTTTGTTGGAAATGAAACAATTCACCATGTTCAGAAACTCTGCTTGTTGTAATTCTCATCAGCATATCTTTTAAGGCACACAAAACTGCAGGCGGAAGGGCAATGTGTCAGGGGGAAGCAAGCAGACACGCCAGAGTGAAACCTCAGGGGAGGATTTCCTATTCAGTGAAACTCCATCCATTAACTAGGCAGTGTGTGAGGAAGGAGACTTGAAGACCAGGACATTCTGGAAAAGCTGGCTGATTGGACAGGTAGGCACTCCAGGTGATTCCTATCTTTGCTTTGAGGTGAAGATAAAACCCAGGGAAGCTGGGAATGGGAGGGATCCAAGGGGGCCTTGAGTGGGAAGGAATGTTCAAGTCTTTGGGTCTGATCAATGTCTTCACTCAGCTGTGACCCATACCCTCAGGCTCACGAGACAGAGCAGGTTGGGTTGTACTAGAGTGAAGATAAAGGTTCTTTGGGGCTGTAAGCAGAGACCCACTGGACCTTGCAGTCCTGATTTTGCCCAGGGTGAGATCCTCTGAAGGGAATAGGCAGCCCCTGGTGAGCCTCTTCAGCTCAGGAGCAGCCAGAAGTAGTCTAGATATTCCCTGGGTATTAGGTACAACAGGCATGGTTCAGTGCTCTCTTGGAACTCCTTCTGCCTTGAATTTCTCAGTCCAGAACTCATTGCCTGGCTCTCAGGTATAACTAGGGACAAACATTTTGCAGCAGTGAGCTGACAAGTTAGGTCATGGTGTTGGAGGAATCTCCCCTTTCTTTTGGAGACAAGCAGCCCCACATTTCTTTTTTTTTTGAGGGAGGAATGCAAGGCAGTTGCTGTTAGGTGACTTGCCCAAGATCACACAGCTAGTAAATGTGATCAAGTGTCTCAGGCTGGATTTGAACTCAGGTCCTCTTGACTCCAGGGCTGGTGCTCCATTCACTGCCCCACCTAGCTGCCCCACAACCCCACAGTTCATTGTGCAGATGGGGTTAATGCTGGGGAAAGAAGAAATATCTTGAGGGATGGTTCTCCTGAGACAGAGCCTTAACCCCCTTTTTGCGCTAATAGCAGACCTGTTCTCACTTAAGCACCACTCCTGCAGTGCAAATCATGGGCCCTTTGTGATCTCTGAGAGTAATGGAAGAGAGGGGACATTAGAGGCCAGAGGCCAGAGAAATTCATACCCAAACCTTCTCTTCCACCATTCTACCCTTAGGATTTAACTAATTAACATAAAGGTCATTTAAGATCCGCAATGATCATGAAGTTTGGCTTCCTGGTCACTCAGGAATCTCACTTTTTTCCCCTGACCTCCCAGAGGATTCCCTTCTCATAGAGCTTTCCAGAGCTATAGCAGAGATTTCTTTCTTTCTTTTCTTTTCTTTTTTTTTTTTAATAAATTCTCTTGTTTAGTCCGTCTGTTCTTCCCAGACACAGGGGAGCTCTGGGTAATGAAGGGCTTGTCTTTGCTTGCCTCTTTCCCCAAGGCACAGATGAACCCAGGTCTTGACTCATATTAGGTCCATAGTAAAGGCTCCCTGGAGTCTAGGCATCAGAATAGTGTGGGCCCCTGATAGCTAGTCAGGCCTGTTTAACACTTCCCATTTATTTTCATCCTTTTAGGCCTTCCCACTCCTCTGAGAGAGTCCTGTAATTTTAAGGGGGTTATTGGGAGGAGTCTGTTCTGCTTCTCCCTTGGGGTGTCAGATCTGATCTCTGGGCTCTTGTGCCTTGCCTACTCCTAGCATAGGGTGAGGATGGAAATACTGACTGGTTCATTTTCATGGCCACAAATAGGTGATTTGTAAAATCCGGTTTCTTATAGAAAGCTTTAAGTAAAACGAATAACCCAAATGTTTGCATCCATTAGTTGCCTCTCAATCAACCAAGCAATCAACAAGAATTGATTAATTGAGGGCAGTTAGGTGATGTAGTGGATAGAGCACCAGCCCTGGAGTCGGGAGGACCTGAGTTCAACTCCAGCCTCAGCCACTTGACACTTACTAGCTGTGTGATCCTTGTCAAGTCACCTAACCCCAATTGCCTCGAAAAAAATATTAAATGGCCTCTAGGTGCTTAGCATTGTTCTAAGTATGTTATATAGGGGAAAATAATTTTTTTAAATATTAAGACATTTCCAATTGTCCTAAGGGAATGAAGATACATAGGCAAATGGTGGCAGGGAAAGAGTGCTTAGAATTCAGCAGTCAGGAGCTTGTGAGTGACTCTCTAAGACCATAAGATGCTGTGCCCTTTAAAGGACTAGTAAGTGGCAATACTGATTTGATTATTGTTCCCTGAGCATAAGTGAAGAGAGGGGATAGGAGAGGAGGCATGTAATGTCTGGTAGATGGCAGGATTGTCCTTGCTATATAGACCCTTGTGTCTTGGTAGATATTTAGATGGCATGTAGCATATTATAGGCATCTGGGTCTGCTAGAAAGAGAAAGAAGAATTGAAGATTCACTCACCCATCCACCTTACGAACCAGACATCTTCATCCAAGGGAAGGTAGTTTCCAAAGTTTAGTGGACTAGCTTTTTAGCCCTACTTCCCTTGAAGACCTTTGGGGTGACATTCAAAATCTCCATAGAACCTGGACCTGAGTCAGAGTGATAGCTGAGCTCTTTTAGTTTGGGATACACATGCATGTAGTGCCAATCAGTCTCAAACCCCATGTGGCACAGTTCACTTTGTTCTGATCTAGGCATAGAACTCAACTCCCATGTCCACGTGGCTCTTTAGTCATACTCAGGATGAAGCTGGAGAGGGTTTTTGGATTTGGATTTGGATTCATGCAAATCCATACCCATAGTTGGAAAAAATAATCTTCATAGCATGTGTCCTAGAATGGTGATTCCAGAGCACTATCTTCTCCTGTGAAGGATGTGATCTCTTGTCTTTAGAATCTCACTGTATGTCATTCAAGGTCTTTCACATCCATTTCCTCAATTTATCCTTTCAACAGCATAAATCTTCTTTCCAGGCTAATCATTCCCAATTGTTTTAATCAACCTTAATATGGCATAGTCTCCAAGCTCTTAATCATCCTGGTTGTCCTCTGTTACATGCTCTCCAGCTTATCAGGTCCTTCCTAAAATATGGAACCACAAAGTGAACACAATAATCCAACTGTGATTTGATCTGGGCAGAAGAATGCGGTACTGTCAACTTCATTGTTCCAGGCATTCTTCTCTTTGTGTGGCCCAAGAAAGAATGAAGTTTTTTGGGTTAAAATTGGAACTTCCTTTTGGGGAGGAGGAGGAGGCACATCGAGCCTGTGTTTCATCTGACTTCTCTTTTCGTCTTATAGCCCCACCAGTGGCCTCATGGACTCCCAGGAAACTCCAAAGGGAATGGTCTCATCCTATCCTCAGCCCGGTTTCATCTCCTTCTCACAGGGTCCAGTGCAGACACCTGTGCAACTCTATAAATCGAAAGCACCATTGCAGAAATTCCTGAAAGGAGAACCCAAGGCACTGGGGGTGAGTCAGAGTTCCCCATCCCTCTGTGAGAACAGATTCATATGTTTCTAGCTGGGAGGAACTTACAGGTTTGTAGATTTGGGAGCCAGAGGAAACTGCTTTTGCCTTTGTATCTGCAACAATAGTGTCTGGCAAAGAGAAAGAGCATAATGAATGCTAGTGGGATGAGTAAACTACCTTAAAAATTATTAAGATTTTATTTTTGATGCTATGATATATGAAATAAACCTCAAAATCCTTTAATCACTCTTCCCTGATTGTTTTAGAGTTAAGGAAACTGAGGCTCTGGCAGGGTTAGAGGGACATCTAAGGTTATAGAGGTAGTACATAAGAGATCAAGATTGGAACCTAGGTAAATGATTCTAATCCCAATGCTCTTTCCAGTGTTTGCATCTCAGGCAAATCTCTATTTTACAGATGGGTGAACTAGAGAGATTCAGTGACTTCCTGGTGTGTAGGTATTGAGGAGTGGTACTCACATAAAATTCAGTGCTATTTCGACTCTCTAGGCTGCCTCAGCTATGTGACCTTCTTAGGACTTAGTGTATTTCAGGTTGGGCCAGAATGGCTCCATGCATTTAAGATATATTTATTCAGTTTTAGGGATGGATATTAGCATGCTCTCTGAATGCCCCTCTCTGAACAGTGCCATAATTAGAGCTAGAGAGGACCCAGGGCTTTGTACCAACTTTGTGTGGCCCTAATCTAGAATCCTTTTAATTTAGTCAGAGTGATAGGGAAGGAAAATAGAGATGTCCCCATTGGCTATCAAGGTGAGAATGGATGGGTATCTGTAAACTGATGCCTTGGAGCATCTGCCCTTTCCTGTTGTGCTAGGGAGTAGAGTAGGGATTTTCTGGTGAAGTTTCTGTTTATTTCCCATTCTATTCTGTGTGATGATGTCAGCTAAGAATGACTTGCAGGGAATAGGGTAGGAATGCAAGAGGCACTTGGGGAAAGGAAGAAAAAAGAAGCAGGATATCTCTTTATGTTGAGATCCTGAAACCAAAGGGAAGGTTCCTTTACATGCCAATACCATCCATGCGATATAGCTTTCTGTTGATCTCCCCTCATTTTTTCTTGGTTCAGGGTCAGGGGTGCAAATATTTAATAATAGATTATGTGAAAAAATGCATACAGGACACATTTTAAAGTTAAATCTACATTAACATTATTTGCTACATCGATTAAGTCTAGACAATCAACAAAGCATTAAATCAAGTCCCAATTTGGAGGGATTGTCAATGTCTGAATGATAAATGATCACAGTGAGAATTGAGCCATTGGCTTTCTCATTTGGAACTTCTCTAGTGTATCTGTATCCTGGAAAGAGTTGATTCATTGAACTGGTAAAAGACCAAGGCAACAATCTGAAACAGCTGATAGCATAAAGGAAATTACATGAATCCTTTAGGACTATTTAATTAAGTTCTATTTCTGTTTATCCCCTTCCTGGCAAGTGAATTATTAAGTAAAATTTATTAAATTATTAACTAATGCTTAGTAAATGTTTATTGATGGACAATCTGACTTGGGGGCAGAGAGGTAAACTAACTTTCAGGGATGTCAGTAGCCCATGTACTAGAGGTTATTTTAGGCTTACTTCAATTCAATGAGCATCTATGAAGTGCTTTCTATGTTCTAGGCACTGTGCTAATCACTGACGATATAATTAATGAAAAGAAAGATGGCCCCTGCATTTGAAGATCATAATCTAAAGAAACAGATGAAACACATCAGGAGAGGGGAAGCATAGGTGGGGAAGATGCCTATCTCAGAGCAAGGGGCTTCTCTGCTCCATGGTTCTGAAACAAGGTAGGGCAGCGATGTGAAATGGGAGTGACATGAGGGTCCAGTGTCTGCCCTCTAGAAAGGAAGGCCCAGAGAGGAGTTTGGTTCTCCACCTTAATCCCTCCAAACAGAGAGGAGAGGAGGCTGAGGGAAGTGGGGTCTCTCAAAGCTTGAGTTAGCAGCACGGCACTGTCTAGAAGTGACGATCTTAGCAGAGGCATCTTGTTTCATAGAACTGAAGCCAGACAGGGCAGTGAATGTGAAGTGCATGCTCAGTTATACTTGTTTTCCAGATAGGGTTCTCTTTCAAAACCCACCAACAAAGCCCACAAAAGCTATGCTAGAGGATACTCTTTCTCTTAGTTTTGGAGTGGACCTGTGATCTCATTGGTGTAAAATGCTGCTAAAGGGGGAAAATGCTTTATCAATGAAAACTGGCACCAACAAATTCATAGACAGGGACTCTGAGGGGATTTCGGGCATGGTGATGATAAGCGACTACCCCTGGATCCCGACACCAGCATGTGTCAAAGGGCAGGACTTTCCCACAGATCACAGGGACTCTAATGCCAGCCGTTTTTCTAGTCTGCCACAAGGCCTTTCATTTTATCCTTACTGAGAATAAGTATTCAAATTTGGAAACCTTCCATATTTGCTAAGTACTCAATAGAAATGATCTTGGGATTCAAAAAATTAGTTTAAAAATTAACTCAGTAATTTTAAAATAAAAAACTTTAATTTGTAATCTGGAGCTATGATTTCATTGTTGTAGGGAAGTGTCAGTGAGGAAATCACCTCTACCAGCACAGATCCATTTGTAATCCTACAAAGTGCCCAGGGGCATTAGCAGCTGAATGACGTGTCTGCGACTACATGGCTAGTATTTATATGTAAGAGATAGGAAGATCACAGCCTAGTTCTTCCTGACCCTTCAGAGAGTTCTCCCTCCATTGAGTGTCTCTACCTCTCTTGAACTCATATAATTAGAGGATTTTCGAGCTGGACAAAACTTTACAGATCTTCTAGTCCAACTTCCTCATTTTATAGATGAGGAAACTAAGACCTAGAGAGAGGAAGGGACATGTCCCAATTTCTAGAGATTTTAAGTACTAGATCTGGGGATTGCTCCTACTTCTCCCAAGCAATTAATCGATTAGCCAGTTACAGACTTTTATTAAGCCTCTGCTACCTGCCAGGTACTTGCCAGGGCCCCATGAGATTCTGGAAAGGAAAGCAGGCAGTTGAGGAAGGCCGAAGACCCTTGCCTCCATTTCTAGAGAGAAGTGGATCAGTCCTCTGCGTGCTCACGAGAATCTCTTTTCCTTTTAGGCCGTACAGATCATGATCGCCCTGATGAACTTCAGCTTGGGAATGATTCTCATTCTGATTTCTTCGGATCCTTATAGACACGACACTTTTCTGTTTTACACTGGCTACATATTCTGGGGAACAGCATTTGTGAGTAGAGTTAGTGACACTGATTCTGAAATGGAGAGTTTTTCCCTTTGTACCTAGAAGGCAAGTAGGAACCTGGGTGCCAGCAACATGTCTCCTGTCCTCAAGGTTTCCTTTTCACTACTTCCAGTGGTGGGTTTGGGGAAGGGTTGATACACAAACATACATGCATAAACAAATACACATACACACATCTATATCTCAATCTCATATCCCTGCTCATTGACTGTAATTCTAGAGTGAATTTTGAGTCACTCTCCAGAGCAGCTCATAAGCATCTCAATTTCTTTTAAAAACAATATGTATAACACTTTTATTTACTTAATTGTAGCCTGAGAGAGGCATGGACTCCCCATGGTTCTCTGGGCTGTCTCACACACCCAATATACTATTATGCTGTAAGGTCGTGTTTTCCCAGAGGGGTGGTCATGTGGTTACCATACAAAATCATTGAGAGTCCTAGTCATAAGCCAAGTGCATGGGTGGATTTACCCTTATGATTTGCCGCTAGAACTCTTGAGACCTATTAGGGGTGCTCTACATTTATGCAAAACCAATCACCCTTGACTCACTCTCTTTCTTTCCCTCTGTCTCTTTCTTCTCCAACTTTCACCAAGTCCAAGCCATAGGAGGCTAGCACTGTTTTCCTTTTTAGCAGGGTTACTTGATCTCAGAGTGATTTGTGCTAATTCTCATTATGAAAGAAGGCAACCCTCTTTACTCACTTTTTGTCCAATTCTTTAGGAGGCTCCTGGAGGGTATGATGGATCCATCAGAGACATTAAGTTCTCTAAGGGATGGGAGAGGCAGGTCTTGGTGACTAACTGTACAAGAGAGTGCACAGTAGGGACAGAAATGGAAGTTTTGGGGCATTGATTTATTCCCTGTTCTGCCCACAGTTCATCATCTCTGGCTCCCTCACCATTGCTGCAGAGAACAAAACCACAAATACTCTGGTGAGTGACCTTCCCCCTTTCTGCAGTTCAAGACAAAGAAACTTCTGATCTTTTCTGTGCCCTCTGAAAGGGGAGGGGAAAATAGAAGTGTTATTGAGAGAGGGTCTCAGCAACTCTTGGCTGGGCTATGGTAGGCTAGCCTGGTTGGTGACACATGACTAAGCCTGTAACCAAGGGCCACAGAGGAGATGAATCACTATTTATTGGTCTCCCATCGTTCAGATGGCTACCTGGTAGAGCCTGCAGTCATACTGGCAGAAATAAAAATAGTTCTCTTGACTTTTCAGTTCCCTTGACCTCCTCAGTTATCTTTCTGTAAATAAAGAATTCCCATACACATGTTGCCTTGCTTAGTAGAATGTAAAGATTTTGAGAACTGAACATTTCCCCCCTTAGTCCTCATATTCCCAGTGCCTGACATACTGTCTTACAAACATAGTAGGCACTCAATAGATGCATCTTTCTCTTGTTGGTGTTGGACACACATGTGAGTCTTGAACAAGACTCAACACATGTAGCAGCTCCATAACTGTGTTAATGGGTTGACTTTTCTTACATGTTTTCAGATCCAAAGCAGCCTGGCAATGAACATTGTTAGCTCAGTGGTGGCTGGGCTAGGAATCATCTTTTTTGCACTCAACTTGATAATGACTGATCACGTTCACTACTATTACTGTCACCGAGAAGGTTACTATGATGTCTGTGCTTTTGGTCACTCTGTATTACTGGTGAGTACTTCCAAACTGGGGTCAATTATGATCATGGATCTTTGGAACTGACAGTCTTTACAGGTCAAGGCAGAGACATTTAGGGTTTTATAGAGGTGTGAGCCTTTGAGGACAAGTAGTTTCCTTGGGTTGAGAAAAAAGAGGAGATTCCTTAATATTTCTGGCCTTATTGCTGTTGTCTGAGTCAGAAATGTGGATTCTGAGAACTCCAAAGGGGAAAAAGCAACAAACATTTCCATTTCATTAACTTCATTCCTATCAATTTGGTGAAATTAATAACAACAACAATAAATCATCACCATGTGTGGGGTGATAAACTCAGCCCTGGGTGTGTGACACAAAAAGGTCAGGTAGTTGTGAAAGAAAGCTTCAGGAAGTATTGGAGGAGAGACAACTTATTTTTGACTTAAGAAGGGGGAGGTGAGTCAAGACAGTCTTTAAGGAGTAAATGCCAACTGTGATGGATCTTGAAGGAACAGAACTCCAGCAGATAAACATGGGGTTTACTAGAGCCTATTCTTGGTTCATGGTTGGTGAAGGGAAGGCCATTGAAAAGAGAGAGAACAAAGAAAGATTTGGGGATAGAGCATGTCTAACATAAGCCTAGATGGAGATCAGCTGATCTCTAGCTTTAAGGCAATCTTCATGTTTATTGGAAGCTTTTGGTGGGGGAGCTCTGGCTGTGTGGTCCTCTTCCCTCTCTCTGCCTTGATCCTTCTTTTCCCCAAAGAAGGAATCTAGGGTTTGGTTGCTGTTCTTACTTTGCTTCTTATGCTTATTCTTATTCATGGTTGGTCAGTCCGTGATTATTATTATTATTATTTTTATCTCTGTGGAGCTCTGCTTCCAGAGGGGAAAGCTCTGTCCCAAATTGCTGGGGTTTTCCCAGCTGCTGGAGCTTTTAGGAGGCTGCTGGATCCCTCCCCAACTCTGGCTCACTGAAAAAAAAAAACCACAGGACCAAAGCCCAAGACCGTGATCTGGATCCAGGCCGCTCAACACGAGAACACTTGGACCCTGAATGATCGCTTGGTCCCCCTGCAGTCTGCAGGCCAAGAGCTCTGAAGCGGCACTGTGGAGGCGGGTGCAAGACCTCCAGTTCTGTGGCCTTGTTGCTGTGGAGGCATTTTGGGTGGATAGCTTTTCTTCCCTGGTTTTCGCCGAGCTCCACTAACGTAATTCTGGATATTGCTGCAGCTGCTACTGATCTGCTCACCCAAAGCTCCAGCTGGGGCTCAGCTCCTCTCATCCAGCAGCCTCTGGGGCAGAGCCGCAGTTTCAGGCTAGGCTAGTTTTTGGTTTGCAGGGCTGAGATGGTTCTTCATAGCCAAGCTGACTTTAGTGGAAAGTATATTTGTGTGTGTTTTGGGGTTCTAGAATTTGTTTAGAGTCATATTTTATGGGTATTTTGGGGTGGCTATGTGAGAGCTGTGATATGTTGCTGCTCTTATGCTGCCATCTTGGCTCTGCCCCCCTAGATGGAGACCAGGAAAGAGGAATGAATTCAGCAAGTGATAAAGATCAGAATATAATGAAGTCTGGAACTAGAGATTAGGAGCAAATTTGGAAAGCAAGAGCTCTTCTAACTGTGCCCTTGCTCACTTCCCCTTTCCTTAGTGGACAATGAACTCTTACATCCTGATTGGGTCTCTGAGTGGTAACTGCAGGCAGCATGGGCTCACTCCCCCAGGGAGTTACTGATGATTTCAGCAACCCAGAGCCTCCAAATCTGGAAGGAAAACAGATCCAGAAATTGAACCCTGGTTAGAACTCTGTTTCCTTTTATGGAGTTTGAGATTTTCTTTATCAAATAAACCTATGCTGAGAATCCACAACATACCCAGATGGATAGCAGCCTAGTTTGTGTATGGAATGAAACACAAGGGAAGACCACTTAAGTGATCTGAGGTAGGCTGGTTTGCATTTCTGAGCCTTAGTGTGCTGATGTGCAAAGTGGGTATGGTTATACTTGCACAATGTATCACACAGGATTATTGTGAGGAAAGTGCTGTGTGGATCTTAAAATGCCATTGACATATGATTTATCATTACTGTTAATGGTAATAATATGTATCATTCACACTGCATTTTAAGGTTTGTCAAGAGCTTAATGAATGTCTTAAATTTTGTTTCAGGACAATCTCTTGCCTCCTGTCTTTCCTCACTCAACATTCCCCTTTACCTCATTTCTTCCTGAGTTGTCAGAAGTGGGTCCCTATATCTACCTCTCACCATTCATTCTCTGTTTTGTTCCTCTTTCCAGGGAATCAACATTATTCTTATGATCCTAACTATTTTGGAATTTATCCTCTCCCTCACAATCTCAGGCTTTGGCTGCAAGGCAAGCTGCTGTGGCCCTAGTGGGGTGAGTAGCTGAAGTCATGTGGTGTCCTGGTCACTTTGGTGGGAATGTGCAATGAGGCTATTGCTTGGGGGATCAGGCAGTAGATCTTTTCAGGTATAAGAGAGGGGACTGAAGTCATATCCTTAAGTCTCATTAACTAGGGATGTTTGGGTTGTCTTGCGATTCCTTGGGCATCTGTCAGATCTTGGTATTTGGTCTATATAAAGAAGACAATCACAGGGTCAGTCTTTTACCTCTCTCCCCCTATATCAGGTAGGTTTAGAGAACAATCCTGCTAAGAGTGAACTTGGAGAAAGAGTGAGAGAACCTGAGGGGAAGGTGGTCATTAGCTAGAAAGGTGGAGGGAGGAGAAGAAGGCAAGGGGATGGAAGAGAGGAGAATGTAAAGAATGAGAGGACATAAGAAATTGGTTATCCAGTACCCTCACAATGCCACCCTTCCAGTCTCATTTATCCAGGGCTTCAGCCTTAGTCTAAAAGTGATATTGCTAGAAATTTTCTGCCCTTACAATCCCTTCAGCTCTATTCCTGCATATCTTTGGGTGACTCATGTGTGGGCTTTCTGTTGGCCTTATAGGTCACTGTCTTCATGCCTCCCCCACCCTATGTGCCAGAAAACCCAGCTGCTGAAGCCTGTAAAGGAGGGACCACACTTCAGAGCCCAGTTGCTGACACAAATGCATTTCTAGGAAGCCATCCTGACAGTTTCATCTAGAACACATGTTTCTCTGTTCTCAGGGAAGGTTCTTTGCCTTGCTAGCTGTTTTTCAATGAAAAATAAAACAAATTAATTATGGTTTCCTGGATTTTTTCTTTTTTGATAATAGTCCCCTTTAGCTTTGGGGATGGACTCCTCACTTCCTCTTTCCTTTCTTTCATAACAATTCCCTAATAATGTCAGTGTTTGCTCACAACAGAATCAAAACATCAGTGAATTGTGTCTTAATGTGACTGTTAACCAAGTGCAACCTGAATTAGTCACCCTATGGATCCCTTTAAGAGAGATGAGGACAGTGGCACAAAACTGGGACCCTTGCTGTCCTCCAAGAATGAAGATCCTCAACTTCTGGAATGTTCTGCTGCTCCTACCTGAAGATACTCTGATTTCTTTTTTCCACTAATTTTATTTTATTAAATTTGTTTATCTACTTTTAGTTTACAAAATTCAGTTCCACAATCCCTTCAGTTCCAAATTTTCTCCCCTTCCCTCTTTCCCTCCCATCCAATGGCAGCATGCAATCCAGTATAGGCTCTACAAATACCTTCAAATTAAGTGGTAATCAGGTTGTAAAGAATTATAACCAATGAAGTGAACAACAAGAAAGAAAGAACAAAACAAAACTAAACACAAAAGAGAGAGCAAGTAGTTTGCTTCAATATGCATTCAAACTCCGTAGTTATTTTCTCTGGATGTGGATACCCTTTCTATCATGAGTCTTTTGGAGTTGTCTTATAACCTTGCATTGCTGAGAGGAGCCCAGTCTATCAAAGTTAGTTGTCACCCATACAATGTGTCTGTAATTGTGTACAAAGTTCTCCTGGTTCTGCTGTCTTCACTCAGCATCAGTTTATATAAGTCTCTCAAGATTATTATGAAGTCCTCATTTCTTATAGCACAATAGTATTCCATTACACTCATATACCATAACTTTTTTTTTTTTTTTTAGCTATTTCCCAATTGATGTGTATCCCCTTGATGTCCAATTCTTTGGAACCACAAAAAGAGCTGCTATAAATATTTTTGTGCAAACTGCTCTTCCTCCCACTTGTATGATCTCTTTAGAATACAGCCCTAGAAGTGGTATTGCTTGGTCAAAGGAAGATACACTGATTTCACCTCCAGTGCTGGGGGCTTCATCTTCTTTGATCTTTGACCCTTTGGTGGCTCTTCTAACCTCTGACCTCTCCTCTCTACCTTGCTTCCCCATCAGTGAGCTATTTGTAGAGAAACTGATCCTAATATCAAAATTTCTTCATCCTTTTCTGACCCTACAGTTGCCCACAAAATCACAAACTCCTTTAGAACTTCCTCTTCTGCTACTACCAAAGTCTCCTTTTGAGGACTTCCTGGTTCAGTATGGTAGAGGAGAAGGAACTCTCCACTGGGAATGCAAATCTTACCCCTGACACTTGCTTAGACATTGTCCAGTTTAACCCTTTCATTTTAGAGAGGAAGAAAAATGAGGCTCAGAGAAGTTAAGTGACTTTCCTTGATTGACACAGTTATCATCCAAGAGCTGGCATTCAGATTTAAGAGATTGTCTCCAAATCTGGTGTTCTTTCCACCATAACAACTATTTTCCTTTTTTTTCAAATTAACTTTTGTTTATTTTTAGTTTACATCATTGATTTCCACAAGATTTTGAGTTATAAATTTTCTCCGTGTCTTTCCCCTACCCGCCACCCCAAAACAGCGATCCCACTGTATAGCCCCTCCCCCAATCAGCTTACTCCTATATCCTCCTCCATCACCCCTCTGACTTTCTGGTAGGGCAAGATGGATCTCCCTACCCCAGTGCCTGTATATCTTATTTCCCAGTTGCATGTAAATAATAATAATAATTTTTTTGAACATTTTATTTTAAAACCTTAAATTCTAGATTCTTTCCCTTCTTCCCTTGTCACCCACACCCACTGGAAAGACAAGCAGTTCAATACAGGCTGTATATGTATAGTTAAGGAAAACATCTCCACAATGGACATATTGTGAAAGACTGGCTATATTTCCTTCCATCCTATCCTGCCCCTCACTTGTTCTATTTTCTACTTTTTCCCTGTCCCTTTACAAAAGTATGTGCTTCTAACAACCTTCTCCCCTAACCTCCCCTCCCCTTCATCATCCCCCATCTCATCCCCTTCCCCCCTACTCTCCTGTAGGGCAAGATACCCAACTGAGTGTGTATATCATTCCCTCCCTAAGCCAAATTCAATGAGAGTAAGGTTGACACATTCCCTTTGCCTTCCTGTTCTTCCCCTCCATTGTAATAGTTATCTCTTGCCTCTTCTATATGAGATAATTAATCCCATTCTGTCTCTCCCTTTGTCCTCTCATTATATTCCTCTCCCACCTCTCAATTTCACCTTTTAAAGTATCATCCTTTTCTATTCAATTGATCCTGTGCCTTCTGCCTATGTATACCTGTACACGTATATACACACACTCACATATGTATTTATACGCATATATACTCTCCTATATAGACATATGCGTGTGTATAAACATATACATATACATATACATATACATATACATATACATATACACACATTTATATTCCATTCAACTATCCTCATACTGAGAAAAATTTCATAAGTTACAATGATCATTTTTCCATGTTGGCATGTAAATAGTTCAGCTTTGATAAATTCCTTATGATTTCTTTTCCCTGTTTACCTTCTCATGCTTCTTGTATTTGAAAGTCAAAATTTTTATTCAGCTCTGGTTTTGTCATCAAGAATGCTCAAAAGTCCTCCACCTCATTGAATGACTATATTTTCCTCTGAAACGTTATACTCAATTTTGCTGGGTATGTGATTCTTGGTTTTAATCCTACCTCCTTTGATCTCCAGAATATGATATTCCAGGCCCTTTGATCCCTTAATATAGAAGCTGCTAGATCCTGTGTTATCCTGATTGTGTTTCCACAGTATTCAAATTGTTTTTTCTTGGCAGCTTGTAATATTTTCTCCTTGATCTGGGAACTCAGGAACCTGGCTATAACATTCCTAGGAGTTTTCTTTTTGGGATCTTTTTCAAGAGGTGATTGGTGAATTCTTTCAAGTTCTATTTTGCCCTGTGGTTCTAAAATATCAGGGCAAATTTCCTTGAGAATTTCTTGAAGGATGATTTCTAGGTTCTTTTTTTGATCATGACTTTCAGGTAGTCCAATAATTTTTAAATTGTCTCTTCTGGATCTATTTTCCAGGTCAGTAGTTTTTTCAATGAGATATTTCACATTGCCTTCTAT
>CM053592.1:186356141-186380890 GCA_028646515.1 Pseudochirops corinnae
ATATGATTTGTTCTTTAACCCTCTCATGATTCAAGATTTCACTGTTAAACCTCCATTTTTTGGACCTTTTTCCCACCTAGTTACCCTTCTTGGCACTTCTCTCTTATACTGCAGGAACCTCTTGAGGACTGCATTGTCACATCAGCCCTGGTACCTTGGTGCCTCATCAGTACTCATCTCCTATAATTTTTTTCATAAAGGAAAGAACCCAGGCCAGCCCTCTCTTCATTTCCTATCTGGCTGTAATCTCCACAAGAAATATCTCCTCCCTGCCGCTACGGCTTTTCAGATTCCTTTTGTGTGCTATCTTTTCCCATTAGATTTGTAAGTTCGGTGATGGCTACAGCTATCTTTTTCATATTTGTATCTCTACCACTTACCACTGGATTTGTAATATTGTTTGGATCTTTGTATTCTATTTGTGCTACCTGAACAAAACTCCCTGATTGATATTTTTATTTTTCTATGATCTATAAAACATGTCTTTACTATTTAATTTTCCCTTTTATTTATAGTACCTCTTTGTGCTAAGATAGTCAGTTTCTATAAAAGTTCTGTTTGGTGCTTTAAAAAAAATCTGTATATTCTATAGTCATCACATTTAAATGCTGCCATAGATATTTTATCTCTTTAAAAATGTGTTTGCCAATTTATGTTTTCTTTTTTTAACTTATCTTTCTCTTGGATTTTTCTAAGGCTGAGTAGGAAAATTAAAAGCTCCTGTTGTTATGATTGTTTTATTGTCTGTCTTGTAATTTGTTCTCATAATTTGGTTAATTTTACCTTTATCAATTAAGACACTAAAGCATTTGAAGCATGAGTTTAACATTTATATTGATTTGCTGTCAATAATTCCTTTCAGAATAATATAGTTTTCTTTCTTTATCTCTGTTTATATTCTGTATTTTTGGGGGTGTGGGGTTATTTACCTTATATCTTTTTAGAGTCAAAATGCAGTCATTCTCACTGCCTCACACATAGTACTATATGCCCTATCTCCATGCTTTCACAATAACAATCCACTCCTTCCCTCCTCACTTCCATAATATAAATCCTCTTACTTTCTTAAAGGCATTGTTTAGGCATCACCTTCCATGTGAACACATTATTTGTTCCCCAACTACTAGTGCTTTTTCTCCTTGCCTTGAATAATATGCACACATACGTTTATACATTTGAATATATATTTACAGTTGTGTGTATACACACATATTGAACACTTTAAGACTATAGTAACTCCTTGAGAACAGGTGCTTTTTTGGTCTGTCTTTCCCTAGAACCTAGCATAGTGGCTGATGTTTAATGCTCATTGATACATTCAATCTCTATATGGAAAGGCTCCTTCCCTGCTGCCTATAAATATATACAAATTGTTCATATCCTAAAAGTAAAATTAAAAAGCTTCATCCAACCATGTCCTTGCCTAAGGTTTTTGCTCTTGATTTCTACTCACTCTCACAAACATTCCTAGAAAAGTTGCTTATACTCATCGTGCTTACTTTCCTACCTCTCACTCATTCCTAGTCATTCATAGTCTATCTTCAGCCTCAAAAGATGAATTGAAACTGTTCTTACTAATGACCCCAAGCCACTGATGAACTCAATGGCTTTCTTTGCCTTAATGCTTCTTGACTTCTCTGCAATGCTGTGCACTATTAGCTAGTTCCTTCTTCTGGATGTCCTTTCCTTTATAAGTTTTTCTGACACTGACAAGAGCAGTAGAATTGGAGGCAGAGGACTTTGGTTCAGATCTTGTTTCTGTCCTTTAATATCTATATGAAATGAGGCATTTCTTCTCCTCTAGACCTCAATTGTATCATCTGTAATTTGAAGCAGTTTATCTAGATGACTTCTGAGGTCTGGTGCATTGGTTTTTGAAGTATACTATGTATTTACTGACGTGGTGACTGTATGGGGAGTGGAGATCATTATATTGATCTACTTAAATCAATTAAAACTCATTAATTAAGCCCCAACTATGTGCCAGGCACTGTCAATACAAACACAAAAGTGAAATCAATCCTATCCTCAAGGAACTTACATTCTATCAAGAGAAATAACACATGTATAATATAGCATCAACAAAATATAGACATGGAAATATAGGAAAACTTGGAAGAGAACATCAAGAACATCTTCATGAAGAAGATGGTGTTTGAGCTGATGTTTGAAGGAACCTATAGATTCTAATAAGTGGAGGCAAGGAGGTTAGATATTGCTGGTATGGGAGATAAGCGGTATAAAGTACAAACTCTGGGAAATGTAATGTTCTGAGTGAAGTCCAGCAAGAATGACTAAACCAGAGAGCAGACCAAAAAGTATGTGAAAGGTAGTAATCAATAGCAATTCTGGAAAGGTAAATCAGAATGTGAAGGATGTTAAATGCCAACTTGAGGTATATTCATGTACCAGTTATGCTTTCCATAGTTGATTCATTTGTTGACATTTTTTGCATTTTGGTTATATAGGGTATTTCCAAAAGGTCACAAAAATATAGCCTTCAATGCTGTAAGTTTATTGAGTTTTCACCTTGTTTGGGTTTTTGGTATCCTAGATTACAGAGATAGTTAAAATTGCTTTATCTCTTGCACTTAATTCCTATTGTGGTTTGACAGCTCATGAAAAAAAAATCTAGTCCTCCATTATGTTGGTCATATGACCCAGAAAAAGTTTTTCTGAACTTATTTCTGAATTTCCTCCCTTTTTCTTCTGAGAATTTGTAGAAATCTTTCAATGGTCCTCTTTTTGGGGAGAAGGAGCTCATCACTATTGCTAACCAACCTACCATAATAATTGAGAGAAAGAATGAGTGACAAACTCTTCAAACAAACTCTTCTAAGCAAAAAATGCATGTTCTGTGCACACTTACAGAAGCATGTTTCTTCATCTTGTGTCACATATCTCTTAGGATATAGGTAACATGCTTTGCATCAAATGCCCAAATGGTCATATTTGCTCATTGCTCTGATCAGTGTTTTTATGTCTAAGTTGTTTTTCTTTATAATTTTAATGTTTAGTATATAAATTGTTCTCCTGGTTCTGTTCTCTTCACTTTGGATCAGTTCTTACTACCTACAAACCTCAAAAAATAGTCTTTTGTCCTTTCTTATAATTCAATAATACTCCAAACCATTATAAAGTATCCAGTCTATGGTGGAGGCAGGAGGAAAGGACCATGGATGATGTCTACACTGGATGATGATGGATGGATGATGTCTGCACTGGTCTCCAAGTGCTAGTAGGATTGCTAAAAAGCTAGTAGTGTTGTCAGCCTTCCTATTGAGAAGTCCAAAGTCATCAAACTTCTTCAGCAGTAGCCCAGGAAACAGAGTAAGTCCACAGCTATACCCTCTGTCTCCAGCTTGGGCCACCAGTCAACATGGTCAAGTGGAAGAATCTATGAGAAAGTCAAAGACAGCCAAACTAGCCTGTCACGGGAAGGGACAGCTATGCAGAGAATCTTTATGTATCAATGAACAGCACTAGATATTCTCATAAAGCTTATGGAAACACAGAGGATGCTATTTTAGCACCTGTAAATTCACCCCTCAATGGGATGGTAGCCCTACTTCCAAAGCATTGAAGTCATGTTTTTATTCTGTAGTCACTGAGGTAGACTGGACTCTAAACCCAAAAAAAAAAAAATGGTCACTGCATCTCAGTATCATTAACTACTTTCTTTTCCTAGAAATACAGGAAATCTGCTGACTCCAAACACCAGATACACCAGGTACACCAGAGCCCATGCACATACCTCTGTTCTCTTTGTAGCAGTTTAAGACTATGACCCAGGAGAAGCAATCCTTTCATTCAACCCCTCAGTTTCCTTTGACTTAGAGAAGTCTTACTGTAGACAAAGCTCTCTGACCTTCCCCCCCATACCCCAAGCAGAGGGGGCAAAGAATCTAAGCCTGTCACCATCCAGGGAGCTGACACTGAGAACTGCCCTTTACAAAGCATTTATACAGCATGGAAGGTATCAGGATGGCACGCCAGCTTTGTCACCTTCTAGGTTAGGGAACCACACAAGTTGGCTCCCATTCCCTTCTCCTGGTGTACCTAGAAATAGTGGCCTAAGGTGTCAGCATTGAGTTTTGCCCAGTCCCTTCTATGCATTCTCTCATTTGATAATATTGCATCAAACCCCAAATTGGAGATAGATACAAATACACACTTACACACACACACACACACACACACACACACACAGAGTTTGTTTAAAACCCATGAAATTCCTTCTCTTTCATGACTATTTAAAAAGGGTAGCCAAGGGTATGTTTATTTAAAATGAATGCATTTTTAAAAACATCTTCAGACATTTCCCAGGGCAAGCTTAGGCAATTCTGACTTCTTGTAGGTCTCCACCTGAGTTGAGTGGCTCACATGCCTGAATGGGTTCTCTAGATGCCCTGAAGCTGACTCCTTGCAAAGGAAATATCTCAGGAAACAACCAGCCCAATATCTCCATACCAGAAAAGATGGTGGCATATCAAGCTCAGAACCAAGGTATAAAAGAACTCAGACCCTATGGGATAAGAAAAATAAGTTTAGGAATCAGACCCTGTAATATCCTGGGAAATTGTTATTTCCTCACCTCCATCCCAAAAGCAGAGGAGTCTCTTCCCACCTGTCCCCATGGTCTTGATATCTCCCTCATCTAATTTCTAGAGCGTTTAGATTTTCCCCAAGGTGACACTAATATCCTTAATATTCTCTATGCTTTTGTGTGTCCTTCTTGTCTTAGGGATTAGACCTTGACCTGAGACTTCATTGGTATAAAGAATACCCAGGTACAAAAATTCCTTGTACCAAGACAAATAAGCATCTGACCTAGTTTCCTGGGGCCCTGAGGGGTTAACTGACTCTTCAAGTGTCAAACAGCCAAAAGGTCTCAGAGGCTTAAAGACTTGAACCCAGGTCTTCCCCGCCTACAGGACAGCTTTCTCTCCTCTACTGAAAGCTACTTCTTGTATTCCCTCCCCTAAATAAGACTGAAAGGCTCTCTGAGGTAGATGACCAAATGCTACACAGCTATCTGCCATGTGCCTCTTCTCCTGGGCCTCCTCAAATTTCAGTCTTTAGTTATGGAGTCTCATCCTTGCTTTTCTCTAGGTACTTACCTAGAAATAGAACCCAACAGAAGAGTCCAGTAATACCATCCTGCATTGTGGAAGCACTACTTTCTTGGTCAGTCACAGGAAGTGGAAAGAAAGTAAGACCATCAGAATCCAATGAGCATGGTACCCTGCAGGTAGGAGAAAATATTTTTGAATATCATCAAGAATAAAACAATAATCATAATCATAATCCAGTTGGATGGGGCCATGGAATAACATTCAGCCATCTAGAATTAATTAGCTGCCAACTATGTGCCCTTGGGCACTGTGTGAAACACTAAAGATACAAGCCCAAAAAGGAGGGGGGGAAAAAAGACCAAGAACATGAGAAATTTCAGTGATGGAAAACAGTAAGTTTTCATCTGCAAGCAAAGGAAATTCAAGAAGTTCCTTGTGACATTAGGAGGTAGGGGAGAGTATAAAAATATATGGTCAGCATCAGCTACAGAAGGAAAGCCTGGTGCCTAATCATTGCACCTATGGGTGGCAATTCAAGTATCACATATAAGAACTAGAAATTCTCTCTCAAATATCCTTAGGAAGAAAATGGCTGATTAAATTTGGAGGCTAGAGGACACGAAATTGGAAAGGAATGGAAAAGCTATTTCCATCAGTATCACTCAACAGAAGTTACTGACCAAGGGCTTGCCTGCAGAAGACACATCTCACAGCTGGTCAATAGCTGTGCACAGTCAAGGTTGAAAGCTGAAGGAAGCCCCTAGGTTTCTTCTCAAGCATCCTATTCCTTAGCTAGGGATTAGGGAAGCTAAATACTCACTGCCAAGTGGTGGATATGATTTCAACTCAGCCTTCTCAGTCCCATTTTCCCATGTGAAGTTTTTATCTTTCACAGGCAGCCATCCATCTTATCTTACTATCTCTCATGCTCTTCTCCTTCCCACCCATGCACATTCTAGTCAGCTGGCCAATGTGTAGGAAATACCTAGAATGAGAATAGCCTCGGGAACTGGAGATGGGAACAATGTATAAGAATAAAAACTCTGGATTTCACGAATTCTACTGTCAACTTGGGAAGATGGGACACTCTACAAGATTAGCACCTATTGAGCATGGAATAATCAGGACACAACCTGGATTGAGCAAACTCTTAACTATTAAATCTTATCTATTAAATCAAAGTAGATTTGAACCATAGAGAATATGATAAAGAAAGGCCATGTATGTGAACATTATTCAATAGGTAGTTAAGAGCTGTATGTCATTGGCAGGCTAGGAAGCTCAAGAACAAGCAACGGTTCATGAGAAGAGTGGGTTGGAAGAAGTGGGGAAGGGAAGGGAGGGGAACCAAATTAGGATGATATCAAAATAAATGTGTGATAATTAAGGTAATGGCAAGGCAGTCTAAGCAAATAGATGCAGGAAGGAAAAGGAAGGGGAAATTACAGCAAAGCCTTAATAGGTTTAAGTGACTATCCAGGCATCAGAAAGAAAGGGTGATAAGGAAGGCAGGGAAAGAGATGGAGTGATTGAGAAAACTGTGTTTTTCAGGCAAGGGACTCATTTTGAAGGACGGGGAAATATATAAATACATAGGTTATGATTCCAGACATCTCAGACTCAGAATAAGATGAGAGCCAAGGGTAAGTATCTAAGCAGCACCTGGAATTATCCTTGAATGAGAAGATATCCTGGAAGATGACTATGCCACCATACCAGATCAGCCTTCTCACCTTAGATCAGTGATTCTCAACCTGTGGGTTATGTTCAATTTAAATACATCCTGTATATCAGATAATTACATTATGATTCATAACAGTAGCAAAATTACAGTTATGAAGTAGCAATGAAAATAATTTTATGGTTGGGGGTCGCCACAACATGAGGAACTGTATTAAAGGGTCATGGCATTAGGAAGGTTGAGAACCACTGCCTTAGATGACTCCTCCATCACTGTGACCCCTTCTGCTTCCCAGTCAGTTTGTCCCAGAAGCTCCATTTTAAGGGGAAGTGTGGGCAAGCAATGTTCACTCTATTTCTCTCTGGGCTCCAATCCCAAGTATCCAGAGTTCTTTCTCCATGATGTCTCTACCTAGGTACCATCTATTCCTATCTCATGCTTTGTAGTTTCATTTATTGTATTGTCTTCCCCCATGGGAAAGTAGGCTTTTTGGAGGCAGAGACTATTTTTCTTTTTGCTTAACACAATGCTTGACATATAGGAACTACTTAATAAATACTTGTTTTAACTTGGGAAAAAAACAAAAGACATCATCCAGTATGAAAAAATAAGGCCTCCCATTGGCCAAATACTAAAAAGAGTAGAAGCTAGGGCTCATAAAAGCTAATTTCACAAACTGTCAGGTTATGATCTAATGTCTACACAGAGAAATCTGGGTAGAACCTTAAGTATTTATAGCTCTACAAGGAGCCAATCATTCAAAATGGAGATAAAAAGTAAAGATATAAAATTTACCCATTTACCTAATTCTTCTTCGGCCCAAGTCAGACAGACTAAAATTCTCAGCTCTCCTAATCTCAGAAGGAATTTTGTGACAATTGATCCCAGGGCAAAGTTGATGACCTAAACATGAGATAGTAATCGGTAATTTATAATAATAATCAATAGTAATCAGTAATCAGTGCCATCAACTTAGGTAAGTTAGTACCTGATGCCCCATTCAGGTGTCTCCAAAGATGTAATCCCTCTGATAACCCAGGGAAAACATCTCCCACCTTATGAAGGCTAAGCCCCTCCCCTACAAACTCAGGTGATCTGTCAAGATAATAGGAAAATAAGTCACTTGCATGTGTCTATTGAACAGAAACCTCAACAAGGCATAGACAGTGGCTTTACGGGGACTTTCCAGTGCCTAGTATAGTGTCATACATGTGGAACCATATATAGATTCAAGGTTTTAATGATAATCTATGTACTCTGTCTTGGGCAAGAGTGACAGTGATGTCCAAGACATGGATGTAGACAAAAAAAAACTGCAAAATATTTTTAAAAGTCCTTCAAGAGAACAGAGCTTGGCTCCAAGAATTTCTAGAGAAAATGAAAATACCTTTTAAAATATTATTAATGAAATGATAGCACTAGAGGAACGAATTGTAAAAGAAATGAGAGCTCTGGAGTAAAGACCTAGAGGGAGAATTAATAGCTTAATACAAGAGATACAAACCTTATCCAAGAAATGAGAGAAGATGGCAGAGTAGATAGAAATAGTGCAGTACAGTTCCCTCTATTACTCCAACAGGAATCCAGAAAGAGCACCAGAGTAAGCTGAGATCAACAAATCTAAGAAAAAGTCATAGGGAGTATTTTTTCTAACCAAGGTTACTACAGAGAGGTTACACAGAGGTCTCTGGTCACTGAAGACAAGGCACAGTCAGGAAGATCAATGACGATGAGCTTTTGCAGCACCAGGCCCAAAATAAGGCATGCAGCAATGTCCTCATGTAAAAAGACATCCCAGATCCAGAAGGGGAAAGCCTGATGTTGTACAGGGAGCAGGAACCAGAACCAAGTGGGAGCTCAGTCACTCCTATACCAATTCTGAGTCAGAGATCCAATGAAAACTAAGTAAGGGTCAACCTACGCAAGGTCAACCTGGACAAGGAGCAATTAGTCACCAGTCTGAAGCTGTATCCTGGGCATGAAGCAGGGACAGGAGTGAAGAGATGCCATGCGGCTCTTAGTCTAGAACATAGTCTTAGATTCAACCTCCAGCTCAGCCTGAAGACTTCAGCTAAGTAACTAGGGTAGAGAACTGAGATTAGCAGAAAATTTCGTTCCATTATTCTAAAAATGCAGAGTCGGCAAGGTAGGTGACATTAGATTGTGACCTCCTTGAGGGCAGGGCCTCTCTTTTGCCTTTCTTTGTATCCTTTGTACTTAGCACAATATATTAATTGCACAAAGTGGGCAATTTAATAAATATTTACTGACTGACATGTCCCTCAACCAGTAGTTGATCCAATCAGGATCAAGCCTCAAATAATGTTGCCCAAAACCAAAGCAAGGTGTAGACAGCTTGCAAAGGTCAAGCCAGGAGGAAAGTGATTAGATTTCTCCCTGTATCAGCTTGCTTTGGAACACTGAAGATCTGCAGATGTCCTGTGTGAGCTTCTGAGATCCTTGGAAAAAGTGGCATAACATGCTTGAAGGAATCAGAAACAACGCCCAAGAGAACATAAAACATAACTAAGCAAGCCTCAAGTATTCATGCTGAAAGTGCCCAGATCCTGACCATAATACAAAGACCTAATTAAAACGTAATGCTGTAAGAATCACATACACACACACACACACACACACACACACACACACACACAGCCATAATAAAGAGATACTATGATATGATAAGAGCGACATCTAATAAGCAATCCCAAAAGAGAAAAAATTACCTCAAAACAACTAAAAGACTCAGGGAGAACCACTTAGGGAGAACCACAGGGAGAATCACAGTTTGAATACAAAGTCAGTTGACTTTGGGTCCAAGCTGGAGTTCTTCCAGAATTCCTACAAGAAATGAAGCAAGAGTTTTAAAAATAATTAAATTGTATTTTATAAATTAAATGAAATTGCTTCTTGAAAAGAAATTACACTTTTCGGAGAAAGACTTGGAAGAATAGCTTAGTAGAAAAGATACAAACCTTCCTCAAGTTACAGACTTCTTGAAAATTACAATAAACTGAAAAGTTAATTACTTCATAAGACAATAGAAAACTAGAACAAAGTCAAAAATGAGGAAATAAAAGAAAATATAATATATAACATCAATATATCTCATATTAAAAACTGACCTGGAAAGTCAGTCAAAGAAAGAGAACTTGAGAATCACTGAACTATCTGAAAGTTATGATGAAAATAAGAGACTGGACATCATATTTGAAGAAATCATGAAAGAAAACTGCCCAGAGATATTAGATCCAGAGTGCAAAGAGAAAGCGGATATAATCCTAATTGCTGGTAACCTACTAAAAAAAATCTCAAACTGAAAAAGCCCAGGGATATCATAGCCAACATCCAGAGCTCCAAGGTCAGAAAAATTATATATATTTACACACACACACACACACACACACACACACACACTATAACCAGCAAGATAAAAAGGAATCCAAGGAGCCAAAAAATCAGGATAACACGATATTTAGCAACTACCATCATAAAGGAAGACAAAGTGTAAGTACAATATTCCAAAAGAAAAAATATATAGTTATCATCAAGAATAATTTATTCTACAAAAGTGAGCATAATCCTATGAGGTAAAGGGAGAAGTATATCTTTCATGAAATAGAGGACTTCCACATAATCCTGATGAAAAGGCTGAAGTTGAGTATATACATTGAAAACCAAACAGGAAATCTGCCATATCCATGAACTATCTTTGATGAAAACAAAACAAAACAAAAACAAAAACAACTCTCCTCCAATTCACCCTACGTATTTCTTAGGTCATGATTCAGGTCTATGATAACAAAGACATATTGGAAACTGTTCTTTGAAGCAAGGTCACAGTAAGGATTTGGACAGTCCATTCATTTTCAGCCTGATACCCTTTATTTTGAGAAATCTTCCTGTAAACAGACTCTTCTACTTCCCCCAATGAAAGCAGAGGGATAAAGACCCCAAGACTGGTACAAGAAAGGGTTGCTGGCACTAATAACTGTTCCTTACTAGACATGAACATGCCAAGGAAGGTTCTAACATGACGTCACTTTTGTCACCTGTTGGGTTGAGAAGCCAGAAAAGTTGAGTTGTGTTCCCTTCTCCTGGGATGTTCAGTAACAGCGGCCCACATATTTAGCATGGAGGCTTGCCCAATTTTTTCCTTATCTTCTCTTATTTTGTCATTAACATGATATTAACAACAAATTAGAGAAACTGAGCCATATACATAAAATTTCATAATAACCATACAATTGCTCCTCTAAGAGATCATAAAAGGAACAGACAGCATGGAATTTGTTTATTCCAAAGAAATTAATGTTTAAAACTAATTGAGGAGCTTTCCAATATACGTTTAGGCAATTCTAACTTCCCAAAAGTCCCTTCTGAGTTATGAGGGCCATAGTCATCAGACTATTTGAAAGTCCTGAAATTGAATCTGATTAATAAGAATCAGTCCAATACCTTGCTTCCAGAGTATAACAACAGACATCAAGTGGGAGATGAGAAGTAAGGCCCTGTGGGAGAAAAAAAAAAAGATAGAATTAGAAAGCAAATCCTGCCATTGACTGATTTGTGCTGTGAGACAGTGGTATTGAATTCAAATAAAAATGAGGGTTACTACCCCATGCATAAGAATGCCTGCTGGCTGAATGTTGGCTTAGAAGACCACATATTAACATTATCTATAGTCTATACTCTATTGTATTTTTATCTATTTTGCTAAATATTCCCAATTACATTTTAATCTAGTCAAGCTGAACTCAGGAATGGTGATATAAGAAATAGGGCTAATTCCTCACCTCAAAGGCTATGGCAGTGGAGTCTCATACCTACTACCACAGCATTTATATGTCCCTCTCCTGATCTCCTATAGTATTTAGCTCTCTTCTCTGAGGCACAGCTATTCTCCTAGACATTTCTATGCCCATGGGCACATTTATGTTAGGGATGAGAACTAGATCCATGATGCCTTTGGCATTGGAACCTCATTGGTTAAAAACAGTATCTCAGCAAGAAAAGTTGGCTCCTGCAGCAGAGGTTGTAGAATTAAAAAGTTCTGAAGAATGCTGAGAGATTCAGCATCCTGTCAGCTCCGTGTAGTCAATAGGAATGGAGGTATGAGAAAATTCGTAACTCAAAATCTCATGGAAATGAATGATGTAAACTAAAAATAAACAAAAGTTAATTTTTAACAAATAAAAATAAATTTTAAAGAAGGAATAGAGGTATGACTTGAATCCCTATATTCCCGGCTATCCACTATGGCAAGTTGCTTCTTGCCTACCCTTCTCTAGAGAAACTTGGCAGACTGCCCAAGGTAAATAGTCCAAGAGGTACAGAGTTCTGCCACTTGACCTTTGGTCTAGGTCTCCTAGAAAAATTCTGACAATGAATCCCCACTTACCTAGTTCCTTGAGGTAGTTTCGAATCCTCAAGTAGGTTCTCTCTTGGTAGGTGATATGGGTTTGGTTCCCCATAGGTGGGTCTGCTAACACTGTGTTCAGTCCTTTTGGTAACATTCTCTTGGTCTGACATAGGCCTTGAGATGGGAACAGACACAACAGGATTCTGGGAACTTTGTTTCCTGGAGATGAGGGAAAATGTTGCCCAAGTTTATGCAATAAATATATATACTAAATAGATACTAAATGCAAGACTGGGCATAAAATCAAAGGCAACAAAACAATGTTCCCTGCTGTCAACTAACAAACATTTATTAATACTTATTATGTTCCAGGCACTGTGACAAGTATTGGGGACAAAGAAAGGCAAAAGACATCCTACTCTCAAGGAACTGACATCTAACGGGAGAGACATCAATTGATAAACATGTATTAAGTACCTAGTACATGCCAGGCATTGTGCCATGCACTAGAGATACAAAGAGAGTCAAAAGACAGCCCCTTCCTTCAAGGAACTCGCGGTCTAACGGAGAGGACAACATGCAAACAAGATATATAGAGAATGAATTGGAGGTGACCTGAGAGGGATTAAAAAGATTGAGATCAGAGGACTGGGAAAGGTTTCTCGAAGAAAATGTGGCTTCAGCTGAGATTTAAAAGAAGCTAAGAGACAGATATGAGGAAAAAGAATATTCCAGGCATGGGGGAAAGTCAGGGAAAATGCTCAAAATAAAGAGTTGTAGTGTTGTGGGCCAGGCATAGCAAGGGGACCAGTGTCACTAGATTACAGAGTATGCAGAAGGAAGGAAGTTATAAGATTATAGATGTAGGAGGAGGCAGGTTAAAAAGGCACTGAAAGACTATTGTGGTCAGACCTGCATTTCAGGAAGATTAACTTGACAGTTGAGTGGAAGATAGGCTAGATTAGGGAGAGACTTGAGGCAGGGGGACTAGCTATGGGGTATTATAATACTCCAGGTATTAGGGAACATATCAGGGTAGTGTCAGTAGCAGAGATAGAAGGGACTTTATACTAGAGATGTGTGAGGGTGAGAAAGAAGTATGAGTTGAGGATGACACTCATAGGTTGCACACCTGGGTAACTGGGAAGATAGTTGTATCCTTGACAACAATGGGAAAAATTCAAAAGAGGAGAGTTTGGGGAGGGAAAATATTGAGTTCACTTTGGGATATGTTGAGGTTTTGATAACATAATACAACCCTCATCATCTCATACCTGGAGTATTTTAATAGCCTGATAATTTTTTCCCTCTTTTTTCTCCCCATCTCCCCACCTTTTCTCCCCACCATCCCAGTCCATTTTCCACTGAGATATCAAATTGCTCTTCCTGAAACACAGATCTGACCACAATTGTCCTTCAATTCCCTTTATACCTTGTCATAGGCATTTGAATATGTGGGACTGGAAATCAAGAGGATTAGGGCTGGATAAATAAATTTGAGAATCATCAGCATAGACTTGATAATTGAATCAATGGAAACTTTTGAGATCACTAAGCAAAGTACTCTCGTGGGCTACAAAATGAAGAGCCAAGACTAATCTTTGGGGATCGTACATGGCTAATGGGAGTAAGCTGGGTGAAAATTCAGCAAAGGAGACTGAGGATTGGATAGACAGGAGGAAAATCAAAATGGTGCCATAAACACCTAGAGAGAAGAGAGTATCATGGAGAATTCAGTCATCAAAAGCTATTAAGAGGTCAAGGCAAATGAGGATTTTAAAAATGCTATTAGATTTGACTTTTAAAAGATCATTGATAAATGTGGAGAAAGCAGTTTTAGTTCAATGATGTGATTGGAAGTCAGACTATAGAAAATTTTAAGAGAGTGAGAGGAAAGAAATAGAGATACACCAATTATAGACTGCCTTCTCAGAGTTTAGCCACAAAAGAAAGGAAAGATAGAGGATTATAGTTAAAAAGTTCAAGTAAGAGTTTTCTGAGGATGGAGAAAGACATGGGCATATTGGTCTGAAGTAAGAAAGCAACCAGCACACAGGGAAATATTGAAGATTAGTAGGATAGTAGGGATGGAAGAGAAGGTAATCTAATGGAAAAGAGAAGGATCTCTTGAATGATTGACCGCAGTAATAAAAAGAGGCATTTTTTTCATTTTAGATGGGGTAAAGGAGAAAATAGTAGTAGAAGGCATCAAAATGATTAAGGTGAGGAAGAGGAATGAAAAGGAATCCCTTAGTAAATGGCCTCTCCTTTTTCAGTTATATATAAGCTAAGGCTCTCAGCTAAGAGGGTAGGGAGGACCATCATAGAAGGTTTGAGGAGAGATGAAAATGTTTGGAAAAGCCACAGTAGTGAGTAGGAAAATGAATTTATTAATGAGATATATAAGAAATGTCTTGATGCAGTTATGGGCATAATGTAACATAAATTGCTAGTGGACACAGTCAGCATAGTTTCATGATTTCTTCTAGGTTTTTTTTTTTTCAGAAGTATGTGAGTAAGAACAAAAACAGTAGGTGGTTAGAGTAACCCATGGCTGAGGCATGGCAGGGCAATATTAATTTTAAAATAAGAGGACAGAGGGCTCTTGAGAAGAAGACAGAGTAGAGTTGAACTGGTTCACCAATGGATCAAGATGGAGAAGGGGAAATATTATAGCCAGTGCAGAAATGATGGGATGCTGTGACTGGAAGTCATGAAGAGAATGAAGAATAGGATTTGGGGTTGCAAGGCAGAAGAGATAAAAGTACAATAGATTGTGACCAAGTAAGGGAATTTCAGAATTTTTGAATATGAAACCTGCAAATTTCCATTTCCATGGAGGTCAACATGGAGTGAAATCAACATTGAAGCTGAGTACTTGTAAGTGAAAGCACTTCATCTACCACTGGGGAATATAATATGCATTCAGCAAATTTTATACAAACTAGAGAAAAAATAATTAGGAGATTGTTGCAGTAGGGACCAGGATCTATTTAGAAAGACTTGCTGAAAATGGAGATGTCTGTGTCATCCTTGAAAGAAGTTAAAGATTCTAAAAAGTGGGCATGTGGAGTTGCATTGAACCATAGAATTCATGAAGAAAAATAGTATAAAACAAAGGTTATAGAGTCTGATTGGGGCCAGATTGAGAAGATCTTTAAAATCTAAGAAGTTAGTATATTCTTTAACATATGGTCATGTTCCATTATTCCTAGGATGAATGGTTTGGCCCTTCCGTCCTCCTTCCCATTTTGCCAGCCCTGGGGACATTTCCCATGAAAATTTTAAATAGATGCCTCATGTCGGTCAATCACTCATTCCTTGTTTCTACGTAGAAAACATGGAACATCCAGTCTGGGGAATTCAAAAGGATCTCAAGACATCTCGCCATACAAGAAAGTAAGCTCCTTAAGGATAGGAGCTTTGGAGAAAGGGGGAGGAAAGTGCTTTTTAATATCCCAAGTAGTTAGCAGAGTACTATGCACGTAGTAGGAGCTTAATAAAACCTTGATGAATTGTTTCATTCTACAGAGGAAAAAAAGGCAAATAAAATTCATCATTTATTCACACAAGAACATGATAATGTTATTCCAATCCTGGTCATGCCAGCTTCTGACTCCAAACCTAAGATTCCCATCTACTATCTTGGTCCTCTGTTGTCAATCCTACCTTTTGTTGAGGATGGATGGAAACAAACCAAAAGTCAAGCAAAGAGCTAAGCCAGGACAACTTTTCAGTTAGAATGAACAGAATAGTTTGATATTAACTGGTACAGTAACAGAAATCCCTTCTGTACTATTACTCACCTGTACACTATACACGTCAAAGGGAACTCAAGTGCTGGACGATGAACTTTTCCATTATATCGTCGATAGTAGAGACTACATTCATACCTGGTGTAAGTTTCAAAAACCTGAAGATCAGAGAGAGACTATTTAGGAGAAGGTGCTCAGTTTTATCCCTTGTACCCTTAATTCCATGCCCACATGTCAGTTCCCAAATTTACTTTCCATCATACCCCTTCCTTTCTCTAATTTGTGATCTTCCTCTAATCAACTGGTGCCTTTGCTACTTACTAACATACCAGTATTCTCTCCAGCCTGAAAAAGCCTTCACTTCATCCTAGTATTCTCTCTCAAGATACAGTACTTTTTTTTTACCTTTCACAGCCAACTTCAGAGAATATCCATTGATCTACATTCCCACCCCCTTCTGCCTTCTTTACTTCTTGCAATCTGACTTCTAAATCCACCATTCAAATGAAACTAATCTCTTCAAGCGTATCAGTGATGTATTATTTACCCAGACTGCTGGCCTCCTCTCAGTCATTCACTCACCCTGATTACACTTGAAACTTGATCACTTTCTCCTCTGAGACACTAATTCTTTCCTGGGTTCTCACTGTATGGGGCTACTACTGTATGGTCTTCCTCCTAACTCATGAGCCATTGGTTTTTAGTGTTCATTTTCAGATCATCCTTCTCCATCCTTTCCCCCTCTCTTTTCCTTCCCTCCTTGACAGTTCCCACGAATTCAATTTTCAACATGTAACTGATCCCACAAATGGAAATTCACAGACTTCATGTCTCTCTAGACCTCTCAAATCATCTAAGCATTGCTTGGTCATTTCCACCTAAATGTCCCCTTAAACTTGACAATTCCAAATTATAGTTCATTATTTTCCCCCTTTGAACCATCCTTTTTGAACGTCCTAATTCTCTTAAGGGAATCATAATCCTCCTGGTAATTCAGGAAGACCACCTCAATTTTTCCTTCTTCATTTCCCAAACATGACCCATAGGTCTATGTCTAATAAACATAAGTGACATTTTTGGCTCAGTCAGAGAGACTATCAGAAGTGATCAGTATCACACTTTAGCTCTTTATAATACAGGAACTTCCAATTAGAATGCTTTTTATATTTCCTCAGGGACTAATAGTAACCTGGGAGAAGCTGCCCTGAGTGATATGTCCTTTCTCATATTTCACTTGACAGGTTCAGCACCAACAATGGAGTGGATCTGATTCAAGATAACGACTTCCTGATTTACCTGGGAAAGTCCTGGCACATAAGTAGAGAATCTGTGATACATTCAAAATGAATTTTAAAAGTTGGTTGGAAAATGTATGGAGTTTGCCTCAGCTGAGATCCTAAGGTCCAAAGAAAACCTCCTCAGTCTAAAATTAAAAGCCAGTGAACTTGTGGGTTAAAGTTACTCCCTCTGCCTTAGGAGTTGGCACCACTCCTGAGAATAGGGGTCAAGGACAAGACACTCCTTCATCCCCTGCTTTCATTGCTCCCCGCCCCCCCAGGCCTTAGTAACCTTAATACTTAGTAGGAAATTCAGTTTGTTTGCCACTTGGATATGTATATTATAGAGTAGAAGACAGATCCAGAAAGACATGCGGTAGATTCAGCAAATGACTGCTAATGTGGTCATCTCTTACCATTTTCTTGATCCCACAGTATCTCACAAGATATTGTAGTTCAAACCCATCTTGTAGTTCTTTAGTAACAGGACAGCCTATCCCAAGCGTCAGCTCTTGAGGTCTCACAAGCACACCATCACCAAACAGATCTTTCTTCACAAACACGCAGAACACATAAAAAGTACATGTGGTTCTCACTGTGGAAAGATCAACGAACAATTTCAATCTAGCTTTAATCACAATGAGTGGCTCCCAGAGGGACTAAAGCATCATTTGATTTTTCAGAGGAAAGAGAAATGTAGGATAAATTAATGTGAGAAATTAATAGGCTTCTATGAAAGGTTAAACCAAAAGGAGGGTCAGAGAGAGGGAGGGAAGAAAAAAGGATTTATTAAGTGCCTACTCTGTGCCAATCACCATGCTAAGTGATCCTCACAGCCCTGGGAGGAAGGCGACATTATCAGCCACATTTTACATTTGGGGAAACTGAGGCAGGTAGAAATGTGTGACTTGCCCAGGATCACACAGCTAGTTGGATTCAAACTCAGATCTTTCTGACTCCAGGTCTGGAACATTATTCATTGTGCCACCTTAATTAGTTGTTGTCCTTCATTTTTGAAGAGGACCAAAGACATCACTATGTTGGGGTCAAGGTAGATGGGTCTCATGTGGCTGGTCTGGAAGGCTCTACCACAAGTCAGGTACAAGAGTTTCATATGAACATTTGGCCACCTTATTTATTTCCGGGTAGGAACAAAGGGTGATATGAGTGAGGACTCCAAGAATTTACAGCAGATAGAATTTTGAAATTATTCAAGAAACTGAGGCTATTCAGGAAAGAGATTCATTGTAGTAGCAGGAGAAAAATAAAGGCATATAACAAGCTTAATTTCAGACATGATCAGTTGAGAGTAACAGGCCAGTTACAGGAAAGGATCCTGCTACCCACTGCAAGCAGGAAATTAGAGTTTCAACAAGAGAACACTGAGTTAGAGGAGATTGAGACATAAGAAGCAGCCACTATGTTGTGAAAACTGGAGTCATGAGAATAAGAAGAGTCTAACAAAGACCTCAGAGCAAGGAGCAAGAGAACAAGAGATTTTGGGGAAGGAAACATTTTCAGTGAGAGGCAGAACAGGAAGAACAAAGGGTGTGCTCTAACGATTACTATAAGCCAAAGGCCTCTTATTAGCCAAAAACAAAAAACAAGAAAAATGACAAGTTGAGCTCAGAAAGTCAGCTCATCACCTTATCTCTACAACCCTAAGAAAGATGAATAGGAGCCACTAACAGTGCAAGGAACCAGTCATTCACGCTGACATTCACAACAGCTAACATCTATAGAGGACCTTAAGGTTTGCAAAGCACAGTACATATGTTAACTCATATTTGGAAAGATAATAAAGATACCTGGTTTCTCTTGGACCCAAGCCAGGCAGAAAAGGAGGCACAGGACTCCTAAGGACAAAAAGGTTTTCATTGTAACCAATCCCAGAGTAAGCTCCTGACTTCAACACAAAACAAGGAAGTTAGGAGGAGACCAAGCACTCAGGTGATTTTAAAATGTAATATCCTACTCAGGTGTTTGCAATGATCTACTCCTTCCGGTAGTTCAGGGAAATTTCCAACTGGAATTCCACATTAGCAAGGCATTATTTTATTCATCCCTAATCATTTTTTTTTAAATCTTCTTCCCCACGAATACTGTTCTAAATACTAGGTTTAGAAACAAACCATGTTTGTTTCTGTATGAAAAGTTATATTGGTCAACTTCCCTATTTCTTAATGATGATCAAGTTTTTTCTGATGATTTTTGCTTTGTGGTGTGGTATAATCTGTGGTTCTGCTAGGTCCCCTTCCCTTCTTCTATTTTATTATATTCCCTGGAACCTTTTGTTCTTCCAGTTGGATTTCTTTTTTTATTTTTCTAGCTCTGCCAATCACTTCTTTGGTAGTTAGATTGCTATGTCACTAAATAGGTCAATCAAATTAGATGACTTTGTGTTATGTTGCCTCAACCTATCCATGAACAATTAATAGTTGACCAAGTTTTTAGATGTGTCATTATTTCCATAAACATAATTCCATAGCTCTATTTACCTGGCATTTGTACATGCCTTAGTTGATAGACTGCTAAGTTTGTTTCTTTCTATTCTGTAGTATTTTAAATAGAATTCATCATTCTCTTCTATCATTTCATATGTAATATACTAGAATTCTAATGATGTGTTGATTTGTTTTATATTCTGTGACTTTGCTGAGATTGTTTCAGTTTGTTGAATTGTCTGACTCTAGGGTTTTCTAAATAAATCATATCATCTGCAATAAACGTTATTAATTGTGTTCCCCCATTCTTATTACCTCATTTTCTTTTCCTTGACTTATTTTTATAGCTAGCATTTCTAGCAGGGCCGCTAGGTAGGAGAAGTGGTTAGAGAAGCTGACCAGGAGTCAGGTAGACTCCTCTTCCTGAGTTCAAATCCGGCCTCAGACACTTCCTAGCTAGGAGACTGTGGGCAAGTCACTTAACCCTGTTTGCCTCAGCTTCTCATTCCTTCTTTCTAAAACCTCTTCACAATTTCCCTTCTGAGATTAAAGTTCGTTAAGATTATGACTGATCCCTCCCTGAATCTAGCCTCCTGTGAATATCTACTCCCCAACACCAAGTAACTTTTGTTCCCTTTTGAATTAAATCTATTTCTATGCCTAACTCTGTATGAGTATATGTATGTGTGCTGCCCTCCTTTGACCAGTTCAGATTAAAATGAGGTTCAGTAATACCTGTTTTCTCCATGCCTTCCTCTTGGTTTAAATGTCCTTCCCCCTGTATAAGATGAAGACTTCCCACTTACACCAACTAATTAGGTAAAATCATTTCTCCCACTTTGCCTCTCCTTTTATTCTTTAGTCTATTGTTCCCCATCCTTCCCTTTTTATTTTAAGGTTGTCAAAGTTTAACCAAAAATTCCTAGGCCCAAGACTACTCTTGACCTGGTATACATCCCAGATCTATTGCTCATAGGTATAGTTCCCCTTTCCAGGCTACCCTAGGTCTTAGACACAACACTAGAGTCACAGCTACAAGGGGAGTCCAGTTCATACTCCCTGCACAGTGCCATATCTGTCTTTGCAGAATCTCTGGCCCTTTCTTGCCACAGTACATAGTGGCAACCCCTAGTTGAGATCTCCAAGCTAAAAGGATAGCCACAAGGTTACTGCCAGCATACCTCTGTCTTGGTTGAGTCCAAATATACATCCAAAACAATGTAGAAGGTCAGCAGAAAAGTTCTGTCTCAATGAGCCAAAGGGGAGCACAGTCCAGTGCAGGGGGTGTCCAGGCAAGCCAACATCAGGCTGCAACCTAACAAGCCAGTAGAGAGGTTTTGAGGCCCAGGACAGGTCAGCAGTGAGTCCCTATACCTCCAATGCAGACCAGCAGCAAGGCTGAGCAGCAACAAGCACAGATCAGCAATGAGGCCCCATGCCCCTGGTGACGGCCAGCAACGAAGCCCCATGCTCCCAGGTGGCCACACAGACCAGCAGTGACCAGTGTAGGCCAGCATCAAGGCCCCAGAGCCCCAGTGCAGGCCAGCAATGAGGGTGAGCAACAGGCACGGGCCAGAAGCAAGATATGAGCCCCTACCACAGACCAGCAACAAGGCTCTGCTCCTCCAGCACATGAAAGCAGTAAGGTCCCCTAATCATAACCAAGGACTTGAACCCTCCAACATAAGAACCTTAAGACAGTTAAAAGTCACAAAATAAGCTGGAAAATGAGAAAAACACAAACAGAACCTGACCATAGAAAGTTACTGTGGTGACAGGAAAGATCAAAAGCAAGCAATCTCAAAACAGGTACATGCTATGCCTCAAAGAAAAATGTGAATGAGTCTCAGGCCCAAAACAGAACTACTGGGAGAGTTCAAAAGGCATTTTAAAAATCAAATAAGAAAGGTAGAAGAAAAATTGGGAAATGAGAATGATGAAAGAGAATCCTGTGGGGGAAAAAAGAGTCAACTTCTTGGTAAGGGAAGCACACACAAAAAAGAAGATATATAAAAATTCACTGAAGAAAACAACTCTTTAAAAGACATATTTGGCCAAATGGAAAAGGAGATACAGAAGTTCATTTAAGAAATAATTCCTTAACAATTAGAATTGGTCAAGTGGAAGCTAATGATTCCATGAGATGTCAAAACACAACAAAACAAAATCAAAAGAATGAAAAAATAGAAGAAAATGTGACATCTAACTAGAGGAAAAAACTAACTTGGAAAACAATTCCAGAAGAGATGATTTTTAAATTATGGAACTACTCAGAAATATAATGATCTTAGACAGTTCCAAAAGACTCATGATGAAAAATGCTCTCCATCTCCAGAAAAAGAAATGGTGGATTCTGTGTGCAGATTGAAGCATATTATTTTTCATTTTCTTTATTTTTTATGGGTGTTTGGGGGGGGGGGTGGTCTGTGCTTTCTTTCACAACATAACTAGTAAGGAAATATGTTTTGCATAATTGCACATATATAACCCACATCAAATTGTTTACCATCTCAGGGAGTGAGAAAGGAAGAGTAGAAGATAATTTAATATTCAAAATGTTTAAAAAGGAATGTAAAATTTGTTTTTACATGTAATTGGGGGAAAAATATCTTAAAAATATATTTGTGATATCCCAAAGCAAACAAATAAATATCAAATCTTAAAAAAAAAAATAGGTATGTCTCATTCTGCTCCCTACCTACATCTATCACCTCTCTGTCAGAAGGTGGGCAGCACGCTTCCCCATCAGTCCTCTGGAATTTTCATTTGTCATTGGATTTTTCAGAGTTAAAACTTTCAAAGTTGATTATCTTTGTAATATTGTTGCTATTGTGCGAATTGCTCCGGTCCTGCTTATTTCACTCTGCATCAGTTAATACAAGCATTCCTGGATTTCTCTGTAATTATTCCTTGCAACATATCTTATAGCACAATAGTATTTCATTATTTAAAAATATCATAATTTGTTTGGTCACTCCCCAATTTATGGGTACCCTCTTAGTTCCTACTGCTTTGCCATCACAAAAAGATTCACTTTGAATTTTGTATATTTAGGTCTGGTTCCTCTTTTCTTTATTCCTTTGGGCTATAGTTTTTAGAGTAGTGTTGCTGGCTAAAGGGGTATACACATAATTTATTGGATATAGTTCCAAATTGCCTTCCAGAATGACTGGACCATTCACAGCTCCACCAATATTGTATCCACGTGCCTGTTTTCTTGCAGACCTGACAAAATTTATCATCTCTATTTATGGTCAGTATTTCCAAGCTGATGAATGATGTGAAAACCTGAGAATGTCCTATATTTGTATTTCTCTAATTAGTGATGATATGGGCCATTTTTATATGCCTATAGATGTCTTCTATTTTTCACCTGAATATGTACATGTTCATATACTTTCACCATCTGTTAATGGCTAAATGACTTATTCCTACACATTTGAATCAGTTCCTTATACATTTTGGTAATGAGACCTCCATCAGAGAAACTCACTCCAAAATTGTTCCTCGGTTTATTTTAACTGCATTGCATTTGTTTATGCAAAGATAAGTGTTTTCCTCTCATAGTCTCTCATTCTTTCTCTGCCTTCATATTTTTTCTTCTCTTTATACAGAAAAGGATGATGGTGGAAGATTGTACTTAGTAACCAGTGCTCTAGATTTGATGGTCTGTTTCTGCTCCCTTCATACTCTTCTCTTCTACACTTAACTATGTGCCTGTGTGTATTATGCTCTCATTTTAGCAGTTCAAGTGAAAGGGAGGTTCAAATGCTAGCCACCCTTCTTCACACCTTTCACACCCTTTCTTCCTTATTCCTTCTAATTGTTCATTTCAGGTATGTGAGATAAGTTTCCCCCATTCTTCCACCCTTTTCTTCCATAGTGTATTCCTTTTCCTCTTTCCTTTCTTCTAATATAAAACTACTTGCAGGCCCTCAGTCTTATTTAACTTTATCTCTGAGTTAAGGGGTATATGAGTTCTAAGAAGACACTTGTACCATTTCTCTCTATTAGAATGCGAAGGTTTCGGTCTTCTTTATTGAGACATTGAATAAGAAGTTATTAAACATTTACCACACTCCAGGAACTGGGCTGGGCACTGGGGATACAAATACAACAAGCAAAAAGAATGAAAGTCCCTCCTCTCAAGGGGCTTACACACTAAGAGAGGAAAACCATGCAGAAAAGTGCTGAAAAGCTGGGAAGGCAGGAGGAGAGGGGCAGCGGGATTGGATGTGGTGGTTAAAAGACAGCTGATTTGGCTCCAGAACTCATAACATGACAGGGAAACCAGGCTCCCGCTGAAGGCAGCCCAGCAGATGGACAGAAAGGGCTCATTAGAGTGCGCTGGGAGCAGAGCCCGGCCCCATGTGGTTTTGGCCCCAGGCCGTCCAGGAGAAGCCCCGGCTGGAGCTTTTAGGAGAGGGGATCACGAGCCGCTGTGGTGGTTTCCAGAATTACCAACCCATAAGAGCTAAGGACTAAGGGAAAAGATCAGTGGAACCCGGCTAAATTTGGGGGAGAGGATCTGGCTGACTGCCTCCTGAGCTAGTAGTAGTCTGAAGCAGCAGCCCTGCAGTCACCTCCACATGGCTGCTTCAGAAGCTTCCAGCCTGCAGATTTCAGGGGGGCCAAGCAATCATTCAGATGCTAAGTGCTCTTGCCTTGAGCTACCTGGATTGGGATTGTACGCTTGGGTGGTAGTCCTGAGGTGCATTTTCAGTGAGCCAAAGCTGATGGGGGCTGCAGAGACTGTAGCCTCCTAATAGGTCCAGCAGCTGTGACAACCCCAGCAATCTGGGACAGAGCTCTCCCCTCTGAAAGCAGAGTTCTACTGAGCCCAAAAGTCAAGTAACTGACTGGCAACATGAGCAGGCAAAGGAAGCAAAGAAAGCTCAGCAATCCAACTTTAAATTCCTTTTTTCAGGACAAAAAGAATCAAGCATGGAACGAGAGGAAGACAACACAGTCAGAATCCCTGCACCAAAAGCTTCCAAGAAAAATGTAGACTGGTTACAAGCCATAGAGGAGCTAAAGAAGGATTTTGAAAACCAAATAAGAGAAGTGGAGGAAAAATTGGGGAGAGAAATGAAAATGATGTAAGAAAATCATGAGAAGAGAGTCAACAACCTGACTGAAGAAAATAACACCT
>CM053592.1:186381390-186404172 GCA_028646515.1 Pseudochirops corinnae
TTTTAAGGTTTGGAAAATACTTCACGAGAAATTTGTTATTTTATCCTCACAGCAACTCTGAGTCATAGAGACATATTGGTTAAATGACTTAACCAGGGTCATGTAGCTAGGAAGTAATTGTCTGAGGCATGCTTTGAACTCAGTTTTTCTGGAATCCAGATCCAGAACTCTAGTCAAAGCTTTTCTTCCACCATTAGGGTTCACATGTTATGGTGTGGCTTAGTGGAAAGAATACCAACCTTGGAGTCATGTTTCTATCATGGGACCTGGAAATGAACAAGACCTCTGACCTTTAATAACTGTGAGAGCACCAACAAATTACTTAACATTTCTAAGCCTCATTTTCCTCATATATACAATGGGAGGACTTGATTAAATAACCTCATTTACATTCTAAGTCCTAGGGAAGTAATCAACATGTGTTCTGATATTTTCTCACCAATTACTAAAAATGCATCATTTCTCTTATTAATTAATACCTCATTTGTGAGCCCCTGCTCTGGTTTAGGAAACACTATTTATTAACATAAATTGGAGAAAACTCTTTCCCCATGGCCTTTTGCTCATTTCCTTTTGTATAATCTACACCCTTTTTCAATAACTTCAATTTAAATATTTTGGCTATGGTATGCACAATTTATTAACTACAAAAGAAATAATAAAAATGTTCAAATAATTACTGAAGATGCATCTGCTGTGGCAACAATCACATTCAGTGTTTCTTCTGGCCTCTGGTAGTTACTTCTCCATTCTAGAAGGAAAGGTCCACCATTCAGCTCTCCCAAATGCCAATGAAAGTATCTTCTCAAGAATTCAGTTCCTAAGATTTGTTTCTCTTCAACAGATAAGACTTAAAATGATTTTCAAAGTAAAGGAGTCTTTTTAGTCTTTTCATTCAGTCTTTTCACTGTTTCTCTCAAACAATCACAGTTAATAATATGTACAGAAAAGCAATTGAACTCTTGGTCTCCTCATACAGTCTTCAAGGAATGTCAGTTAAATGTCTGTGACTAAGATTTTATTGCCTCTTAAAGAAGAATAACAAATAGGAAAGCAAACAAGCATTGTCTATAGTCCCTTTGGGAAAGGTCATTGAAGTTGGTGTTAAAATATAGTAAGTAACTAGATTTTCTCTGATTCTCATGACCTCTCAAAGTTCTCCAAAAAATAAATTATGCACCAAAGATAAAGCAACTTCAGCTCTCTCCATGGTCTAGGATTCCTGGAAACCAAAAAAAAAAACCCAAACAAACAAAACAGAACAAAACCAAACCAAGAACTGATGCTTCCTGACTCTGAGCACACTCAGCATCCTTGTCCTACCTCCCACACTACCAACATCAGGATTGAACTAGCAGACCCATGGATGCAACACAAACTTTCATCAAAACCCTCTCCTACACCTTGGTCCTCTCTCCCTCTTTCCAGTGCTGTAGGATCATTATTTCAGGCTATGAAAGTTTCCCTGGGCTTCAACAGCCAGCTTGGGCACAGCCCTTTGGGAACAAAAACCTGTTTAGGGCTGCAACCCCAAAGCACCAGCACTGCAAAGCTCTGAATTATCAGTACCAGGGGAAGCAAGTTCTGTACTGCTGGCATCAGGTCAGAGAATTAAGGAACAGAGGGAGAAGGACAAGTCGCCACGACAAGATGTATGTATGGGGAGCTGTGTAGCACTCCATCAAGCCTGAGGGAAGAGATGGGACCACTTCCGTCTGTCCTAAAATCAGCTGGGAAAGTTCCCTAGGTTGACCAACCATGAATTATCCATTGTGGGAGGAGACTGATATGCTTTCAGGTCCAACCCTGAAAGAAACCACCATCAGAGGAGAGGGAGTCAGGAAGTGAGTGATAAGGAAAATAAGAGGTGGAGGGAGGAGATTGAACATGCCAAAGATTCCAAGAAGAAGAAATCTCAAAGACCTTGAACATAAACAGATAAATCAATGGGAAAAACAGTAACAAGACAATGAAATGTGGTCTCCAGATCTATTAAAGAAGTTCAGATATAGACACATAATGACTGCTCCATAACCATGTGTTAATGGGTTGACTAATTCTTACTTGCTTTCAGGTCCAAAGTAGCCTGGCAATGAACACAATTAACTGAGCGGTGGCAGGGCTGGGGATCATCTTTTTCTCAGTCAACTAGGGAATGCTTGATCAGTTCCACTATTACTGTTAACCAACATTACTTGTGACAGTTATTGTGATGACTGTGATTTGGGGCAATTTGTATTACTAGTGAGTATTTCAAGATGGAACTTGTTATAACCACAGAGCTTGGGACTGGGCAATCTTTACAGACCAGAGCAGAGATATCAGGGTCCTCCAGAAGATCAGATCTTTGAGGAGAAGCAGGTTGGTTGGATTGGGAAATGAGAGGAATTTCCTTAATAATTCTGCTATTATTCTTATGGTGGTCTTAGCAAAAAAAAAAAAGGCATCCGCCTGGTATGTCATGGATCCTCAGCACAGGTGTATTTGGTAAAGGAAACCCCAAATCCCCTAGAAGGAAAAAGAGTTCTAACCAGGGTTCAATTTCCGTGTCTTTTCTTTGAGAACTCGATAGGATCAAAAGCAATGGATATTTCCATTCAGCTCACTTCATGCACACTAAATCCAATTCAACAAATAAGTATCCAGTCATCCAGTTCCTCCATGTGTGAGGGTGGTATACTCTGTTTGGGGAATACAAGGATGAAAATAAATGCCCCCTTCAGACTGTCAGAAAACCTACTTTCTCATTGGTTTTTTTGCGGAAGAACAAGTATAGAAAATAGGAGATCTATGACTCAGGAGTGCAAGATAATTGTGAAGCAGAACTTTAGGAAATGTTTGAAAAGAGAGAAGCCATTTTTTTTTTTTACTGATAGAGGGAAGGTGGTGAATCTTTTTTTTTTCTTTTTGGAGGGGGGAGGGTAGGGCAATTGGGGTTAAACGACTTGCCCAAGGTCACTTGGCTAGTTTTTGTGTTGTGTCTAAGGTCAGATTTGAACTCAGGTACTCCTGAGTCCAGGGCCAGTGCTCTATTCACTGTGCCACCTAGCTGCCCCATGTAGAGTAGTGAGTCAAGAAAATCTTTAAGGGGTGAATGGCAACTGAGATAGACCTTGAAGGAACAGAAAGTCTTCAGCAGATAAACATGGTATATACTAGAGCCTATTTCTGCCCTGTGCTTGGTGCAGGCAAGGTCAATTATAAGGGAAGAGAGCAGGACATAGTTGAGAGACTGAATGTCTAAGGCTAGCCTGGTTAGAGTGTAGAAAAGAGGAATGAATGCAGCAAGAGATAAGATCAGAGGATGATGAAGGTTGGAACTACAGACTAGGAAAGAGTTTAGCAAGGATGAGTTCCTCAAACCAGTATCTCTGCTTCCCTCTCTGTAAAAGTGGCTCATAAGCTTTCAAGTGTATACTTAGGATCAGGTCTCTGGTGGCTGCAGGCACCATTGTGAGCTTAGTGCCCTAAGGGCGATTGAGGAAATCAGAATCACCAAATCTGTAAGGAAAAGACACGGAAATTGAACCCTGGTTAGAACTCTTTTTCCTTCTAGGGGATTTGGGGTTTCCTTTACCAAATACACCTGTGCTGAGGATCCATGACATACCAGGTGGATGCCAACCTACTTTATGTATGGAATGAAACCCAAAGGAAGAATGCTTATGTGATCATAGGCAGGTGGGTTCACATTTCTGAGCCTGAGTTTGCCGATGTCCAACATGGGGTAATTCTTGCACAATATATCACACAGGATTATTGTGAGGAAAGTGCTTTGTGGATCTTAAAGTGCATTGAAATGAAAAGTGCATTATTGAGGATAATGATAAGCTAATATTCATAATTGCACCTCAAGGTTTGCCAAGATCTTTATATATGTCTCAAATTTTGTCTCAGGAAAATCTCTCAACTCTCATCTAGCCCCACTCAATGCTCTCTTCTATCTTACTTCTTCCTGAATTGGTAGAGGTGGGACCTTGTGTCCACCTCTCCTTATTCTCTGTTTTGGCCTTTTCCCTGGGGAATTAATGTGATTTTTACTGATTCTGTTTTAGAACCTGCCATTTCCTTGACAGTCTTGAACTTCATCTGTAAGGTAATCTGCTGTGGTCAGGGTAGAGGGAATAACTGATGTCATGTGGTCACCCTCTCAATTTGGTGGGAATGTGCCATAGTTCTAGGAGGATCAACAAATAGGTCCTTTCAAGGACTACTGAGAAGACAAGCTTTCTTCAGGGTGGACAACTAAGGAATTGCTTGTGTATCTCTCTCTCTCTCTCTCTCTCTCTCTCTCTCTCTCTCTCTCTCTCTCTCTCTCTCTCTCTCTCCATACTCTTAAGTATAAATTCCAATGTTAGAGACCAATCAGTCCCTAGAGCCACCAGTGAGTGCAATGAGATTCGATGTACTGAGGGCCAATTCTCTATGCAAACCTTTCCTCTCTTTTTTCCTCCCCACCATCAATGTTCTTCCAGAACTTCACTACTCATCCCACAATTAGACAGGAACTATATCCTTGGTAAAGAGTAGAAAAATCAGGGGTGCATCTTGTTTTCTCTACTTTGCCTCCAAAGACTAGGAATAGGGATTGTGCAGGTCATATTCATGTCTCATTAATTGGGAATAGTTTGGTTATCTGGAGCTTCCTGGGTCAGTGTTATGGTTTTGTATTCAGACTAAACAGATGAGACAGTTACAGGGTCAGTCTTCTGCCCCTTCATCCCTCTTTTGGGCAAGTTCAGAAAGCAGCAACTAAGAGGGACTTTGGAGAAAGAGTAAGAGGACCCAAGGGGAAGATGGTCAAAAGCTAGAAAGGAGGAGGGAAGAGAAGAGGGCAAGCAGATGGAGGGGGTGAGAATACAAAGGAAGAATGAGAGGACATGAGGAGCAAGCCATTCAATATCCACATAATGACACCCTTCCTGTCTAGTTTAACCAAAATCTTAGCATGAAGGTGATGGTCACTAGAGATTTTTGCCCCAGAAATCCCTTCAGCTCTCTTCCTGACTTATGTATGGGGTTTCTATTGGTCTTACAAGTCACCTGTTTCATGCCTCTCTCTCCCTACATGCCAGAAAATCCAGCTGCTGAAGCCTATAAAGGAGGGGATGTGCTTCAAAGTCCAGCTGTTGATGCAACTGCATTGCCAAGAAGCCATCCTGATAGTCTCATATAGACCACATGCTTCCCTACTCTCAGGAAAGGCTCATTCCCTAAATGGCTGTTGCTCAATGAAATACAAAGCACATTGACTATGTTTTCCTACAGTTCTTTGATAACAGTTACATTCAGCCTTGGTCATGAAGTCCTCACTTCCTGTTCCTTCCTTCCTTCCTTCCTTTCATTAATTTATTTATTTACTTTTAGTTTACAACATTCAGTTCCACAAGTTTTTGAGTTCCAAATTTTCTCCCCCTCTCTCTCCTCTCCTCTCCTCCCTTCCCATGATGACATGCAATTCAATATAGGTTCTGCAAACACCTTCACATTAAGCATTAGTTGAGTTGTAAAGAAGGATTATAACAATGGAATGAACAACAAGAAGGAAGGAGCAAAATAAAACAAAAAAGAGAGAGAACAAGTATTTCCTTCAGTATGCATTCAGACTGTAATTCTTTCTCTGGATATGGATAGCCCTTTCCATCATGAGTCTCTTGGAGGTGTCTTATAGCTTTGCATTGCTGAGAGGAGCCCAGTCTATCAAAGTTAGCCAACATAGATATGATGTGTCTGTAATTGTGTACAATGTTCTTCTGGTTCTGCTCTCTTCATTCACCATCAGTTTATATATGACTCTCCAGGTTATTATGAAGTCTGTCTGCTCCTCATTTCTTATAGCACAATAGTATTCCATTACGTTCACGTACCACAACTTGTTTTGCCATTCCCCAGTTGATGGGAATCCCCTTGATTTCCAATTTTTTGCCACCACAAAAAACTGCTATACACTTCCTTTTTCTTATCTCCCATAACAGTCCTCCAATAATCTCAGTATTTGTATCAGCAAAAATGTAGATAAATAATGTTTTTATTTGGCAGTCCACAAACCCAGCTTGCCTCAGACACCCTATAGATAATGGGAAGCAGAATTCAAAGAAGATAAAGGAAAAGAAAGAGATGGAGATGGTGGGACAAAACTGGATCCCCTTCTCTTCCCGATGAATGTGTACTCTCAGCCAATGGAATTGACTTTTATCTGAGGAGAGATTCTGCTTCCACCTTAAGCAACCTGAACTCCATCATCTTTGTTTTTGACAGCTCTGATTGCTCCTCTAGAATTCTGGCCCTTGAAGCAAATCTGTCCTCTCTACTTTGTTTCCCTTGTCGGTGATACATTTCTAGAGGAACTCACTCCTATTCTTAAAGTTTCTTCCTCATTTTCAGACCTTAAAGTTGTACATAAAATCACAACCTTCTTCATAGTTTCCCCTTCCCTACCAACAAAGTTTCCTTTAAGCACTTCTTGGTTCAGGGTTTTGTAGGAGAAAGAGCTCTAGATTGGGAGTCAGGGAGCCCTGCACACAAATCCAGTCTCTGGCCCTTGGTATCTATGAGAGTATAGTCTGAACTTTATGAACTTCAGTTTCCTCTACAGTAAAATGGGTAAAGTCATACCTCTCTGACTTACCCTCACATGATTGTTGTGAGCATTTTACGGTAGAACATTTGTCAGGTGCTTTTCAAACTTGAGAATGCTAAATAAATATAAGCCACGTAGTGCTGTGGATGGAGTGTTGTACTTGGAATAAGGAAGACCAGAATATGCACTTGTCCAGATTCCTACTAGCAGTAGAACTTGGCCACATTCCTTAACATTTTCTAGTCTCAGTTTTCTCATCAGTAAAAGGAGACAGTCATAGCATCTGTCTCGCAAAGTTGTTGTGTGAATAAGATGAAATAATGTTTGTAAAGGGTTTTGCAAAACTTTGAAGAGCTCTAGAAATGCTAACTAGCTAGCTCATATCAGATATTTTTATTTCTTAAAATTATTCTTTTTCCAGTATTCCCTTTTAGAAGATTTAGATATTCTGGCCACTGGCTCTGGCAAAATCATAGCAAAGAATTCAAGGAAATTGGGTCTGAATGTGGGTGACCACATGACATCAGTTATTCCCTCTACCCTGACCACAGCAGATTACCTTACAGATGAAGTTCAAGACTGTCAAGGAAATGGCAGGTTCTAAAACCTTGGTGTCCCTTCCTCCAGCCGGTCTGAGGTCCCAATCTAAATAGGAGTTTAAGAAATTTTTTTATGTTAATGACAATGATAGCAACAACAAATAATATCTAGTATTTATGTAGCTCTTCGAGGTTGGGAAAATGCTTTACAAGTAATTCATCATTTTACCCTCATAGTAACTCTGGGTTCTAGAGACAAACTGGATAAATGACTTGTCCAGGGTCAAGCAGTTTGGAAGTAAATGTCTGAGGCACAGTTTGAGCCCAGGCCTCCTAGACTCTATCCACAGCCTTTCTGTCTCCATCAGGTTCCATATCTTATAGTGTGTGACTCGGTGGGAAGAACACTGATCTTGGAGTCGTGAAGGTGACATCATGGGAAAAGAAATTGAATGTGACCTCTGACCTTTCATGCTTGTGAGACCATTGAAAAATCACTTAACGTCTCTACTCCTCAATTTCCTTGTACATAAAATGGGGAGACTTTGTTAGATGACTTCATTTTCATCCTAGCTTCTAGGGAAATAAATTGTGTTCTGATCATTTCTAACAAATTATTAAAATTGCAACTCTTCTCATATTCAGCTAGCCAATCCTTTCTGAGCCCCTATTTCAGTTTGTGAAACTTTATTTGCAACCTAAATTGGAGAAAGCTCTTTTTCTGTAAACTTTTGCTTGTCTCTTTCTAGATAGACCACATCCTTCCTTCTGGTCTTCTTAGTTTAAATAGATATTAAATTCACGGTCTATACAATTTATGAACAATGTAAGAAACACTAAAAAGGCATAAATAATTACTGAAAATGCATCTGCTTTGGCAGCAATCACATTCCATGTCACCGCCAGTGCTGACTTCTGTAGTCTGGAAACACAGGCTCGCCATTCAGTTCTCCTCAAAAGCCAGTTATGGTCTCTTCTCAGGAATTCATTTCTTAACACTTCTTTATTTTCCAAAGGGAAAAGTTAGACAGTTTTCAATGTAAAGCAGTACTTTTAGACATTTCTTTCAGTCTTTTCACTATTTCTCTCAAGCCATCAAATTTAATAGTTTGTCCGGCACTTGTTCTCCTCTCATAATCTTAAAAAAAAAAGACAACTAAAATGTTTCTATGTATAATAAGGAAAGATTAGACCAGATGACCTTCATGGCTCCTTCCAGATATTGATAGTATAATCCTCTTTAAACAGTTGAGATCTTGAATAGGGTCAGAGATTTAGAGCTGAAAATGGTCTTAGAGGTCATGTCTTTCTAGAAGAATCAGAGACTGAGAGTAACTGACTCATCCAAATCAGATAGACTGGAATGGTAGGGTCAGGATTTCAAGCTAAGTACTCTGATGCCAAATCCAGTCCTCTGGTCCATGCTTCTTCCATATTTGTGCACATTGTGAACATTCTTCCTTTTTGTTTAAAAGACACAAATTTTAAGTCTTGAGGAGCCATCAGTAGACTCTGGTTGTCTTTGCCTCAGCCAAGGAAATAAGTCATGATTTTTTTGGGGGGGGGTGGGGTGGGTGGTTGGAGCCAAGAGACAGGGTAGGAGGGCATTTGGTTAGTTTATGAATTTGCATCATAGAGGTTAACACAACGTGTGTAAGGCAAAGGAAGAGGAGAGAAATCATGAGTTTTTTGCCCAGAGCAGCACATATAGGACTAAGTCAAGGCAGGGTTCAAGCCTTGGCTTCCTTCAAGACTCAGTTCAAATCCCACTTTCTGCAGAAGGATTTTTTTTGTCCTCTCCCTCTTCTCTCCCCACCATACAAAGAAGTGCCACCTCAGCCTCTGAGATTATCTTCATTTATATCCAATTTAGTTATATATTGCATCTCCCATCAGAAGGGGTGCTCCTTTAGAGTAGAGATTGTATGTCTAGCAATTAGCACAGTGCCCATTGCTCAGTAAACTCTTAATATGTGTTTTTTGACTGTTGACTCACAAACACATTTGTATATGAATAGGGCCATTCATGCATAGATTTCTTTGAAAAATAATAAAAACTGGGGCAGCTATGTGGTGCAGTGAATAGAACACCAACCCTGGAGGACCTGAGTTCAAATCTAGCCTCAGACACTTGACCCTTAACTAGCTGTGTGGCCTCGGGCAAGTCACTTAAGCCCAAATGCCTTGCCTATCCCCCTCAAAAAAACAAAACAAAACAAAATAGTGTGTGAATTAGCCATTCAGCCTCCTGTACAGTTTTTCCCTCTTTTCTTCTTCATTTCTTGAAATGTACCTAATGGTGTATGACTGTTGGATTTATATTCAAAACTAAAAAATTTAAGAAGAAAAGATTTATTGCAGTAAAAAAATGAAGCACTAGTTATGTCCTACATAGTTCAAATAACAGTCTATTTGTTGAGAAATTCTCCTAACTGTCATTTGTAAATGCTTTAAGGCAGAGGAAACCACAGTGAAATGGAAATGTGTTAGGGGGAAGTGGGCAGACAGAATAGGGTGGGACTCCGGTGGGGGGGGAACTCTACTGTAGAGCACATTGATCCCCTGTCTTGGCAAAGTGTGAGAAAGGAGACTTGAAGCCTGTGAGACCCTTGGACAACTGGTGGAGAGGACAGGTGAGTGCCCTGGTGGGTTTTCACAAATGACTCTAGCAAAAGCTGAAACTTAGGGAAGATGAAGGTAGGAAAGATCCAATGGGAGCCCTGTGGGAGAAGGAGTATTCATAACTTTGGTTTGAGGGAGGTCTTCAGTCAGTTCTCTCTCCTGGGATCACAAGACAGAGCAGGTTTGGTCTCAGGAGCATAAATGATAAAGAATCTTTTTGACTGAGGCAGAAACATGAGAGTATCATAATTCTTCTAGAAAGCTCTTTCCTGGTCTGACCTAGGCTAAGATCTTCTGAAAGGAACAGCTTTATGGTGGGTAGCCCCTGGTGCCTCACAAACACTTTTATCTCAGTGGCAGCCAGAAGGAGTCTCCAGGTCTGTTCTGGATTTGGAGACAAGAGCAATGGACTAGTTCCCTCTTGGGCCTTCTGCCCTGAATTTCTCAACCCAAAATCCATTATTTGACTCTCAGGTACAACCAGGGTTTCTTGACTTGGAGAAAAATATTTTGTATCAGTGCCCTGATAAGATGGACGATGGTGGTAGTAGAAACTCTCCCTTCCTTTGGTGACAGTCATTCCCACATTTCATTTTGCAGATAGAATTAGGCTGAAGAAGTGAGAGGTATCTTAGGGAAAGAGAGAGTGGGAGGAGACATTGGTAGTCACAGCATAAGAACCTCGCTCTCCACTATTAAGATTTTACTATCCTTTAAAGTGCATATCAAGTTCTTCTACCTCCTGGCTGAAGCCTGGTCCTGTGGTCACTGAGGGCTTTTCTGACCTCCTAGAGCAGCCCCTTCCACTAGACCTCTCCAGAAGTAGCTTAGATGGCTTCCTTTTAAGGTTCTCCTTGTTAGTCCATCCATTCTCCCAAGTCAGAATAAGTTGTGGGAGATAGTTACAATCAGAGACAAACATTTATTGAGTACCTACTGTGTGCTAAGCATGGGGATACAAATAATAAAAAGAAAGATGGTCCCTGCCCACAAGGAAAAGACAATATGCAAAAGGAAGCTGAAAAGGGGGAGGGGGAGGCTGTCAGAAGGTACCTGGTGAAGGGGCATGGTGTTCATAGAGTCAAAACCTAACAGATCAACTGATGGAAAATGGAGAAGTTATCTGGAAATGTCAGAGCCTCTATAAATATCAGGAAGGTTTTGGGAGGAGTTTATTGCTCTACTCGCCATCCCTCCAATCATAGGAGAAAGGCATCTGGGGGAGCTGAGCAGGTGTTGAGTATCAAAACTAGATCACACTCCATGATGATGAGACTTCAGGCAATGAGCAATTGATGGAAAATGATGAGATGAGGGACCTGTCTTCTTCTTCCCCTTTCCCCATGGCATAATTGAGGCCATAGTAGATTATCAGCAAGGGATTTGGGGAGTAGAATAATCATAGCAGAACGAGCTCCTGGAAACTGGCCAAACCCGTTTTCCCATATTTATTTCTCCCATTTCATACCCATCCTTTCCCCATAGTGAATCTTGCTAGACTTAAAGTGTTGCTGAGAAAAGTCTATCTTCTCTCTGCTTAGGAAGAAAGGTCTAAGTTGTGAGTTCTGTGGTGTCTTTGCCTCTGGCATAAGGAGAAATTACAATTATAAAATGGATCTTTTTCACGGTCGGATTTGTAAAAACTTGTTTCTTACAGCCACCAATTGTCTGGCTCATTCAATCAGTTCACCTTCAATCAATCTACCAATTAATAAGAAATTTATTAAGTACCTAGTAGGTGTTTGGCCCCTTTCTAGATATCCCAAGTGAGGAAACAAATCCAAAAGGGAGACAGTCTCAGTTTTACTGTAGGGTCCAAGACATATAACCAAGTAGTGGCAAGGGAAGAGTGCTTTGGTTTAGGAGTCATAGGGGCTGTGAGTATAGAGTCCTTTTCAGGATCAATTTGATCTTTGTTCCCTGGGGATAAATGAAGAGAGAGAATGGGGAAGGCATGCACGAGATGTCTTCCATATGGCAAGATGTCTTTGCTGCCCAGGTGCTAGTGTCCTGGTAGATGTCTAGACATCTGGATCAGATAGAAACAATAGGATGACATGAGGATTCACTCAACTTTCAGTTCAGGCATCTTCAGTCAAAGGGTGGGGGTTCCCAAAGTTGAACGGATTCGCTTTTTATCCACACTTTCCATGACCTTGAGGATGGTGTTCCAGGTCTCTGGAGAACCTAGGACTGACTCAGAGGGGACAGATATTCACATAGTGCCAATCAGTCTCCCACCACACATGGCATTTGATTGATGGCCACAGCCCCCTTTTCTTGTACATGTGTCTTTGGTCACACCCAGGACTGGAATAGATAGTGTGTTTGGATCCATAGCCATAAGCCTACACTCACAATTTAAAAAATAAATGTTCAGGATTGCTCTCTTCCCCTGGGAAGGGCATGACACTTTGCCTTTGATTTCACTCTCTTTCAAGGCTTTTCATTTTATCCTTTGAATAACCTAAACTTTCTCCAGGATAGCCATTCCCAATCCCTTTCATAAACCCAAATATGGCATGGTCTCTTGGCTCTTTAACATTGTAGATACCCTTCTCTCCATGCTCTCTAGCTTATCAATTCTGTTCCTATGATATAATCCTATGAATGCAATATCCAGTTACGGTCTGATCAGGAAAGAAGACTATGTCACTCTCTAGTCCATTATTCCAGACACCATACCTCTCTTATTGTGGCCTAAGATTGCATTATCTTCTTTTGGATATCATTTCCTCAACCTTTTTTGAGTGATGAATGAGAGGAATTCCTGAGCCCCTGTGTCATATGACTTTCTCTTCTCTTTTTACAGCTTCACAACTGACCTCACAATTGACATGGAGTCCCAGGCTACTACAAAGGGAATGTTTCCATCCGTTCCTCAGACAGGCCCCATTTCCATCCCACAGAGGGCAATGGTACAGTCATTTCAGTGGAAAGCACCCTTGCAGAAATTCCTGAGAGGGGAGCCCAAGGCACTGGGGGTGAGTTGGGGCTCCCACATCCTTGGGAGAGCAGATTCATAGTTTCTAAGTGGGAGAGACAGGACTATAACTCTGAGAGCCAGAAGAAACTGGTTTTGCCTTTATTTTTGTGTGGGCAGAACTTAGTAGAGCATCTGACACATGGTATATGTGTATTAAATGCTTGTTGAATGATTATCTGATCTTAAAAATCCTCATTATATTATGATACTGTGAGAACTTGATTGGATCTCAAAGGTCATCTAGTCCATCGTTGCTCATTATATAATTGAGGAAACTGAGGTCCTACTGGGTTTAGTGGCTTATCCAAGGAGGTAGCAAACCTGCAACATGAACCAAAGTAATTGACTACAGATCCTCATAAATCATGCTTAATCCTGTATAAAAGCCTCATTTTACAGATGAGTCAGCTGAAGATGTTCAGTAACTTGGTGGAACACAGTGGGTATTAAGGAACATCGCTCAGAATTTGAATATCTGTCTCCTATCTCAAAATTCCCTGCTATTTCCATTCTTTATATGGATTGCCTCAGCTGTTTGACCTTCTAATAGCTCAGCAGCTTTCCTGATGGGCTGCACATGAATTAGGCATGCAGTAAATATCTATTTTGTGTCCAGGAGGGCTACTTACATCTGTTTCCTGAATGGCTTGCTCTAAATCACTGATGAAGTTGGACTTAAGGAGGATTCAGGGCTTGAGCCCATCCCTGTGGCTCATGTTTAGGAGCCTTTTAGGTTGGATGGGGGTAGCTAGGGCAGGGAGAGGGAGGGAGATGAGTGAGATTATGTTTGGCTATAGATGTGGGGGAAGGGAACCAACATAATGTTGCCTCGGAGCTTCTCCCACTCCCTCTGTCTTCTGGGGACTGGCAGTAGAGTAGGGTGTCCCTAGGAAATTGCTACCTTTCTGCCCCACCCCTACCCATTTCCCTTCTGTAATGGCATCTGAATTGGCTAAGAGGGAAGATGGCAGAAAGAAAAGAGGAACTTGGGGAGAGGGAGAGAAAAAAGAAAACATTTCAGAACTGTCGTGATCTCAATCCCTGATGTGCCCTACGTGTACATGGACATAATTTCTGAGATTATGTGTTTGTCTTGATCATCTTTCTGGGATCATGGGTAAGAGTGTTCTGGTAAATATTTAACAAACGGTTTTCTGAAAAAAGTCATCAGCTTGACACACATGGTTAATCTGCACAGTCAGTATGTTCTCCATCAATTTCTTAAATCTAGAAATCAACCAAAGAATAGACCAAGTAGTGATTTTTTCAAGTTTTTCCCAATTTCTGAGGTATAAATAAACATACTGAAATTTTAATACTTGTATCTCTTCTGAGTCATTTAGAGTTTGCTTCAGCATCATCATTGACCATCAATAGATCAATGTGTGGAAGACCAATGCATCATTTTAACCCAATCTGTGATCATGATAGAAATGGCACTAATCCAGGGGTGGGGAACCTTTGACCTCAAGGCTACATGTGGCCTTCTAGGTCCTCAGATGCAGCCTTTTGACCGAGTCCAAGTTTTACAGAATAAGTTCTTTTATTAAGGGGATTTGGTCTGTGAAATTTGGATTCAGTCAAAGAGCCACACTTGAAGACCTAGAGGGCCACATATGGTTTTGCGGCCACCTCTGCACTAATCACTTAAAGTTATTTCAGTAAGTATAGTTTCTGATTTATCCTCTACATGGAGGGATGGGGAAAGGGCAAACTTACTTCCAGGGATGAGTAGCCCATGAGCTATAGAGAATGGCTATCCAGGCATGTGTAGTCACACCAGTTTTCCAGATAGCATTCACCTTCCTAAACTCACCAAGAATGTCCCTAGGGTTTTCCAAGGGGCCTGTCTTTCCCTTGGTTTTGGATCAAACCTGTGATTTAATTGGTGTAAGGTGCTCTCAGAAAGAAAATTTGCTGTATCAAGGAAAATTAAGATGTAATTTGTAGCATATTCCTCTCGAAGGACTTAGGAGTTTGGGAAGGGGATACTAGGGGGCAAAGTGACTTGGCAAGGGTGATACTACAATATGTGAAAGAGGCAGAATCATAGAATTATTGGCTGATTGATCTAGAAGTGGGACTTTGGGATAACGGCGTCCAATGCTCTCCTTTTCCAGATGAGGAAACTGTAGCCCAGAGAGCATAAGGATTTGTTAAGGATGTCACAGCCTGTCTGTGTCAGAAGCAGATCTCTAATCCAGGTCCCTATGACTCCTGGAGCTACTGTTTTTCTACTATGTAACACTGCTTCTGATCTTATCCTTATTAAGAGTGATCACTCAACTTTGTAAAAACTTAATTTGATGAATATTCTTGGTGTACTTTTTTGGGAAATGAAATTAAGTTTGTAACATTTCAGTTATTTAATTACTAGTTTTCTCAATCCGGCCCTATCATTTCATTGTAGTGGGGAACTTTTGGTGAGGAGATTTCCCTTAACATTATAAATACAGGTACAACTCTATCACTTATAATTTTAGGAAGTTATCAGGGACATGAAGAAGTCAAATTATATGTCTGGCATCACCTGACATGGTGTAATATCAGCATATGTAAGGGGTAGGCCTTGGAACCAATTCTTGCTGAGCCTTTATTGAGCTTTCTACTGAACCTACCTCTCATGCACTCATGTGATCATAAGATTTTAGAGATGTAAGAGATCTTAGAGACTTTCAGTCCAGAAACAGAGAGCCATAGTAATAAAGGACTTGCCCCAAATTTTAGAGGTTATAAGTAGTAGTGCTGGGGGGGGGGGGGCGGTCAATCCTAATTCCTCTGATTTGAAATACTAAGCAATCATTCAATTAACCAATGAATAAAGTTTTAATTGAGTGCTAACTACATTCCAGGTGTTATGGGCTCTTTCCATAGCCCATGGCAGTTCTGGAAAGTTAGGTGTTTGGGGAAGGCTCCATGGGCCTCCATGTTTGGAGAGAAGTGAATTGGTCTTTGCTGTATCTTCTTACATGAATCTCTTTCCCTTCTAGACTGTCCAAATCATGATTGCCCTGATGAACCTCAGTATAGGACTGATTGTCGTTTTGCATCTTCCAAATAATTTTGGGCAGAGATATTTTCTGTGGTCCACTGGCTACGTATTCTGGGGATCAGCATTTGTGAGTGGAGTTATTGAAACTATTTCTGAAATGTATTCTTCCTCTTTGTCCCCTGGACACAGGAGGCAACCTGGTCCCAATAACATTTGCCTCTACTTCCATTGGGGGTAGAGGGAAGGATTGATACACACTCACACACACACCTAGGGAGGGGTATATATATATATATATATATATATATATATATATATAAATGATAGGGTTAATATATGTATTACATATACACACATGTGGGTGCTAGGGAAAGAGCATATTATCAGAATTAATATTTTGTTGCAAAGAATTATATGCAGAACAGTGTGTTTTTAGCAATATCTAATGAATAGTAACAGGGATTTTTTGGTCATAGGAACCTAGCCCCCTATTTCTCATGGGTTCAATGTATCAACATTCACATTTTTGACTTTCACATTGTTTTCTAGGAACATTACCGCTGCAAAAATTGAGGATTGACTGTGTGTGTATACACACACATACATATGCAGACACACATATACGTACACATATGTGTATATATATATATATACATATACATTCATGTATATGTATATGTATATATAGGTGTGCATGTAGTCTTTTCATCTCTCATATTTGTGTCTCTGTGTAAGGGTGAGAAAGAATGAGGCAAAATTGATTAAAATCTGAATTATGGAATCTTTTAAGTAAAGTATATATATTATTTTCAATAGTATAGAGTAAAAAGCTGGGAGAGCGTAGAAAAATCCCTTAAGGGCCCTGCTTTAATGAATATGTGAGGTGTTGTTCCTTTATCACATAATTATGTTGATTGTCAGAAAAGATAGAAAAGGAACTTGTATAACATAAAAATATGTGTGCATATAACATATATATGTACATGCATATATGTGTATATATATATACACACACACACACACACACACACACACACACACACACACACACACATACACACACACGTATACATCCAAAATAAAGCCTACTACAGTTCATCATGGTGCCTAGACTTGGGACAGTGCCAGCAGTCAATCATCCAATAAACAAGGAATCTCAAATGCCTCCTATGGCCCATGCGCCTTGCTTGAGGCAACGAGGAGGGAAGAACAAACCTGTCTCCAATCCCTCTTGCACATAAAAGTAAATACAGAATAGATGCACAGTAAAGGCTTTGGACCTTCGGGGGGCAGCAGTAGTTGGGTGGCATAGGAAAAGCCTTATGTAGTCTTTTTGAGCTAGATCTTGGGGTAAATCTTTTGTTTTGGGGGCTTTTTAGAGGGAGAAGGTAGGGCAATTGGGGTTAAGTGACTTGCCTAAGGTCACATGGCTAGTAAGTGTTAAGTGTCTGAGGTGGGATTTGAACTCAGGTCCTCCTGACTTCAAGGCGGGTGCTCTCTTCACTGTACCATCTGGCTTCCCTTTTTTGGGGGTAAATCTTGAAGGAAATGAGGGAATCTAGGATTATGCATTATTTCCTGATCTAATATTCTATGGTTAGACTAGGAAGGATGAGGAATATTAAAGAATGAAATTATAAAATAGAGAAAGAATCCTAAATAAGAGAAAAAGTAAGAGTTATGTAAAGAATTCAGTGTCTGGGAATTTTGGCTTTTTAAAAAAAATACACAAGCAAATGAATACAGGGCTAGGTGATGCAAGTTGAGGACAAAAAATCCCCACTAAATTACCAGGAGGGTCCAATATGAATAGGGTCAGGAACACCAATGCCCAGATGAGCTGAGGGGGTGGTAACTGCAAAGAACAAGCTTTATTTGTGAAGAGGAAGATCAGCAAATGGGAAACACTTCATCTCACGATGGTCTTTGGATTATAGTGGGTAAATGGCCATTAGAGAGGTGTTGTCCAAGAAAAGTAATTTGATGATAAGATTGCAATCATGTACCCTTGATCACTTCACATTACTAGGTCCAGATCAAGTCCACTCTCACAATACACAACAGAATATGCAGAATTGATTGTAGACCTATATCAATAATAATTTTGAAAGAACGATGGAGAATAGGAGAAGTTCTTTAGGACTAAAAATGGCCTTTTTCTTGGTCATCAAGAAAGGGAAGACAATGTGGTCTTTAAATTATAAATTAGTGAGTTTGTGTTCAATTCTGGGAAAATTCTAGAATGTATCACCCACAATAGGTCAGTTTTTGTCTAGAAAGGCAAGTTATCACTACAAAGAGACAGTAAGGCTTCACTTAGTTCAAGCCAAGGGAGACAAGCCTTGTTTTCTTTTTTACTTCTGAGGGATGGGGGAACCAGGTTTTGGTGACTGGTTGGGCAAGGGTGAGCACATCAGGCAAAGAAGTGAAGGTTTTAAAGTATTGATGTTTGTTCACAGTTCATCATCTCTGGCTCCCTCTCCATTGCTGCAGAAAACAGAACCACAAGTACTTTGGTGAGTGGCATTTTCTTTTTCTGTGCAGCACAAGAAGAAGACATTTTTAATTTCTTGGAATGGGAAGGGGGAAATGGAAAGATCCTTAAGAACAGCCTCAGCAGCCCCCCAGCTTGGCTATAGCAAACTTGACTGACCCAAATGCCATGTGACTGAGCTTATAACCTGGGGTCATGGAGGGTGTGAGTCACTATTGGGTGCTTCCCTATTATTAAGATTACTGCCAGGAAAAATAGAAAAAATCTCTCTACTTTTCAGTTCCCTTAATCTCCTCAATTATCTTATATAAAGAAATGATCCTCATTCACATGTTGCTTTGCCAAGTAGAATGTAAGGACTTTGGGAACTGACTAGTTTTTCACATGGTCCTTGTATTTCCAGCACCTCGCATAGTGTCTTTCTTGTGCATCTTGCTCTTGTTGCTGTTAGAGTCACTCTTGTATCTTGAACAAGACTGGACACATGATAGCATTTCCATAACCATGTGTTAAGGGGTTGACTTTTTGATGGATTCTTACTTGCTTTCAGGTCCAAAGCAGCCTGGCAATGAATATCGTCAGCTTAGTGGTGGCTGGACTAGGAATTACCTTTTACTCAATCCACTTGATCTTCGTCATTGATTCATACTATTTTTGTTACCGAAAAAGTTCCTATGATTACTGTAATTCTGCTGAATCTGTCACAGTGGTGAGTACTTCCCGTTTGGAATGGGTAACCTTTCCAGGTCAGGGCAGAGACACCAAGTCAGGACGCTTTGAAAAGAGACAGGTTGCCTGTGTTGAGAAACAAGAGGAAATTCCATAGTTTTTCTGGTCTTGTTCTGGTGGTCTGAGTCAGAAATCTGAATTCCGAGAAATCCAAAGGATCAAAAACAGTTGATCTTTTCATTCAGTTCAGTTCACTTTCATTCAATTAAGTTGAAGAAAATAAGTATCCCACGATACTGTTCTCAGTATATGTGAGGCAATGTATTATGTACTATAGATGGAAAGATAAAAAAATGCCACAGTTCTCACTATCAAGGAACCTGACTGTTTAATTTGTGGAGGGAAGAACCAGTATGGGAAAAAAGAGTTCTCTGATACAAAAGGCTGAGGTAATTGTCAAGGAGAGCTTCAGGAAATGTTTGAGGAGAATGATTTAATTTGCAATGTGGAGGGGGTGATGAGTCAAGAATGTGTTTAAGATGTCAACTGAGATGGTCTTTGAAGGAAGTGTTGAACTTCTAAAGTAAAGGTGAAGGTATACCATAGCCTATCCCTGGCCTGAGGTCAGTGTGAGCAATGCCATTGAAGAGGGAAAGAGCAGGGCAATGCTTGGGGATAGAGTATGTAAGGCTCACTTGGTTGGAGAGCAGAATAGAGGAATGACTATAGCTGAACCTAGAGATTAGGAACAAGCTTAGAACGCCTGAGTTCCTCTAACAGATGTCATTGTTCACCTATACCTTAGTGAATTAACTTTTAAATGCACACCTAGGATTGGATCTTTGATTGGATACTGCACACATCTTAGGGGACTGTGGGACCTCAAGGAATAGCTGGCGACTGATTGAACAATCTGAAAGCCACCAAATCTGCAAGGAAAACAACCATAGAAATCAAACCTTGGACAATCAATCAATCAACATTTATTATCTTGGAGAGGAGACATAATTCTGTCTTCTAGAGAATTTGAGGTCTTTTTAATGAAATGAATCTGAACTGAATGCCTATGATGGGGCCAGATGGATGCTGGGATGGGTTGTGGATGGGGTGGAACACAAGGGATGAAGATCTGAGTGACCATAGACAGGTCACTTTGTATTTCTTAGCCTTCACTTCCTAATGTCCAAGATGGGGATGATCTTCTTTGTACCATATACCTCAGGATTATTGCAAGGGAAAGGCTATGTGGATCTTAAAGTGCCATTGGAATGTGCCTTATTACTATTATTTTTTAAATAATAACAATAATAATAGTTTGTACATCACTTTCCTGTTTGCCAGGTGCTTTAGCGTTTTTGTTTTGTCTCAGGACAATCCTTCACCTCCCATCTTGGCCTCCTCAGTGCTCTCCTTTACCTTATTTCTTACTGAGTTGTTAGAGGTGGGGCCTTGTGTTTACCCCTCACCACTCTCTGTTTGGCCCTTCTCTCCAGGCAAGCAATATATTCATGCTGATCCTAAGTATTTTACAAGTTGCCATCTCCCTGACCCTCTCAGTATTTGGCTGCATGCCATTCTGCTGTGTCCAGAGTGGGGTGAGTAGTTGATGCTGTGTGGTGACTGTTACTTTGGGGAAACCGTGCCACAGGGACTCTCCCGGGAGGATCAGTCAGCAGGTCAAATCAGGTACTAGGGAGAGGACAAGTTGTTTTTGGAGAGGACAGCTAGGGACTTGGGTGTCTCTGTCATCATACTCTTAAGCAGGGGTGGGGAGTTTGCAGCCTAGAGACCACATGTGGCCTTCGGGGTCTTTGGGTGCAGTCTTTTGATTGTGTCCAACTTTTACAGAACAAATCATTTATTAAGGGGATTTGTTCTGTGAAGTTTGGATTCAGTCAAAGGGCTGCACTTGAAGACCTAGAGGGCCACATGTGGCCACTAGGCCGCAGGTTTCCTGCCCCTGATCTTAAGCATCATATCCAGTATCAGAGACAAACCAAGCCCTGAGATTACAAGTGAGGGCATATTAGGAAGTCCCAGGCACAAAGAAATGTGAATCTATGAGCAGATCCTTCTAATCTTTCTCCCAAACTGCCATCACTCCCTCAAAACTCCACCATTCACCTCACAAATATTTGGGCTCTATATTCCTATTACAAATAAAAGAGTAAGGGGAATATCTTGTCTGTCCCACTTTGGCTCCACAAAACAAGGAAGTACTGCTGTGGTGAATTAGATAATCTCATGGAATAGTCTCTCTCTCTCTTTCTCTCTCTCTCTCTCTCTCTCTCTCTGACATGGCATCTTCCTTGAAAGGATATGGGGCACATCCATTGACAATCTACTTAAGAGGACTAGAGAGGGAGTGGACACCTACTGGGGCATGACAAAATATACGCCACTTAGGTTAAGGGTATCTCTTTAAGTCTCATTAATTGGGGATGGCTTGACATGGCTTTCCCTAGGTTATAGTGATACCTTTGTGTTTAGCCTAAATGAAGTAAGTGGTTACGTGGTTAGTCTTCCAAAAAAATCTTTTAACCTTTTAGGGCAAGTTTCAGAAAGTAGTATAGCTAAGAATGAACCTAGAGAAAGATTGAGATGGCCTGAGTGCAAGGATGCCAGAAAACAGAAAGGAGAGGGGAAGAAAAGAGGGCAGTGGGGAGGAGGAGTGAGAATGAATAGGAAGAAGTAGATGTGAGAAGTTGGCCAGCCAGGTCTTCCCACTGCCATCCTTCTTGTCCTCATTAACCAGGGCTAACTCTCCATGGAAGGGTGATGTCACTAGAATTTTTCTGCCCCAATATTCTCTGCAGCTCCATTTCTGCATCCTCAAGTGACTCCTACATGGGATTTTTATTGGCTTTACAGGTCACCATCTTCATGCCTCCCCCTTACTGTGTGCCAGAGGACTCTGCTGCAAAAGCCTGCGAAGGAGGGACCACACTTCAGAGCCCAGTTGCTGACACAACTTCATTGCCAGGAAGCCATCCTGACAGTTTCAAATAGAAAACTTGCTTCCCTTTCCCTTCATGACCATTTCTTAATGAAAGAGAGAGCAAATCCACTATATTTTCCCAGAATTCTTTATTAATAGTCACTTTCAGCATTGGTCACAGACTCCTAATTTCCTCTTTCCCATTTGTCACAATAGTTCTCTAATAATCTCAATGTTTGCTTACAATAGCATCCGCAAAAACATCAGTGAATCAGATTTTTCTTTGACTAGCCAATAAATGTAGCCTACCTCAGTCAGCCTGTGGATGCTGGGATACAAGGTTCCTAGCAAATGACATGGGAGTAAGAAGGGGTAGAGATAGTGGCACAAAATTGGATTCCCTGCTGTCCGCCATGAATGAGGATATTCAACCTTTGGAATCTTTGACTTCTTTCACCTGAGGGGACACTATGATTCTACCCCCAGTGATTTGGGCTCCATCATCTTTGTTCTTCAGTTTCTGTGGTTGCTCCTCTTGTACTCTTGACTCTTGAAGTGAATCCCTCTATCTCCATGTACTCCTGAAATTGCGGGGCAGGGCAAATACATTTTTGGCCAGTATTATAGGGTTGAACAGCGCTCTTTTCTGGGTCTCCTCCCAGTCTGTCTCTTGACATGTTAACTCATATTTCATCTCATTTTGTCAAACCCTCACACAACTCAGGGACGTATTGGAATATTCTCTCATTAGTTAATAAAATGGCAACTTTTTTTCATCAATCAATGTAACGTTAATGGAATTTAAGATCTTCCCCACTCATGAACAGTCCTCATAATTGTTACAATAGAGGGAGAGAACAGGAAGGCAAAAGGGAAAGAGTCAATCTTACTCTCACGGAATTTGGCTTAGGGAGGGAATGACATAAACTCTAAACTGGGCATCTTGCCACATAGAAGAGTTG
>CM053592.1:186404672-186427653 GCA_028646515.1 Pseudochirops corinnae
CATTTTTTCCTCCACTTCTCTTATTTGGTTTTCAAAATCCTTCTTAAGCTTCTCTATGGTCTATAACCCAGTTCATATTTTTCTTGGAAGCTTTTGGTGCAGGAGTTCTGACATTGTTGTCTTCTTCCTGTTCCATGCCTTGATCCTTTTTGTCCCCAAAAAAGGAATCTAAAGCTGGATTGCTGTGCTTGCTTTGCTTCATTTGCTTGCTCATGTTGCCACTCAATTACTTGGCTTTTGAACTTTTTGCCACAGTAGAACTTTGCTTCCAGAGAAGAAAGCTTTGTCCCAAATCAGTGCAGTTTTCACAGCTGCTGGAGCTATTAGTTGGGTACCCTCTCTGAAACCTCCACAGGCTCTGGCACCTGGTCACACACCCCAGGACCTCCACCCAAGACAGCAACCCAGATCCAAGCAGGTTAAAGCAAGAGAGATTACCCCTCAGAATGGTCATTTGGTCCCCCTGTGATCTGCAGGCCAGGAGCTCTGAAGCTCTGAAGCCACTGCACCTGAGATGCTTCTCCCATCTGGGGGCAGAGACAGGACCACACTCACGGTCTCCCTGTTCCCAAAGTCTACAATGACCTTTTACTTTGCCTTTGGCATTTATAGATTGATAATTCTGGAGATGGCCAGAGCTTACAGATTTTTTTTATAGGTATTTGAGGTGGGTATGGGGGGAGCACATGAGTTTTCCTGCTTCCATGCCACCATATTCACTAATTTCTAATTAGGCACTGAGTCACGAGGGTTCTGATGCCTTCTGGCTCTGAGAAGTATATATGAACTCTGAGTTGTTATTTTGCTTTGGGGGCTCACTTATGAGAAGAATCTTGTGATTGTCTGGTCGAGATTCTGAGTGGCTGTAGGTTCAGAGCTCCCTGACTGCTCAGATGTAAAGGCTCTCTTGATCCAGGTATGTATGTAAAGTGTATAGCTGATTCAAGCAGAGTACTGTCTGTTGGTCTATATTTCTCTGCTTATATTTTCTCTCAAGTTCAGGGAGCGGATTTTCCCTGAACTAATGAATGTAACTAAAAAAGATTGTTGTCCCCTTAAATAGCTATCATTCCTAGTAAAGCAGATCTAAGAACCTGGGCTAGCAGCCATCCTGGGGATGCCAGTGCAGTTGCTGCTACAATCAGTTGTTTCAAACCCTCATCCTATTCCATTCAATGTTACTTACTGAGTAAACAGAAGAAATCTCCTTTCCCTGTATTAGTAAGGAGGAGAAATCGATGTTAATTGATGGGAGCACAAAGAGGTCTCAAAAAGACAGTAGGGGAATACAGAGAATGTTAGCTATTCCTCCTGGTGCTGTGGGGGTAAAGGGAAGTAATACTGAGCAGAGTCACCAACCTTGGAGAGAGGGTCAAGAGAGGTTATCTTGAAGAGAAAACCAGGATTCAAGGAACACTAGAAAATGGAAGCAGTGTGAGAAAAGCTCTAGAATAAAGGGGGTTTGGTGAACAGAGGGTTCTAGAGGTCACAGTGGAAAGGGAGGGGAGAAACACATTAGAACTCTGGATGGAGAAGGCTGACTTGGGTACAGATGAAGGTGTGTGGGGGACTAAAAGGTGAAGGGTTTTTGTTTTTGTTTTGCCTAAGCAGAAAACAGCTTCGAGTCACAGGGATTAGAGAAGCAGGAAATAGGAATTTGTAAGGAATAGTGCTTGGGGACCTCCAAGTGTACAGCTGAGAAGGACATTACAATTCCAAGGTCAGATTAAAAGATAAGTGACTCTGAAGATTCCCTTTCTGAGGAGAAATTGACCTTCTCCTCCAACACCTGCTTACATTGGCAGAGCAAGGGAGTGGATGGTTTGTTTGATAGGAAACTTGTGAACCGCTAAAATCATCAACATATGTAACCTGAATCATCCCTTTGTGCAGGCTACAATTTTCCAGGCCAGTGAGATCAGAAGAGGAGCAAGGCCCAGTCTCTGGCTTTATATGGATATAGAGAGAAGCGGCCAAATCTTGGCTGCTTGGCAGCTGTTCCCCCTCCCTTTTCTCTGATCACTCTGATCTTGGGCAGTCTACTACTGATCTCCCATTATTCTGGGGAATGAGTATCCAAAGAGAGGGGCTGTCCACCTAAGCAAGAAGGCAAGCTTCCCCAGGAGAGTGCAGTGATAGGTATAGGACTCTGAGAAACGACATCCTAAGATCAAGCAAGGTTGAGAAAAGAGACATTTACACCTCCCTGGCTTATCCACCATTTGATTCAGATACTCTAATCAAATGCCAGTATCTCTGAGCTAAGTTTGTCTCAAAGTTGTGGACAGAAGCAATCACTAGCATCTTTGTCCTTCACATTAGCTCCGGTTGGTCTGGATTTCCATGCCTGGGTTATTTCCCTGTAGCTCGGTTGGTTATTGACTAGATCCTACCACTCAGTTTATACTGGAGGCTATGAATGCATGAGATCTAAGGCTCCTGTTTCCATTTCTTGCTCCTTGTTTTAGCTTAGAGCATCCCCATTGCTCTACCTGTTTCAAGTGACTGGTTTTAGGATGAGGCAGTGGAAGAGAAAGCCCAACTGGGCCCCAACAGAATGTTCCCTGCCTTTTCTCTTTCTCAACCTGAGTTCAGACGCATAACAATGCTTTAAGATCATTCCCATTTCTTCTCAAGTGAGGCTTTTCCTGGGAATTATTGCCCAAATTCACAGGAGGTAGAGGACAACTAGGTGGCACAGTGGATAGAGTGTTGGGCCTGGAGCCAGCAAGACCTCAGTTCAAATCTGGCCTCAGACATTTACTAGCTGTGTGACCCTGGGCAAGCCACTTAGCCCTGTTTGCCTTAGTCATCTCATCTGTCAAATGAACTGGAGAAAGAAATGGCAAACCACTCCAGTATCTTTGTCAAGAAACCCCTCAAATGGGGTGATGAAGAGTCACATATAATAATAACACAATAACACAACAGCGACAGCAGCAACAACAACAGGAGGTAAAGGGCCTTGCATGCTATCAGAGCGTCAGCCGATCTGCAGGAAGGTTTCAGTAATGGGAAGGGTGAAGAGAACAGGATGTGGGAGTTCAAGAACTTCTGTTTCCTCCTTCTGTCCCTAGTTCATCGTCTTGGAATCCCTTTTCACTGAAGCAGAGAACAGAACTCCGAAGGGCTGGGGGAGTGGCAGCTTTTTTCTCCGAAGTTCAAAAAAGAGGAAGGAATTTACTATTCATTTCCTGCACCTTGAAAGAGGAAGGAAAAGGAGGGAGGGATCCTCTGGCCAAAGCAGCAGAAATCTTGGGCTTGGCAATGGGGCATTTCGTTACTTATGTTTGTTTCCTAATCAGTCATTCTCAGCATTGGCTGTGTGGTCAAGCAAGCATGGATCTGATGTACTCAGGCTACCCCTAGATACTGATGGATTTTAACATTGTCCAAACATCCTTTCCTAGGTCATAGGGCATGCCAGGCATGGTCGTTTTAATGGGTCCCTAGCCCAGGAATCCCTCTGTGACAGTAACACTCAGAAATGGTTATTGAATATCAGAACGACCTCAAAAGCCAGAATATCTCTGCCTCCCCTTTTCCAAGTAAAGGGTTGTCACTACTCATCTTCACTGAAGCCCCTTTACAACATTATCTTTATACCTAGTTAGTACTTACTAAATGCTTATTGATTTCAATTCAACATTCTGCTCTGCTTACTATTTTTTCCAAGAAGCAGCAGTGGAGAAGATACATTTTGTTTTCCTTTGTCGTCTGTTGCTGAGAAGAAAAAGAAAAGGAGAAGAGAGAAAGAAGGAGAGGAAAAGTAGGAAAAGGAGAGGAAAGACAGAAAAAAAGAAGAAGAAGAAGAGGATGCATCTTTGCATTATTATCTGTTATGCTGACAAATGGAGAAGAAGAATATGAATCCTGCCAAGAAACATAGTTGGGATGACTTATGTCAGTCTTGGGACAAGGGTCACTGATTTTTTTTCCTGAAAAGAATATAATTCTTCTTTAGTAGAAAGCATCTACTAAGTCTGAAACTAGAAGTGACAGATATCGTAACTCCCGTTGTGAAGCAAATCAAGTTTAGGAGAGAAGCTGCATTAAAACAAATGGATCATCATAGAAGCAGCCTGTTGAATCTACTTATACATCCGCAATGACATGCTTATTAACATTTTGGTCTAGCACAACATGCATCAGTTCAAATTAATAGTGGAACAATTGTTTGAACTCAGAAGATATTCTCATGAAGGTAACTCCCACCCCCTTTAAAAAAATGAACCGGTTCTGAAACAGAAATAGGATATTGAAGTCTACAGTTCCATTATTGTAGCTTGCCCTGGACTCATCAATTTTTTTCCTGTGTTTCTGACTACCCTAAGATTTGAAGTACGTGCCCACTTTCTGTGTGAACACTGTATGCATTGTTGGAACAGTGAGAACAATGGTGCTAAGTGGAATGTTATATAAGTATTACATGTTTGCTTTGCATTTTCAATAAATGTTTGAGTTCAATTGCATTTTAGTGACTCTTTGTTCACTGGTGGGTGCTCATGGACTCACTGTTAGTAGGAATTGTTATCCACAAATATGATTGTAGAGACCTTAGAGTAGAAAATTGTAGCAGCATCTCTTCTTTAGGAGAAATCTTTGCTTGCTATAACGACAGCAGGTTGAGGGAAATAAGCCACAGAAAAAGAAAGTTAAGTGCCTTTATAAGGTCCGTGGTGTGGAGGGAGCACTCAGAGGAAGCTAGTTTTTCATCCAAAAGATTTCATAACCTTTAACAATGCTAATATTGTAAAAAATAAATAAATCTATGGTACCAGTTAGATCGGTTAGATTGTGGGGAGCAGTCAGTGCTTCCTGGAGGAAGCAGGCTTGAAGTTTAGCATGCTCTATAATAGTTCCTCATTAATATTAGTTATTCAATATTGATTGATTAATTATGCAATGATTTTGCTACAAATCAGCATGGTCTTTAACATAATCATGCCATGGTGGCAGGGCTTTACAGCTTTTCTCATTTTGAAGCAATCTTGCCTTTCTGCTATAAATACGACTGGGTTATAATATATAATTGTTGTCATCTGTGGTTATGGTATAGGATAGCATTTAACATTTTTTCATTAAATATTCATTAGAGGTATTGGTTTACATTTTTGCTTCTGTTTTTAACTCTCCCTGATCAATGTTTTACATTGATTAGATGAAAAGAACAATTTGATAGGACAAATTCTTTCCCTATTTTTTCAAACAGTTGATGTAATTTGGAATTATATTTTTCTTTAAGTATTTTATAGAGTTTGCGTGTGAATCCAAATTTTTATTTTTCCCCATTTGGAGGACATTGATGGCCCACTTTCAACTGGTTTTTCCTCAGTGTTGTATTAATTAAAATTCTTTATTTCTTATTCTAGTCATCTGGAGACATTCCATATTTATATATGTATATGTATTTGTGAATATTAATCCAATTCAGTTAGACGATCGGTTTTTCTGGCATATTATTGGGCAAAATAATTTCTAATAATCTTAGTTCTTCATTTGTGAATTTATCATTTTCACTTTTTGATATTTTTCTTTATTTCAAAATCAAATCTGGTAATATTGTTTAAAAAACCTCTTAGTTTTGTTTATTTTTCTTTTACATTTTATTAACTGTTTCTTTGATATCTGAGATTTCTATTTTGGTGGTTGAGAAGATTTAAATTTGTTGACTTTCTATTTTTAATTGTGTTCCCCATTTATTTATCTGTTCTTTTTCTCTTTTATTCATGAAATTATTTAGAGATAAATATTTTGCCCTTGATACTTCTTCGCCTGCATCTCCCAAAACCTAATATTCTGTCTTATTGATATCGTTTTTGTAAGAGGGGATATTATGGTGTCTTGTTTTGCTCCCACAAGAGTTATTGGGAGGTAATCAGTAGCTGTGGGAAAGTCCATTTATCTTATTTTACTAAGACATGGGCCATCCTGGCTCCAGGGGGAACTAGAAAGATGGGGGCAGGACAAACAGTTGAGACCCTAGAGGTCATGCCCCTGTCACAGGTATTCTCATTACCATGCCTACATAATCTGCATAAAGAGGGAATGTAGGAAGATAAAGTGAAGAATTTGAGGAATTTGAACCAACCCTAACTCTAACAGGAAGGACAGAACTGTATCTTCTGTATCCTGCTTGATAAAACAAAAAATCAAAAGATAACTCCTGTTTAAGCATCACCAATGGGGCTTCCCAAGATGAATGAGTTGTCCCCTTTTTTAGTTTTCTAATTTTATTTTACTTTTAATATTTTCTCACCTTCATTCTTCTTTTTTACATTTTTATTTTTAGCTATAAATTCTCTCCCTCCCTCTAGCCCTGTTCATTGAGAATGCAAGAAATATGATGTTGTTATACTTACAAAGTCATTCTCACTCCTGCTTCTGTATCAGTGGGGGTGTTCCTAGTGAGCACACCACACATGCTTTCTCTAAAAGAGGCATAATAAATGCCCTCCTCTGCCCACTCTGTTTCTGAGTTCTTTCAGTGAGAGAGGGTTTACCCTGTTAAGGGGCATATCATGTGGATCTTCCTAAGGGCCCCAAGGAAAGCAGTGGATAACAGAAGCTCAACCAGGCTAACTCCCTGACCCTGCCTGGGAAGTCCTGTGATCCCCACAGCCATGGCAAGGGACATATCGTGTGGATCTTCTTGCGGGCACCCAGGGAAGCAATGGACAGTGGAAGCTCATTTGGGCTAACTCCCTGACCCTGGCTGGGAAGTCTTGTGATCCCCACAAACATGTTTCTCACATTATCATATATTTCTATAATTTCCTTTTTGACTTACTTATTGTTTAGAATTAAAATATTTGTTTCCAATTAATTTTAATTGATTTTTTTCAGTGGTACTTTATTGAATCTGATTCTGCCTATATGATAACTGCTGATATCAGGGTTCTGAGGGCAGACGTGTATTATCTCTTCTTATTAGAATGTAAATAGTTCAGCCTTGTTAAATCTCTTATGTTTGGTCACTCACATTACTCATTTTATATTTCTATTGACTTTTAATTTGCATTTTAAGTTTATACTCAACTGGTTTTTTCATCAGGAATTATTAAAAGTCCTCTATTTCATTAAAGATCACATTTAAAAAATCCTGTATTATTAATACTCAGGTTTTCTAGGTAAGTTATTCTGGGCTGCAAACTTATATAAGACAAAGCTTAATTTTTGAGTTGATACAAAGTAAGGAACTAAGTCTTTCACAGTTGATCATCATCATACTACCAAGGACTCGTGATGCAAAGTGCTGTCACCCCCAGAAAGAGGACTGATGAGCACTGAGTGAAGATTGGAGCAGATTTTGAAACTTTTCATATTTTTCCTTGCTGTTGAATTTTTTTCAACATGTTTAATGTGGAAATATATTTTGCATGACTTTGTAAGTATAATGACATCATATTTCTTGCATTCTCAATGGATAGGGCTAGAGGGACGGAGAGAATTTATAACTAAAATTGAAAATGTAAAAAAGAAGAATGAAGGTGAGAAAATATTAAAAATAAAATAAAATTAGAAAACTAAAAAAAGGGACAACTCATTTATCTCGGAAAGCCCCATTGGTGATGCTTAAACAGGAGTTATCTTTTGATTTTTTTTTTATCAAAATGGAAATGGGCATGTTTATAGCATCCTAAACTGAGGGCTAGGAAGGATTTTAGAGGCCAGTAAGGTCAAATATGTAATTATACAAACAAGCAAACTATGGTATGGAGAGGTTAAATATAGATATTAAACAGAGAAGAAAATTAAATTTTTCTAAAAAACATCTACGAAGTGCCTTAATATGTGTAAGGAGGAAGAATATAAAAGAACTTCATTGGTAACAAGTCTACCCAAGGAGAAGTATTCTGGACACATTCCTGGCCTTTAAGATGACTCCTATGCTCTCTAAAGCCAGTTCTGAGTGTTTCTGTGGCACCTATGGGAGTGCTCCAGTCTGGTATATCATTTGGAAAAGAAAGAATAACTAAACAATTCCAGTTTTAGCTTGTATCTGGGGGTATTTTGTCTCCTACCTTCATGCTTTTGTACAGATTTCCCCCTTATTCCTGGAAAATTTGGCAACATAGCACCCACTGGCAGGTGACTACCACTAAACAAGCTCTTGCCTGAGCCCTTGGTAATTTTTCTTCTTTCTTGTCTCTTTGTTCTTGATTATAGTTGAATGAATATTACAAAGGTGGATATATCCAGGCTGATAGGTAGTCTTGTTATTTTGAAGGTTAAGACATACTTGATAGTCAGAGATGAATGGATGTCAGGGAAACTGGTGGTATTGGTAGTGGAGGTTTTCTCTTGTAACTATCATAGTACTTTTGGAGTAGATAGCAACTTTCAAAATGAGAACTGAACAAAAATCTGCTTGCTTTGCCATCAGAATTTTGTGGACAGTACAGAGCACAGGTGAAATGCAAAATACCTGCTATTCATTGAATGATACAAACCTAGTAGTGGTATTTCTGGGTCAAAAGGTAAGCTCAGAGTCATTACCTTTTAGGCATAATTCCAAATTGTGCTCCAGAATGGTTGGACTAGTTCACAAAATTATTGACAATGCATTGAATACCTACTTTTTCATATCACCTCCAGCATTTATCATTTGCTTCTGCTGTCCCACTAGACAGTCTGACAAACATGACATGGCATCTTAAAGTTGTTTTAATTTGCATTCTCTAATCAATTATAATTTAGAGTAATTTTTCATGTGACTTTTGATAGCTTTGGTTTCCTCTTTTAAAGACTGCCTGTTGATATCCTTTGACCACATGTCAATTGGGGAATAGCTCTTATTTTTATAAATTTGTGTCAGCTCCTTGTATATCCAATACCTTCTTTTATTGAATATTCACCTTTTTTCATTGATGATAAGGCTCAGGTTTGTAGAGCATGTCATTTTGGGTTGAATCTTGATCTTTACTTTTAGAAATATCTTATTCCATACTTTTCTCTTGATTCTGGTAGGTGTATAATAATTTTCCATTATTCAGATTTCTACTACTTTATATTTGAATGTATTTGTTGCACATAAGATTTGCCATTGGTTGGTTAATTTAACCAGTGTGTATTCCAGATTCTGTAGCAGAGATATTTTTTGGAGGGGGTTTTGTTTTCTTATATGCTTTTTTTCTGGAAGAAATCTGCAGATGATTTTAGTTGTTATGTTTGTTTTGTTATCCAGAAGTCCTGGGCAGTTTTCTCATATTATTTCTTGTATTATGGTGTTAAGGTTTCTTGACTTACATTCTTTTAAGAGGCCTAATATCTTTGGATTATTTCTCTGAATTTTCATGTGTTTTGTTTGTATTGATCATTCATGATTCTTGTTTATGTTTATTACTTTTTGAATCTCCTAGATTGTTCTCCAGTCCAGTATACCAATATTACCAGTTCTTTCTTTTGGTTTGTTGGAGAGAATCCATATTGTGGACTTAAGTTTTTCTATTATCCTTATTTTTCCTGCTGGGCAGGCCACAACTCTTACCATTTGTTTCCATTTTACTCTAATTTCTCTCTTGAACCATTTGTGAACATCCTATTCTGGTTTCCTTATCTGACAATTCATAGGATTCAATGCCCCATCAAATGCTGACTCAGTTTCCTTTATCTTACGTTATTTATTTAGAGACATTTCCAGTTGGTTATATGCTTTGGTAGGCATGCTATCTTCTATTTTCTTGACTTCTCTATTGATTTATCTACTTATGTTTAAAGTTTCTTAACTGAATTTTCCTACCTCAGATGGATGGTTTATATATATCCTTAAGTTCCTTCATTGTTAACTTTTCTAATTTATTCTCATTTAATAATTGATCCCCTGGGATCTAGACATCAAACTGTCTCAGCTCACTCCCATGATAGGAAATTTGCTTTTCTCTGGCTTCATTTCCTGATCTAAGATATTTTTTCCATGGACAAGACTGCCCTTTGCTGACTTCCAGGTCCTTTTCCTTCAGGACTGGTGCAAACCTCAGCCCTCTAAACAAAAACATTCACTGGTGGATGATCCAGGTCCTTTCTGTTCTTTAGCTCTCTGGCTAAGCCCTACCTCTTCAGGTAGAGGGCACTCTTGTCTTTCTAGATCTCTTTCTTTTCCAAAAGCAGGTTGTAAGACTTGAGGTTTGTTGTTTTTTGCTACAGAATTTTAGTGGGAAGGGAGGAGCAGGGGCTGCTAGTAGAAACCATGGCAGCAACAGTAAAATGGTTGAGGAAATCCCTGAACCTAAGCATATAGGTTGAATTATTCACTCTGTCAGAATGAATGTTAAGTGAGCACGTTAGGGATTGTTTTTCCCTTTTTTTTATTCATACGAACCTTACCTTTTTAGACTTCCTATTGTCATAGCATGTGGAGATAGTGATAAAGTTTCTCTCCTTGTAGCAAATTTCTCTTTGGGTAGTTTTTGACAGTCAGTGAGCACTGGAGAAATGGACTAGTACTCCATTGTGTTAGATAAATGGTCAGGAAGTCCTCACTGCATAGTATAATGGTCCTTAAAAGTTTAAAGTTAGGTTTATAAGTTATTATAAGGTAAATTTCTGAATCCTATTGTTTGTTTATTTTATTTGAGGGGTGTGTGTGTGTGTGTGTGTGTGTATAAATGCATAGTTATGGATGTTCTGTATTTCACATTCCTTTTGTTATAAGAATAATTGCCTGTCACATGGCAGATTCATGTTGTAAATTGTGTACCTATTTTATTACCCTCTCCCATTTTTTTTTTGGGTGGGGTAGACCTAAAGGTTAGCTAAAATTACCTTAAGCAATTTTCCCTGAGTTTGTGGTTCCTGTTTGTGGTCACTTATAAGGAAGGGCAACTTTAAACATTTTCCATGGGGAGGGCTAGGAGTGGGAGTGTCAATGGCCTCTGACACACACACACACACACACACACACACACACGTGTGTTTGCTTGTTTATATTGCTATCTACTCATTTTCATGAGTTCAAATCCAGCCTCAGACACTCACTAGCTGTGTGACCCTGTAAACCTGTTTGACTGAGTTTCCTCATCTGTAAAATGATCTGGAGAAGGAATTGGAAAATTACTCCAGTATCTTTGACAAGAAAACCCCAGAGAGGGTCACAAAGATTTGGACACGACTGACATGACACAGCAACAACAATACCTACCATCTATTTGTCTACATATCTATCACTGATCAATTTAGATATAGAATCTAATTGATGTAGGGTATTCTAAATAAGAAAATTCCTAGAAATGTGTATCAGCTGCATTAGAGCTGCAGTGTAGAGTTGAGTAAGGGCCCTTCATGTCAAACAGGCAGTATATCAGGGACTTGAACCCAGTGCTTGATCCTGAGGCTGATCTACAAGAAACACATTTGAAATAGGGGGATACACATAGGGTAAAGGTAAAAGGCTGGAAAAGAACATATTATGGTTCAGCTAAAGTAAAAAAAAAAAAAGCAGGGATAGTAATTCTTATCTCAGATAAAGCAAAAGCAAAAATAAATCTAATTAAAAGAGATAAGAAAGGAAACCATATCCTGCTAAAAGGCACCATTGACAATGAAGCAATATATACACCAAGTGGTATAGCATCCAAATTCCTACAGGAGAAGTTAAGGGAGTTAGAGGAAGAAATAGATAGGAAAAATATACTAGTAGGGGACCTCAATCTCCCCCTCTCTGAACTTGATGAATCTAATCTCAAAATAAACAAGAAAGAAGTTAAGAAGGTTAATAGAATGTTAGAGAAGGCAGATATGATAGACTTCTGGAGAAAATGAAATGCGGATAAAAAGGAATATACCAAAAATAGACCACATACTAGGGCATAAAAACCTTATAATCCAGTGCAGAAAGGTAGAACTACTAAATGCGTCCTTTTCAGATCACAATACAATAAAAATTATATGTAATAAAGGGCCATGGAAAGGTAGATTAAAAACTATTTGGGAACTATATAATTTAATCCTAAAGAATGAGTGGGTCAAATAAGAAATCATCAAAACAACCAGTAATTTCATTCAAGAGAATGACAATAATGAGATGACATACCAAAACTTGTGGGATGCAGCAAAAAGAGTTTTTAGGAGAAGTTTTATATCTTTGACTGCATATATGAATGAAATAGATAAAATGGAGATCAATAAATTGGGCATGCAAGTGAAAAAGCTAGAAAAAGAACAAATTGGAACAAACTGTTCCCAATTAAATACTAAATTGGGAATACTGAAAACCAAAGGAGAGATAAATAAAATTTAAAGTAAGAAAACTATCCAACTAATAAATAAAACTAAAAGCTGGTTTTATGGAAAAAAAAACCAATAAAATCAATAGACCTTTAGTCAGTTTGACAAAAAAAAAAAGAAGAAAACCAAATACGAGTATCAAAAATGAAAAGGGTGAATTAACCTCCAATGAAGAGGAAATTAAAATAATAATTAGGAATTATTTTGCCAAATGTATGCCCATAAATCTGACAGTCTTAGTGAAATGGATGAATATTTATAAAAATATAAATTGCCCAGATTAACTGAAGAGGAAATAGAATACTTAAATAATCCCATCCAGAAAGAGAAATTGAACAAACCATCAATGAACTCCCTAAGAAAAAATCTCCAGGGCCAGATGGTTTTACAAGTGAATTCTATCATTAAAAAAACAATTGATTCCAATACTTTAAAAAACTATTTGGGAAAATTTGAGAAGGAGACCTACCAAATTCTTTCTAAGACACAAATATGGTACTGATACCTAAGTCAGGAAGAGACAAAACAGAGAAAGAAAATTATAGACCGATTTCCCTCATGAATACAGATGCAAAATTTTAAAATAAAACATTAGCAAAAAGACTACAGATCTAAATAATTTGAAAAACATCAGTTGCTCTTGGCATGTCAAGCTAATATAATAAAAATGACAATTTTACCTAAATTAATTTACCTATTTAGTGCCATGCCAAGAAATCTACCAGAAAATTATTTTATAGAGCTAGAAAAAATAGTACCAAAATTCATCTAGAAGAACGAAAGGTCCAAAATATCAAGAGAATTAATGGAATGAAATGCTAGGGAAGGTGACTTTGCCATACCAGATTTTAATCTGTATTATAAAGCAGCAGTCACCAAAACTACTTGGTTTTGGAATAGAGGAATAGAGAAGTGGATCAGTGGAATAGATTAGGTACATGAGACACAGAAGTCAATGACTATAGTATCTTTGACAAACCAAAAGACCCTAGCTTCTGGGATAAGAATTAACTATTTGACAAAAACTTCTGGGAAAACTGGAAAATAGTATGGCAGAAATTAGGCATAGACAAATATCTTACACTGTATACCAAAATCAAGTCTAACTGGGTGCATGATCTAGATATAAAGACTGAGACTGTAAGCAATCTGGGAGAACAAGGAATAGTTTACCTGCCGTATTTATGGAGAAGGGAGGAATTTATGACCAAACAAGAGATAGAGAGCATTACAAAATGCAAAATGGATAATTTGGTTACATTAAATTGAAAAGTTTTTGTACAAATAAAGTTAATGTAACCAAGATTAGGAGGAAAGTAGAAAATTGGGAATGAATTTTTAGAACCAGTGTTTGTTAAAGGCCTCATTTCTAAAATATACAGAGAATTGAGTCAAATTTATAAGAATACAAGTCATTCCATGGTCAAAGGATATGAATAGGCATTTTTTCAGAAGAAGAAATTAAAGATATCTATAAACATATGAAAAAATACTCTAAATCACTATTGATTAGAGAAATGCAAATCAAAACAACTCTGAGGTACCACATTTCACTGGTCAGATTGGCTAAGATGACAAAACAGGAAAATGATAAATGGTGGAGAGGATGTGGAAAAATTGGAACACTAATGCATTGTTGGTGGCATTGTGAACTGATCCAACCATTCTGGAGAGCATTTGGAGCTATGTCCAAGGGGCTATAAAAAAGTGCCTACCCTCTGACTCAGCAATACCACTTCTAGGGCTGTATCCTAAAGAGATCATACAAGTGGGAGGAAGACCCATTTACACAAAAATTTTCATAACAGCTCTATTTGTGATTGCAAAGAATTGGAAATCAAGGGGATGCCCATCAATTGGGGAATGGATAAACAAGTTGTGGCATATGAATATAATGGAATACTGTAGAACTATAAGAAATGAGGAGCAGAAAGACTTCATGATAACCTGGAGAGACTTATATAAACTAATGCTGAGTGAGGAGAGCAGAACCAATTATGGACACATTATATGTGTGATGAATAACTTTGATAGACTGGGCTCCTTTCAGCAATACAGGGTTATACAACAACTCCAAAAGACTCATGACAGAAAGGACATCCACATCCAGAGAAAAGAAACACAGAGTTTGAATGCAAATTGAAACAAACTACTTGCTTTTTCTTTTGTATTTAGTTTCGTTTCACTCCTTCTTCCTCATTGTTCTCTTCATTGGCTATAATTATTCTTTAAAACCTCACTAATGCTCAATGTGAAGGTATTTATAGAGCCTATACTGGATTGCATGCCTCTATGGGGGAGAAAGGGGAGGACAGGAAGGGGGAGAAAATTTGGAACTCAAGGGATTGTGGAACTGAATGTTGTAAACTAAAAGCAGACAAACAAATTCAATAAAATAAAATTGGAATAAAAGGGAAAGAAATTGGAAAACATTTAACAAAATAAATAAAAATATAATAGAACAGAGATAATGTTAATATATTGTTATCTAAATTAATATGTGGCCTGAAGGGATGCTTATGTACTGTTCATTGATCCCTGTTTCTAGTTGAGTTTGATACCATTGGATTAGTTCATCTCTAAGGCCCTTTTCAGTTTTAGCTTTCTAAAAATCCTATTGTTCAGTTCTCCATTGCAATAATCCAGTAATACAGGAGAGAAATAGTTATAGTAGATGTTCTGGAAGTTGGGAGGGGGAAAATTTTTTCCAAATGTGAAATAAGATGTCACTTAATTCCCACGATTAGCAAGCAGGGGAATTTTACAGAAAAATGAAACATAAGTCTCAAAATGGAGTCAGTTTTGTTCACACAATTCATTCACTTATTCCCTTTGATTTGTGGGGGAAGGAGCCAGCTCCCTTCCCTCCATGGATCACTTATCTATTAGCCAAATTTATCAGGTTTTTAATGTGCTCATGCTGTCAAGATTGCACACCAAGAAAAGATCACTCTCACATAGTTTAGTAAAATAGCTAATATAAAGTCTAAGAACAATAATAATGATAAACAAACTTGTTAAATAGATTCTATAGGTAAACTAAGTCAGGCTACTGATCAAGCTACTTAAAGGGCTTGTAATAGACTAATTTTGAGAGGGAAGTTTTGCATGTCAACAAGGTAACCAAGGAACTCAGCAAACAAACATCATGAAACCAAAAAGTCAAAGCAATATGATGATATGATTGATTATCATCAATATTAAACAACATCAAACCTCTTTGTATCCTAGTAATCCACTACCAAGATCTATTTAATCAGAACAACTTGTCTTGAGTCCCAGATGTTCCTAGTAGTGGTTTGGCCTCAGGAAATACCTTCTTGGACATTCTGGAATACGCCTCATTCTTAGGACAGCTCCAAAGAGGACTCTACTTCTCCAATTCCAAGTCATTTATAAAAATTCCTGGGTGATTCTGTTAAAATCTGTCAATAACAAGATTTAATACAATTTAGTATGACCCTTAAATTAGATTTTCAAATAACTAGTTCATGTGGTAAAACTCAGTTCAAGCCTCATGGTTCTGATCCTATTTGGAGCAAATCTGTATGAGGAACATCAAATTAGGAACCCATCATTCACCTAAAACTTTAGACAGTTTCACTTTTATGTATATCACTCGATGTTTCTTTGTTCTTTTTTTTTTTACTTTAACTCTGTACTTAATATAAGAATATAAAAAACCTCATGAGGATCTGACTTGTAAAATGAACCCTTCTATCTTTTAAAATTATTAGACAAATACTTTAAAATGGGAAGATCATTTCACTTTCTTTAGTAATCAATGCAATTTTATATGTAAAATCTTAAATCCAATTTTGAGAACTTAATGTACTCAAAACCTGAATTTCCCACTAAAAATATTTGAAAACCTATCACATCCTTTTCACAAGGTACCAGAGCCAGACTCAGAATTAGCCAGGAAGAAAAATTTCCTGTTCTTAAAGGAAATAGCATCATGGGAAAACTAAGCCACATTAAATCAGGGCGAAGTCATAGCTTTCCTGATCCCCCTTACTGTTGGCGCCTTCCCTCCCAAAGTATTTCATAGTTAACTATATTTATTTATATTACACACACACACACACACACACACACACACACACATTCTGTATGTAAATATGTATTTATTGCTATTGTCCTCACTAATACATGTTTCTTTTGATGAAAGATTATTTTACTCACTGAAAGTATCTTACTCATAGTAGTCACTTAATAAATGTCTGTTGATTGATGGAGACTGAGGCAAGGGAGAGTACATAACCTACCCAACATCACCCAAATAGTTAAGAGTAAAACTTGAATTTGAACCATTGTCTTCTGACTACAAATCCAGTGTTCTTTCTACTATACCACACTGCTATCTTTCTTCTCCCTATCTTATATATCACTTTTCCTCAGATACATATTACAAAAATTAAACACACTAAATGCATAAGGAAATTGAAATTGTAAGAAGGGAAATTATTTGCCTAAGGTCACAGCTAAATTTGAGCAGAAATCCCAGGGTATTTTCCGCTATACCACACAGCAGAGGACTTGGGTTTCAGTATTCTGGGAAGTAGTCAGTTTTAAAGGGAACTGGGATGCTTAAAATGAATAGGCTTCACACATTGATAAGAATTTTCCTTATTGTTTTTTCAGCTCATGGGCCTAAAGATTAGATTGTATTTCTATTCCTTTGCCAATTTATTTGAAAGTCAGGAAGGATGTGAAGGATGTGTCTTTTCTCCCATAGAGATGCTGGGTTTTAGGTTTTGCCTGGTCCCATTTGCAAGAAGCTTCCTATCATATCTATTGCTGTGGCTTCCTCTTTTCTAAAAACACAACTAGGAACGGTGTAGATAATAGACACAGTAAGAAAAAACATTTATGTGTAAGCAAATTCTCAGGCAGTTCCTCTGATTTAATTTAAGCCATTTTATTTTTGTGTATCACAAGCAAAATTAATTTGAGAAAGATAATTACCCCTACAGATTCTGAAGCCCTCTATTTCTAGACCATTCTCATAGACCTCAAAATGAATGATGAAGAAGGAAGAGTCTCTTGCTACCAATGGTACAAGCTCAAATCTGATCTCAGATGCTTACTAGTTATATGATCCAGGGCAAGTCACTTATGCTCTGTCTGCCTTAATTTCCTCAACTGTAAAATGGATCAAATGAGGCAGTGTTTGTAAAACATTTAGTATAGTTTCTGGAATATGTGGAGCTTAATAAATACTTATTTCCTTTCTTTACTTCCACCTGTACCCGTTTAGAGTCTGGAATATTCTGTTGAAGAATGAATGTTTCTTGGAAAGCCCCTGAGTAACTGAGGATAAAGAGAGAAAGAAAATTGGATAACCAGATGAAAGAAAGAAATCAATTTGGAAACATCTTTCAAAGACAGACTGGTATAGTAGACTTGGGGCAATTCACTAGGAGGCTGGAGATCTGCATTGCATTCCTCATTCCTTGTTAAAGTCACTTCCCTTCTTTAAACTTCAGTTTTCTTCTTTAGGAAAAAAGATGGGTTTCAATTCGATCAGGGGTAATAAACTTTTTTGTATCCTATGAACACATTTGGCAATCTTATTAAACCAATGGACACCTTCAGAATAATGTTTTGAAATTCATAAAACAAAAAAGGATTTGAAAGGGAACAATTACATTGTAATAAAGAAATAGCTCTTTCCTAACCAATTTCATGGACTCCCTCACATCTAGCCACAAATGCCTTAGGGGTCCATGAACCCAAGGTTCCGAATACCAAGATCAGCTTATCTAGACTATCTTCTAGCATTAACACGCTGTATTATACATTCTAGTTTCCTCTCTAATGTTCTATATTTTATGTTCTAAATTCCTTTCTAGCTTTAAATATTTTATATTCTTTCTTCTAGGGATTTAGCTCTGACATTCTATATCTTACACTCTTAAGTTTTCTCATAGGTCTGATATTCTATATTCCAAGGTTCTTCTGAGTTGAAATTCTATAGTATGTGTCCTAAATTCTGTTTTCTATTTTCTGATCCATTCCAGGCTTGATATACCATATTCTATATTTCATGGTCCCTTGAAGATGGAGTGTTATGATTCTAAAATGCAATATTTAAAAAAAACCACTAAATTTATTTATTTATTTTAAACATTCTTCTCTTTTTGTATTTTCAATGCCAAATTCCTTGCCTCCCTCCTACACCTCTACCACCCACTGAGGAGACAAGAAAAATGATATTAATCGTACAATTGAAATAAATAAAAACAAATTTATGTGTTAGTCATGTCACAAAAAGGGCAAATAGGCATGAAAATGATGCTCCAATTTGCATTCCAAGTTTATTAGTTCTCTCTCTGGGGGTGGATTACATTTTTTTCATCATGAGTCCTCTGGAATTGTCTTGGATCATTGTATTGATCAGGGTGGTCAAGTCTTTCATGGTTGATCATTATTGCAACTTGTACAAATTTAACTCTGCATTCATTCATATATGTCATGTCATGTTTTTTCACTCCCTCTGGAATCATTCCTTTGTAATTCTTTTTTTTTTTTTTTTTTTTGCTTTTTGGAGGGCAATTGGGGTTAAGTGACTTGCCCAAAGTCACATGGTTAGTATGTGTGTAAAATGTCTGAGGCCAGATTTGAACTCAGGTCCTTCTGACTCCAGGGCTCATGCTCTATTCACTGCGCCACCTAGCCACCCCACCTTTGTCATTCTTTATAGTACAATAGTACTCTATCAAAGTCACTCAACTTTTTTTAGCCATTTCTCCAATTAATGGGCATTCTCCCATTTTCTAATTCTTTGCCACCATGAAAAGAGTTGCTATCAGTATTGTTGCACATACAGGTCCTTTTCCTTTTTCTTTGTTCTCTTTGGGTTATAGACCTAGTTGTGGCATTGCTGGGTCAAAGGGTAAGCAGAATTTTATAGCCTTTTAGGCCTATTTCCAAATTGTTCTCCAGAATGATTGGATCAGTTCACAACTCCACCAACAACTTATTAGTGTACTCATTTTCCTTTATCTCCTCCAGCATTGGTCATTTCTGATAAATGTGAGGTAGTGCCTCAGAGGTATTTTAATTTGCCTTTCTCTAATCAATAGTAGTTTAAAATATTTTATATGACTATAAGTAGTTTTACTTTTTTTTCTGAAACTACATGTTCATACCCTTTGACCATTTATTAATTGAGAATGACTCTCATTTAAAGAAATAACTCAGTTTCCTATATGTGTGAAAATGAGACTTTTGTCAGAGAAACTTGCTGTAAAATTTTTTGATATTACTTCATCATCTGTGGCACCTTTTAGTAAAATGCAGTTTCCCTGATAATATCTTTTTTTTTTGAACGACTTGTTTATTTACTTTTAGTTTACAAGATTCAGTTCCACAATCACTTGAATTTCAGATTTTCTCCCCTCCCTTTCTCCCCCTCCATAGTAGCATGCAATCATGTATAGGATCTGCAAATACTTCCCTGATAACATCTTTAAATTAAGTCTATTTTTGCTTTTGTTTTGTTGGAGATCATGATAACTACCCTGACTTTTTTTTTTACTTCATCTGAAGTATAGTAGATTCTGTTGTAGTTCATTATTTTAATTCCATGTGTGTCTTTCTGTTTCAGGTATGCCTCTTGTAAACAACATACTGTATTCTGGTTTCTAAACCTTTCTGCTATCTACTTCCATTTTATGGGTGAGCTTGTTCCATTCACACTCACAGTTATGGTTACTAACTGTGTATTTCCCTGTATCCTATTTTCTTCTGTTCATTCTTTTCTTGCTCTTTTTAACCCATCCTTCTTCAAAATTCTATTTTGCTTCTGATCATTGCCTCTATTAATGTCCTCCCTTTTATCATCCCCTCCCCCACATCTCTTATTCTTCCTATCACATTTCCCTTTTGGGTAAGATAGATTTCTGTTTTCAACTGATTTTATAGACACACACACATGCACATGCACACATACATATACGTACATACATTCATAAATATATATGTATACATATATTTATTTATAATACATATTCTTCCCACTTTAAACCAAATCTAATGAGAGTGAACCACCTCCCTTTCCTTTTCCATTGTAAAAACTCTTCCTTGTACAACTCTTTTATGTGAGAAAAATTTCTCCATTCTATCACTGCCTTTCCCCTCCTCCCCGGGTTTTCCTCTTTCTTACTCCTTCATTATTTTAGATCATCCCAACATAATTAATTCACTCCCATGCCCTCTGTCTATGTAGACTCCTAACTGCCTAACTGTGATAAGATTCTTAGGAGTTACATCTATCATCTTTCCATATAGGAATGTAAGTAGTTTAACCTTATTGAATTTTTATAATTTCTCTGTCATGTTTACCATCTCTTGAGTCTTCTGTTTGAATGTGAAATTTTCTATTCAGTTCTGGTCTTCTTATCAGGGATACCTGAAAGTACTCCATTTCATTAAATTTCATTTCCCCCCTCAAAAGATTATATTCGGTTTACTGTGTATGTTATTCTTGATTGTAATCCTATTTCTTTTGCCTTCCAGAATATCATATTCCAAGTGTTCCATTCCTTTAACATAGAAACTGCCAAATATTTTGTGATCCTGTGAAGCTATGGCTCCATGATATTTGAATTGTTTCTTTCTGGCTCCTTGCAACATTTTCTCCTTCACCTGTGAACTCTGGAATTGAGCTATAATATTCCTTGGAGTTTTCATCTCTTTCAGGAAGTGGATTCTTTCAATTTTATTCTCTAATTCTAAGATATCAGGGCATTTTTCCCTGATGACTTCTTGAAATATGGAGTCTAGACTTTTTTTTTTATTATAGCTTCCAAGAGGCAAATAATTCTTAAAATATCTCTCCTTGATCTATTTTCCATGTCAGTTGATTTTCTGATGAGGAATTTCTCATTTCCTTCTATTTCTCCATTAAAAAATTTTGTTCCCTTTTTTCTTGATGTGTCATGGTGTCATTAGCTTCCATTTGTCCAAGTATAATTTTTAAAGAATTATTTTCTTCAGTGAGGTTTAGTGCCTCTTTTCCCATGTGGTCAATTCTGCTTTTTAAGGAGTTATTTTTCTAGCAAATTTTTGTGCCTTCTTTTCTCTTTGGCCTATTCTATTTTTAAGGAGTTTTTCCAGTGAATTTTTGTTAAATTTTTAAGGACATATTTTTTGTTTATTTTTGTTTTTTAAAATATTTGTTTTTTTTGTTTATTTTTAGTTTTCAATATTCATTTCCACAAGGTTTTGAGTTACAAATTTTCTACCTGTCTTTCCCCTACCCACCACACCAAAATAGTGATCCTATTGAATACTCCTTCCCCCATCTGCTCTCTCTTATATACTCCCCCATTTGCCCTCTGACTTTCTAGTAGTGCAAGATGGATTTCTATACCTACTATATGGTGCCTGTATATCTTATTGCCCAGTTGCATGTAAAACTAATGATAACAACAACAACAACAACAACAACAACAATAATAATTTTTAAACATTTGATTTTATAACTTTGATTTCCAGATTCTTTCTCTTCTTCCCTCATCACCCACTCCTACTGGGAAGATAGGCAATTCAATATAGGTTGTACTTGTGTAATTATGCAAAACATTTCCATAGTAGATATATTGTGAAAGACTGACTATATTACCTTCCATCCTGTCCCTCCCCCACTTATTCTATTTTCTACTTTGACCCCACCCTTTGCAAAAGTGTGTGCTTCTAACTACCTTCCCCCCAAACTGCCCTCCCTTCTATCATTCCCCCCTCCTATACCATTCCTCCTACTTTTCTGTAGGGTAAGCTACCCAATTGAGTGTGTATGTTATTCCCTGCTTACACCAAATTCAATGAGAGGAAGATTGCCCCATTCCCTTTTACCTTCCTGCTCTTCCCCTCCATTATAACAATTTTCTCTTGCCTATTTTATATGAGATAATTTACTCTATTCTGTCTCTTCCTATCTTCTGTCATTACATTCCTATCTCACCTCTTAATTTTATTTTTTAGATATCATCCCTTCCTGTTCAACTGATCCTGTGCCCTTTGTCTATGTATACACACTCACATAAGTATTTATATGCACATATACCCTCCTATATAAACATATATGTGTGTATACATACATGCACATATATGTATAGTATATACACACACATAAATCCATATATATTTCCTTCAATTATCCTCATACCGATAAAAATCTCATGAGTTGCAGTTATCATTTTTCCATGTAGGAATGTAAATAGTTCAGCTTTATTAAGTTCCTTATGATTTCTTTTCCCTGTTTACCTTCTCATGTTTTTCTTGTTTCTTGTATTTGAATGTCAAATTTTCTATTCAACTCTGGTTTTTTTCATCAAGCGTGCTTGAAAGTCCTCTGCTTCATTGAATTACCATATTTTCCCCTGAAACATTATACTCAGTTTTGCTGGGTAGGTGATTCTTGGTTTTAATCCTAGCTCCTTTGACCTCTGGAATATCATATTCCAAGCCCTTTGATCGCTTAATGTAGAAGCTGCCAGATCTTGTGTTATCCTAATTGTGTTTTCACGATAGTAAAATTGTTCCTTCCTGGATGCTTGTAATATTTTCTCCTTGACCTGGGAACTCTGGAATTTGGCTAAGATATTCCTAGGAGTTTTCTTTTTGGGATTTTTTTCAAGAGGTGAATTCTTTCAATTTCTATTTTGCCCTCTGCTTCTAATATATCAGGACAATTTTCTTTGAGAATTTCTTGAAGGATGATTTCTAGGTTCTTTTTTGATCATGGCTT
>CM053592.1:186428153-186444113 GCA_028646515.1 Pseudochirops corinnae
GGTGACTTTTTAAGGCATTCTTCTCCTCATTGGCTTTTTGGGCCTCTTTTGTCATTTGAGTTAATCTCTTTTTTAGGGTGTTGATTTCTTCAGTCATATTACTGACTCTCTTTTCCTGATTTTCTTGCAACATTCTTATTTCTCTTCCCAATTTTTCTTCCACTTCCCTTATTTGGTTTTGAAAATCCTTCTTCAGCTCATCTCTAGCTTTAAGGCATTCTTCATGTTTATTGGAGGCCCCTGGTGGGGGTGTTCTGGCTGCACTCTCCTTCTCCCTCTCTTTGCCATGATCCTTCTTTTTCCCAAAGAAGGAATCTAGGGTTTGTGTGCTGTTCTTAATTTGCTTCTTATGCTTATTCTTACTCATGATTGATCAGTCCATGATTTTTTTTTTTTAATCTCTATGGGGCTCTGCTTCGAGAAGGGAAAGCTCTGTCCCAAATAGCTGGGGTCCTCCCAGCTGCCGTAGCTCTCAGGAAGGTGCTGGGTCCCTTCCTACTTACTTCCGGCTCACTGGATAATGAAGACTCCAGAACTGAAAGCCCAAGAACATGATCCAGATCCAGGCCGCTCAAAGCGAGAGCACTCAGCCTCTGAACAATTGCTTAGCCCCCCTGCTGTCTTCAGGCCACGGGCACGGAAGCTGCAATGCAGAGGTGGGTGCAAAACCTCTGCCTTTCACTTTCCCACCTTAGAGATGTTTTAGCCGGATGCTTTTCTCCCCCAATTTCACAACTTCCACTGACCTAGTTCTGAACACTGCTCGCAGCTGCCGCTAATCCACTCTCCAGAGAGGCTCCTCCGCTCCTCCTGTCCAGCCACCCCTGGGGCACAGCCGCGGCTTCAGGCCAGGCTGGTTTCGGTTTGCAGTGCTGATGTGGTTCCTCATAGCCAAGCTGACTTTAATGGAAGGTATATTTGTATGCATTTCAGAGTTCTAGGATTAGTTTAGAGTCATATTTTGTGGGTATTTTGGGGTGGCTATGTGAGAGCTGTGATATGTTGCTGCTGCTATGCCGCCATCTTGGCTCCATCCCCCAACCCTTTCATTTTAAAGAAGAGTAACTAAACACTAGAATGGGTCAGTGACTTCACACAGGAAGCAAGAATTAGAGGCAAAATATATACCAAGGTCATTGTAAATGCAGTGGATATAGCAGGGGGCCTAGAGTCAGGAAGACTCATATTCCTGAGTTCAAATCTGGCCTCACACACTTACTAGCTGTGTGATCTTGAGCAAGTCACTTAACCCTGTTTGCTTCAGTTTCCTAATCTGTAAAATGATCTGGAGAAAGAAATGGGAAACCACTCCAGTATCTTTTTTCATATGACAAGTTTCTTTGTTTATTTTTTAAAAAAATATTTATTTACTTTTAGTTTACAACTTTCACTTCCACAATCCCTTGATTTTCAAATTTTCTCCCTCTCTCTCTCCCCTACCCCCCATAGTGGCATGCAATCCTATATAGGTTCTGCAAATACCTTCATATTAAGTATTAGTCAAGTTGTAAAGAAAAATTATAACCAATGGACCACTCCAGTATCTTTGCCAAGAAAATCCCAAAAGGGGTCACAAAGAGTCATACACAACTGGAACTATTTGACTAAAGTTATACAGAAAGTAAATGACAGAGGCAGAAGTCAAACAAAGATACTATGAGTCCAAGTCAATCAACCTTTACACAATACCATGCTCTCAACATATTTGTTGGTCTCTAGGACTAAGTTTTCTGGAGCTCATCTGGTGATTGATATATTCTTGAATTGAGTGACTCCCTGGACTCACTTTTTGTGTCTTTTGGGCCAGTGGATATAGACCCTTTTTTTGGTAGCTCTATGTTTTCAGAAATTGGATAATAAATGGATAATTCTTCATAAAAATCTTCATCATAAGCTTTGTGATGCTGAGGGAATAAAACACACAGACACACACAATTTTAAATGGTCAGACCCTCCTCAATCTCCAATTCAGGTTGAATTCTTTAGCCCCCTGTTTTTGTTCCCCTGAGGCTGTCAGTATCCCCTCTTTATCATTTCTCCTCCACCATAATTCTACCATCCCCACCTTTTCAGACTAGATAGAGAAATTCTATTTGAGCAGATTCTACCAGGTCAGTCATGGGAGATAAAGACCTGTATTCCCACCACCATCAACTTACTAGAAGCATTTCTAGGCCAGATATCCTAGTTTGATTCCAAGAATTATATCAGCCCTATATATGTACTACTATCTTGAGGGAGAGGTTGGAGTGATCACTGTAATGAGATTAAGGAAAAAGGTAGGGAAGTGGGTTTTTTGGTGTATTGGTTGGTATATTTATGCATGATAGTACAAGTCTGCATATGATGTATGTAGGGATAGATAGATAGACAGATAGATCTTTAAAGCTTAGCCCAAATGCCATCTTCTAAATGAAATCTTCCCTGATGCCTCTCAACTTCTAGTACCCTTTCCCCAGTTTCATTAATCTATTTTGTACATTCTTATAAATCCACATGCTGTCTCCCCAAGCTAGATTATAACCTCCTCAAGGAAGCAGTTATTTCACTATTGTCTTTGGGTCTCCTGTGCTCAACACAACTTCTGCTATGTATTTGGTACTTAGTCATGATTGTTGATTATAAATTTACTAATTTATTTTGTTGAAACCTAGGTAGAAAACCTTAGAATTGAAAGAAGCCTCAGAGGTCTATGAATCCAAGTTACTTGATGTCTTCCAATCTCAGTTTTCTCATATGTAAAATGGGAGTGATAATACCATCATATGAGAATCAACTGACAATGCAAGTAAAGTGGCTTATAAACTTAATTACTATATAAATATTAAATATGATTTTATATAATAATTTGTGTTTATGAGGCACTTAATGTTTAAAAATCATTTTACATATGCTATCTCATTTATCTTTGCAATGATACTACAGGTATATAGCAAAACTAGGACTTGAACAAAACCCTTCTAACTCTGAATCTGAGAGGTAGGTAGGTAGTGCAGTGGATAGAGCACAGTCCTGGAGTCAGGAGGATCTGAGCTCAAATCTGGCCTCAGACACTTACTAGTCATTTGTCTCCAACCAAGCCATTTAAATCTGATTGCTTGCAAAAATAGTAATAACTTTGAATCTCAGATTCTCCTCACTAACTCTTGTTCTATGCTACAGAATTCAGTTTTATTGTATTTTGTATATCTTTAAAAGACTTCATATGTGAGTCCTTTGTCCTCAAGTTATCTTATACCTCTCTGTATCTGCATCTTATACTTATCTATATCAATATTTCATACTTCTCTGTATCATATAGACATACATGCACACACACATATTTCGTGGTAGTCAAATGCAAGGTCATTTGGAAGAGAAGTCATTAGCAATTGGGTGACCAGGAAAGGCTTCACAGAAGATGGTATCTAAGCAGAATCTTAAAGGAAATGAGAGATTCTATGAGATAGAGATAAGGAGAGAGTAAAATATTTTTAAAAATACAAAAAAAGAGCTAAGGAAGGAGTACATTCTAGGCATATAGGATGGCAAATTCAAAGGCATGGAGATGGGAGATACATGGAACAGAGGAAAGCCTTGGAAACTGGATTACAGAATATGGGAAGGGGAATAATGGCCAATGAGGACTTGGAAAGGATGGAAAGGGAAAAGGAAACAATGTATATTTCTCACAATTTTTCTGAGGATTGAAATGATGTTATGATGTGTATCCTCAGAAACCCAATTAACTGGGAAAGAGAGTTATGGACCTAACATGAATTTCCCTAGTTCTTCCTTTCCTCTGTTTTACTTATTGATATCAAATTTTGCTTTCCAAGGTGAAATTTTAGCCATGCTTCTACCTTGCTCAAGAATCTCTGGGACCTTTTGATTTTGAAGAACTTTCAACTTTTTGCTTTGCTTTCTAGACACTCTACCATTTATCACCAACCTACCTTTGAAATCCATATTTTCCCTATTTTTCCAATTATTTCATTGACAGAGAGTAATACACCAATGCCCAACTCCAGGACAGTGAGGATTAAGACCATAACTGCAGTCTCCTGTCAAATAGTGGAAAACAGAGTCACAGGATGGATATATTTTAAAGGGTTACTTGCTGATAACTTCTGAAGGCAAGCCTACTTTCAGGACCACTACCTCAAAAGGAACATAGTTAATGGAACCTAGAAGTTAGACCAACATAATCAGGGCTTCTCCACTTCATAATAGTAGGATTTTTGTGGTGGACACAGCAGCTGCTTTCTCACATGCCTACATACACCCACAGAGAACTGCTCTAAGTCTTTTCCACAGCTTAAAGCCTAAGGACTAGTCTTATTATGAAGAAAAAAGAATACATTTTCCAATTCCAAGGGGGATAATAACATTTTAGCTTTTCAATGAGAAATACTTACAGTTAAAAAAGTAACTGCAAAGCAAAAATCTCCAGTGTCTTGATTCTGGCATTCATAAAAAATAGAAGGTGTTTGCTTCAGATTGGACCAGACACTTCTTATCCCAATCCCTGCGACCACAGAACTGAAAATGGCCATCACCAGACTGCCTTGTACCTGAGAGACAATTAGAACACTTACTGAACCATCTGGTTTGGGCATATCCATTTTCCTGTTTTCAGGAAACAGTCTAACCTGTTTTCAGAGTTGAAAGAGTTTGCTATTTGGTGTCAGGGGACATGAATTCAAATCTCAGTTATTCTGCTTGCTCCTTAGGTGTCCTTGACCAAGTCACTCCAATTTTAAGGGAATCAATTTAGTTTTCTGGAAAATGAGGAGAATTAGATTGGATAATATCTAAACTTCTACCATATAGCTTAACAGAACTATCTAGCAGTTGGGATTGGATGCCATGTTTGGTAGAAGGGACCCAGTAAATGGTGTTTTGGAGCAAATCGACATTCAGAGGTGTATAAGAACACAATGCTCTCAGGAAGAGTGAGGATTGATCACTCTTTAAACAAAATTCTCAGGTGTGTTTCCCCATTCCATGAACTTTTTCACAAATATCACTATACTATATTATACAGTGCCATGCTACAATATGCTGCCTCCCTTCTATACTAAATACAGCTCTTCACTCTCCTAAAGACCTTCTCTACTTAATAATCATGATTTCTTCCCACATTCTCAGTGACAAAGAAGGACAATGCTTTTACTCACCAGATACTTGGTGCCTTTTCTTTCAGATGCAATCAATAGTGATCCAGAAATGGTGAACTGTCCAAGAGAGGAAAAAAATAAAATTTGTCACTTGAGGTTAACTGCCTGCCTCACTTCTTCCACACAATATAAAACCCTAACAATTCACTCCATTTTTAAAGCCTCAGAGCCTCACCTGATCATCTATAGCATCTGAGAACTAAATGTTGGGAATGCGGAAAAGGTAAATAGTTTTATTATTAAAGAAAGGAAAATTGAAGTTGAGGGAAGGCCATGTGCTGATGATTCAAGTTCCCAATATATTTCACAGTGAGAACCAAGAGGATCATTTTATCATGGACTTTAATTCTGCTGATCACATCTCACCTGCCCATCTAGAATTCCAAGCCACTGGTCTATCTCTCTGAACATGTTTCTACCTTTCCTTATCAGTTAAAAAAAAGGATTTGATTCTTCTAAAAATTTTTGAGGGAACTAACTTGGTTTATATTGTTCCTTCCCCACCATCACACCATCCTTTATTTTTCAGCTCTTTAAATATGGTATATCATAACTCAACAACTATGTGAAGAGCGTCTGGCCCAAAGCTCCAGAATGCTGAATTTAGAAGGGATCAGATTTAAAGGAGGGGTAAGTTATTGTAGCCCTTGCAATGCTGAACTAGTATAAAGGAAGAACAGAGGAAGAAAACTGAAAATGTGAAGCTACCACCTGGCAGGCTCACATGAAGCCTTCCTACACTTCCTGCATTGGCCCTACACTTCTTTTCTCCCCCCCACTCTTTGCTCACTTATGCTATCCCCTATGTCTTTGAACCCTGCCCAGCAGGAGGTAGTATCCAAAGATCCTTGTCTCATCCCTACTCTCTACTTCCCCCTCCCATGGAAAATGAGGCTATACTTTCTGCCGCTTGTCCCAGGTATGGTTTGTGGTGTGTAACTGATGGTGAGATTTCTAATTTCAGCTCTGTTTTCAGTATTAGACATTAAGTCCACTGGGTCTTGTACAGTTACAGAAATTGCATTATCTTTTTCTTTGCTTCTTCAGCCTCTAGAATTGAGTCTTACACATAATAGTAATAAAGGTGGTTAAAGCTGAGAGAAATCTTGAAAGACACACCCAGAAGTTGGCTTTTAATCAAAAGAGTAGGGAAAGCACTGGAGGGTTGTGCATTGTAGACAGCAGGAATAGTGACAAAGTTTTTGAGCCTGTAACACTGCTTTGTATTTAATTCAGAGACAGCTTGTCCAGGCTCCCACATCAAGGGTCAGAGAAGGGATCTGAACCCAGATCTTCTTTACTCTAAGGACAGCACTATATCCAGCATACTTTTTGCTTTACTGCCCTCACACTTTTCTAGCTATATTATGTCTACAAGAAAAGTAGGTTTTGGATCACTTCCGAGACTTAGAAATTTAACTAATCTCTCATTGGTTATAATGATGTGGTAGCCTTTGTTGTTATAAGAGCATAGGCTAAGATCCAGGAGGGACTTGAATTTCACAGATCAAGAAACTGGGTCCCAGAGAGGATAAGTGACTTTTCCAAGGTTAAAAGGGAGCAAGTAGCAAAACCAGTATTTGAACTCAGGTTCTGTGACTTCAAGTCCTGTGCCCTTTCCACTGTACCATACTGCCAATTGACAGGCTGTATTTTGGCTCAATTTATTGAATGGATTTGTTAATCAAAATGGTGGAAAACTCTCATTTTAACCTCCTTTTCTTCTTGGGGACTCCTAGTCTCCTTTGTGCATCACCTTTTGTGGCTGGAAATTATGGTTAACCATACCCTGTATTCCTGATTGATCCATCATTTAGAATAGCACACACAGTGGACTCTCGTTCACTACTGGCTGCTGTGGAGAGCAGGACTGATAGAAACGCCTCTCTCTGATTCTCCAAGGGAATGCAGAGGCCTAAGCCACAGAATGCAGAATTGTTGGACCAAGTTGAGGACCCTTTGTGTTTGCTGGTGATAAATGTGGAGTTATATTCAGGAAAATATATATACTGTTGAAAGTCATATGTCTGGAACAGGGAATATAATGTAGCTGAGTGGAAAAGGCAGAAGCTGGTGAGGAGTGGACTATACAATCTCACTTAATAAACTTAGCACACAGCCCTGGGGCTGGTGTTGGTTGATTTGGATACTGAGAGGCTGGCCTGCCAACTATACTAAGGTAAAATGGATGGAGCAGCAACAGCAGAGAGGAAAGACTTCTTTGGTTATCTTTTGCAGTGATAGAAAAATTTTGTGATTGGTGTATACTTTTAAGGGAAGGAACTGTCAGTGTTCAGTGTAGGAGCACTAATGATTCTCTTCATGTTAGGGTAAGTAAAGAGCCTGATGGCCCTGGAAGTGAAGAGAACCTATGTGAAGGAGGGGCAATGAAATGATTGGAAACTTGCAGGTAGGAAGTGAGCCTGTGTGAGCCTCAATCATAGGAATTGGGGGTGGGTGTCTGTAGTGGTATTGTAAGGTTTTAGTTCATGCCAGAGAATTACTCTGAATGCCAGTTTATAGAATGATAGGAATTTAGATTTAGAAGGGGCCTTAAATTTTTGTAGACCCAAACTCTTATTTTTTTGCATTATTCATCTTGTTTTTTATATCAATTTCCTTTCTCAGAATGTCCCTCTTCTGCTTATAAAGTCATCTATCTTTTTAAAAAACTAAACTGAGCAAATAAACAAAAATCCAACAAAAACCCCCTAAAATGAAAAAGTATGTATAGTTGCTGGGGGGCGGGGTGTGTATGAAGTGATTCATCAAAATCAATCATCACATCAACATCAACCTAGTCTGACAGTGTGTGCAACATCCCACCCTCAAAGTCTCTCTCTCTGTCTCTCTCTCTGTCTCTCTCTGTCTCTCTGTCTCTGTTTCTGTCTCTGTCTCTGTCTCTGTCTCTCTGTCTCTGTCTCTCTGTCTCTGTCTCTCTCTGTCTCTCTCTCTTTGTCTCTCTTTCGCTTTGATTTCTGTAGAGAAGAGAAAAACGCATTTTCTTTTCTCTTCTTTGGGACCAAGAATGGCCATTAGAAATGTTTGGGGCTCAGTTTCAATTTTTGTTATTTGCTCAAAAGTTTTTATTTTAATTATGAGAAAACTGAGAACCAGAGTCTCAGTGACCTCAATATGTTACAAGTAGTAATTAGCAGAAACATGGTGAAATCTTGGGTCTTTGGACTTAATTCAAGTTTCTTTTCACTACGCCATGCTCTTTTCTATTTCTTATTTCCTTATCTCTTTTCTCCTATTTACTTTTCCATGCTAAATGCAGAATTTATAATGGAGGAGGAGTCTGCTGTCATCTGGCATCGTGGGTTTATTGTATGAATGGCCATGAAGATGACAAATGATATGAAACCATTTTTTATGCTGCATTGTTTTTGTAGAACATGCATCTCGGAATACCAAGCAAGAATTGACTGTCCTTTTGTTTCAATGGGAGAATCCAGAAGACACTCTTAGTATCATCCATATTTCAAATGATGGAAAATATTCAAACATAATACTCTGACAGGCAAGTAGGGTGAATATACGAGATGTATAAGCAGGTAATACTGGGAATTAGACATATGAGATGTTTGAAAGGTGTGCATGGGATTGAACTCGACTGACTTGAACAGACTTACCAGTAATCCTCCCCATATTGGATAGCCCATGAGAAAGGTTGAAAAAAGGCCCTTCTTAGGTTTTAGAAAATTCAGAATGAATTCATGAGTTACTCCAAAGACGAAGCAAATAAGACCAATCATAGTCTGAGCTACCTGCAAGGAGAGAAATGCACTCAGAAAGGAAAATATTTTCTGGGATGAGTACTTTTTCTTCAGCACAACTAGTTAGGAACTAAGTCATGATCCTGGATACTGGCTAATTACTGAAAAGGGCTGAAAGAGATGATACAGATTTCTTCTTCTTCACTAGGGTGTCGGTGAATATGGATTGGCAATGCCTTGATGGGGTTGTATTAGATAATCCTAAAGTTTTTTTCTCCATAATTTCAAACATTTTGCCAAAAGTACATGAGATTCCTCTTATCTCTGACATTATCTGTTCTAAGACCCCTGCTAACTCTAATATTTTATGTTCTAAGTCCCCTCTCAGCCATGAAATTCTATGTTCTTTTTGCTGTCTCTTCCAGGTCAGTGACATTTTCTGTTCTAAGATGCTTTACAGCTCTGAGATTCTCTCTTCTGTGATTTAAGGTCCATTTCAGTTTAAACCATTGAATGTTTGATGAAGTGGTTTCCCTGTGGGAAAAAGAGATCATTATTTTCCTTTCAGAGGAGAAACCCACACTAGTATTTTTCTCATTCTTTTTTCCAGGCGTTGGCAGATACTGAAACCAGACCCTTCTAGGGGAATCCAACAGCAATTCCACAGCGGGAACTCTGAGTCAGGAGAATTTTCTTTCTAATACGGTAATACCAGCACCTTGCCAGGGATACTGGCCTTATCTGATTTACTCTAATCTCCATGACATTATTACCCCCAGGAATTCCAGTTCCTTCCTCAGGAATGCTTCCAGCTTGCTCCATGGTGGGGAGGGAGATTTCAGTTGCTTTACTTTCTCCTTCTGGATGTCTTCTTCATTGGGATCCTCCACAGACTGGATAGGTGATGACCTCATGATTACACAGTAGATTCTGTAACAGGAAGTCATTCATTTCACTATTACCCATCACACTCTTAGTGCAGGATTGGGTACTTATCATTGGCTGTGGAAATTATAGTGGTCTCAAATGGTTTCCTTGCTAAATTTGGAGTTGAACAACCCCCAGTCACATGACACAGCTAAAGAATGAACAAGATTCATCACTTCTAAGAAGGGAAAAACAATTAATAATGTCATGAGTTAGGTTTTTTTGTTGACTTTCTATTTTCAGGGTTCATCATTTAGTATAAGGAAAGTCCCTTGCCTTTCTTGATCAAATGCACCAGGACTCAGGGACATATGAATGAAAATATATTTGATGTCTCAAAAATTTTAACTGTATTCTACACATCTTACTATTCCTCAACAGAGGCCTGATCTCAGTCTCCAATTTTGCATCCTCCAAATCATCCTTGTCCTCTAATTCCATTCGCAAACACTTATTAAATGTACACAAAACACTTATTGAGTATACAAAACTGTCACAGGATACTCCATGTTTTTAGTGTACTCACACTATCCCCATCATAATGACCCATCCATGTATTATTGACATAAGTCTATGAGTCCTTCAGACAGCTTGAGAAATTTGTGAAGGGAAAGATTACATAAAACTGGGGAGTTCAAAGAAGACTCAGTGGAAGTGCTAGCAGCTGAGCTAGACTTCAAAGGGAGGAAGGATTTCACAAGTGAAGAGATGCATATGTGTGTTGGGGAGAGATATAATTAAGTTCATGGGGAATAATGATTTGAACAATGCCATGGAATGCATGGTGTAGAGGCAAGGAGAGAAGATCACTAGATCTCCCATCTTTTGACATGTGTTACTTCAATCTTGGAAACTAGCCTTCATTCTAGTTAAAGTATGCAATGAGATTTTCCACTTTCAGTTCACCCAAGTTCTCTCTACTTTTGTCCTTGTTTTTGGTTTAATAAAATAGACAATTTTACATCTGGTCCATAATGATAATGAAAGTATTGCATTGAATACTTCCTAAGTCCTCCTCAGCTACAAATCAATGATCCTAAGTGCCTATGATACATGTACAAGCCATATTTGAAAATACAAAGACAAATATGAAATAGTCTCAGTCATCAAGGGGATTAAATTTTACTGGAAGGATTCTAAATTCAGAGAAAACACAAGACAACTTGAGGAGTGAGAAAGCATTGGGAAATAAGGGACTCTGGGGAGTATTCACAGAGAAGTTGATATGTGAACTGAATCTAGAGAGACTAAGTTCACTGTTGGTGGTATTGTGAACTGATCCAAACATTCTAGGAAGCTATTTGGAACTATGCCCAAAGCACTATAAAATTGTTCATACCCTTTGACCCAGAAATACTACTACTAGGTCTGTACACCGAAGAGATCAAAGAAAAAAGAAAAAGATCTATATGTGCAAAAATATAGCACCTGTTTTTAAAATAATATTTTATTTTTCCCCAATGGCATGTAAATTTTTTAACACATTCTTTGGTGTCTCTTTGTTTTGAGTTCCAAATTCTATACGTCTGTCTTTCCCTTCCCTCTCCCTGAGATGGAAAGCAATCTGATCTAGATTATACATGTGCAATCATATAAAGTATTTCAATATTAGTCATTTTGTGGAAGAAGATACAAACAGAAAGAAAGGAGGAAAGAAGGAAAGAAAGAGAAAAATAATATGTTTCAGTCTGTGTTCAGACATGATAAGTTCTATCTCTGGAGGTGGATAGCATTTTAAATACTGAATTCTTTAGAATTGTCTAGGTTAATTGTATTGCTGAGAACAGCCAAATTATTCATAGTTCTCCACTATATAAAATTGCTATTACTTTGTACAATGTTTTCTTGATTCTTCTCATTTCAATTTGTATCATTTAATGGATGTCTTTTCAGGTTTTTCTGAAATCATCTTGTTTTTAATTTCTTATGGAACAATAATACTTCATTATAATCATACTGCAACTTGTTTGGTCATTCCACAATTGATGGGCATCCCCTCAATTTCTAATTCTTAGCCATCACAAAAAGAGGTGCTATAAATATTTCTGTACAAATAGGTTCTTTTCCCTTTTAAAAAATCTCTTTGGGATACAGCCTTAGTAGTTATATTGCAGGATGAAAGGGTATGCAGATTTATAGCCCTTTGAGAATTGTTCCAAATTGTTCTCCAGAATGGTTGGATCAATTCACAACTCCACCAACAGTGCATTTAGCATTCCAGTTTTCTCACATTCCCTTCAACATTTATCATATTTCCTTTTTGTTGTATTAGCCAAGCTGACATGTGTGAAGTGGTACCTCAGAGTTGTTTCAATTTATGTTTTTGTAATCAATAGTGATATAGAGCATTTTTTCAAACAGCTATAGATAGTTTTGATTTTTTTTGTCTCAAAACTGCCTGTTCATATCTTTTGACCGTTTTTCAATTGGGGAATGACTTGGATTCTTATAAATTTAGATCAGTTCTCTATATATTTGAGAACTGAGACCTTTGTGAGGCTTGCTGTGAAAATTCCCCCACACCCCAGTTTTCTAGGAGTTCTTTTTATGGTAGCAAAGAATTAAAAAATTGAGTGAACGTCTATTAATCAAGGAATGGCTGAACAAGTTGTGGTATATCATTGTGATGGAATATTATTGTTCTATAATAAAAGACAAACAGGATGAGTTCAGAAAAAACATAGGAAAACTTACATGAACTGATGCAAAGTGAAATAAATAGAACCAGGAGAATACTGTACATAGTAACAGCAATATTGTATGATAATTGTCAATGACTTAGCTATTCTCAGCAATATGATGATCCAAGACAATCTTGAAGGACTTATCATGAAAAATGCTGCCCACCTCCAGAGAAAGAACTTATGGAGCCTGAATGAAATTTGAAGCACACTTTTTTTGCTTTCTTTTTTGTATGCATTTTCTTTTGCAATATGGCAAATGTGGAAAAGTTTTGCATGACTGTATGTGTATAAGTTGTATAAAATTGCTCGCCTTCTCAAGGAAGGAGGAAGAGAGGAAGGGAGGGAGAAAATTTGGAACTCAAAATTTAAAAAAAATGAGTGTTAAATAATTTTGTTTACATATAATTGAGAAAAAATAAAACGAAAATTAAATGTAAAAAAGGAGCTTATCATGTGCTAGATTATGTGCTAAGCTCTAGGGAGTTTAGTAAATAAGCAAATCAGTTTTCATCCTCAAGGAGCTTACATTTGAATGGGGATAGACAATATAGGGGAACTAAAAAAAAAGGGCAGAATTAATAGTCATTAGCATGCATTCCAGGGATGGAAGTGGAAGTGGCCAGAATAACTGTTCAGAATCCAGAAAAAGAGCATAAGTTTAGAGAGCAGTGAATAATCCATATACTTTCAAGTCTGTCAGAGGGCATGCTATTAAATAATGGAGAAATCTAGGTGGAGAACAAGTTCCAGAGGGCCTTATATGCTAGGTTGAGGGATTTTTATTTTATCCTCTAGGTATTTTGGAGCCATGGGAAGTTTTTAAAGAGGGAATAGACAAAATCAGACCTGCGCCTTAGGAAGATTATTTTGGCGACTCTGTAGTGGATGGGTTGGAGGAGGATGAACCTGGAAATAAGAAGGTCTATGAGAAAGCTCAGGTGAGAGGTGATAAAAGTGGGAGTGCATAGGCAGAGAGAAAGAGATGGATGTAAGTGCCTCATCTATAAAAATGAAGATTGGATTAGATATATTCCCAAGGGTCCTTGCCACATCTAAATCTATGTTCTTGTGAAATTTTCTGAAGTAAGAATCAACAAGATTTGACAAGTAATTAAATTTGGGTGCAATAAGGGAGAGGAAATAGTCAAAGAAATTTAACCTTAATTTGACTTGTATGAACTTTGTAACTGAAGTTGCTAACCTGGTTGAGTGTTGATAACCCTTAAAAGCGATAGTGGGATTAAGAAGGGAAGATGATTAGTTCTGTTTTGGACATGGTGATTTTGAATTGCCCATGTGATGTCCACGAGGAAATTTCCAGCAACCAGTTGATAATATAAAACCGGAGTTCAGAAGAGAAATTAGAGCTGGATAATTTAAAGGCAAAGAAACAAATCTTCCCATATTCCCTTAATGAGGTATCCCCTCAAATAGGGTGACAGTTGAAGAGAGGTTTATTTAAATCTGATGTAAGGAAACTGTTCCAAACACAGAGCTCTACCAAAGTGAACTGAGCTTCTTCCACCAGGAGGTGGAAGACTCTTCCATACTGCGGCTCTTCATATAAAACTTCAGTAACCACATTTCTGAGACATTCTAGAAGGGAGATATTTCTAGGAAAGATTGAATTAGATGACCTCCAAGATCCCTTTTTGGGATTCTGTAATTTAGATGTCTACTTAAAAATGATACTTGAACATCTGGGAAATGACAAGATAACCAAGATTAATAGAAGAGCAAATAACCCCAGAATGAGACCTGGGAGATATTCATGCTAAAAGGACAGGAAAATGAGGATGATTTTCCTGGGTGACAGAGGAGCAGAAGTAAGATACATAGAAGAATGAAGACAAATCATTGTCTTGGGAGTCAAAAGCATAGCACCAATATCAAAGGTTATACAAAGGTCACAAATGTCAAGGATAGAGTAAGAGTAAAAAGAGTAATAGTTAATAAACAATTGGTAAGTGAAGAATGAAAGCTCATTAGAATGTTGTAATCAGAAACCATTTTGGAAGGGTTGGAGAAGTGTATGGGCAGTGAGAAAGTGAAATCAGAAAGCATTTACTTTTTTTTCTGCTAGCTTTGTCATGAAAGTCATGAGATATCTAGGACTAGTAAAGGAATTGTAAAGAAAAGATAAAACTAAGATTTAAAAAAACTAGGCGGAGAAGGAGCTAGTTAGGGAGAAATTGAAGATGGGAGAACATGACAATAAGGTGATCAATGTTTTAAGTTACTGAATGAGTTCAGAGGGGGTAGGATTAAGGGAAAAAATGGAAGTCTTGGCCTCAATGGAGCAGTCAACCTTATTCCCATGGAGCGGAGGAAAGGAAAAATTGGATCAAGAGAAATTTTGAGATGTGCAGATATCAGAAAATTATTTCAGTGAGGTTATTAAAATGGCTTATCTATTATCTATTTAAATGGTTTGTGAAAGGACAGAATATAGAATTAAAGAAAAAAGAGAGGGTTTTGACCAGTCACTGGAGATAATAACAGAGGAAATCACTGAAGAAAAAAATACAGCTACTGTAAAAGTATGAGACATTAGTGAGTTTATATAATATGACCTTACTGTGGACCCAACTGACATGACTGTCACATGACTTTCTCAGGAGATATGGAGCAAAATGGAATTGACAGTGAAGATGACAAAAGGTAAGACAAGTGACTTCCACAAGGTCACATAAGTAGTAAATGGCAGAGCAGGGATCCAAAGATCTGGGATTTTTCAATTGTGCCATGAAGCAAAAAAAATTGTTGACTTATCTCTTTAATATACAATGCTTGGAGGTCATGATGCAGAGGTGAAAAACACTATGATTCAATCCTGTTGACCTTTAAATACATATCTAGTGTTTAGCCATTACAATGTGAAGGAATTTCTAGACTGTTTGATAGAACAGAGTTTTAAAAAACTATATAGCATCATTTTACCCATCTCCTCAACTCTCTTACCATTGTCCCCTCTCCCAGTCCCCTTCTCAGACAGACATTGCCTGGCCATGAATACTCATACAAAGTGGAAACTGCAGAGCTTCTACTTCTACCCTTAGGCTCACTGCATCCTCTCCATAGTGTTAGGCAGGTGCCCTCCAGCTACCACCACTCCCTCCAAAGTAGGGTTTCATGTGGTTGTTCACATTACTTATATAAGCAGAGAATCACCAACTATAATCTTTCCAATAAAATAAACATCCACCAGGCCTTATCTAGACCCTCTAGAGCCCCCAGGAATTACTATATGCCATTCCTATGCACCAAAATGATCCCCAAGATGTCCCATTTGCTCTAGAGTTGAACCTTCCTATACATATGGTTTGGCTCAATTAGTATGTGAGTTCATTGAGAGGAGGGAATATCCTGATTTTCTATTGGTATCCTTGGAGCTTGGCACATAATAAGTGTTTAATAAGCACCCTTTTTAATTTGTAGATTCATTCATTAATTTATATAAATGAAGGAATG
>CM053592.1:186444613-186471923 GCA_028646515.1 Pseudochirops corinnae
TAGTCAGTCTTTTCCAGAGAATGAGCTACTCCGGGGTGTGAGAGAACAGATACCATGGGGCCCTGTGAGCTTCCTCTCTCACTGAACTCTAGATGGGTTTGGATCATGAGATGTTTCACTCTGATCATTATCTATAGATAACTGCCTTTCTTAGTCAGAAATACTCAACAGCCAAGACTAGTTAGAAATCTGTCCATCAGTGACTCTCATTAGTTGTTCAATTACATTCACTAGTCTCATTGCTGGTATCTTTATCAATGTAGTAAGGGAACTTATAAGTGTGTCTGCTACCTTAGGGAACAATATGACAGGTTTGGGAAGATATATATTTATATTTATATACATACACACGCAGAGAGAGAGAGAGAGAGAGAGAGAGAGAGAGAGAGAGAGAGAGAGAGAGAGAGCGGGAGTAGTCAGCCTTATTCTGTCCTTAGGTTTTCTTTTCCACTTGGGTCACTCACATGATCATCAGGCTCATCAAACATGATGAGTGGTGGTGTTTTACTAACAATGGGAACACGTAGAGAAATATAGCACACCCAAACTTTCCTGAACTTTGGATATTGCAGAAAGTTCAGAGAAACCTGATTCTTGGCACCACAAAATCCTTTCTCCTGGTATCCAGACTAAGTATGTGTAAAGTGTATTTCATGTGTATACGTGTGGGTGGTGAGAGAGAGAGAGAGAGAGAGAGAGAGAGAGAGAGGGAGAGAGAGAGAGAGAGAAAGAGAGAGAGAGAGTAAAGGGAAAAATGAAAAGAGTATGGGAAAGTAGAGCAGGAGAAGGAGGGAAGAGGTGAGAGGAGACATGGCTTAATGTAGGGAGAGGATGGCAAAGATAGAGAACGGGAACAGAATGGGTGGGAGAGAGGAAAACAAAGGGTAAAGGAGGAAAGGAAAGAAAGGGGGAGATGAAAAGTCAGGGGCAAGGAAGAGAGGAAAGGAAGATATAGAAGGAAGAAGGGAAGAAAGACCAGAGAAGTAATTAAAGAGAATGAAAGGGTGGAGGGGAAGGAGTATGGGAGGGGAAAGGAGGAATGGAGAAAAAAAGTAGGGGTTGGAAGGGAGGCAGAGGAAGGAAGAAGGAAGAGAAAAAAGGAGGAAGAGAAATGAGGAGGGGGAAGAGAAAGCCAGGAGAAGCAAGAAGAGAGAAAGAGAAAAGACAGGTTAAGAGAGAGGAGAGAAAAAGAGGGATAGAAAGAGTCAGGAGGAGAAAAAGGTTAATAGATGGTACATATACCTGTGGGGAAACCATCTCAATGAAATGACCATGGTTAAAGTCAATTTGGGGCCACTTTCTTCTCCAGACATAAGTTACAGCCTTTCTTTCTTGATAAAATGTTTGTTTTCTTTGCAGTAATTATTTATTTTAATGGAATATTCACTAATGTTTTATGAATTCATGAAAATAGAGCTTAGGGGAAAATGGAGATGGAGAGATACTTAGATAATTTATTTAGGAACTCAATGTTTTATAGTAGATGGAGTTCTAGTTAGACTTGGATTATGGAAGATCTGAGTTCAAATTTTGCCTCAGATACTAATCATGTGGACATGGTCCAATAACTTAACCTTTGTGAACATGAAGTCCCTTGTCCTTGTGCTTCTAAAGAGTTAAGTCAAAAGTTTGAACCTCGAATCTCTGACGTGATGTATTCTCTAAACTTTTGAAATACTGAATCATTTAGCACAAAATACATGATTAAAAATGGATCTTTTCTTTTTCTATTTACATGTGGGTTTCTTGGTTTCTTACTTCACCTCCTCCTCCTAAGTTATCAGCTTCATGTGTTATCAGTTTGTTTTTCTGTTTCCTTTCTGTTTCCTGTAGCTTAATATCTAATAAAGTGCTTAGCCAAATGCAAGTGTACCATAGATATTGATACCAATAGATGCTTTAGGATGCCCAAACTGGAATTCTTGTCTTTCAGTTGAGTCTGAAGAAATTGATCAATTGAGAGAGTCCACATAATTCCAGAAACAAATATTAATCTTTCTCCTTCAGGAAAGAGAGAGAGAGAGAGAGAGAGAGAGAGAGAGAGAGAGAGAGAGAGAGAAAGAGAGACAGACAGAGACAGAGACAGACAGAGACAGAGAGACAGAGACAGAGAGAAAAAGAGACAGAGACAGAGACAGAGAGACAGAGATAGAGACTGAGACAGAGAGAAAGAGAGACAGAGAGACAGAGACAGAGAGACAGAAACAGAGAGACAGAGAGAGACATAGAGACAGAGAGAGATATAGAGACAGAGAGATACAGAGAGACAGAGACAGAGAGAGACAGAGACGGAGAGAGACAGAGAGAGAGAAACACTGGGTTAAGTGCTCAGAACACAAATACAAGCAAAAAGAAAGACATTCCTTACTCTCAAACAGCTTACATTCTACCTGGGAGCAACACACAAAAATGAACTAAAAGGGGGAGGGAGGTAGCAATGGAGAAATGGTAGAAAAATCTGAGGAGTTCAGAGTGGAACTGAGAGAGAAATGAGTTGTGACTGGCTGCAGCATTCTTCTCAACTAGAGATTTGGGTCAGGAACTCCACAACAAAAGGAAGTGAGTGGACATAGGGATGGTAACAATCTTCAGGGTGGAGAAACATCTGGAATAGAGGTGGGAAAGTCCAGAGAGTTAGGAGCTTAACTCAGAGAAGAGTGAGCTGTGGCTGGGATTTCTTCAAAAGAGAGAGATTTCTTCAAAAGGAGATCCTGGGCAAAAACTTACCAATAGGAAGCTGATACAGACTGTAAGAATAGAATTGAGAAGGCTGATAGGGAAGAGTGGGACATGTCCTTGAATGAGAACAAAAAGAGAAAGATTTCAGCCCCATGGAAAATTGAGTCAGTCAGGCATGTCTCTTTGGGAAACCAAATTATAAGACAACAACTATAGAAATAATAATAACAAAACACTTTAAGTTTTACCAAATAATTGAGATTATTTTCTTACTTGATATTTACAAGTATCCAATGAAGGACAGACCATTAATAACCTCATTTCAGAGATAAGGAAACTGGAACTTAAATAGGCTAAGTTACTTGCTCTTTTTGATGCAGTTAGTAATTAACTCAGGCAGTATTCAAACTCAGATCTTTCTAAACCCACACTCTGTCCACTCTGCCAAAATACTTCTAATAATGCTTCAAATAAATTCTCTTTGCCTACTGTAAGACAATAAAGCACTGATGGTTAAAATGACAAGAATCAAGGTCCTGGTAGCATCTAAGTAATTTCTTTACTGTCAATGTAGAAGTAATTATGGGATTAAGAGAATTCTGGATCTGGGTTGTGCTGAGATCCAAAGGGTTTACTCTAGGGTGAGTAAGAATATATCTCACTTACCTCCAGTTCTTGTGTGGGGGATCACAGCAGGCACAAGCAATGCAGGACCTTTGATACCATTTGGGGCATCTTCCTTATTTGATGAAGTTTTAAATATTGAATATGTTATGTGTGCATGATGGAGGAAGCAGAAAGCGTAGTCATGCCCTATTGATGGATTTCATGTTTCATTTGACTTTCAGAAACAGAATAAAGTACATGGGAAAAATCTTATGGGTAAAAGTTAAAAGAAAATCCTGCCTAGTAGATGAACCTTCAATAAGGGGAGGGGTCATATTAAATTCATTCATTCATTCATTCATTCACAGGTTCATTTGTTCATTTATTCTATCATTTATTCATTGATTTTTATTGTAATCCCCCAATTCCTTACAGAAATTTACACACTGAAGAAATTAATAAATGATCGTTAATAGATAGATACAAATGGAGAGTTTGTGGGAAGAGACTCAGTTCAGATGGATGATATCAAAGGGGAAGTGAAAGTGGAAGTAGCCAGGAAAATGCATGAAAATTCAGCTACAAAAAATATGTCATGCAGATTCAGGGACTATCTGTGGGCACTTTTCCTGGGGTCATCTATACTAATTTGTTTGACAGACTCTGGAGAAAGGTGATAAATTATGGCTTAGTGGTCATAAGCCCCACACCTTAATTCCTGAGCAATACCTCTTATAAGAATGAAATGTCCTGGGAATGTAGCCCAAGGGCCATTCTGGGCCCTCTTCATTCTCTATACTCTTTTTTTGGAGACCTCATCAACTCAGTCATGGTTTAACTAACCATCTCCATGTAGTTTGCCTCCAGATGTATATAATCAATTCTGACCCCTGAATCCAGCACAAGATCACCAACTACCTAGTGGACATTTCAAAATATATGTCCCACAGGCATTTCCAAAGCAGAACTTGTCTTTCCTTACGATCCACCCTAATCTCTTTTCTGCAGTTCGGGTTCACAACTTTCAAGCCATCCTCAACTCCTCTCTTTCTCCCATCCCACATATCCAATTATTTGCCAAATCTTGCAATTGTTGACTCAGTGATACTTTTGCATCTTTCTTCTCTTCCCTCATATGACCACTTCCTTAGTTCAGGACTTTAATAGTTTTTGCCTCAAGTATTTCCCCACTCCAAACTAGACTTCCCAGAGTGGCACATTGATATTCCTACTCACTTCTGACAGGTCCCACAGATCCAACCCTGGGTCCATAACCTCCTGTTGACCTAATTCTTGGTTGTCCAGAACTGTCCACAAGTAGCACAACACAAAGCCACTATGATGCTTCTCTGGCTGTCTTCATTCCAATTTGCTGTCTGTGTATTCCTTATTCTTCTGCCTTCTCTGACACTTCTCCACACACAGACACAAAGACATATACACACACAGATTCACAGACACAGACACATATACACTTGTCCCCCTGAGTGATTTTCCACCTCTATATTTTGGAACAGTAATCAAGCCAGCGGCACCATTCTTGGGAAAGAAATTTCAATCCAATTATTGCATGGGGTAACTCATCATCCTGGTGACATCCCAACATAAAACACTTCTCCCTGGAAAGTGTCACCTTCTATGTCCTTTCTTCCCTTTTTAGTAAGCAGCTATATGGTGCAATGGACTAAACACTGGACTGGGAATTAGGAAGATCTGAATTGAAACCTGGCCTCAGAGACCTAATGGCTATGTGACCTTGGCCAAATCAGTTAACTTTTTGTATGTCTCAGTTTCCTCAACTATAAACATAATTGCACCTACCTTGCAGGACTGGCGTGAGGATAAGGTGAGATGTTTCTAAAGTGCCTAGCACAAATTCTGGCACATGGAAGGAACTATGTAAGTTCTTATTTCCTCTCTCCACCTAGAAGGTAAGCTCCTTGAGTTCAGAAATGAACTTTCTTTTTTTTATTCCTAGTGCTTAGCACACTACCCACCATTTTCCAAGTGCTTAATATATGCTTTTTCATCAATTACTTTAGCTTACATTAATTTCATTAATGCCACACACACACACAAATCTGACCATATCACTGTCCTGTTCAGTGTTCCAGTGCATCACTATTGCCTTTAGAATCAAATACCAAGTCCTCTGACATTTAAATCCCTTCATAATTTGACTACAATGTGCCATTCCAATTTCATCAGACCTTTCCCCCCACCGTTCATTCTTTGATCCATCTAGACTGACCTTCTCACTGGTCCCAACACATGACATTTCATATCCTGTCTTTACATAGACTCTTTTTGTATGTGGAAAGTACTTCCTGCTCATTTATATTTCTTAGAATTCCTAGTTTCCTTTAAAGCTCAGTTAAATGTCACCTCCTCCAAGAAGCCTTTTCTGATCCATGTTACTGCTAGTGCCTGCTTCTAACAAAATACCATATTTATTTTGCATATATTTCATATGCTTCATTTGAACTGACATGTGAACATGTGATTTTTCACAATAAAACACAATTTTCTTGCAGGCAGAGATGTTTTCATTTATGTATTCCTTTAACCATTGCCTACTACAATGCCTGGCACATAGTAGGTGCTTAGTGCTTGTCAGCTGATGGATTGATTGAATATACAGTTCTTTGTGGATCTTAAAACAAAATATCTCATTATCTACATGTAGACAAGAGGAAGATAGAAGGATATGTGTTGCAAGGAAAGAACACTAGAAAACTATAAATATAATGGACCATATTACCTTATACCATATAGCACAATACACTATAAATGAATATAAGACTAAAATATTGATGAATTATATCAAGAACAAAGTTGAGAAGAAGGGAAAGAGATACCATGGACATTATGACTGGGGGAGAGGATTCTGAGATGGACAAGGCATAGAGAAGAACTCAGAAGATAAATCAAAGAAGTTCAGTTACATAAAATTGAAAAGCTTCTGCCCAAGTCAAAACAATTGGAATTAGAAAATAAGTAGTTGATCAGGAAAAAATAATTGCAACACATTTCTCTGATAGACATCTTTTATCTGATATTTCTATGGAATTAATAAATATAAATACATGAAATATACACAGGAAGAACATGGCAATCATATATGTGTATGTAAGGGTGTGAAGAATGGGAGGGGAGGCATATTAGTATACTTTTGATTTAACCATGAATTGATCTAAACAATCTGGAAAGTAATTTGGAACTCTACTATTGATGAACCTCTTATTTGGGGATGGTTTAATAAATTGTTGCATGTGAATGTAATATATACCTTAGCAATAAAATATGATGAATATGATGGATTCAGAAAATCCTTGGAAGACTTGTATGAACTGATCCAGAATGAAGTAAGTAGACCCAAGAGAACAATTTACACATAGATACAACCCTGAAAAGAAAAAAAAACACTTTGGTGTCAAATCTGTGATCTATGTCATGTCCAATCAGAATATAAGAATATATATTTTTAAAAAACCTGTATCCAAAGAATAAAAATATCACATTGGAATGAATAGAAATAATAATAATTCAAATCCGATTGAAAGGAAAACAGTATGTGGCCTACAATGTTTACAAAATCATAAGTTTTGTTCTGTTTTGTTTTGATTTTCAGAGATAACAATCTAGAGGTGTGGCCTGTAGTAGGAGATGCTATTATATTCTGACCAATTCAATATTCCAGATGTAGAAGACAGAGGCCAGATCCTCATTTGCTTTTGCTTGGTTTGCCTTGGAATTATTTGTTTTCCATTTACTTCAGAACAAAGCAACACAGGTCTGTGCATAATACAGGCATATAGTAAAGGAATATTAGCAGCTAGATGGCACAGTGTATAGAATGCTGGATCTGGAATCAGGAAGACTCAGCTTCGTGAGTTCAAATCTGGTCTCACACACTTACTAGTTTTGTGATCCTGACCAAGTCACTCAACCCTGTTTGCCTTGGTTTCCTCATCTATAAAGTCAGCTGGAATGGCAAATAACTCCAATATCTTTGGCAAGAAAATCCCAAATAGAATCACAAAGAATCAGACATGAGTGAGATGACCAAACAACAGTAACAACAAGAATGGCTGCAGTACCCTGGAGAAAGGGACTTGGGGGGGGACGTGGCTCCAAGTAAAAGAAGATAGAAAGAAGAAGAAAATAATCAACTGAACCTCCAATTTCATCAGTGTAGGGAGCGCTCAGGAGGCAGCTCTGATAGCATTTTCTTTACAACTTATTTTACAGGGCTGTTTGGGGCACTGAGAGATTAAGTGACTTTTTCTTAGGGTCACAAATTCAATTTGTGGCAGAAACAGAATTTAAATCCACATATTTCTGGCTCTGAGGCACTTACATTATGTACCAAGCCACTCTTTCTCTCTAAAAGGATAGAATGTATAGAAAATATTTTGGTCAGGGGTTTTGCCTTGAGGATCTTGATTTTTTTTTGGCAGGAAGGTGATCAGAACTTCTAACAAGACATGAGTCAAGGGTCACATTGCTCATATCCTCCTTGCTCAGGCTGTATTTCATCATAAGGATCAGGCTGAAAGAGCAGGTCTTCATAAGGATTTTCAATAGGGATGCTTGATTTCTTTTCAGGAGCCTGAAAAAACAATTCAGAATTCCAATGGAGAAAGCCTGCATCAATCACCATTCATCATCCTTATTCCCATTATTCCCATCAGACTTATCTTGTGCTCCTCATGCTCTTCCTTCCCTTTTCTTCTGGCTACCCAGTTTCCATTCTAACAGTCTCTACACCAACTGGTTTGCCTTACTGCACAGGAGTAATGAAAACTACTTAAATCTTGATTAGCATTTCCACATCCTCCAAACATACAGAAGGGAGTAGCATTTTCCATCTGAGTTCTTAGATGAGTAGGAAATATGTTGGAAAGAGCATATTCTCTGCTATCCCTTATCTCTTCCCTTAAAAGGAGAGAGCCCTCTCTCAGTCAAGCAAACTTTAGCAGGTGAAGGAAACTGAATGTGCAGAAAATGAAGACCAAATATACTCAGTTCAGCCTCATACCACCTTAGTGCCAACATCTCAGGGACTCAATGTCCTTCATCTTCCTGGTCACCCTTCTCTCAATGATTTCACTTATCAACGTCCATGGACAAAAATTGCTTTTATGATTATTGAGTGTAATCTTCTGATATGATATCAACATAATTCCAATGAATCTGATTTTTTACAAACTGATTTAATAAGTGGCAGAGAAATGAGATAAGTGATCATGCAGCCAGGAGGAAGAAGTTAAAGTCTTGCTTCTTACATATCCTGCCTCTGTGACCTGGGTTAGGTCCTTAATCTCATGGTCCTTGAAGTTTTTCTCTAAGACTGTATGTTTCAGAAAAGTGCCAACCTGCTTTGGTAGAGGAACTTTCTTCATATAGAAATGTCCTATATCAACAACTGCCCAAGTCTGTGCTTATTACTAACAATAACTAGCGTTAATATGGAACTTTAAGAATTACAAAGCACTTTATGAGTGTTATCTTATTTGCTCCTTATAGCAACCCAATGAGGTTAGTGCTATTATTACTATATAAAACTGTTCCCATTTTACATCATGAAAAATCGAGACCCAGGGTTACATTGTCAATAAGTGTTTCAAGAAGGAATTGGATTCAAGCCTTCCTGACAGCAAATGTACCAAGCCATCTAAGTTAGAAGTTAGAGAGATGTGTGACTGTGGACAATCAGTAGAGCTTAGCTGCATAAGCCCTCTTTAACTTCATAGGTGCATTACGTAGGTTGTCAGTAGTGAATTCAGCCTTAGCTCTGATTAAGACAACGTGTCTTTGTGGTTGGGCTGAAGAGGTTGACTTTGCCTCTTCAAATTTGTGGATGTTTTGTGTAACCATGCATCTGAATTGAGAAACTGAGGTATTCTAGGAGGGATTCATTGATAGTTACCTGTTTGAACTGGTCCTATAAAGGTGTGGACAATTTGACTACTGGAGACTGTTAGAACACACAAAAGGAGCTTAAGGAGGTTTCCTAGTTGTAAATATCCCCTAAAGATGCTCCTCCTCAATATTAGGATCGTAGTCAATCAATGTTACTCCAAAGTTTTCCCTGGTTTCCCCTCTCTTCCAGATATATGTTATTCTACAGAAGTATAGTTTGAAAAGTGCACCTTGATCTGAAAGGCAGAAAACGCGATAAGAAAAGTTGAGATGCAGAACTCCATAGTAGCCAGCATGAGCTTCACAAAGAGAAAGGCCTGTAGAATACAAGACAATTAATGAAGAATTGCTGATGCATAACAAACATGAGTATGGGGAACATAGGCCAATGGACATAGAGGTTACCATTGGGGTTGACCTTTCCCTCTGCCTTAAAGAATCCTTGGGATCCTGGCTTAATAGCTTCATGGAGCTATTCACTGTAAACAAGGGCAGGAGAGTGAGGGATGGAAGAAGGAAAGGAAGAGCCCAGGCAGTAATGAAGCATTTCTGTCCCATGACCCTCTCCCCCTGTTTATTTCCTTTCTACTTCCTCTTACCTTCTTCCTGGCTCCTTGACCTATTCCACTCATCTACCATACTTCAGGTGGCTAAATTTTATTGTTGTTGTTCAGTTGTTTCAGTCATGTCTGACTCTGTGACCTCTTTTTGGGGTTTTCTTGGCAAAGACAGTGGAATACTTTGCTATTTTCTTCTCCATCTTGTTTTATAGATAAGGAATCTGAGGTAAACTGGGTTAAGTCATACTTAAGTGTGTGAGGCCAGATTTGAACTCAGAAGATGAGTCTTTCTGACTTCAGGCTTGGCACTCTAGCCACTATACTACCTAGCTGTCTTAGTTGGGTAGGTATTTATGACCTATATAGTTTCCTGCTCTGAGCTCCTCCTCCAGGTTACCAGATTTCCTTTTTGGATGAGGGAGGAAAGATCTATAGTAGGGTGCTGTTGTATCTCACTTCTGAACCCATTAAGATCTGAAAGCTGGGACAACTGGGACACTCCCTTGGAGATGTTTCCTGAGATCCTTAAATTTTTGCTAAAAGTTGTGAAGGCCAACTACTTAGGTTCTTGTGGTTCAGACAACTGTTCCCATGAAAAGATGAAGAGGGAAGCAAGGTTCCTATGTAGTTTCAGATATAAAAAACAGAAACACTTACAGTGATGATGATTATGTTCTCGTAGCATATGAAATTTTCATATCTTTCCTGGCATTCGTGATTTACAATCATATCAAGTTGAATTAGAATTATTCCAGCCAGTGCAGCCAAGGCACTTAGAATGCTTGTTACCAGGCAGCATTTCACCTGAAGGAAAGACTTAAATTTTCACTTTCCATCTCTCCCACGTGCTTTTCCTACAATTAGGACTGAATTCCTCTTTGTCTTTCAAGGTTCCATTAATCTAACAGAAGACCCTCCCTATCACAGTTGCTTAATAAATACTATTTGAATTTCAATTTGAATAACATCTTGGCAGCCATGACAACTCTAGATAGAATCCTTAAAAAGAATTCTTTCCTCCAAGAAGATCTTACTGTTTCTGACTTTGTTCATTAGTGGGCATGTCTATTAGTCTATACCCCCACAGCTCCATGTAGTAGGGTGTATTGACACCACTTTCCCCTGGCCTTTATAATGAGAGAACATGAGACATGATGCTTGCTAATTCTCGGAGATAAAAGGAATCCATCAAACTGTTCTTTTTTACTCGCCAGTGGGTGAAAGGGGCAATGTTGTTACTTACCAGAGCTTTGGAGGATATCTTTGCAGAAATAAGTGAAAAAATGCCCGAGATGGTAAACTGTCAATTAGAGAAAAGGGAGTCAAATATGAAGTCAATCGCCACATTTTCCCCAGCCTTTAATAATTCTTTACATTCTCTAAAGCCTCAGTCCTGATTTGGTGAGAAACAGAAAAGGAGAAAACAAGGAAAAGGAGAATTCTTCCCAATAATTTTTGCTAGACCATCTACTATTTCTTCTATGGATTTTCATGCTAGTAGAAATTAATTGATCTGCATTAATTGAATCCCTGTCAACTCTATAGCTCTCACAAGACTAATAAGGATTGTTCTCCCTGGTAACTAAACAGAAAAGATGAGATAGCCAATTATCTGTAATAAAAAACTATCAAAATGCACAAATCAAATTTTTGATACTGAACCTAACACGACATGCATCTGACTGATATGGTCTCTATGCTCCCTATGGAGTGAATATCAGCACTGTCCTCACAGTTGGCACTGTCACACTTGGATGAGTAAATGAATTGTTATGTTCACTCACAGGTGAACCTGGTAAAAAGCATCGTTCTGGACATGATGGACAACTCATAGAACCAATGAGTTGAATTTATGAAGAAGAAAAATCCTAGTTTATCATTGGTCAGTGCTCTTTCTGCTGCTGCTGACATTATTGACTCTTTCTTTGACAATTAAAAAAAAGCCTTTATTAAAAGTGTTATTGCCTTCTAGTGAAAAGTTTGCAATCTACACATTGAAGATGTCAAAAAGTTCTGTGTTCAAACCTGACCGGGGGTGGGAATTCGTGAAATAAATCCAAAATGTTTTTAAGGGTCTCTCTAATTATCATTCTGTGCCATTTCCTGATGTCTACTTCCCAACATCAATTTCCTCTCAGATCAATAAAGTCTTGACTTCATTCACCCATTCATCTTCCTAAACTGTGTCAACTGATAATAGTTTACACTATGCCAGTTCTTAGGTGCACATGAATCTTACCAAATAATATTTGCAGACTAAGGAGTGTTCAGAATTGTAAGGTCATTACCTCTACTGCTGGAACTTGGACCACATGATGGAACAAGAGGATGAGGGGATGGTTAATAGGTTCATAAATGTCTAAGTTGGAAGAGACATTAGAAACATGTGACTGACTTTCAGAACATATGTACCACAAGATAGATGACTAATCATTTTCTCTGATCTCCACAACCTCTCAAATATTTCCAAAACAGAAACTGTATACCCAACATAATGCAATTTCACCTGTCTCAGTGGTCTAAGACATCCAGGATCCAAAACAAAATTTAAAAAAACCACAAACTGACAATTAGCCTCAGCTCATTCAGAATTCCCTTCTGTACTGCCCACCATGCTACTGGCAGTGAGGTCACACTAGCCAACTTAATCTCCCAACACATGAACTTGTAACGAAACTCCAGGACCCAACAAAGAACTTTTAACAAAGTGCAACCCCAAAGCATGGACCCCTTCACCTCTTTCCAGTGCTATGTAGATTCATGATGAAGACTTTGGAAAAATTTCTGGGCAGCACAGACAGTACCATGCAGTAATCTAGGCTTGCAAAGCTTTATGGTGCTGTTATAGACAATCAGAACTGTATGTTCAGGGAGGTGATGGGTGGCAATCTTGGGGCACTTTACTAAGCCTAAGTGAAAAACCCTGCATCCATTTGGGGTCACTTATGTTTATCCAAAATCACTTATGACAGGGATTTAGGCTGGTGGATGGTGAACTATTCAGACTGGAAGAAAGATGAGACAATTTTGAGGTTCAGCTCCAGAGAAATCACTATCAGTAGGAGGTCAGAAATTGAGTCATAGTAGAAAATAAAAGGAAAAAGCCAGAAATCACCAAAGATTTTAGGAAAAATGAAACTTGAGGACCTGAAACAAAAGCAGATAAGTAAAAAAATATTAACAGCAAAAAGATATATGATCCTTACATCTACTAAATGAGTCCAGGTATCTCTGAGTAAATACTACAAAACAAAGGAAAAGATTGAATACTTAATAAAACAAAGAACCATCTTGAATTTGAGGAAAATATGGAACCACAAAACATTGTTTCTTATGGTTTTAAAAGAGAAATTAGACCTACGAGAACAGAATATATGACCTGATTAGCAATAATAATGACTAAAAGAGAAAGTTTTTTTATCTGCAATGGCAATTCTCACAAACAATCCCCAAAAGACAGAATGGGAGATTGTGAATACAAATGCAAAGAAGTACAGGGCAATCTAGAAGAAGAGAAGTAAAAAAAAAAAAAGACATTAAAACACGTCCACTATCCCAGCAAAAACATACTGGTCTTGAAGACAGGATATATAGAAACAACCTAAGGACTGTATGTAATTCAATCTGTTTGTACCAGAAAACAGAATGGAGATATACATGAATCAAATTGAGGGCTAACAATGAGGGGAAAGTGACTCCTGTGGTTTCTCAGGAAGAGAAGATTCTGCAGGACAATGGGTGAGGAAAGGTGAAGAATGGTTTAAAATGAGAAGGAAAAGTGGGTAGATCTTGCTTTGATTATCTCTATGGATGAAGAGAAATGTTCTGTAAAGGGAGATAGGGACCTAGGGCTGGCTGTGGTCTGGAGTTTTGGTACTTGAAAAGTCCCCTTGTCCTACCTTTCAAATATGTTTTCTAGCTGTGTTTCATATTCCATTTTCCTTTGGAGCTATAATATTCTATGCCCTTATGTATTTGGGAGAAAATGAAATATTTTCATTTTCAGTTTGGAGATAGAAACAAATCTTCCATCTCTTTTCTTTTTCAGCCCAAGGGTTTTTCAAATGATGGGTTGTGATAGTTTTGGTTAATTTAATTCTAGTCCATTGACTTGTATGAAAAATCCATAGCTGAATAAGTAATACGTAGCTCACTAAGGAATGATTTAAGCACACTGTCAAATGGGAATGGTGAGGAGAAGAGGTAGTGAAGAGCAAGGTTTCATGGCAATATTACTGAAATCTCATTATGTGATCATGGACAAGTCACTTGTCCTTTCTGGGCTTCAGTTGAAAACCCACCTCTTATAATAAAAGAGTTTTGTTGGATGATGCCAAAGGTTTCTTCCAGTTTTATTGTTCTAGGTCCCATTTTCTAGAAGTTCTAAATGAAACATTTTATGATATATCAGAAAAGTAACTTTATAAATATACTCACACTCAGTCCTCCCCAAACTGCATAGCCTGAAGTAAAGCTTGTAAAACCAAGTCTTTTTATTGACAACCATGAGCCCTTCTTCGCCCATAAGCTGGTATTAATCAGTCCAATTAAGATTTGAAGTGCCTGGATGGAAGAAAGAGGATATAAGGAAGGAGATGGTTCACAATAGGAGAGTCACTTTCTGAAGAACATCTAGGTCCAATGTGGTCATGGTCTCTGTGTCATGAAAACCAGCTGAAGGAAGAAGCCCCTGGATATTGGGGTAGACATGTGGGGTTATATCACTAAAACTGCCAATGGGTTCTATGAGCAAAAACATTTTCTCTATGCTTAAACATAGCCAGGAAGTTCTTTCAACTCTCAAATAGTGTTTATCAAGCATGTGCTTCATAGTTAGCACTACAATAGGTGCTAGTGATGGGTTGGGAGTTAGGAAGACTTGAGTTCATCCAAATCCTACCTCAGATAGCTGTGTGACCATAGAGAAGTCGCTAAGTGTTTGCCCACAGTTTTATCTTCTGCAAAATAAAGATATTAGTAACATCTATCTACCAGGACTGTCATTAGGAAAAAATGAGATGATATTTATAAAGCACTCTGTAACCATGAAAGGCACCATGTACATGTTAACCATCAGAATCGCCACCATCATCATTGCTGTCATCATCATCATTGATGGAATCCTAATAAAGCTGCCTCCAGCCCCAATATTATAACTTCCTCATAGGCCCCACTGAACAGCAGGCCCTCTGCCCCTACCTAGCCACTCCCCACCACACACAATATTTTAACTTCTTCATATATGCCTCAGTGCTTACTAGAACAGCAGGTCTGTCCATGAAGCTATATTTCTCACAGAACAGCAGACATGTCTATGTGATGGGATCTCAGCCACTGCCGCTAGCTAATCACTGCTTCCAGACCCATTCCATATATTTCCTGCAGAAACAACATGTGTGTCCATGTACTCAATCATGATCACATTCATCTAGTCTCAGGCAGGATCATAATACTTAGCTGATCAGAAAGCAGCACCACCAGGATGTCCAAGCAGGATGTGGACCCCAAAACAACAGAAGAGACTATCCTTAAGTAGGCACCTGTGCAGTAATAGTAAAGAGCTGACCTACAGTGAACTTATGATGTAGATAGGCTTATTATAATATTATTATCAAACATACATACCCCCCAATGGATTTTTCTATATGCATTGTGGATAACACATGTGCAGTTCAACTGTGGCTGGCACCCCTCCCCTATTACCTAATCTTTTAACAAACCTCTCCTGAATTTTTAATGTTCATAATTTCTTTTATGTAATTGCATCTTTATCCTATAAAAATCCATCTTGCTTTCTCTGAAGTTTCTGGTTCCTCTTGGAACTTAGCTCACTTCATGAGAGGTATCAATCTCAATAAATGCCTATACTTGGATTAGAGGTGGTTTGACTCTAAATTCTTTGAGACAGTTCTATCACAACACATCATCAAATCCCAATAATTTTTGGCATCCCTGGATGGGTGGAGTCTAAATCTCAACAGTTTTTGGTGAACCTGGGTGGGCAGGGTCTCTGACTCTGATCCTCCCTCCACTTGGAGTAGCCTCTGATTTGGACCCCCTCTAATCCAAAAGAAAGCCTATATTTTTCCCTTCTCTTAGCTGAGAGGCCCTTCAAGCATCTAGGAAGGCTTGACTGGATCACTTGAGCCCTAGTGCCAAGACCCTTGCAGCTGGCACATCCCTCTAGACAGAGGATACTCTGGGAATTTTGTGGGGAGTTCTTGCTGAGCTCAATTTTTTCTTCATTCTTTGGTGGGATGCCACTGAAGAGATGAACATGGCCATAGGGGTTATTTTCTCAGGCTTCCTTGCATTCAGGCCCAACTTGCATCCTATGGGACTGCAAGCTGTAATAGAGCTTGGTCTCTATAAAATCTGGAAGACCAAGAAAAGTTATCACTATCTGTGCTTTCTGTTTGTATTTGTCCACTCTGTGTGTGTAAAAATCTCTGAGTTTGCCACCTTATAAGATATAAATTGTAGTCAGCCAGAAAAGAAAAAAAAAACTGTACCTGGGCTAGAAAGATTGATGATCTCTTAAAGGAAGGTTGTTGGCAAAAAACAAAAAACACTTCACTCTCTGTCTCTCTGTCACTGTCTCTCTTTCTCCCTCCTTCTCCATCCCTTCCTCCCTCCTTCTCTTCCTCCCTCCTTCCTTCTCTCTCTCTCTCTCTCTCTCTCTCTCTGCCCCCTCCCCTTGGACAATGGCCAAGTTCTGGAGGTGGGAGGACAGATGGAAAAAAGAGGAAGGGGGAAACTTCTCCCTTCAAATCTATCTAAGAGAAAAAGAGATCACTTCACTGATCAAAGAGAGGCAGGTTTCAAAGCTGCACTTTGAAATTGGACTAGCACTTAACCCTTTCCTGGACCACAGAAAGGGAAAAGGTTTGTGTAAAGTAGGACATAGCTACAGGTAATTGAGTCTGACTGGAATATCTTGCTAGAATTTCAGGCTTGTTCCTCTTGGAACTTAACCCACTTCATGAGAGGCATCAATCTCAATAATTGCCTATACTTAGGTTAGAGGTGGTCTGATTCGGAATTATTTTAGATAGTTAAACTCCAACAATCATTAACATCATCATCATCATCATCATCGAGTTCATGTGCTAGTTGGGACAAATATCACACACACAAGGATTCCTGATTAGAAAAAAAAAAGTTTGTACATGATCAGTGCAAAGTGAGTAGCAAGATCAGGAAGGACACACCTGTAGGATATGGTCATTAAGGAAGGATTAACAAGGAAGTATAAGTTGAAATGTCCTTTATTGAACTGCTCATGAAAGGAATACTGAAGTCATGGCAATGATCCTCATTACCCCTGCTGTTGGGAACTTGTCACTGCTGGCTTATGGTTTTACTCAGAATCCCTGGAACTGATTGCTCAGATTGCTTAGGAAGAGCTTCCTTGCCCATACAATCACTTCCTGTTCCCTTTCATTGATATTACCTGTTCCTTTCCTGCACTATGTTCCTCTACTCTCATCTTCCTTTGTGTCCCATGCTACACCCATCCTACTTTTCACAAAATGTCTTTAATATTAAACTTCTCCTTATAGTCCTTTCATCTTCTTGCACTAACAAAAACCCATCCCCTGCCAGAAGATGCAGCATCCAACCCTGGTAAATTTCATTCAGTCCTGGATGTGCCCTCTTCACTACTACTTCCAGACCTTCTTCATACTATCCCAATATTCATTTCTGGTTCAAGCCAGATAAATGTGTTAATCTATCTCTATCATCATAATTGCTCTCTATGATTCCTCTCTCCCCCCAATAATTCTCCTTCCTTTCTCAAGGAGTTCAGTACTTATCTCAGAGTCTTCCTCTCTGCCCCAACTTTAGCCCCTTTACTTAAGGGCATCAATTTCCATGTTGAAGTACCCTCAGTCATCATTATCATCCTTGACTTTAGTGGTCTGCACATTCATGCTACCTCAACTCTTTGATGATAGGATGTTTCTCTTCTCTTCTCTTCTCTTCTCTTCTCTTCTCTTCTCTTCTCTTCTCTTCTCTTCTCTTCTCTTCTCTTCTCTTCTCTTCTCTTCTCTTCTCGCCCAAGAAATTTGGAATATTGGCAGGAAAGTTATGTCTCGCTTAGGTAAAAGAAAGCACAGTCCAGGACAGGAAGCATTCCAGTAACCCGGCAGCAAGCCTCACTTCAGCAAACTGGTGGTAGATTCTGAGGCCCAGTGTAGTGGAGAAGGCAAATACCAATAACAGGTTCCTCCCACATGCCTCAGTATAGCTAGGGGAACAGGCATATCCCAGTTCTGAGAACCAGCATGTGCTTCAGCATAGCCGTAGGCAAACAAGCAATCTCCAGCAGCCAGATCACCATGTGCTTCGGTGTAGCCATGGAGAAATGCAGAAACAGCCCACTGGCTTCAGCACATGTCCGACACCCAGCACTAAGACCCCAGCTTAGCACCAGGTAAGTTGCCAAATGCTATAGCCTCCAGGAACACCAGCCACCCTCCACCCACACCCCACCCCCTCAGCATAGCACCAGACATGAGCGTTCCCCATGGGCCTCAGGACAACATCAGTGAAGCATCAGGTAAACAGCCAGGGTCTGCAGCCTATGGCACAAGAATGAGACAGTTCCCCTCTGACCCCACGTGCAGACCTCAAATTTAAGAGAAAGGAAAAAGACCAAAAAACATGAGCAAAAAAGAATTTAAAAAAATCCGACCATAGAAAATTATTATATTGATTGCAAAGATCAAGACACTAATTGAGAAGAGTGCAACAATATCAAAACACCTATGAGTAAAACCCAAAGAAAAATGGGAAGTGGTCTCAAGCCCAGAAAGAAATCATGGAAGAGCTTAAAAAAAAAAAAGGAGCTTAAAATCATGAGAGAGGTAGAAGAAAAATTGGGAAAATAAATGAGAGTGTTGTAAAAGAATCCTGAAAAAAGAGCAACCAGCTTGGAAAAAGAGAACAACTGCTTAAAAAGTAGAATTAGCCAATGGAAAAGGAGACATAAAAACCCACTGAAGAAAACAACTTAAAAAGCACAACTGGCCAAATAAAAAAGAAAATACAAAAATTAATTGAGGACAACTCCTTAAAAGTTAGAATTGAGCAAGTGGAACCAAATGATTCTATGAGACATCAAGAATCAATGAGACAAATTCAAAAGAATGAAAAAATAGGAGAAAATGTGAAGTACCACACTGAAAAAAACAACAACAACTGACTAGATCCAGGAGAGAAAATGTCAGAATCATTGGACTTCCTCAAGGTCAAGATGAAAAGGAGGACCTGGACAACTTCTTTCAAGAAATTATCAAGGAAAAGCACTCTGATATCCTGGAACCAGAGGGCAAAACAGGCATCAAAAGAATCCACTGATCAACTCAAGAAAGACATACCAAAATAAAAATTCCAAGGAATATTATAACTAAAATTCAGAACTATCAAGTCAAGGAAAAATACTGCTAGTGGCCAAAAAGAAAAAAAAATATTGGGGAGTCACAATCAGGATTACATAGGATTTAGCAGCTGCAACATGAAAACATCAGAAATCACGTAAGGCATAAGAACTAGGACTACAACCAAGAATCACTTAACCAGTGAAATTAAGCATAGTACATAAAGGAGAAAATGATCATTCTGTGGAATAGAAGGACTTCAAGCTTTCATAAGGAGAAGATCAGAATTAAACCAAAAATTTGATCTCCAATATCAAGACCCAAAAGAAGCATAAACAGGTAAAAAGGAAAAAGAAAACACCAAGGATTCAATAGAACTAAACTGTTTACATCCCTTCATGGGAAGATGATACTTGTAATTCTTAAAAATTCTATCACTGATATTATAGCTAGAAGGCATATACATAGACAGACGGTACAGATATAAGATGCATTTGAGGGAGTAACATAAAATAATTAAAGGATCAGAAAGAGTAGTACACTGGGTGCAGACAAGGGAGATGCAGAATGGGGTAAATTATTTCCCATGAAGAGGTGAGAATGATCTTTTAAAGTGAAGGGGAAAATGGGAGGGGAGGCAATGGGCATTGCTTGAATCTTACTCCCATTATTGGATGAAAGAGGGAATAGTATGCACAATTATTTGAACATAGAAATTTATCTTACCCAACAAGGAATTAGGAGGGGAGGGGATTAAATAAAGGCAGGGTTGGGAACTGACAGAAGAGAGGGCAGATCAGGGGAGACGGTAGATAGAAGCAAAACACTGGTAAGGAGGAAAAGGTTGAAAGGAAAGAGAGAAAAACAGGATAAAATAGGATGAAGGGAAATACAGAGTTAATAATCATAACTGTGAATGTGAATGGACTAAATTCTCCCATAAAACAGAAGCAGATAGCATAGTGTATCAAAACCCAGAATTCTACAATATGTTGTTTACAAGAAACAAACTTGAAGCAAAGGCACATACACAGAGTAAAAGTAACAAACTGGAGCAGAATCTATTATGTTTCAACAGAAGTAAAAAAAAGCAGAGGTAGCAATCCTCATCTCAGACAAAGCAAAAGCAAAAACAGACTTAATTAAAAAAATATAAGGAAGGAAACTACATCTTGATAAAAGGTACCATAGAGAGTGAAGAAATATTAATACTAAACATATTTTTTTTTGAGGGAGAAAGGCAAGGCAATTGGGGTTACGTGACTTGCCCAAGGTCATATGGCTACTTAAATGTGAAGTGTCTGAGGCTGGATTTTAATCCTGATTTCAGGGCCAGGCCTCTATTCAATGTACCACCTAGTTTCCCCTGCCATCCAAATTCTTGAAGGAGAAGTTAAATGAGTTACAGGTTCATGACCAAACAAGAGATAGAGAGCATTATGAAATGTAAAATAGATAATTTTAATGATACTAAATTAAAAAAAACCTTTTGTACAAATAAAACCAATGTCATCAAGAGTAGAAGAAAACTGGGAAACAATGTTTACAGCAAATATCTCTGATAAAGGTTTTATTTTTCAAATATATAGATAACTGAGTCAAATTTATAAGAATGTGAATCATCCCTAATTAATAAATGGTCAAAGCATATGAATAGGGAGTTTTCAGATGAAGTAATCAAAGCTATCTATAGGCATATGAAGAAGTGCTCCAAATCACTTTTGATTAGAGAAATGCAAATTAAAACAACTCTGAGGTACCACCTCACACCTATGAGATTGACTAATATGACAAAAAGAAAATGATAAATGTTGGATAGAATGTCATAAAATTTGGACAATAATGGATTGTTGATGGAGTTGTGAACTGATCCAATCATTCTGGAGAGCAATTTGGAACTATGCTCAAAGGGTAACCAATCTGTGCATACTCTTTGATCCAGCAATACCATTACTAGGTCTGTATCCCAAAGAGATCATAAAAAGGGTTGAAGGACCTACATATGCAAAAATGTTTGTAGTGGTTCTTTTTGTGATGGCAAAGAATTGGAAACTGAGGGGATGTCCATCAAGTGGTGAACGACTGAACAAACTGTGGTATATAAATGTAATGGGCTATTATTGTGCAATAAGAAATGATGAACAGGAAGACTTCAGAAAAACCTGGAAAGACTTATAGGAACTCATGTGAAGTTAAATGGGCAGAACCAGTAAAACATTGCACACAGTGTCAGCAACACTGTGTGATGACCAACTGTGAATGACTCAGCTTTTCTCAGCAACATAATGATCTAAGACAAGTACAAAGGAGTCATGGAAGAAAAAGCTATCCACATCCAGATAAAGAACTGATAGACTCTGAATGCAGATTGAAGCATAATTTTTTTCACTTACTTTATTCTTTTTTGTGTTTTTTCACCTTTTGATGTGTTTCACGTTTCACAACTGTGGCTAATCTGGAAATACAATTTAAGTGATAGCGTATGTATAATTATTATATAATTTTTGGAAGAGGGGAGAGAAAGATGGGAGGGAGAAAAATTTGGAACCCAGAATCTTGCAAAAATGAATGCTAAAAGTTGACTTGACATGGAATTGGAAAAAATAAAATACTATTAAAATAAATTTTAAAAAGTTGATTTATTTTTCCATCAAAAAGAGCAGAACTTAATTTCTCAACCAATAGTCCTAGCTCCTAAATTTCTTAAAAATGTGAAGACATAATTTAAATTAATCACAATTTTGTAGTGAAATTCTACACAGGATCAGTGCAAAATGAAGAGAGATTGTCTTGAGAAAAAAAAGCCCAAACCCAGATACAGTCCATTATTCCCAGAAGAGAATATGGTGAAACACAATTACGATGTAGCCACCCATGGAGTGCTTTTCTCATCCTAACACAAGTTATTCTGGTTTTTGTAGAATGTACTAAATTTCTCAATGCTGATAATTTGTCCATCTAACTAAATTATGTATATAATAATTAAATTTTTGTATATGTAGTAGAAATAACTGGCATTTTGTGGCATTTTAAAGTTTTTGCAGTATTTATATGGTATATATGATTAAAAGAAATAAATGTTTGAAATGTCAAAATGAAACAGAAATATGATAGAACAACAATATTTTTAATATCTCTCATGGCCTTCTTCCTCTCCCTTTCCTTCCCTCATGCTACCTCCCATTGTGTCCTCATTTCTACTCTCTGCTCTCCTCTCCTGTCCTCTCTTTTCCTATTCTCTAATCTTCTCCTCCCTTTTTTCCTTACTCCTTGCTCCATCTGTGTGTGTATATATACACATACACATACACATACACATATACATATACATATACATATACATATACATATACATATGTAAATCAGATTCTCTTTGATTAACTGAAAACTCAGCATTCTTTCTCTCTCTTTTTTTCCTAATCAAAAACTCCAATGAATACCATTTTTAAAAAGTTTACCATGACTCTGAAAGGAACAACTTCCTTGCATTTTTTTTATCTTCTGAGAGTTGCAGCCTACATGCAAATCCACAATATTCTATTTTTTTTGCATTTCTATTTTCTTCTCATGAATCTTGACCTTGTCCTTATTCTTGACATTTGTGTCTTCTCTGCCTTATTTTCTCTGTAAGTATTACTGTTAGAAGATGTTAAGAAAAAAGTATGTCTCATACTTGTAGTAGGTGATACTTGTGTAATTTAAGAGAATAAGAGATAAGACTTTTTTGTTGCTGTTTTTTAAATGGATTCACAAATTCAACAACCCCAGGGATCTTCACTGATGAATTTCATTTCTCAAAGGGCAAACCCCATAGCTCCTAGGTGACAATGCTTAACTATGATTGAGTCATTTCTAAATAAATGGCAGTTGACTTACACCAAGCACTTGTAGTACAATCTTCAGGAAATTCCACAGCTTATCCTGTGTACTGGGTGGAGATCTGGCAATCTCTGCATTTTCTGTAATGATGGCATCATTGCTCGGGGGATCTTTGGTGGGCTGTTGTACATCTGATGTCATAGTGATATAGTAAAACCTGTATCAAGGAGTCAGTGAATCCACTTTTATTAAATCCGTTCCATATGTTGAGCCTTATAAAGCTTCACAGCCATGTCAGAGTTGTTAAAATATCACAAAACTCACTTGACCTTGTCACCTTTGATGAATCTTGTAATATCTCCATGTATCTTTCCCCAAATTATCAAATTCCATCAATTTTCCCAATACCAATTTGGAATAAGAAAAAAGAACATTAAAACTATTTATTCCTTCGTTTCTCTGTATGAAGTCCAATGACCTTAATTAACTGCAAGCAAGTGTCCCTAAACTAACCCTTTCTCCCCATCCCCACATTCAGTTTATATCACTTTTATGCACACAATCACTAAGAAGATTTATGGCAGTAAAGCTGAGGGACAAACCTACCTTACCCAAGTCTATTTAGGACATTTTACAGAAAGAAATCTGCATTTACTTGGCAGAAAAGAGGAGAAGACCATTGATTTAGAGATGGTCTAGTTAAACCATTTTACTTTTTTGAATGTGAATAATGAGTATTAGAAGGAATAAGTTATTTGACCAGAGTCACCTAGCTAGCAAGATGAAAAGTCAGGATTTGAACCTGAATCTTCTGACTCTTTATCTAGAACATATTCCTATGAACCAAAGAGGCCAATTGCCATGGAGAAAACTCTCAGGCTCATTTATAAAGTGCTTGGATTTAGAAGATAAGACCCTTGACTTCTGGGGAGAAGGCAAAGAATGACAACAGAGAGAAGATAATATTATCTTTGTAGTTAGAAAAATCTTCAAAAGAGTTCCTTCTTTTCTCAGAAGCCATCAATCTTCCCTTAAACTCCAGATTCTGGGATAGGACCAAGGAGATGCCGAGAGCTGAAACCTGAGATTTCAGGTAGGTCCAGTACATGCTGTGCCACAGACATTCAGACAAAAATCTATATAACTCAGTCCATGTCTTTAGTCCATAGTGCAAGCACAAGCACCACAATCATAACTAACAGTAATGGTCATGGAGAGGTCTCACAGATTGACAACACCAGTTTTTAAAGAAAGAACATATTTGGGCCATTAGATTCTGGACATGTCTATAGAACATAAAAATAATGGATTGACCTAGTTTTTCTGTCATTTAACAGGACAAATACATTTGGGAGGGGCTTTCCCTTATGAAAGTTAAGCCTTTAAAAATTCTATAATTGGGGTATACATTAAAAAAATAAGGCAACTGGTGACACAGTGGATAAAGTGCTGGGCCTGGAGTCAGAAGACTCTTGTTCCTGATTTCAAATCTGGTCTCAGACACTTACTATCTGTGTGATCCTTGTCAAGTAAATTAACTTTATTTGCCTCAGTTTCCTCATCTGTAAAATGAGCTAGAAAGGGAAATGGCAAACCACACCAGGATTTTAGTCAAGCAAAGCCCAAATAGGGTCACAAAAAAGTGGGACATGACTGAAATAACTGAACTATAACAACAATATGCCCTAATTCCTGATATGGAGACCCAAGGTGAAGGATGCATATTAACCTCAACTCCTTGGAAAGATGAACAATGACCTCAGAATTCCCATTTCTAATTTCTTATCTTCATAAAAAATGAAAACAAAAACAACTAAGAAAGAAAAGCAGTAGCAGGAACAGTAGCAGCAACAACCAACCCAGGCTCATCAAAGGGCCAAGGGAGCACTTTGAAAGTTTTCTTGACTAAGGGGTAGATCCACAGGATTATAACAAAGGTTGTCTCCATTTCAGATACCTTTCCAGGGATAGAGAAAAGAACTTCTTGCACAGAAGTTGGGATGGGAGTGGGAAAAGACCTATCTTTTCCTCATCCCACTAAAGAAATGGTGTCTAAAAACTCTAGGTCCTAAATCTCCATAGCCAAGAATTTACCCCAAGAGACCATATCATTCAAGGGATCTTGGAAAGAATATTCACCAATCCTACCTGGAACTCCTCCCAGGGCTACTAGGTTAGGAGCTGGGACTAATCCTTAGCCAGAAGTTTCTTCTTTCAGTATTAATACATTTCTGAGTCATATGTCTTCAACTGTCATTGAAATGGTCTGGGACAAGAAAGAACTCTTATCGTGGGTCCAAATGATCATCCTTGTGACATGCCCTTCTTCCAGATGAGCTGTTGTGATGTGTTAATGCTCAGCATGTGCATGATTATCTATAGAAATCACCATTAGTCAGATAACAAAAAGTAAACCATTTTCCCTTTCCATCCTCTTCTCTCCCCTCTTTATCTTAGAGCCAAGGTGGAGGAGGTGGGGTGGGTTGGTCTATGGAAGTGAAAGAAGTGAAGTGACATAACTGTGGCAAAGCCACAGCCACACTTAGCATGTGAGAATAACCCTATCACTATGGGGACTCTGGGATTTACTTGGTATGACTGTTGCTACCCTTTACTCCATTTCTCAGATGGCCTAATGAAAACCAAATGAAATCAGAAGTCCTTGATTCCTTCTGCAATCATTCAGTGTAGGTCAAGAGGGAATATCGACCTTCCTCTTTTTTAGGGTGCAATATATCTAGCAATTCTACATGTATGTGTAATGACTCCTAACATTAGAATGCTAGGTTCTCAGCCTCTGCAGAAGTTTTATGAGTTAGGCATCCTGTGCAAGTTTTTTTTTTTTTTGTTTTTTGGGGGGACATTAATTTTTTCCCTTATTTGCCCTATACTATGAAGAACTAAACAATTTCAGGCTATACCTTTCTTAGAACTACTGGGTCCAGATTGTTCCTGTGTAGAAAGGGGAGAGGAATTGAAGGGTTTAGTTAAATGGTAGGCTTGATAGATATTTTCTCATTATATTTCATTTCTTTGTTATAAAGTTCTATTATTTTACTTATTGAATCTATGCTGAGCAAAAATCAACTCTCTCTCTCTCTCTCTCTCTCTCTCATATATGATCACTTTTACAGAGAGACAATTCCATTACATCAAATGATGTGATGATATGTGCTAACTGAAATACAGGAAGTTCAAAAAGAATCTGAGGCTTATGAGCCTATGGATGACCTTAATTAAATTCTCTTTGGTGAATGCTCAATCCACCTACCTGTTGACATTGAATCAGAGCTGTCCATAGAAAGTATATCATCTTAGAGAGGAAAAAGTCATTAACTCTCTGATATCTGTAGGAAATACACCATTTAATCAGCTCTTTCAACTTAGTTCAGCATGTGCTTTCTCTAAGAATGGGGCTGTCAATATGAGTTGATAGCTAAGGCAACATTAACTGCCTGAGTACGAATAACCTTGTTCATTCCCTTAGTCTGAGTAAAGACTAGTAATGCACTGAAAATAACTTGGGCAACAGGACACTGGGGTGGAGGGGGAAGGTTGTGAAGATTGGGATGGGAGATTTACCCAAGATAATGCACGTGAGATTACAGAAGAACATGGCCTAACATTTTGGTTGTCAGAAAAAAAGTATGCCATTCTTTTTGCTTTTTAGAGGGGGGAAGGTAGGGCAATTGGGGTTAAGTCACTTGCCCAAGATCACACAGCTAGTTTTGTGTTAAGTGTCTGAGGCCAGATTTGAACTCAGGTCCTCCTGACTCCAGGGCCAGTGCTCTACTCACTGCACCACCTGGCCACCCTAGGACTTCTCTTTTGTAGTCATGGCCACTTAAGTAATTGAGTTTGTGTGGCTGCGTGTTTTTATTATTTGATTCACTCACACTGACAAACTCTTCATGTACTAGAGCCAAATACCGAAAACACCAGTTTGACCCTCAGTCAGAAGACCCGCTTCCAAATCCTGCTTATGATTATCACTAGTTGTGATACCTTGGCCAACTCAACTTACTGAATTCGTAAAGTTGGGCTATTAAGACTAACCGGGCTGTGGGGAGAATGTAGTGAGGTAAAAGCTGGAAAGTATTTCATGAATCTTAAAGAGTCATAGAAGAGTCAGAGATTGTTATTATTTTTGTTTTTTATCATATTTTTCTCAGTTTTAAAATATTCTTATGGGACAAGTTGTTTTCAAGTTATCGTTCTTTTACATATAATGTTCTATGCAGAATTTAACATTTATTAATAAACACAAATATTACATTATACTAAGAAACAAAAGAATGAGGATTTTCAAAGAAACTATAAATGTTAGTTGCATATTGT
>CM053592.1:186472423-186489645 GCA_028646515.1 Pseudochirops corinnae
ATATATATATATATATATATATATATATATATATATATATATATATATATATATATCAGTTTAATCCATTGCTTCAGTTTGACTACCTGATTCAACTCCCAATTTTTAGTTTTTTAGTTTCTATATTTTCTCGGAATACATTATAGATTTTATACTTATGGAGTTAAAAGACACTTTAAAAATGTCATTAGAAAAGGTGGACAATTCTCAACAAGAGTATTATTTATCATATAGGCTTTCTTGAAATGAAAATTTATTATTACATATTTTCAATCCTTTCTCATGTTCTGCTATGCACGACAGGCTTTTATTTCTTTTTAAATTTGTATTTAAGTTCCAATATTTAAATTTATGATGTTTTTGTTTCTTTTCCCTATTCTCTATTTGTATTCTGGTGTTTGAGTTTAAAATAAAATTTTGGGGAAAAAAAGAATAGATCAGGGATTAGCAAGAAAACTGGATTTCTAAAATTAACACATTATAGGAAGCTGAATTCTGAACTAAGTTCACAGACAAAGAACCATGACTTAAGACAAAAAACAGTACAAAACGAAAGAAATTACAGGACAAAATTGACTAACTATAAATAGGAACAATAAGAAAATGATACAGGATTAATCTTAATTTCAGAACTGTACAATGTATAAGAAATGATATGAAAAAAATGATATGAAAAAAGTCTTCCTGGGGCCAAACTGTAAAGGATTTTAAGGACCAGAGGATTTGCCTTTTGTCCTAGTGACTGTAAAAGCCATCAAAGCATCTTCAGATGGTGAGTGAATCTGTTCTCAGCTACCTTCAATAAATTGAAGTTGATATCCTGGAGAAACTACATCATAGGTCACTGAACTCATGGGTGGGATTGCTTACTTGGCCTTGAACAAAAATGCACTAGCCCTACAGTATCTGAAAACTGGAGATGTTTTATGTTTTGAAATTGAAGTATGTAAAGAAGAATGACCTATTAAAAATGTCATCAGAGATAGATTCCACAGGCTGCAGTAGTTATTCAATGTGTGTGTGTTTGCTGGCGTCTTAGACCTTTACTTCATCCATGTATCTCAAGCCGCTAATTAAGCCTTGAAAGTTATCAGCCTTATTTCATAAAGGTGATTATGAGTGTAAGGCTAAGCAGAATCAAGAGGCAAAAACCATCTCCTGGGAAGCTGCCACATTTCATATCAGTTGTTCTTGAAATTGTTGTTGGTGGCATATTTTAAATAGAGGTGTTCTATGGCGACATATAAATTGACATCTTACTGTTATACTTAGGCATATTTAATATATTTATAGTATATAAATCACCTCTGTATGGAACTAAGGTTTTTCATATTCAATAAATCCAACAAAAATGTATGACATTTTCAGTTGCCTTGCTTAATAATAAGGACATTCCACTAAGTTGTTCCTTATACTCTGAATTTGTGCCTGGCCCCCCACAACATATGTTGTGGTGATTGTTGTTGGTAAGTGTTTATTGGATTTAAAATTTTTATTGGTTTAATATGGGAATGATTTGAATATGTAACAGTCTTTCCTAGGAAGATTTCACTAAATTTCAATAATGGAAGGAGGGACAAGGATAAGGAAAGAAGGAGATTTTACAATGTCCTTACAAAGAGAAAGCCTGCAGATACAAAGAAATGAATGAATGAGAATAAACTAGCAAGTAGTTAAATTAATAAATGGATATATAAATGAATGAAGAAAAAAATAAATCTAGGTTTTTTAAAGGGCTTGAGGCTTGAATAGTGTTGTAACTCATCAAAGGACTCAGGATGAATATGTGGGTCTTCATAAGGATTTTCCAGAGGAGTTGTTGGGGGAATCTGTAAAAACACAGTCTAGAATCCCAATGGAGAAGACTTCCATCAATAACCATCTAAAATTTTTATCCTCATTATTTTCATTAGCCTCTTCTTGCCCCCTCCATGCTCTGCCTTCTCTTCTGTCTACTAGTCTCCTTTTAGGAGATGGAATAAAAATGATTTTTACCCCCAAGCCCTGCAATCATAGAGAAAAGAGGAGGATTTTTACAACTGAGTTCCTAGGTTGGCATAAAATGCTTGGGAAAGAAGCATTTTGTATGATATCTCTTATGTCCTTTACCCTAAGAAGCAGATCCTCCATTCTGACAAAGACAGACCTAACAGCTGAAGAAGCATGGAATGTGGGGTAGGTAGTATTATCATCCCCATTTTACAGATGATGAAATTGAGGCAGGCAGACACTGAATGACTTGTTCAGGGTCCATGACCCTGTAAGCATCAGAGATTGCACTTGAATTCCTCTTCCTGCTTACCCTCCTTGAGTGTTCTAGCCATTGTATCATCTATCTGTGACAGAGGCAGAAACTGAGATGTGTAACCTATCCCCATCTTATGTCACTAGTCACTATTTCCCTCACCCTTTCTTTTCTTTTGTTATCCATGCAACTCTTATTCTACTTTTTAAAAAGTCCTTCATATTAAACTTCTTATACTCCTTCCATCTTCTTGCAATAATAGAAACCTGGCCCCTGCCAGAAGTCCACGATAAACCTTGCCAACATTGTTTGTGCCTTCTCTTGTGGCCCCTGAGGCATGCGTAAAAATGTGAGAGTTTATCTTGCTTTTCATTTCTACTCTCAGATTTCTTCATATGATCAGTCTCTGTCTCTCTGCACATATGCATGGATTTGTGTATATATGTACTTCTGTATGTATATATGCATTTGACAATACATGGGCTTTATTGAGTCAAATATAAAGAAATGGGAGTTGACTTACCTCGAGTAATTGTGGTTCAATTTTTCAGACCTTCCACAGCTTATCCTGGTTCCTGGAAGGAGATTTCAGGAAACTAAGCTTTCTCTCTACAGATGTTATCATCACTTTGGGGTACTAGCAGGGACTGGTGTATCCCGATATCATGCTGGTGTATCCAAACCTGTGCCAGGGAGTCAGTCTGCATTTATCAAACCCACTTCATGTGTCAAGCCTCATACAGTATATATTTACTACAACAGCCCAAGCTATTGCCTTAGTATTCCACACAAATTTCTATAGAACATTTCTACCTTACCACCTTTGATGAATCCTACATTACTCTCACCTTTCTTTTCCAAATGACCCAATACTTTCAGTCCTTCACATAGCATACTGGAAAAAAGAGAAAAAAAGAACACACCTATATTGCCCTCTCACTTCCCCTTCTACTTATTGATGGACAGTTTATGTCCCTTAACTTCCTCTTCCTGACTCCATTCAATTTAATTTGTGTTAAAAATATTGTTGTAAATCCCTTCGAAGACCTTAATCTTTGAAGGTATAAGACAAACCAACTCTATCTAAGCCTGGCTAGGTTATGTTATCAAAAGAATTCTGAACAGGCTTGAAATAAAAGATGATAAGATGATTCACTTAGAGCCAGGAGAGATCTGGGTGCTTATCCAGTCCAAATAATTCATTCCATTATCCAAATGTGAAAAATGAATCCAAGCAACTTGTCCAGGTCACTGAGGTAGCCAGGATCAGCTCCTGAAATTTCTGATTCCTGATCTAGAGGACATTTTGGTGAACTAAAGGCACCATTCCAAGGTAGCTCACTAAACTCATTTCCAAAGGGTACAAAATTACAACATTAGAAGCCAGGTGTCTGAAGAGATGGCAGAAAGGTAAACAGGGAAAATATTTTGTTACCTAAGAATAATCTGAAAAGTCTTGCTTTCTTTTCTTGGAAGCCTTCAAACTTCCTTTGCACTACAGATTTTGAGAGAAGGCCAAGGACATACATGTTCAGGCTGGCATCACAGTCAGGAATTAGGGAACAGCATGTCATAGACATTTGGGCAAAGAGCTCTCATTCTCTTCAACTTCCTATGCAAACACAGAAAATAACAGCAAATGGTAGGTGAGGGAAAGTGTATCTTCTAACTCCAGTTTTCTAAGTTACAACAAAACAGCCTGAGCCCTTGCACTCTGGATGTAGTTATAGAACAGAAATAAAATGTTGGCCCGTTCATTCTGTCCATTAAAAAACCACAAATCCAATTGTTGATATTTTCTCTTATGACTAACAGTTCTTAATACTCTTAATAATTGTGATATGTTTGACAAAAGCGCAATTATAAGATAAATAAGAGAGATTTATGGCCACATTTCCAATGTGGAATTCCAGGATGGAGAATGCTCAATGGACTCAACTCTTTTCAGCTATGAATATGTCTGTGGGATTCCTAAATTAGATTATCTTTTCTTTCAAAAACAAAATCAATCAAACAAAAGCTTAGCTCATCAAGAAACAAGGATAGAGCCCTCAATCTTTCCCTATTCCCTACAGGGATAGGTAAAATGGATTATTCCCAAGGATTTGGTTCTCCATTTTAGTTTCATCCCCCAAGACACACATGTAGTTCTTTCCCATTGGTTGGGATAGGATGATGAAGAGGTGCCTTAACACTAAGACTTCCCGTCTCTCACTGTGAAAAAGTCTGAATCTTCATAGCCCAGAATTTGCCCACAAGATATCACTGATATAAAATTCAAGGACTACAAATAGAAAATTAGACTTTCTTATCTGGAATTTTTTTTAGGACTGCACTAAATGAGCAGCTTGGAGTTACTGGAACAAATCTCCCCTCTCTTTCCTAGTACATTTCTGTATTACTTGTCTTTCACAGTCACTGGCTTGTTATGTAATATGACAAAAATCTTATCATGGGCCCAAATGGTACGCCTCACGACCTGTGTTTCCTCCAGATAGACTAACATGACGTGGTAAGACATTAGGCATTAACAATTATCTAGACCACCATCATTTATCAGTAACCATGACACAAACACTTTTCAGTCTCTATCTACTCCCCTGCCCCCTTTACCCTGGGCTAGGAGAGTGTGTGAAATAATGAAGTTGTGGCACCTCACTGTGCCAGTGGCACTTTTTCATCACAGTGGAGACACCTGGGATCTAGAATGCTTCAAGGGCAGGGGCAACTTCGCTGATCTCTAGGTAATCCAATTTGCTACAATGACCACCCACACAATGTCTCATTTTTCTTCCCATTTCTCCCCACTCACTGCCCTTCTGCCCCTTCCATGGTGTCCTGTTGTGGGAAGAAGAATGAGGCATATTTAGAAATCTGGACACCACATTAACTAAGGCTTCACAAGGATCATTTCTTGATTCAATCTTGTATTGCCTTGTATGCTTTAGTGCTGCTTCTATTTGGTAAATCTTAGGTCCTGTCAGGGTTAGAAGGACTGGCAATTTTTTCTTTCCATATCTACTGCCCCCTCCTAATTCCTGCAAGAGATTTTTACATCTGCTTCATTCAGCTACAACTGAATGCAGGGAAAATAAACTAGAAATTTTCATCCACTTGGCTTTTCTGTCCATGAGCCCTAGGGTTGTGATTAGTGTGAGCATGTCAACAAATAAAATATAATTTGGAAGTATGACTCTAGTTGCTAATCTTTAAACTTCACTGTCAGTCCTTCTTGGAAAAAATGTGGGACTTGAGGAATGAGGAGTAATTGAAAATAAACTTTTGCTTTTTGCCAAAAATAAAAGGTTGATTTTTTTTATTGCATGAGACAGAAGCGGGTAGTTAATAGTAGCCATTTTCAATGTTCAGATATTTCAAGTAGAGTTTAGTGGACATAATTTTTAAAAACCAGTAAATGTTATTTCCTTTAGTTTGATGAGTAAAAATAAGATGATCCATTTCCTCACTCATTCCTTAAATAGTCCTTTTATACAAGTATTATAAAATCCAACAAATTATCTTTTTTTAGTCCCTGCCATAGAACATACTAATAAGCATCGCAATGGAAGGCAGTGTCATGTAGTGTAAATGTCATGCAACTGAAGTCAGAGGATCAGGATTCAAGCTCTTGTTCTGATATTTTCTAGACATGTCATTCAAGGATCACTTAAATTAAGTGTTTACATTCTTTCATCCCTCCTCAAGCCTCTCATGGTTCCCTCCTCCCCACTCCACCTTCTTAGTTGAGGACCTTGACTCATTTTTTACAGAAACTATTTAACAAATTTATTAGGATTTAGACAACCAAGATAAAGGAAATGTCTTCTACTTCATTTGATTCCTAGAGTAGAAAAGATCTAGAATTCTACTCCTGAAACTTTAGCAATGAAAATAAATCAACAAACAAAAAGGAGGATTTTTTTTAATGCCAAGGATGACCTAGTCATAAATCCCAACAAATCTAATCATTCAAAAGCACTAATAATTGAAACCTCAAAAAAATCCAGCTTATTCACAGGAACAATTATGATTCTTTAAAGAAATGATGCAAGAATTAAAAGAGGTATTATCAAAGAAGTGAGAGGTATAAAGTAGAGAACTGAGGGGAAAAGGTTTCAAAGGTCATCAGAAAAGATAAAAAAAAAACCCTTATCCTATTGCCAAACTTCCTAAAAATAAGAATGGACCAAATGAAAATTAATGACTTCAGGAGATAAGTTTTTTTTTTTAAGACTTTTATTTATTTTAAACATTTAAAAAATGAGTTCCAAATCCTCTACCTCCTTCCAACCATTGAGAAGGTAAGGAGTCTAGCAATTCTACATAAGCATTCATGCAAAGCATATTTGCATATTGACATGTTGCAAAAAAAGCAAGAAAAATAAAGAAAGTTAAAAAAATACTTCATTTTGCACTCAGGGTTCATAATTTCTCTCTTGGAGGTGGAAAAAACATTTTTCATCATGAGACCTTCAGAATTGCCTTGAGTCAAAAAAAGAAAGAATTGCTTTGGATCATTGTATTGATCAGAGTAGCTAAATATTTCTTAACCAAAGATTGTAAGCAAAAGTATGAAGGTTCATGTCTGTTCCTCACTACCTGGAAGTCTTTGGGCAGATTACTTAATTTCTCTGGACCTCAGTTTCTTACACATGAAATAGGAGGGGTGGACTTGATGACTAAATTCAGACCTAAATCTATGCAAGTCTTGTCTTTTAGGGAGATGCATTATTAAATCATTCAGGTGCTAATTTCTGATGATGTTGAATTTTTATAGACCATTGGAGTAATTCCAGATTAGTCAATATAGATTCCACCTCTTACTGTCTCTATGTTTTGCTTAGAGAGACACAGTTTGTTCAATAAATTCCATGAAATAATATTTTTTCTTAATAGTTATGTGGCTGTGTATTGTTGTGGTTAGCATTGTGGTCATTTTAGAGAAAGCAGTCTTTCAATCAATAAGAACTTGTCACATCAATAAATCACTTATTAAAAACCTACCATAAATCAGAGTAACTAGCTAGGTATTGGAGGTCCAAAGGCAAAAGGAAATAATCCCAGTGCTTAAGGAGTTTACATTATATTTGGGGAGAGGGGAAAATCACAGTTAAATAAATACATACATGAAAAAAGATTTTCTTTTTTTAGGAGACAATCCTAGCCCAATGAGGAAACAGTTCATGTCATTTGAGGAGAGTTTGGAAGGAACCTAAAGTCCTGAATGAGGTAACAAAGAGTCAGAAATGACTGAAAACCAACAATAACAATGACAAATGAAGCATCCTAAAATCAAGATGATTAGGAAGTGCATTCAAGCATGAAAGAAAGAAAGTCGGTGGGAAGGGACAGAGACAAGAGATGAAATGTCCTTTGTGAAGAACCTCAAGAAAGTCAGTTTAGCTGGATGGCAGAGGGCAGGGAAGGTAGTAACATGTAATGAATGGTGAACTTCACTTTTCACCTAGTTGCTATGTCTTTCTCTTCCTCCTTTCCTTCCTTCCCTCCTTCCTTCCTTCCTTCCTTCCTTCCTTCCTTCCCTCCCTCCTTCCCTCCCTCCTTCCCTCTCTCCTTTCCTCTCCCCCTCCCTCCTTTCTTCCTTCCTTCCTTCCTTCCTTCCTTCCTTCCTTCCTTTCTTTCTTTCTTTCTTTCTTTCTTTCTTTCTTTCTTTCTTTCTTTCTTTCTTTCTTTCTTTCTTTCTCTCTGTGAATACCTGCCAATATGAAGATTTTGAACTGAAAGTGGAGTGATATGGGACCTAGCAATGCATAAAGGAGAAAGAAGAGGATAGTTAAATGGAGTGAATAGGACAAGACTCAGTAGTAACCTACTGCAGAAAGGATCTTGGATGCATTGGAAAAGTGGAAAATTTGTAAGAATTATCACCTATAATATAATAATCATATAACATATGATAATTTAAAAGACAAACCAGAATAAAGTCAAATAGGTTCTTCTTAGAGTTAAATACATCTGATGCTGAGACTCTCAAGTTATTATGTATATCACAGAAAAACTAGTGAACTACACTGGATCCATAGGATAACAAACCGGTGGCCTTGGTGTTGAGTCCACAGAGTCATGATCAAGCTGCTTCCCAGCTACCAGGTCGGAGTCACAGTGACCTCATAACACATAGGTATATTGGCAATGAGGAAAAAAATTTCTGATGATTAAAAAAATAAATGAGGTCCAAGTAGAGCAGCAAATGAAGGCAGAAAGATTTACTCTGTGTTAGGGAATTTATAATGAATTTGGAATCATACTGGAGATAAAGCCTACATCTAAGTGAAGAATTGTGAGAAAGAAAAAAACATAATGAAAAAACACACTTGACAGGATTGGATTTTGGAACATCTTAAAGGTCCTAATAGTATGCTGTAGTGGACAATGCACTGAGGGACATGTTCTTAACAAGGCTAAAGGGAAAACTGCTTTTAGTTATTTATGAAAGATACTATTGGCTAACTCATTATTCTCAGGAGAAGACTCAGAGAGTCCATAGCAACCACAAATATTCTATCCACCTGGGCTCCACTGGGAGCTATGAGGACACTAGATAGTATATTTCTGTGCTCTTAAAATCACACAGCCTCCCTAAATATATCCATGCAACCAGTGGTCACAGATTTTTAGCTTCTTCCCCTATCCTTTGAGTATCTGAAAGAGCAGTCCGAAAAGAGATAAACTTTGGATTGTGTCTAAGATCAAAGAGTTGTGAACATAACAATAACAAGACCACACTCTGGAGAGGAGAAATCCAGGTATAATATCTTTTCATTACTGATTTATAAGTTCTTTCAATTGGTTAATGTGTATGGTCAAGTCATAACTTTGATAGATGGATAGATAATAGATAGGTGAAGAAAGGAAGGAAAGAAGGAAGGAAGGAGGGAGGGAGGGGGAGAGGGAAAGAAGAAAGGAAAGAAGGAAGGAATAGGAAAATGAATTGCCTCAAAAAATAGTGAAATTATAGTCACTAGAAGTTCATTCATCTAGGATGTTGTAGAGGGGATTCCCATTTAGATTGAGATGCCTCCTGATATCTCTTCCAGCTTTAAGAATCTGTTAGTTATCATCATCTAGATGATAATTTTATTATGTAAATGAGTTTTAAAGCTTGCTTAAGAATATGGATAGATAGGTAGATTGTCAATGATGATGATGGTGATAGACAGTAGTTAGATATTTAGATGATAAAAAGATGATAGAAGAAATGATGGGTAGATAGACAAACACTAGATAATTGGAATATGGAAAAATGGAAATATATGGAATATGGAAAAAATAAATGGATGAAGAGATAGAAGTGGAGAAACATAGACATACAGAAACAGAGACAGACACAGACAGAGAGAGAGTGGAGGAGAGAGCACATTTATTAGGTGCATACTATATGCCAAGTATTCTGCCATGAGTCTTTAGCTTCCAGAGAGGCATAGTGGCTTGGTAGATGGTATGTCAAACTTCAAGGTATGATCTCTTTGGGTTGTCTCCTATTGCCTCCATTTACTATTCATGTGAGTATGGACTAATCACTAAAATTCTTTGAACCGTAGGTTTCTTTTCTGTAAAATGTGAAATCACACTGAATAGACGTGCATGTATGAAAGAGCTTTGAAAATAATAGGTGCTAGAGACATGAAAACTTAATACTATTATTACAACAACAGCAATGTGTTTTTAAATCCTCATAAGAACCCTGAAAGATAAACATCCCCATTTTGCAAGTGGGAGAAGTTAGGCACAAGTTACACAACTTACCCAGGGTTATACAGTCAGTAAGTGTTGGACATCAGATTTGAACTCAGGTCTTCCTGACTGCAGGCCCAGTCACCTACAATGTCATCTGTCTTCCAAGTGCTATTGCTATCATCATCATCATCATCACCATCATCATCATCATCACCATCGTCATCATCATCATCGTCGTCGTCGTCATCATCATCATCATCATCATCATCATCATCTTATTCACATCTTTTTTATTAGATATGGTTCAAGGACAAGCCATGCCATGACCTTGCAATTGTTATTTCATATTTAATGCTCTGCAACCTATTGTAGAAGATAAAAAGAATGCTTTTTCATGAATAAGAATATTGGATATAAGCTCATTTTCTTAGACTCATTGAAAGCAACTGTGAAATGATGCCAGAGCAGCCAGCATGGGGGAGAGTGTGTACCTTTTTCTGTTCCCATATTTTTAGTTGAATTTCTTCTGTTAAGACATTATATTTTGAAAGCTTTTATTCCATATAGTTAGGAGGTTAAGAACATTTGATGAGACATTTATTTAAAAAAAATCTATTGTTCATATATTTGTAAAGATCAATGTCATATCCAAGGGTGTAGGCAATCAAGAGTCAGAAATGATGCACACTTTTCAACAGAGCTTGTACATTGAATTCTCCACATATTTGCAGGTTTGTATTTGTAGGCTGGGGACTGTTGTTTGTTACAGAGGACAGCAAGGTTCTCATGTAGATCTCACAAGCATGTTTTTCTAAATACTTGGCAGAAGAAAAATGTTGAAACTTGAAGTAAAATGCTGCACCCTTTCTGTCACTTCATTGAATGATCTGCATGGATCAATAAATCTAGACCATCCCTTTGATAACTCTTCTCTATTTTCTTTCTGAATTACTGTCATAGACCTTTCCATTTTTCTAATTGAAATTTCATGACATTATTATTATGATTTTCTTTTTCCTTTCTTTCCTTCCTTCCTTCCTCCCTCCCTCCCTCCCTCCCTCCCTTTCTTCTTTTTTTGTTATCTAGATCTTCTGAGTGATTTTGATGGAATTCAGATAGAAACATTCCTGGCATCAATTAATAACCTCTGTTGTATGGACTATTGCATAGGTGAGTAAAATAACTGCTTTTTCTAAATGTCTTATTGTTGCTGCAGGACATCATATGATCATTGAATAATTGTAAGGTTTATATCTACTAATATAAATCATACCCAAAGAGGAGATACTCTGTTGTTTATAATGCCTTCAGGTTTTGACTTCATGGATTCGACACATGTCCCTCCATTAACTCACATTTATAAATTCAGAGAAAAAAAAGGAAAATTAAGATCACCCTCGAAGTACATAAAGAGCTGTTTTCAAAGCCATAAGACATGGCTTAAAACCCTGTAGACCTGCTTTGATACATAATGGCTGTATATCCTTGGATGAGTCACTTAACCTCATCTTGCTCTAAGCAGCTTTTTCAGAATTTTAATTGCAGAGAAGATGCTGACCTGCATTGATAGAGAGAATTCTCTGCACCAATGAAATCCCATGTCTCCATGTCTAGTTCCTCTCTAATTATAGGATGTCTGCTTTAGGCTGCTTTGACAAAAGTTCCAGGTTAGTGTATGAGGTAGCAATATGGACTCAGGAAGATCTAGGTTCATTTGCTTTACTGTCTTTGTGACTGTGGGAAAACCTATAGCCTTTCTCAGTTTCCTTATCTGTAAAATGGGAATAATAATACCTGGTATACTAACCTCACTGTGTCAGGGTGAGACATAAATGAGACAATGTATACTAAGGGGTTTATGAATTTTAAACTACTACATAAAAGTGAGTTGTTATAGCATTATTGTGCATACAGATTTGTGAATGTATGTTCATAAATATGAATGTGTATAGGTGTTTGCGTGTGTGTATTTAAGAATTACATATGTGTATATATATAATGTTTTAGATATATAATGTAAAATGTTATATATATGTTATATAATGTGTTTATATGTATATACATACATACAGAGAGGGACAGAGAGAGAGAAAGAGAGAGAGAGAGAGAGAGAGAGAGAGAGAGAGAGAGAGAGAGAGAGAGAGAGAATGGACTTCAGATTGCCAATTATATTAAGTTCAGTGCAGATACATTTGAACTGACTGGGAAATTAATGCCATTTCCTTAAATTCAGGTTTATGGGAGAAGGAGGGTAAGAGACATGAATCTTTATCAAGGAGAAGGAGTCTCGGGGTAGGAGTTGCAGGGATGGAGGATTTTCATGATGTACCTACCAGGACACTGTTTTCATCATTATAGTCCTAGCACTAACAGAGTGCTTTACATATAGTGATTGAAAAATTCTTATTCAATTAATTGATTCAGTGACTATAAATATTTAACTGATGTGGGGAAATAAATTTAATTGTTAAATCTTTCTTGTCCTAGGCTCATTATTGTACAAAATGCATTTTTCTTCCCTAAAAGTTACCTCAATAAACAAGTTAACAGAGGATAGAATGAACGTAAAACTTAATGTTTAATTTAAAAATCAGTGGCAGTCTGAGAGAAATCTAGCACATTTAATATAATTATCATTACAACTAATTTAAATCTATAGGTGTATTTTTCAAATAATCAAGGTATATATTTACATATGTATATACATTTATATATGATATATGTATGCATATAAATATAAACATCCATAAATATAGGTCTCTATCTATACATTTGATACATACATATACGTTTACTCTGTCTCTCAATTAGAATTTGATCTCCTGAGAGTATTATTTTACTGTTGTCCTTGAATCCCCATGGCCTATGTGCCTGTTAAATTTCCATTACTTATTCTTTGTTGATTGATTCAACTCTTTGGGATTAGTAGGGTACTGTAGGGGAAAGAGCTATATATCAAAGAATCTGAGTGCTGTCCTTGGTACTGTCACCAACTTATAAAGTGGTCCTGTATAGTCTTCCCTTTACTTACCTATAAATTAATAAGCATTTATTGTGTCTATTTTATGCTAAATAAGAGGCTACTCTTGTTTATAGAGTATTTTTCAAAACATTTTTATTAGGACCACACTGTGAGATCTACATTAACATTATTATAATTCCTACTTTACACTGAGGAAATAGAACTCCAAGAAAGCTCAATGACTTATCCAATACAAGAAAGAGAGGACTTCAGGTTCTCTCCTGCCCACAATCCAGTTCTCTATCGCTGTTCCATACTGACTTTCAGATATCTAAATTCAAGTAGATTATCTCTAATTCTTTCTCCATCTTTAAAACTTTCTCTGAACAATTCTTGCTTAACAAACTTGTCTGTAAACACATTTATTGTTTGACAAATTTCTTGTTTATCTTGTTTCTTGACTGTTAGTACAATTGGTACTTAAACTTTACTGTCAACAGGACTTAATTACATTCAATTCAACAAATATTTTGAATGGCCTATTACATGTAAGAAAAATGTTAGGAATTAGAGAGTGTATAATAGGGGAAATAGTCCCCAGTAGCTAATTACGGCTTGTATGTCTAGCTCTACGACTATGAAATTATGGACCTTTGTGGGAGGTACATCACCCATCTGGACTTAATTTGCTTCTTTGGAAACTGGAGGTCTTACATGAGGTCATTTTTTTTAAAATTTTATTTTAGTTTGCATCATTAATTTCCACAAGATTTTGAGTTACATATTTTCTCCCCTTCTTTCCCCTACCCACCACCCCAAAACAGCCATCCCAGTGTGTCGCCCCTCCCCCAGTCTATTCTCTCCTATGTCACTTTTCGGTAGGGCAGGATGGATTTCCCAACCACAGTGCCTGTGTATCTCAAGTTCCAGTTGGATGTAGTTAATAATAATAATAATTATTATTGCATATATATAGATATATATTTATAACATTTGATTATGGAACTTTAGATTCTAGATTCTTTCTCTTCCTCCCTCGTCACCCACCCTCACTGGAAGGACAAGCAATCAAATCAGGCTGAACATTACATGAGGTCATCTTAAAAGTGAATTCTAGGTTTAAAGTTCTGCATCTGTTGTGTTATTCATTGCTAAAAAAATTCTTTATCCATGTGACTAAAGATGATATGTATCATTCCTAGATTATAAAATTGGCCTGGTGCAGAGAGGAAATAAAAAAACCTCTTAGACAATTTGACCCCCTACAGTGAATTATCATAGACAATCACAGACCAACCTTAGTATAATTCCTTAATCTCTCTCATTGTTTCCAAATTATTGTAAATTCTCTTTTTGTTGTTGTTCAGTTTCAGTTGTTTCTGACTGTTCATAACCCCATTTGGGGTAATCTTGGTAAAGAAACTGGAGTGGTTTGCTGTTTTCTTCTCCAGCTTATTTTACAAATGTAGAAACTGAGGCAAATAGGACTAAGTGGTTTGCCCAGGGTTATACCATTGATAAATGTCTGAGGCTGGACTTGAACTCAGATTTTCCTGACTCCAAGGCTGAAACTCTATACACTGCACCACCTAGCTGTCATCTAGGAAAGCCAACTTCTTTGGATACTCACATTTTTTTCCACATTGCTCCCCCCCTGCCCCTCGCCTGTCATTGCTCTCAGTTCTGTGCTAAATAAACTTTCCTGTTTGTCACCATGCCCCCTATGGCAGCTGGCTCACGATACTCCTCTAGGTCAGAAGGTGACACACTCATTCTTGTAATTTGCACTCCCAATTCTGAAAACCCTGACTAAGTGTTTGTTATTTCCAGAACCAATGGAATGGCTTGCTTTATGTGAATGGATATTTCAGTTCTCTGCATTCTTTTTTGCTCTCTATCCTCTACTCATATTGTCCTTTGTTTCTAGACAAATCCTAGCACCTCAAAGGCTATGGTCAACTTCACTGTCATCACTGAATTCCTCCTTATGGAGTATTCCAATATATGGGAATTGCAGGTCTTACATGCTGTGCTGTTCCTGATGATTTACCTGACAACTCTGATGGGGAATCTTCTCACCATCACTGCTATTGCCACTGACCCACACCTTCACTCTCCAATGTACCTTTTTCTGAGTAATTTATCCTTGTTAGATGTTGGTTTCATCTCAGTGACTCTTCCTAAGTTTGTTGTATATTCCCTGACTGGAATACGATCCATCTCTGTCTTGGGCTGCATGGCCCAGGTTTTTCTCTTTATCTTCTTTGGATCGACAGAGGTTGCTTTACTCATAACCATGTCTTATGACCGATTTGTTGCCATTTGTCATCCACTGCATTATGGGATGACCATGACACCAGCCAGGTGTTTCTGGGCAACAGCAGGCTCATGGCTCAGTGGACTCATCTATGCTACTATACATACAGGAAACATGTTCCGGTTACCCTTTTCTGGATCCAATGAAATCCACCAGTATTTCTGTGATATTCCTGATGTCTTAAAGGTTGCATCATCTGATGTTTTGAATACTGAGTTTGTTCTGCTTGTGGCAGGATCAGGTTTTTCTTTATTCTGCTTGGCCTTTCTATTTGTGTCCTATGCTCGTATTTTCTCTAGTGTGTTCAAGATACCTTCTGTTGAAGGTCGGTATAAAGCCTTATCTACCTGTGCTCCTCAGTTGATTATCTTCCTTTTATTTCTTCTTTCCGCAATTTTTGCAGTCCTGAAACCCCCATCAGATTCAACAGTTCAAAACCTTTTTGTTGCAATGTCCTACACAATAATTCCTCCATTTATTAACCCTATTACTTATAGCCTGAGGAACCAGAGGATCAAGGTTGCACTGAGTACAATGATTAAACAAATCTTTCTACCAAAGAAGAAAATGTCTATCCTTGAGTAAACTAAAAATAAACTTGGGTGGATGGAGAACTCTTTATGCAAACTGGTATATCAACTAAGGCAAAATTAAATAACCAGTCATTTGGTTGTTTTCATCTTGGATGTGAACGAAAAACGAATGTGCTCTCTGTCTCTCTGTCTTTGTCTCTATCTCTCCCTGTCTATCTGTGTCTGTCTGTCTGTCTGTCTGTCTGTCTCTCTCTCTCTCTCTCTCTCACACACACACACACACACACACACACACACACACAAATTTAACCATTTATTTTCCTTATAGAAATCAGTGAATAAGCCATTGTTCAAGCATAACATAAAGACAATGTGTTAGAGCCAGATTACTTCAGTTAATTCAATCAATAATGCCCCAATTATCCAACAGGACAACCACCATAGGGTAAAAAAGAACATTGATTTCTTCCTTTCCTCAAAAGTCCCTTTTGAAAAGTTACTCAAACTTCAGAATCTTCATCAAATGTCACGTTTCATAGAAAACCTTCCATGACCCCTTCAGGGGGAACATAATCTTCAATTAGCATTGATTTAATATTTTATTTCTTATCTCTCTTGTATATTTATTATTGCATTATTTCTCTGTTCCTTTTTGTATATTTGTTATTTTCTATATACTATTATAGTTACTTGGATGGAAACTCCACCTTACCTCATAGATTGCAAGTTACTCAACAGTAGGAATTATGTCATTTCCCCTCAGCGACTAGTATAATCCTTTGTACATAATAGGTACTTAATTGAAATTTGTCAAATCAACAATAGCTCTCTTGGTTTCCTATGATTTTCTTCTTCAGACCTCATGTAACACTTTTTTGTGCAGTTTTCTAACGTAAAAATTCTATACTATTAATTATTAAAGTTATTTGTTGCAAATTTTTGCTAGTATTAGACTGTGCAATTTCCCTCTCTATCAAGAGGGAATGATGGGTTATGAGAGGTAGAAGTGGTGGCAAACGACATAAACTGAGAACTTGGGAGCTTACGGAACTCCAAACACAACGTAGCTACGAGAGTTTGGAGCATTTCCTGGCTCACTGACTAGCTGTCAGGAATGATCTCCCTGGAGGGTGTTGCTTGGGGAACTGTGTTCTGGTGGGTTATTCCCCGGTCCACTTTCTCTCCCTCTCCTACCTCATCACTGCTTCTCTAAGTAGAGTTGTTTACCTTCAGTTGTATCCTTCTCCCTTTACATTTGGTTTACTAGCTGTCTGCATTTTTATAATAGATTTTATCCTCAGAAAAGGAAAAAATTACTTCTTATGTATTTTGAATGAATATTTGTTGCAAATTAGTAGATCATATCATTGAGCATTAAATTAAAAGTTTTTGCATAAATAAAATAAATATAGTAAAGATATGAAGGAAAGCAGAAAATTGGGAAAAAATTTTTATAGATAGTTTATCAGA
>CM053592.1:186490145-186502218 GCA_028646515.1 Pseudochirops corinnae
CTATTAGGGAACAGAGTATACTTTCAAATATCCAAGGGTCCTCAGAGTCACGTAGCCACTTTAGCAAAGGGCCTAGGGGCAGGGAAGATCTTCAGATTCCCATAACAGTTGTCTTCTTCCCATTCCATGCTTTGATCCTTTTTGTCCCCCAAGAAGAAATCTAGAGTTTGATTGCTGTTCTTACTTTGCCTCCTTTGCCTGCTCATGTTGTTGCCAGGCAGTTACTTGACTTTTTAGCTCTGTGGAACTCTGCTTCCAGAGGGAAAGCTCTGTCTCAAATTGCTGGGGGTTTTGCAGCTGCCAGAGCTATTAGGAGGCCACTGCAGCCCCCACCAGCTTTGGCTCACTGAAAACGCACCCCAGGACAATCACCCAATACCACGATTCAGATCCAGGCAGCTCAACACAAGAGCACTTAGCCTCTGAACAATTGCTTGGACCCCCTGCAGTCTGCAGGCTGGAAGCTCTGAAGCAACCAAGTGGAGGCAGCTGCAGGGCCACTGCTTCTGCCACTTCCTTGTGCTAGAGGCAGTTTGGCCAGACAGCTTTTCTCCTTCAAATTTAGCTGAGTTCTGTTGACCTTTCACTTTGTCTTTGTTTCTTATGGCTTGATAAGTCTGGAAACTGCCACAACTGCCACTAATCCACTCTCCTGAAGACTCCAGCTGCAGCTTATCCCGGACACCCCGGGGCCAAGCCCTGGTTTCAGGCTGGACTGGTTTTGGCTTCCACCATGCTGTGATGAGCCCTTCATGCTATGCTGCCTTCAGTGGGAGATGTGTTTTTCTGTAATTTTTGTGAGTTTTTGAGCCCTAAAATTTGTTTAGAGTCATATTTTATGGGTATTTGAGGTTGCTATGTGGGAGCTGCAGAACCTTGTTGTTTCTATGCTGCCATCTTGGCCCATATCTTTTTTTTTTTTTTTTTGATGTTTCTTTTAAATATACTGACTTTTTTTTTTTACTTATGAATTCCATTTTGACATCGAAAATAAAATTGCCTGTATTACTATTAAATTCCCCCTTACTTGATGTGGTCTAATTTTCTAGCTAGTCAAGACATTTTTGCACCATAACTTTGTCCATGTGTTATGCATTCCTCTCAGTTTTATATCATCTACAAATTTGATGTCTATCATCTTTACCTTTTGCAAGGCATTGATCAAGATGTGACTTGAGTAATTTCATTTGGAGGTACAATCAGGTCCTTTCACATGTAGATGAAGAAGAAGTAAACCATATCAAGATATTTACTTTAAGAATGATTTTTAAAAATAATTTTTAAATGGTATTTTTTTTTCGTAGCAAACCTTAATGGGACTATTGTACTATAGAGTTTACCCTATATCCCTCCTGAAGTAGATTAGAGTTCAGTTTGAAAGCAAGAGAAATAAATGCTAAGAGACAGTGGGAAAAGGAATCCTGGAAGTTGAGTTGGAAGAATAATTGAAAGAAAAGAGATAAATCTAATTGATTATGTTAAAGAACTTTATGGGATAAAAATGAAAAGTTGAACCACTTTGTAAGGCTATAGGGCAGCTAGGTGGTACAATAGATAGAGTTTTGGGCTTGGAGTCAGGAAGACCAATCTCTTGAGTTGAAATCTAGCCTCAGTCACTGACTAGCTGTGTCACCCTGGGCAAGTCACTTAACTCTGCCTCAGTTTCCTTATCTGTAAAATGAGCTGAAAAAGGAAATTACAACCTACTTCAGTATCACTACTATAGATCAATGTCCTGTGCCTGCCTAAGGGGAGGGCCAGAGTTGAAGAAAGCTCAGGAAAAAGGAGAACTCCAGTCTCTTTGGGTTCTGCAGTCATTTTGAACATCTTGGGCTTCCAGATTTGAGAAACAAGATGGATGATGTCAATTCCACTTCATGTTACTGAAGAAAGAACTAGACTCTGCGAAAAAGCCAACATGAAAGGAGATAATATTCTCTATCATATCACTATATCTAACTTGCTGTGTTAGAAACTTCTGGGAATTTCTACTCGGGTGAAATCTAGAACTCTCTTTTTTCTCTCTCTTGGTTAATCTGAGTGATCTCACTCCCAATGCTCCTTCATTCTTTATTGTCTGGTATATATTTTCCTATGTATACTTTCTTGGTTTTCTGTGTTGTTGTCAATTTGGATTAGTGGGGTTCTTTGCTACTTCCAATGTGTGTTCACCATGGCATATGTATCCAGAGTTCAGGGAATCAAATCTTAGATAATAAAGCTTGAGGTCCTCATTGCCTATTATTGAATGGTGATCAGGAGTTCAACTTGAACCTAAAAACCACATACCCTAGAATAGCAATATATAAGGGAGCAGATAGTGACAATTCTATCCCAGTGTCTTGTCTATTCAAGGAAGGCAGAGTGGTCAAACTTCTGGCATCAACCTCTTGCTTCCCTTCCTGACAGGAATGTAAGTCTCCCTTGGAGTAGGATGGGAGAGAAGAGCGCAAAATGTCTCTTCTGACCTGCTTTGAGTCACACAATGGCACCCCCATGCTACATGTAGGGGGCAAACATCATTACAAACCCACATACATATTATATTCATACATACATACATACATATATACACATAAGTATGTGAGTCTGCATACATGCATTTTCAGATTACAAGGATGCTTTGATATTCAGTACACAGAAAGAGGAATCTTGAGAAGTAAGAAGAGAAACCCCTTAGAAAACCTAGACCAGGTTCTCTCATGCCCATGGGCCACACCTGGAGTCCCTAAAGAACTAAGGAGCAAAGGAGGACAATTGGACCCATATCTTTGATTTTAGCTCTATGAACAGAATTTTACCTAGAGATAAAGTATCTATTTTGATAGATCAATCTCTGATCATATTTCACATCTTGGGAGACATTAAGTGAGACATACTTTTGTTTATGTCAAAGGCAAAAAGTGAAAAGAACAAAGTGTGTTCCTGGGATGTTATTGCCTCTTTGGCATCATCTTCAGTGACCTTGGGGGTAAGGGTGGAAAGGAGGACTACCTTTGTTTCTCTTAAATGCAAGACAAACATGATGACCTCAATTAAGGAATAAGGGGCCCTAGGGGCCATCCTGCAGCAGATCTGCACCTGTGTTCCTCATCCTGAAAAAATACAATGGAAAACAGATTTCATCATCTTTGGCCCTCCCTTGTGTCTCTAAAACTTTAGTATTCCCAATGAATTCTAGGAGGACCACAAGACTCTTTGACCCTCTCCTGAGTCAGAGAGGCCTCCCAAAGTTTTCCTGCTGTCACCAGGCCAAAACTTTACAATGACTCTGTTTTACCAGAAGTTGCATCAGACAGGGTCCTAAATCATGCTTGTACAGTAGATGTTCTAGTATTCACAAAACTCTTCTGGAGATTGGATCTCTTCATTGTGAATATTTCCTCCAGAAAAAGAGAGTATAGCTTACACAGGTCCTCCCATCCCAAGTGATTCTTACCCATTTTTCCTCATTAGTTTGGTATAGTGTGGCCATTCCATTGTTAGGTACCCTCCCCATTTTCTCTCAGAATCACCAAGGTACCAAGAGATCACATAATCTTTATCAGTTATTGTTGCTATTAACACATGATCATGCTAACTCCTTTCTTGGATGACATTATTCCATTTCTCTTTCGTTAAGTCTTTGTTCATAACATGCTCCAATGTTCTCATATGGAGCCTATGAAGATTTATAAGGGCCCTTATCCTTGCTCCCAAGGAATCTATCTTACAGTGTCAAATAGGCAGAATGAAATGGAACTGGTAAGCACTGGCACAATAAAAACCTTGGACTAGTTGGGGAAGAATTGGACCATTCCATTACTATATCCCTATTTCCTGGCACAGTGCCCAACACCATGACCAATGGTGCTCAGTAAATGCTTATTGATTTGACAGATTGCCCTTCAGGAGCTAAATTGAAAGTGAACCTATGATGAACACAATCCCAGACCAATAGGGCAGTCATTAAAATAAAGGACAGTAAAACACATGGAAAATACATGTGTTATAGTGTAGTGTACCAAAGCACAGGACACTTAGACAAGTCACTTCTCCATCTATACTCAGTGTTCTTAATTACATCTGTCTTCACATAAGGAATGAATCTGACTTGGTACCCACCCTCTTGAAACTTGAAAGGTGGATTAACATGCTGGCAAATAATTGAAATGCAATTGAAAATGAAAAGTTAAAAGTTCATTTATATAGGATTTTAATGGTAACAAACCAGATAGTTTTGATAATTACTGTCTTATAATTCAGTTTAAGATATGTTACTGCTAAACCTTCTTCCTTTAAACTTTTTTTTTTCATTATTCCCTTCAATAGTCTTGACTTTCTGTTTTTCTAAATGAATTTTGTTATTATTTTTTTCTAATTAAGTCAAAATAATTTTTGGTAATTTAATTGGGATGGCATTGATTATATAAATTAATTTGGGCAAAATTGTCATTTTTATTATATTGGCCTTACCTACCCATGAACAATTAATATTTCTCCTTTTATTTAAATCTCATTTTATTTGCATAAAAAAGTTTTTTAATACAATTTTGTTTATATAGTTCCTGGGTTTGTTTTGGCAGATGTACTCCTAGGTATTTTATAGTGTCTAGAGTTATTTTAAATGGGATGTTTTATTATCTCTTCTTGCAGAGTTTTTTTTGTGATATCATTTTACACCTAACAGATTGGCTAAAATGATAGAAAGGGAGAGTTGGACTAGTTGGGGAAGAATTGGACAAAAATGTAGGAGAGGATATCAAAAAATTGGGACACTAATTCATTGTTGATGGAATTGTAAATGGCCCAACCATTTTCAAGAACAATCTGGAATCATTCCCAAAGAGTTATTAAATTTACCTATGTTCTTTGGTCTAGCAACACCACTACTTTGTCTGTTTCCAAAGATGATTATGGGAAAAGGAAAAGAACCTTTATGTTCTCAAATATTTATAGCAGCTCTCTTGGTGGTTGCAAAGAACTGGAAATTGAAGGGATGCCCATCAGTTGGGGAATGACTGAACAAGTTGTGATATTTGATTGTGATGGAATGTGTTCTAAGAAATGATGGGATCAGTGATTTTAGAAAAATGTGGAAGGATTTGCATAAAATAAAATAAAATAATGAAGAGTAAAATGAGCAGAACCAAGAGAACATTGTGTATAGTAACAGCAATATTGTTTTGAGAGTGAACTTTGAGCAAATAAGTCATTTTAACTATTATAAATACCCAAATTAACTATAAAAGACATATGAAGAAAGACTCTATTTGCATCCAGAGAAAGAACTGATAAATAGAAGTGTGTATAGAACAACATATGTAAAAACACACACATATATATCCACACACATGCATTCACATGCATCTATAGCTATTTGTATATAATGGTAGCCATCTTGAGGCTGTGGGTGGGGGAGTAAATAAAGACATTTACAAGATAATTTTTCTGTATACTTGAAAGAAATAGCAAGTTGTGTATGGTAGATTTGCAGTTTCATGTACAATCATCTTTTCTTACTTGTACTATGTTAAGGAAATGTTTGTTCCATACATTAAAAAGAAAATTTAAAAAAATCTTTCAAATGAAAAGTTTCAAATCTATTGTTACTGTTAAACTATAAAAAATTAGATTTTAAGGATAATTCCCTAATGGGGACAAGGGAATGTGTTAAGTGAATTTCAAAAAACACTTTTGCATAATTGGTGGATTGGACTGAGAAATTAGCATCATGTTTTAGAAAGCTCAGCCTAAGTGCATTTCTTTAGGTAGGATCAAGAGACAACTAGGCGGAGTACAGTGAAGTCAGGAAGATGTGAGTTCAAGCCCAATAACAAACACGTGCTAACTTTGTGACCTGGCCTCTCTGTGACACTTATGAGAGGTTAGGCTGTATAAAATTTGACACTTCTGCTCTGGAAAAGCAGGTTTAATTAGGTAATTAACTGCCTTTAAGATCTGCCACAGTATTTACCATATTTTATTTACAAAGCATTAAGCAGCTAACATGTGTCAGACATTGTACTAAGGGTTTTGCAAAGGTTATCTCATTTGATCTTTATAACAAGCCTGCGAGGTAGGTGGTATTATCATTTTACAGTTTAGGAAACTGAGGTAGATAGAGGTTAAGTGACTTACTTAGGGTCACTGGGCTAGTAATTGTCCCAGGCCAGATTTGAACTCAGATCTTCTGGACTCGAGTGCTACCACTCTGTCCACTAAGCCACCTAAATAATAAGGAAGATTTGAGTAGGGCTCCAGTCCATCTTGTAGGAATTGCCTGTGTGACCTTAGAGAGCCTAGAGTGCAAGCCAACACCATGGAAAGTGGAGCAGCTACTCACCTGAGAACAAACACTGACTTGGGCTACCCTGTCACAGCTGTAATGAGGCAAGATCTGACCAGTCCTGATAACCAGCTCAAGGAATTCTCCATGGCTAGAGTCACCATCATAGGAGTTATTGAAGAGTTGATATCCCAGGCTGATGCTGGGCAGCAGATGAGGGTCTTTGGTGATCTTTTCTAGAGTAACTAGAAGGCCGGGAAGTGCTGGTAGTGTTTACAGAGCATAGACCAGGAAGTTCCAGTAGTGTTTACACAGAGTATTGGCCAGGTGTTTACTGCAGTAAGAAGTAGATGAGGACCCAAGTAAAACTCATAATGTCCAGTATTTAATTCAATGTTAAGTTTAAAATGGACCTGAACACTCCATACCATCTAAGCTTTATACACTGGATCTGAGATCATAATCAGAGGAGAATGACAACAGACACCGCTTTCCCTTCATGAGGGTAAGAGAATTGAGAATTCTGCTGCTCCCTTCTCCATGCCAATTCAAAGACATCCCTGAGCTTGGTAGAGAATATTTTTCTTCAGGAGATGGGTGGGATTTTGTGCTTTCTGGAAACTGCAGAGGTATTTGAATTCAATGAGTAAGGATTGTGCTTCTAATACAAGAGTATGATCTATCTGATCATGTGAGCAGTTACCCTCAAGGAACATAGGTAGTAGATACAGCACTGGTTTTGGACTCAAGAAGATTCATCTTCCTGAGTTCAAACTCAGTCTCAGGTCCTTACTCTCTGTGTGACTCTGACTCACATTCAGCTTGTGCTCCATTAAAATCTCCTAGTTTTTCCCCCTGATTTTTGTCTATCTAACCATGATTTTTCTATCACATGCTTGGGAAGATTACTTTTTTTAAAACCTAAAATGTGAACTTTTATATTTATCCCTCTTAAATTCCATCGTAAATTATTTGGTCCAAAGATTTAGATTACCTGGAAAAAAATTAGGATACATTTCTAAGGATTGAAACTTAGAATTTAAAAGTTCTTTCTTAGTGTTTCTGTCAGTGGAGATGGGCATGAGGCCAGCTTTCTTGTCCCTTAGGCTCTAGCCAGATACAGGGACCTCCGTCAGAAAATGAATTGCTACAGAAATCTGCCTCACCCTGGAGCTCTGCACCTGAGTCTATATTAGTAAGTAGAAAATTTGCTTGACAACATACTTCCAAATAGCTTTTCTGTCTCCTGGGATTTGGCTAATTTCACAAGTTATGAGAAGACCACAAGACTCACTGACCCCTCCTAAGAGTGAGATTGGGACTGGGGGGATGGGAGATTGGGGAAGCTCCCAGGGTTCTATTCCTATCAACAAACAGGCTCCTCTGATGATTATGGACTGCCAGAAATTACATCAGGCAGGTGCCTGTGTGAGGTAACAAGGTCAGAAAGTGTGATCATCTGTGACAGAGCCTGGCATCTCAGGCTCCTGAATCAGACGGCTTTTAAAACTTTCTATCACTCATATACTCTACCTCAGTGCTTTCTCTATAATAAATTCTTAAGAAATATTTATAGTGAATTAGCAGTATTAACATTAATGAGAAAAGCTACATTTACATACCCATTTACATATGCCATCTCATTTCATTCTTTTTTTTTTAACTTTTTGGAGGGGGGAAGGTAGGGCAATTGGGGTTAAGTGACTTGGCCAAGGTCACACCGCTATAAGCGTGTCAAGTGTCTGAGGCAGGATTTGAACTCAGGTCCTCCTGACTCCAGGGCCAGTGCTCTATTCACTGCATCATCTAGCTGACTCTCATTTCATTCTTAAAACAACTCTGTGAAATAGGTAGCATTATTACCCCCTGTTTTGAAGATGAGGAAGGTGAGGATTAATTATCTTGCCCAGGGTTTCATGGCTAGTAAGTAGCTGAACCAGGACATGAGCCCATGCTTTCCTAATCCCTAATCCGGAGCTCAATCTGCTATGCTACCAAGCTGCCTATTTGAATAAGAACAGAAATCAATATAATATTTTAAGCTGATAAGCCACTGCCTTGCTCCTGACAGCTGCACAAATCCATATAGTAGCTCATTAAATACATTTCATGAGTCGACAGTCAAAACACATGTGTTACATGGACCCCAAATTAGGATTAATGGAAAGGAAAGCCACCTTTCAACCTCTGTGCAATATCTTGAACCTGATTTATTCCCAGATACAAAGAAGAATCAGGTCCAGTCCATTTCCTCACAGAGTTTACTCACTTCCATGTATGACATGTGAACAAATTATTCCACAAGACGTAATGCAAAGTCTTATTTTAAAAACAGCAATAACTATCTTTCCTCTAGTGCACAAATATTTATCTGATACCTTCCTCAACCTACACAGAAGACAAGGGTATGTTTTAAGAGGTTATTATTTATGGGACATTTATCTGAATGCTAGTGATAGAAAGAAAAAGTAGAAATAGCCCATGACTTTGTAAGACCTTATATTCTAACAGACTTGGGCAGCTAGGTGACATAGTGGATAGATGGCCAGACCTGGAGGTCAGCAGGCCCTGATTTCAAATTCAACCTCAGACACTTACTGGCGATGTGATCTGTTTGCCTCCGTTTCCTCATCTGTAAAAGAAGCTGAAGAAAGAAATGGCAAACCACTCCAGCGTCTTTGCCAAGAAGACACCCAAATGGGGTCTTGAAGACCCAGACATGACTGAATGATAAACATATTCCAATGACTGAAATAAGAAATACAACCCCAGATCCAGACCAGGGATGGGGGAACCTGTGGCCTCAAGTCACATGTGGCCCTCTAGGTCCTTAAGTGTGGCCCTGTGAAGTGTGGATTCTGTCAAAGGGCTGTACTTGAGGACTCAGAGGCCTACATGCAGTCTTGAGGCCACAGGTTCCCCACCCCTGGCCTCTATACAGTATATACAGAGATATGAGATAGGCCTTAGGAAGAAAGACCCTACTAACTGGGTGGAATGGAAAAGGTCTGCAGAAAATGGGCCTTGAAATGAATCTTGAAGTACCTAATTTCTGAGATTATTTTCCATTTACTCTATATATCTTTACATACATGTACATGGTTGTTTGCATGTTCTTCCCCTCCCTGTTAGAATATGAACTCACTGAGGGTAGAGATCAGGTTTTCTTTGTGTTCCCTATATTTAACACCATGGCTCGCATTAAGGAAGGCTTTGTAAAATCTTATTGATGGACTGTCTGACATAAGGAAGCCAGTAAACCTAAGAAACATCAGTGAGGAAATGGAAGCATTCCAAATAAGGACCATTAATAAGAACAAAGACACTGAATTGAAAGCTGGGCTATTTGTGGGAAGGTCAGCAAGTAGGTCAGCACTACTAAATGTTTGCATGCATGGAGAAGAGTAACATGTGAGAAGGATAAGAATAAGGCAAGTGGGGAAGTGGCCAAAAAAGGTTCTTATTTTTATCCTGGGTGATAGGGAGCCACTGAAGTTTACTGAGTTGGATGACATTGGTAGACTTGCTCTTCAGGTCATCATTTTGATGGATTTGAGTGGGCAGAAACTAAAAGAGGGAAAATAAAAGTTCATTACCATAGTCCAGGTGAGAAGTGATGAAGGACTGAACTAGGGATGGCTGTGTGTGTAGATCAAAGGTGATATAAACTAGAAGTTTTGTCAAGGTAGAAGCAACAGTATTTAGAAATGAAATGGATATGTGCAGTAAATGAGAGTGAGAACTATGGAGAACACCAAAGTTGAGAACAAGAAAGACAATGGTGTGTTGCTGCTTTTCAGTCTTTTCAGATGTGTTTGACTCTTCATGACCTGATTTGGGGTTTTCTTGGCAAAGCTACTAGAGTGGTTCTTGATTTAACAAGGAAGTCTGGAGTGTCCTGAGTAGAGTAACCAGAATGGTAAAGGATTTAAATTCATGTTGTATTTTGAGATGGATTGAAGAAGCTGAAGATTTTTACCCTTGAGAAGACTTGGGGATGAGGATGAAATCTGTCATGACTCAAATCCTAAGTATGTGACAAGAACGGGCCCAGCAGGGAGGATGTCTTTACTCACATTTCTATGGGCATATATATCTGTGGCTAAACCTTCTGCTTCCTGATCAGATGCTCAAAGTCTAAGCTGTACCCCTCACTTGCAAAGATAAAACAATGTTCAATTGTCACCTGTATAGCATGGGGATTGAATGAATGACACTGACTCCATCTTGTGACTCAATTCCAGAACTAGCTCAGTTCCCTTTCTATTCAATTATGGGTCTAGTAGAGTACTTGTGAGAAAATTTTATTCAATTATAGGAATTATGAGAAAACCCGATTGCATTGTTTAAACCTAGTCCTGTGTGACTGGGAAGCTAGACCACCTCTACCTGTTGCTTAGGCACCCTTAACTAAGGCATAGATTACAGTGACCACAAACCTGTTAGATCTGAAGATTGCTGCAAGGAGTTTTCTCACAATTATACATTTCAAGCAACCCCTATGTCTTAACTGAAAACTGGCCCTAACTGGTCCATCACTAATTGTTTCCATGTTCCTTTGATTGAGTATAGTCACTTGGGGGGAGCAGAACACCTCTTTTTCTAGTTTCACGGAACTGCATTGGTTTATTCTCTTCCCCCACTCCCAACTTGGAGAGTCCCTAATCTTTCCTCCAATTAGAAATCAGATTATTTAATTTTGTACCATGCTTTGTACTCTATTGTTTTCTTTGAAGTTGGTCTGACTCGGTTCATTGTTTTTAATACATAAAAATCTGTTTCACTCTTTATTCATTATCCTTGGATTGACTGGAGAGTCTAGTGACCTACTTCTTATCCCTGTTTTGCTATAAATCTTTTAGTTCACATTGTTTCCTAAGTTATTACTAATTATTCACAAAAATAGAATAAAGACACAGATGAAAAGGTCAGGGGATAGTTATAAAGCTTCATACATTTTTAGTACTCATTCTGTGTCTCTATTTTGGAGGATAACAAGAAGCCAATGATCCTGTCTCTCAGGGCCAAGTTGGCACCACGACCTCTGGTGAGGAGCGAGGGGCTCAGGAAATCATGATGCCCAGAAGGTCTGCACCTGGGTCCCTTCTTTGGAGTGAAAAACACAAGTGAAAACTATACTTTGCAACGTACTTCACTCTCCAATCCTCAGGGCCTTGGCATGTCCCATGACTCTTAAAAGGACTACAGAATTCCCCGACTCTTCCTGAGCCAGGGAGGCTCCAAAAGCTCTTCTTCCTCTATTAACCAACAATATCTTGCAGTGATAATGACAGAAGTTACATCAGCCAGGGGGCCTACGACAGCAGGGAAAAAGGGTAGAGAGTGTGCTTATCAGTGACAGGGACAGGGCCCTTAGGCTTTCAAGCTAAGATGTCTTTTATATCATTATATGTCAAATGACGTCTGCTCTTTGCACATAGCATGTGTAATATAATGATATAATAAAGTCCATGTAGTACACACATACACACATCTATTTATATAATATATTATATGTGTATATACTTATATGGACTCATATTTGGTAAATAAGTAATACTAATATTAAAAAGAACTCACAGTAATATAATTATTTCTGGTTACCTAAGCACCTTTTTCATAATAAGCCATGTTACCAGAACAGAGAATTTCATGAGTTCATTAGAGAAACCTTCCCACAGACATTACAAGCCTTTGGAGGTCACAGAAATATCATACCCAATCACTTTTCTTGGATTGGGACTCACGTTAAGTTCTCCACCTACTCTACCTCCTTTATTTTCATACCCATTTTCCTCAATGAAA
>CM053592.1:186502318-186521094 GCA_028646515.1 Pseudochirops corinnae
TTGTATATACTTATATGGACTCATATTTGGTAAATAAGTAATACTAATATTAAAAAGAACTCACAGTAATATAATTATTTCTGGTTACCCAAGCACCTTTTTCATAATAAGCCATGTTACCAGAACAGAGAATTTCATGAGTTCATTAGAGAAACCTTCCCACAGACATTACAAGCCTTTGGAGGTCACAGAAATATCATACCCAATCACTTTTCTTGGATTGGGACTCACGTTAAGTTCTCCACCTACTCTACCTCCTTTATTTTCATACCCATTTTCCTCAATGAAATTATAATACAATTATAGCAAACATTAATATTTGAAAAGTCAAAGTGTGAGCACTGAGAATAACAAAGATTATAAAAGTTATACACTCAGTGTAAATCTGTGTTACTGTGTGCCATCACATGGACAACATGGCATGGGCCCTGATAATTAGTCAGAACTCTCAAGGAAGAACATTGTAAGAGCAAGAACCATGAGAAGTGTGAATAGAAGGAAAAAGAAGACCAAATACTGGAATTTGCCTGGAAATTAGGGTTTGTAAGGATAAGAAATCCTTGGAAGGGTAGATTGCAACAAAAACCAGTGATAGTCTTCAATGAGAGGGAAGAAAATTTGGTCTTTATTCTATAACTAATGGGAAAATTGAAGAGCTTTCTACAAAGTTGCAGCCATCTTGAGAATTAATCTTTGGGGTAATCATCAGTATGTGAGAAGTATACAAGGAGGATGGAAAGAAAGAGACTGGGTACAGAAAGAATGGTTATGAAGTGGTGCCAGTTTTCTAGGGAACTGTCCATTGTTTTGACAGTCAATATGGAGGGAAGACTTTGCAAGTCTGAGATTTTGGGAAAGCAGAATTGGCATCCTCTGCCTAGGAAACTGTTAAAAGCCTGAGTACCTGAATGAGAACTGTATTCAGGTCATTGGAAAGTAGAAGAGATCCTGTATTATATATACTAGAGGAAAAGACACAATCAAAAAGAAAATGTTCAGAAATATTTCCTGAGGGGATCCTGTAAGTTGTGATCTAGAGCAGCTGTTCTCAACCTGTGGGTCATAACGCCTATGGAGGTCGAACGACCCTTTCACAAGGGTCACAGGGGTCACCTAAGACACCACTCCTCTATCCATCTCCAGGCCGGTCTGCCCACATGCAGATACGCCCACATATGAATATTAAAGGGTCGTGGCATTAAGAAAGTTGAGAACCACTGGTCTAGAGCAAAGAAATTAATTATGCAATCCCCAGGTTGCATGCAGCCCACAACATTCCAAAATGTGAAAAAAGATTAAAATTAAATTGGGAAATATTTAACAAAATAAAGAAAAATTCAGTAAAACACAGATAATATTAATATATAGTTATAAATCAATATGTGGCTTGAAGGGATTCTTATGGATGCTTTAATAGTCCCCATTTGATTTTAATAGACCCTACTTGTGTAAAGATAGCAGATAAATATCAAGGAATGAGGTTTAAGACACAGCTAGCCAGATTTAACAAAGGAAAGCAGAAAACTGCACAGGGCAGAGCATAGCTTACATTACTCTTCTTGTATGAGGAATAATCATTCAAAGAACCCAGTTATTGTTCCAGAAAAGAAATAGACTTGGACACTGATTGATTTGGGAAAAGGAAGCTGTAGTGCCAATGCAATATTCGCAGCACCTACAATCATGATAAAAACCATGGCTATAAGTATCTCATGACATTCAATTGCAAAATATACCAGATTCTCCAGGTAGAGGATAGAACTGAAGCACTTATTTAGACACTAGAAAAATGAATCCCAAAACCAGTAAGCTGATTCCATCATAGTACCAAAGATCTTCAGAAGCCATAATAATGCTGAGAGCCACAACTTCCTTCAGCCTTCCCACAAACCAACACAAGATCAATATTTACTCACAAACCTCTCTATCTCCTTAATGAGCATCCTTTCTCTCCTCCAGTGTCTGGCTAGCTCTGAACACCAGCTTCCTGTGGGTTCTGCTTTCCTTCAGCCAACTCCTACCACCATAGGCTCTATGTGACTACATTCAGCCTATTACGGGGCAGAATTTATCTTCACATCGGGCAAGCTTCCTATGGGCCCTGCTGCACCCTTCAGCAAATTCCCTCCATCACAAGCTCCATGTGATTACATTCAGCCTATTAGGAGGCAGAGTTTACTTTCAAAGCAGGGGAGGTCTTCAAACTCCCCCTTAGGTCTATTGAGGAGCAGGGAAGACCTTCAAATTCCCATTCCCATTACAAGATTGATAATTCTCAAGATACAAGCATAGATAATATGGAGAATGGTGGTGCCATTACCAAAATGAGGCAGTTAAGAGGGAGAAAAGGCTAGAGAAAGATGAGGATAGGAACATAGATTGGTGTGAAAGGGACCTTAGAGGACATCTAATTTAACCATCATTACCCCATCTTGGTAACTGAAGAAATTAAGGCTCATAAAAGTCAAGTTCACCAGCAACCATGTTGCTATTACCTCTCACTCTTTACTAAGTCATTGAACCATAGACAGATACTTCTTTGGATTTTCAGATGATTAATAAAAACCAGTGTTAGATTAATTCCCTCATTTGATTTGGCAAGGTCAAGGAAGATTGTTCATGAATAACATGGCCTTGTATATTCAAGAACAATCTCAACCACCTCAAGTGAAGGAAAGTCTTTTTCTCTCTTGAATGTACAATCTTGGTTACACTTACAATTTAGAATGTTCTTCTTGTGGCCAACTGCTATTTGTTTTTATATGATATGACACAGTATGGCATAACATAAAGCAATATAACATTAAGAAGGGCTCCACATGTACTGAAGTCTTAGAGTAGTGAGGGATGGCCTTGTGTGGCTTAAAGGAAGGCAAAATAAACATCTCTAGCCTCTTCTTCTCCCACCCTTCTCTCAAGGAGCCTTTATTCCTGGTGGGAGAGGAAGCAGGAAGTTGGGGCAAGAGGCTATAATTCTGCTTTCCTGAGACAGAAGAACTGCATTAAAATTCTGTGTGCTCCATGAAATACTATTAGTCTAGGAAGTATGATTGGGTTCAATCTAACTTCTATTCAATTTGTCATTATTATTGGGGGAAATGTGATCCCAAGCTCTATATCCAAGGATTGACTCCTTTCCCACCTAATGCCAATTCCAAAATGAATACACATAGGAAATAAATGGAGAAAAAAATTATCCAAATCCTAACAAAACAGAAATCAGAAGTTATACACAGGAGAATATATATTAGACAATACAGAATGAAAGAGCTCTCCTATTGGGAGCAAGGCAACTCAGCTCAACCAAGACAGAAAGTTTTAGATCTTACCCAAAGAAGACTCACTGAGATCTCTAGTATAGCTAGCTGGAGATAGGGACAAGAAGGACACTATCTGTTCCTCTCATGTCTTCCCAAGACTCTTTCTTAAACAATATGATGTGGGGTTGGCTTATTCCATCTTTTTTTTTTATTTTTACTTATATAAGTTTTGATTTACAGGATAAAACAAGCAATAAAACAAATAAATAAAACAAAGGTAAAAGTGGTTTAATAAGTCTTTGGACATAATTCCAGATTGCTCTCCTCTCTCATTTTGCTTCTTGAAGGTAGAAGTCAGAAGCATCCAAAATGACTCAATGCTTAAAGAAGGCCTGAAAAAAGACTTTGAATTTGAAAAGCCCCAAGGGGACTGAAAAATCAATCTTCCTTTCCCTTGTGTACTGATTTCAATCCTTTGTATCAGATCCATGGAAGAATGTGGTTTGTCCTTAATTCCTGAAGAGGTTCATGACATCAGGGAAATAATGACATAACTTGCAGTTGACTTTGATTTGAATGAGAGAGGGCTGTGCAAAGTCACCAGCCTCCCTTTCTCCTCCAGAGCCATCTGGTTATAGTGGCCAGATATCGATCAGGATGACTAGCAATGGCCCAGGATGCAATGGGAGATCTTGGCCCTTTTTAAGCTAACATCTTGTCAGGTTCTCACTTTGAGTGAGGCAAAGGTCATTCAGTAAAGAGGCCTCTTTAAGAAGTGAACCACGGAATGGTCCTTTTAATAAAAAAAAAGCTGGGAGTGTAAAACCCTCAAGGTTGCTTACTAAAAGAGAAATAGTTACTATTTACATTTACTACAAGTCAGGAGGCCCCCAAAACAAGCATTAAGTGGTACTTGGGCAGGGACCTCTTGTTGTCCAGTCCATAAGATTCAGAGTGAATTGGGTTTAAAGTTTCATTTTTGAGAAAGAAGCCTAGACAGTAGGCACCAAATTAACCAGGTAGCTTTTCACCATCAAAATTTATCTTCCTTTGGGTAGAGCATGAGATGAGGAAAGTCAGAGGCATTTAGGGTTGGATTTAGGGTCAAAATCACAGACATTTAGTGTTGGGGTTAGAGTCCAGAAGTATACAGTTAGGGTTAGAGTCTGAGGCATTTAGGGTTAGAATTGGAAGTATTTAGGGGGAGAGGAGAGCAGAGGAGTTGTCCAACTGGCCAACTGGAATTGGCCAGGTGGTACCCCATTCAGGCAGCGCAGACTGCCCACAAGTTGTGGTTTGTCCTTCATTCTCAAAGAGGACAATGAATAATTAAATTGAGAAATAGGTTTATACAGTCCCTTAGAAAGTATCTAAATAATAAATAAATAATAAAAATGTTAAGGAATGATTCTTTTGTTGAAATTAAACAATTGTCCAAACTGAGTATTTGGGTGCTTTATTTTTTAGTAGACAAAACAGTAACTATTAATTTCATTTTGAAGCTATTTTTTTTGTTACCTTGTGCATGCAATATCTCATTCTTCCATTCTCTTAGTTTTTAACTTTTTCAAAGATGGACATTTCTCTCTTGGGAAAAAATATCATTTTGATTATCCCACCCAGGGCTACCTTGAGTTTCATGTTTCTCAGACTCTAAATAATAGGGCTCATAAGTGGAGGCAATAGTGCATAAATCATTGAAATCAGAAGATTCTGGATAGGGCAAGTGTCTGATATTGGACCCAAGACTGTGACCATGCCGGCAAGAAGGAATAAGAAGAGGGTAATCAATTGTGGTGAACAGGTAGACAAAGCTTTGTAGTGTCCTTCCACAGAGGGCGTTCTAAAGGCAGTGGAGAAGATATAAGTATAGGATACAATTAAAAATCCAAAGCAGAATAAAACTAAAGTTGAGCTGGTGTCAAGGAGTATATACTCAGTATCACGAACCTCAGAAGATGAGATGTTCAAGACATGAGGAATATCACAAAAAAACTGATGGATCACATTGGATCCTGAGAAAGGCAAACAGAACATGTTACCTGTATGTAGAGCTAAATAGAGAAGCCCACTCACCCATGAACCACTTGCCACCCAAAGACAGTGGAGTGGGGTCATGGTGACCTCATAGTGCAGGGGGTGGCAGATGGCCACAAAGCGGTCATAGGACATACCCACAAGCAAAGCAAATTCTGTTGCAGCAAAGAAAATAAAGAAGAAAATCTGAGCAGCACAGCCATGGAGAGAGATAGACCGATTGCCTGTCAGGGAATTTACAATGAATTTGGGAAGAGTGACTGAGATGCAGCCAAGATCCAACAGCGATAAGTTGCTCAGAAAAAAATACATTGGAGAATGAAGGTGTGGGTCAGTGACAATGGCAGCGATAATGAGGAGATTCGCCGTCATGGCTGCAATGTATATCAGCAAGAAAAGAATAGCCTGTAAGACCTGCAGCTCTCAGATGGTGGAGAATTCCATGAGGAAGAATTCCATGATGATCATACAATTGTTCGTGTCTTCTGGGATCCTGTAATTCATCTTGAAATAATATATGAGTAGAGGATATCAAATTCTAAAAGCAGAGCACAGAAGCATTTTATTATATACAAAGGCCACAAACTTCAATCTATCCTTAGTCTCTGTGTCACAGAGACAATCACACCATTTTAAAAGGCCATAATATGACTTACTATTCTACTGTAACCATATTCAATCCATTAATTGGAAATACCTATCCCACTGTATAACCTGAGCCTCCTTGAATTGACTTACTCAGTAGGACCTGCACTCCTGACTTGCCCTACACACACACACACACACACACACACACACACACACAAACACACACACACTCCACTACAGTTCCTAGATTGATTCCCTTTTGCAAGATACCAGCATATGAAAAACACATATATGTATACATACATAAGGATAGATCATATATAATAGATAAACGGACCATTTATTGAATGTATTGTATTGCCAGACCAACTGTGCAAACTAAAACTTTAGTTTTCAGTGAGACTGTAGGCACCTTGACACGGTCTATTCCAAGAACATATATGTTTCCAATTTTTAGGAATGTCAGAACTCTGGTGTCTGTTTCAGCCTCTTGAAAGGTGGGACCTACCAGTCCTTAATATACAACAAAAGAATTGCTGAAACTCTGGAGGAAGTGGATTTCTCACTATTTGGAGGAATCTTTTAAATTGAATTACAGGACTGTAGACTCAGAGCTACTTGGAATTTTGGAGATCATGTACCCAGCTCCCTTAATTGCAGAGACCATCTAGGAAGGTACAGGACTTTCTTGGGTTGGCACAGGTAGTGTGTGTCAAAGTCAGTTTGTAGTCTCAGATCTTCAGACTGCAAATATAGCATTCTTTCCTTTGGATCAACTCAAAGGTATGGTCATAATTAGTTGCTTTAAATCCTTTAACTTTTTTTCTTGAGAATAATTAGAATAGAGAATAGTGTCTTCAAGGAAAACAAACATAAACCTTTGTAAACTTTAAGGATCCATATTCTTATGAATTATTGTCATTATTATTTGTTGTAGTAAAAAGAAAATCCTCAGATTAAAAGTGGTTTTGATAATACATCCCACTATACTCTGCTGTCCATTATTAATCTCTAAAGATCATTTGTACAATTGTTACCTCAAATCTGTTTATCATCCTGACCTTATTAATTTAAATAATCAATTTTGATATATTCATTCCTCTAAGTAACACTAACCACCACATGTATATTTAGATATACTGTTAGGATAGTCTTTTTCCTGTCTTACATAAATAACTTGGATTATTTGGTTCATTTTTTTTCACCTATTTTTGGAGTATGTAATTTTTGGTGACAGAAGATATAGGTGTTCAAGCCAAGAAGTCATAAGTCCAAAGCATTAAAAAGAAGGAGAACATCTGAATATTCCTTGTCATTTATGTTGGAAATCTCTCTCCCTCTCTCCCTCTCTCTTTCTCTCCCTCTCTCTCTTTCTCTCCCTTTCTCTCTCTCTTTCTCTCTCTGTCTCTCTCTCTCTGTCTCTCTCTCTCTCTTTCTCTCTCTCTTCCTCTCTCTCTCTGTCTCTCTCTCTCTCTTTCTCTCTCTCTTCCTCTCTCTCTCTCTCTTCCTCTCTCTCTCTCTCATATTAAGAGAAAATCTCTCCTGTAACTTCACTGATGTCAATTAATAATAGTCTTAGTGACCTCAAGTACTGGAAAGTTAAGTAATTTGGCTAGAGGCACAAAAAACAATTTTTGCTACAGTCTGGATTTGAATACAGATCTTTGTTCCTATGAGATCATTTCTCTAGCTACTGTCATGCTTCCTATTAAATAACAATGAGAGTGATCAATCATATTAGCTACAGTGATAATATTTATAACAGCAATTATTTAATTGGCACAAAACATGTTTATAAGTTAAACTTCCTCCAAAGGAATTCATTTCACTGGGTACTTACCCATAACCCTGAGTCAGGAGGAGATCATATCTTATTCCACTTTGATCAAAATTTTATCCTGATCTGCACATTGGAAGTTACCTGAGCTAGAGATGTTATCTGTTTAAGTAGGAGAGAACAATAATAACTAATGTTTACTGGCACCATTTTGCAGAATATTTTACAAATATCATGTTCACAGATCAAAGTCTGTGAGATGCTGCAAGCATTATACCCATATTATGGATTAAAAAATTGAAACTCAGAGAAGTTAAGTGACTAGTCATCAGTTACAGAGTTACTATATTCTAAAGGGAGGATTTAAGTTGCTGTTTTCCTTAATTCAAGTCTGCCATGGCATAATGACTCTCTAAAGCAATGGTTCTCAACCTTCCCAATGCCACAACCCTTTAATACTCATATGTGGGCATATCTGCATGTGGCCAGACCCACCCGGAGACAGATAGAGAAGCAGTGTGTCAGTTCCTAAGACCATCAGAAATAGTGTTTTCTGATGGTCTTGGGCGACCCCTGTGAAAGGGTTGTTCGACCCCCAAAGGGGTCGTAACCCACAGGTTGAGAACCGCTACTATAAAGGGTAATGCCATATGCAGAGATTAAACCCAAGACATCTAACACCCACTTTATTAACTAAGCAAATTGGTCATTCAGAAATGGAATATCTATTTAGAAAAACAATACCTGAGTGAAGATTTGTAGCATTTCTCCTTTGCAAGTCTGTATCGATTTTTTTTCCTTGCTAAATCTCAGGTGATCCACTACATCCAAAGATTATTTCTATCCTCACTAAATTGGTTTTGTTCTCACGTGGAGTTTCAGAGGGGAAAGAGAGCTGAACCCATACCATGTGAAACTACTAGATTTGCTGAAATTTTTGATGAACATTAGATGAGTGAAAATATACTGCCCAGTGTCCTTTGAAGAAATGTTTCCTGAAGTTCCCAGAGGAACTGAAATTATAATCTCGTCCTTATTAGCTACACATCTTCTGACTTTTCCCTTGAGCATAATTAGTTAAGGTAGAGGTCCTTCTATTAATAACATAGAGAGATCCTTTTATCGATAAAATAGAGAATGGAGTTCATCCTTGAAACATATTTGGTCCATCTGGACTTCTGTGGTCCATGAGCATTTTCTACTCAGCCTTCAAGCTTGTCCAAAGTGCAAGTTCATTTCACTTGGTTTCTTTTAAGTGTACTCTATTTAGAGGAGAAATTTTGATCTTCATAGGAAAAACTATCTAGTATACAGATATATGCATATTTACCTATCATGTCTACCTATCTATCACCTATCTATGTATGTTTTTATATATTTATATGTATGAATATTTCTCTGAATATATACACATGATATATTTACTTTGTGCACATAAAAATGTATGCACTTCTTGGGGCCAAATACCTACTATCATTTAATTAGTATATGAATGTGTATATGTATGTATGTGTGTGATGGCTAACATCAAGCAAGATGAAGTAGAATTCCAAATCTAATGAGAAAAGTTTGATCTTTTATGTATGTCTAAGATTTAATAGGCAAAGAGACATCATCAATATCAAATATTGGAATTATATGATAATAAAGGAATATATATATATAATAAATGATAACTAGTATTTATATAGAAGTTTAAAATTGCTAGATCCAATCTGGGAATTATTTACATAAAATAGATAACTGACACTAATGAAATCACAAAGAGCAGAGTCCAGCACAGAGTACTAATGATATACATAATTAGTTGATATGAGCTGAATGATCATCCTCAAAGGAAATTGAGATAAAATGGCCAAACAGGTAGAAGTGGAACAAGGAGAAAACAGTGTCTTCAACAAGCACAGAAAGGAAGGAGTACCTAAAAAAAGTTTGATTACTATGATTGGAGGCTTCAAGGATGTCAAAAATGATAAACATTATGAAAAGGCCACTAGAATCAGCAATCAAGAGACATTTGGAAACTTTACTGAGAGAAGTCTCAGTGGAATGTTGAGCTTGGAAGGAGGTATGCTCAGGATTTAGAAAAGAGTAAGAAGAGATAAAAAAAATAAGTCTAACCACAAAGAAAGAGAAGAGAGATATAAGATGATAGCTGTTGTGAGTATTCCAATCAACCAATATTGTATTCTTATTTTTAAGATTGGGGTAGATGAGTGTGTTTGCATGCATCCAGGAAGCAGTCATTGAATAGGGAGATACTAAAGATGAATGACAGAGTTGGGATAATGGGAGAAGGAGGTAGAATCTGCAGAAGATGGGAAAGAATCAAGAGTGGGTTTGCCTTTGCAAGGAAAGAGGCAATCTCTTTATGTGAGACAGAGGCAAAGAAGGAGATAGTTTGGTAAGGCATCAGAGGGATGAGTGAGGGTTGAGGAAAAGGAGAGAATAAAGATTATTGGTGAATGACCTCAATATTTTTGTCAAAGAATTATGCAGGAAGGTCCTTAACTCAAAGAGAGAGAAGGGATGTTTCAAAAAGTTTGAAGAGAAAGGAAAAAGTTTGGAATAATCATGTGGTGATTGGATTAGTGAATGAAAGCATGACGATATTGCTTTGTTACTGCATCCTGTTGATATTATTGGTTGTCTTCAATTTGTAGTGGATCCAGGCAGTAAGCTTTGGTGATTTTACCCAGCTCCATTTCTCAACACATAAATAGCAATATGAATAGCAAATGATAGTAGTAATGCAGGTTTGAGATTTGCAAGGTATGATCGTATGATTCCTAAGACAATGAGACAAAGAGCTTCAGTGGAGTAAATGATGAAGAGTTGAACAGATTTATCAAATGGTTCAAATAGGGAAGGGGGGTAAGTGTAACTAGTTCGAGTTTGATGACTTGGAGGAGTGGGGTAACTAAGGGATAGAGGCCTGTGAGATCGTGGCAATGACAAAGGAGTTACATGGATGAGTGAAGGCTGGGATGGAAAAAAAGAAAGATTGTGATGAAATGAAGGAAATTTGGAGCTCCTTTCCATGGAAATAAAACTCTTGTATGTGATGGGAAAATCAACAGAATAACCATCTTTGTAGCTGAGATAGAAGGGAAAAATAAGTCATGGGATTTGAATAGTTTGAAGGACCGGGAACCTGAGATTCTTCAGGTAGTATCAATACATATAGTGAAAGCTTCTAACATAAAAAAAAGAGTTGGAGAAAAAGATCATGAGCCAGGCACTGAACTCATTGAGAAAAGAAGGATAATATTGTAGGGGTTGGTAGATAACAGCTAACTGAACTATGATTGGATATTAAACACAAACTAATAAACCTCAAAGGAGAGGCTATTGGGTGATAGTAATAGAGTGAGAGTCTGTAAACTGAAGCATATTTTAGGACTATGCTCTTGTTACCCCAACCACCATAAGAAAGTCTATTGTTAAATTTTCAGCATGATAATTTACTCCTTGAAAATAACAACTCAGATCTTGATTTGTTGTTTTGTTGATTGTCTAGATTCATAAAAGCGATGGAGAAAAAATTAATAATATAGATTAAACTTAAAGGTTTATCCTTGATAAATTGTTTCAAAGAGCTGGTTGGTAAAAAAAAAAAAATACTCTAATTTCCTTCCCCCACCAGAATGAGTGAATAAGGTGCATGAGTGGAAGTGAAACTAATATTGCAAAGTGTGGTTAAGAATAAGAAAGGTAAATGTTTAAGCCAAAAACAAGTTGCAATATCTCTACTAGGTCTGAGAAAAATGAAAGGACCTCCAGGTACAAAAAGACTTTAAACAGTTCTTTTTGTGGTGGCAAAGAATTAGAAACTAAAAGAATATACATCAAATGGTGAATGACTGAATAAGATATGGTATATGATTGTGATGGAATACTATTGTGCTGCAAGAAATTATAAAGGGGATAGTTTCAGGAAGAAAATAAAACTTGAGAAGATCTATGCACTGATGCAAAGTGAGTAAGTAAAACCAGGAAAGCGTTGTATACAATAAAAGTAATACTATAACAACGATCATTTGTGAAAGACTTAGCAATTCTGATCAATACAAAGATCCATGATGATTCCAAAGGAACCATGATGAACAATGTCAAATCTCTGATTCTTTAGGGAAAATACTTCCTTTCTACTCCATTTGTAGCCTTTTCTGGGCAGAGTGTGAATTCAGACTTGGGAAAAGTAGATTGAGATTGTGTGCTATGATTCTATTTTACTTTGTGTGGTTTTATATTCTGCATTAAAAGCTATAATTCTTGATCTAAATTAACTATAGAAATCTTCCTTAAAATATATGAAGGACCATGTTGCTAATTACTTAATCTCTGATGAGTTTTTTAGATTCCCTTTTTCATCAGGTAATTTAGATTCATTTTCCTTCATAATATCCAAAGTACTTTTTTCTAGGCACTATTTCTTGAAGTTCTAGTCAAGTTATCCACTTGGCTCTACTTAACTCTCTCTCTAGTCTATTATACCTTCCCACCAACTTTCTTGCCCACCTACTTTGGTGGGCTCTAATGTTGCTCTGAATTCTATTCTCTTAAATGGTGAGTCATTAGGCAAGAGTATAATTTCTGAGGGTGTCTCAGCCATGCTGCTCACTTCTTTCACCCTTCAGGCCCCGTGAACTGGAGAATGGCTGAACAAGATTTGGTGACTCTATTTCTAGATCTCCTTCATATTTGTGCTCCTCTATTACAATATAAGCTTCTTGAGTGTAGGAACTTTATTTTTTTTTTGAGGAGAGGGTTCTCTCTCTCTCTCTCTCTCTCTCTCTATCTTCTCTCTGTCCATCTGTCTGTCTGTCTGCCTGTGTCTGTCTATCTATGTATGTCTATTGTCTTCCCCCAGCAGATTGTGAGTTCCTTGAAAACAGGTACTATCTTTTTTTTTTAATCCTCAGGGCTTAGCACAGAACTTATCCCATAAGATGTGTTTAATAAATGGTTTTTGAGTGACAGATTGGTCTTTCCTTCACCTCAAAGGACTGAAACCATTTTTGTAGCGCTTTCTGGGTGCAGTGTGATTTCAGGTTGAGTTACTGCTTTGGGGAAAACAGACTGACATAAGATGCTTTAGATTATAAAGGTCATCATATCCAACTTCCTAGTTTAAAAATCAAGAAATTTAGATCTAAAAGGAGTAAGCCACTTTTACTTACCCAGGGAAGCATAAATATATTGTGGAACTCAAACCCAGGACTTCCTGTAGAGTGGTCTATGAGTTGTTAAGATTGCATACGTAGGGGAAGGACATGGCCATCATAGTGATAAGTGGAATCAAAGACATGAAAGTGTGAAGGCACTATATATCTTGGTAGAAAAAGAACACAATCATTCTGATGACAACTTTTGGCTAAACTTTTTTATGGTTACTCAGAGGATCAGTTAGTGTTCCATCCATTCTTCTGATGATACAATCCTCAGTCAAGGCGTTGGTGTCATGATAATTCCGATAAACAATGATCACTTAGAGTGGTGGTTCTCAATCTTCCTAATGCCATGACCCTTTAATACTCGTATGTGGGCATATCTGCATGTGGGCGGATCCTCCTGGAGATGGATAGAGAAGCGATGACTCAGTTCCTAAGATCATCAGAAATATGTGTTTTCTGATGGTCTTAGGCAACCCCAATGAAAGGGTCATTCGACCCCCAAAGGGGTCACAACCCACAGGTTGAGAACCACTGACTTAGAGGATGGATTTACATTACATTAAACTATATGACTGATTCATTCCATTCAATGTAAAATTATGTTTAAGGGGATACTTTTCTGGGGAGTATTATTTTGGTGCTACATTTACCCATTATAGGTAACCTCTTGTGTTGTCATGCATAAATATCAATCCAAAGAAATATTTCTTAGCTTTTTATGCTTTCAAAGATAGACATTTCTTTGTTTGGAAAAATGTCCTCTGAATTATCTTGCCAATGGCAACTGTGACTTTCTGGTTCCTCAGAACATGAATGATAGTCCAATTTCAGTCCAAAGACAAGGTACTGACATCATGGCATCATGGTAATTCTGTAGTGTAGGGGGAGACAGATGGCCACAAAGCAGTCAGAAGACATGGCCACTAGCAAATCAAACTCTGTTGCTACAAAGTAGAGAAGGAACAAGACATAAGCAGTGCAGTCAAGAAGGAACATGAGTTGACTGCCAGTCAATGAGTTTAAAACAAATTTATGAAGCATGACTGAATTCTTGCAGATATTCAGTCAGGATAAATTACTTAGAAAAAAATACATAAGAGAGTTAAGGTGTAAGATAGTAAGAAATGCAACAATGGCTGTTCACCAGGACTGACAAGTAAATCAGCAGGAATGATATAATGTGTAAAATCTGCATCTTCTGTATGTCATGTAACCAGAATATACCACTAAGATAAGATTAAACTCCCCTTTCTATCCTTATGGAACATAGACTCCAATAGCTGCTTAAGCTATACTCTCAGATACTACTTATATAACAAATTACATGACAAATATCATGAAAAATGAAAGTGGATGAGTGCATTTGAGATCACAAAACTAAGTTATTTTAATGTCTGAGAGAAAATGTCATGGAGAGAAAAGGGACAACCATTTAATGAGGGACCCCAGCAATGCTGACTTCACTACCAGCTCAACTCATCCCCTGGGCTGCATTATCTCCTCACCAGGACCATGGCCTTTATAGACACCTCCATTTTCAGTTTCGTTTATGTTTAGACTTCTTTTAGTAGAATGAAATATCCTGGAGATGGCTCAATCAATTGCATTTGTATCCCCTAGATCTTTATTTTTTCAAGTGATAATTTTGAGTTTTAAATTTTTTTTTAATTACAAGTAATATTTTTAAGTTTCATATGCATTTTTTAATTTTATTTTTAATTTATGGAATAAAATAAGCATTTCCGCAACAGTACAATAAAAAGACTATTGTACATGAAACTGCAAATCTACTATGAACAATTGGCTATTCCTTTAAATATACAACAAAATTATCATATAAATTTTTTTCTTCCCTCCTCTTCACAGAGAAGGCTACCATTGGACACAAATGTGTGTGTGTGCATGAGTGTGTGTGTGTGTGTGTGTGTGTGTAAAATTATTTTGTACATACTTCATTTTACCAGTTTTTTCTCTAGATGCAGAGAGCATCTTTCTTCATATGTCCTTTATAGTTGATTTGGATACTTATAACAGATAAAATAACTTATTCACTCCAAGTAATTCCTAAAACAATAGTGTTATTACTGTATACAATGTTCTCTTATTGTGACCACAGGATATAGGTATTTTAATAACTCTTTGGACAGAATTCCAAATTGCTCTTCAAAATAGTGAATCATTTGACAATTCCACAAACAATGAATTTGTTTCCCGATTTTTCCACATCCTCTCCAGGATTTGTTACTTCTTCTTCTTCTTTTCCTCTTCTCTCATTTTAGCCAATCTGGTAGGTATGAAATGCTGTTTCAAGGTTGTTTTTATTTGCATTTTTCTCATCAATAATGATTCAGAGTATTTTTATGTTACCATAAATTATTTTTATTTTTTCAGTGGAAAACTGCATCTTCATATCCTTTGGCCATTTATCTATTGGGAAATTACTTGTATTCTTATAGATTTGACAAAGTTCTAATTACTCTTTGTGAATTTCTCTCCATCTCATTTTTTACTCACTATTTTCCTTCTCAGATTCTCTTTTTACCCTATCCCTGTTACCTTATCTTTTCCACTTACCCTGTTAGTCTTTATTTTACCCACCCCTTTAAAATCCCCTCCCTTAGTGTCGCCCTCTACTCTCTCAATCTTATTCTACACACCTTTTTAAAAGTCCCTCTCCAAAACTATCCCCCAATTTCCTCACCTCACTATAGGTTCAGAAGACTTCTAAACCTCTTCATATGTACACTCTATTTCCTCTTCAATATTGAGGAGAGTAAGGTTCCAACATTACCAGTGCTCTATCACCCTTTGCAGTTCTCTTGTTTCAATTTTTACATCCATGCCCCATTTTATGAGATAATTGCTACTTTTTACCTTTTCATACCCAATTTTGTGTTTTAGAATCATTCCAACTTACAAAACTCAGCCACAACCTTTCTTTCAAACCAATTATAATAATAATTTTAACATTTTTTTAAATTTGTGTTCCAAATTCCCTCACTGTCTCCACTCCTCCTCAGCTCCTCTTGAAAAGCCAAGCAACTTGATATAGATTATACATGTGCAAATAATGTAAAATGTATTTCCATATTAGCCATGTTGTGAAAGAAAATGCAAAAAAAAAAAAATCCCCACAAAAATTAAACAAAACAAGAGAAGTAAAGGAAGTGAAAAAAGTAGAGTTTGATCTGCATTTGGACTCCATCAATTCTACTTCTGCAGATAGATAACACTTTTCCTTATAATTTTTAGTCATTGAATTGCTAAGAATAGTAAGTCATTCACAGTGGATTATCTTAAAATATTGATGTTACTGTGTACAATGCTCTCCTGCTTCTGTTCACTTCACTTCATAGCAGTTCATATAAGCCTTCACAAATATCTTTCTGAAAGCATCCTGCTCATCACTTCTTATAGCACCATGCTGAATCAAAGAGCATGAGCAATTTTATAGCCCTTTGGGTAAAGTATCAAATTACTCTCCAGCATGGTAGAACTAGTTCACAACTCACCTAACAGTGCATGAGTGTCCCAATTTTTCCATAACTATTCCAGCACTTATCATTTTTCTTTTCTGTCATGAGATGATATCTCAGAATTGTTTTCTCTAATCAATAGTGACCATTTATCAATAATGGAATAATTTCTGTTTTTATAAATTTGCTTCATTTCTCTACATGTTTGAGAAATGAGACCTTTAACAGAGAAACTTACTGTGAATTTTCCCACTGATCTTCCTTCTTTTCTTCTAATCTTGGCTACATTGGTTTTTGCTGAGCACTTTTTTTATTTTAATATAATAACAATTATTCATTTTACATTCTATAATATTTTCTACTCATTTGGTCATAAATTCTTTTCTTATCCAAAGATCTGACAGGCAAAATACTCCATGGTCCCACGATTTGCTTACGATATCAGCCTTTATATCTACATCATGTACCAATTTTCATTTTATTTTAGTACATGATGTGAGATGTTGCTCTATACCTAGTTTCTGGCCAGATGCTTTCCAGTCTTCCCAGAAATTTTTGCTAAATAGTGAGTTCTTGTCTCAAAATCTAGAAACAATGCAGCCACTCCTATGGCCCACTGCTGGCTTTCCAGGGTTCAGCCTGAACTGCACTGCACTCCATGCCTGACCACCATTCTGGTGAAACAGACATTTCCTGCCAACATCCTAATTTGTCTTGGTCTGGAAAATTCTCTTTCCCTGACATTTTATTGGTTATTTCACTCTAGAATTCAATTTTATGCATCATTTTAAAGTTTTTTGGAGGGGAATTTAGGAAAACTCAGGTAAGTTCTTGTCTTAACTTTGCCATCTACCTCTAGCACTTTTAAAGGCAGAAAAATGAGCACTTAATAAATTATTTTTCTCTGTCCTATCATTGATCCATCTATTCATATTACAATCTCTCTCTGTCTCTCTGTCTCTGTCTCTGTCTCTGTCTCTGTCTCTCTCTCTCTCTCTCTCTCTCTCTCTCTTTCTCTCTCTCTCTTTCTGTCTCTCTCTCCCCCTCTCTCTCCCTCTCTCCAGCTTTTCAATTAAACAAACTTTCATTAATTGCTCCTAAGAAGGAGATGCTATTTGAGATGGTAGTAAATATAAAGCTAAATAAAAGAAGGTTTCTGTTCTCAAGAGGCTTGAATTTAATATACTATAATTAATGAAGGACCTATTGAGTACAAAAAAAACTGTGTTAGGGATATAAAAGCAAAAATGAAAGTCTTTGCCATCTAAGACATATGTAGGTCTTAATTAGTACAAATAAACAATTCCTTGAGGTGGTTATATTTTTCAGTTTCACACCAGATATTTTCCTTGGACTAGAACCAATCACTGTATTTTATATAATTGTAACATCAAACTGTTTCAATTGAAATATATATGATCACTTCAAGAGCACCATACTAGTTGACCTAGTTAGGTGCTATTGGAAAGGGAACAGAGAATACACTAGGAGGGATAAGACGTTAATACTTTCAGATCTAATAGAAAATAAAATGTAAAAAAGCACATAATAAGACAAATAATCTATAAAATCAGGTGTAATAAAGATTAAATCCCACCTGAGGGATGAGAAAAAATTTTGTGCAAAATCATAACATCAAAATCGAGATGGAGGGACTATGGTGGTCATCAAACCCTTCAGTTTACAAATGAGCAAACTTAGGGGAAAAAAGGTTTAAGTCTCACCCAGGGAATTAAAATACAGACACACACATATGCATGTATATGTACATATGTATATATTGTAGACATATACATATATGTGTGAAAGGGTGAAAATATCTTCAACATGCAAAGAAGAAGATGACCATTAACATAAGAAAGATGAGTGGAAGCAAAACTATGGCAAGATTCATATTCTGGGGGGAAAACAGTTCAACCATCCTGATGAATGCATTTGGTTTAGTTTATCTACTGTTGTTCTAGGGCTCAATGAGAATTCCGTCCATTTTTCTGATTTCACTGTTGCCCAAAGACAATGGGCTGGTGTCATGATAATTCCACTACACTTTTAGGATAGGTTTATGTTATGGTAAAATAAGAGATGGATTCATTTCATCATGTGATGTATCACCTAAGGTTCTTTTTTCCTGGGTGGTATTGTTTTTGGTACCATTTCTCCCCTTTCTAGTCAACCTTCTGTATCACCTTGCACATATGACAAACCAAATATATATTCTTCAGGTTTTTTTATATTTTCAAGGATGGGGAGAAAAAATCCTCTTGATCATCTTGCCCATGGCAGCTGTGACCTTCTGGTTCCTTAGGCTGTAGATGATGGGGTTCATAAATGGAGGCAGTATTGTATAGGCCATTGCAATGAAAAGGTTTTGGATGGGTGATGTGTCTGATGTGTCCTTGAGAACTGCTATCATTACAGAAATGAGAAATAAGATGAGGATCATCAACTGAGGGGAGCAAGT
>CM053592.1:186521594-186564875 GCA_028646515.1 Pseudochirops corinnae
AATGGAAATCCCATTGCAAATAACTTTAGAAGTGCATAAAACATCAGAATATCTATGGGCCTACTTAAAATTCTTGTTTTGATTGAATTATGAAGAGTTCCTTAAATAACAACTTAAAGAACTGGAGAAACAGTCTATGTTCCTGGCTTGATAATAATGATGGAATAAAAATGACAATAAAATTCCAGTGATTCCAAGAGTCAGAAGTAAGGAGTGATGCAATAGAGGAAAGGCAGAGAGCTGAGAAATGGAGACAGGACATTGCGTTCAGTGAAAGATTAACTGACCACAAAAAAAAGGTTCAAGATTTTTAACAAAAAATATTAATAAGCAATGAATGCCAACTTGATAACAAATCAGCACAAGGCCTCATCATCTTTGCCACTGGGCCTCAAATGCAGAGAGATGGGGTGGGTGTCAGATTTTTATCCAATTTTTTTGTGAGCCAAACTTGGTTGGGTCAGAACATCAGCCTCAGGAAAATAGCCTGTCCAAAAAAAAAAAAAATCAACTCCTTAAAGTACTTGATTAATTTTTCACCAAGGGATGTTTTCATGAAGACTATCTTCAGAGGTCAGACTCTTATGCCCAATCAAAATTCATCTTTGCTGAAGTAATGTTTAGATTTGGGGGGGGGGGTTGATTATTAATATTTGCCTTAGGAGTGTGGAAATTTAGAATTAAATTCTAGACTAAGCTTTCCTGCAGGAGTGGGTAAATTTCCAATTAGGTGAGAAGGGTGGAGAAGGATTACAGATTCCAGTTGGAGTAAATCACTGCTTAGTTATCTTTGGATAAACTTTTGGTATCTTGAACCAGAGGATGTTCCTAACAGTTACAGGAATGACCAAAAAGCACAATGACTGAAAGTGATTGAATAAATGCATTATTATTTTAAGTCAGAAATATTATTTTGCTAAGTAAAAGTCACTTCAGGTTAAGATTAAAAGATAGCAACAGCAACAACAACAAAAAGCAAAAAGTAACATTTATTACTTGGGAGAAGGACTATTTATCTTTAGGAACCCACATGATCGGTTGGAAATCTTCCCTTCAGGGCATGGGGTGCAATCAAAGCAGCAGATGGGCTGGCCTTCACGGACTGTCTTCATGAATCCAGGGCCACAGTTCAGACTGCACATGGAAGTTGGAGTCTGTGTTTCCATCAAAGAAAGGGAGAAAAATTCACTGTAAGAATGACTGCAGAAAGATACATGTCTTAAGGTGATGATGATTTCAGACCCCTCTCACCAAAAACATATAGAAGAAAATATTGGCCATTCTGCAGGGCAATGATCTAATTCTCAATGGAGACTTTCTTCCTGTATTTCCATCTTGCACTCCAGATCATCTTTTCCCCAACGTACCTGTACACATTCTCCACCAGGCACAATCAAGCTCCTTGACTACTTTTTAAGCTGTAATATCTTGCTGTCTTATTTCCCCCCAAAAGTATTAGTAGAATTCTTAACTGCACTCCATTTTTGAATAGGTAGTGCTGAAATAATTCTTTGACCACATAAGGGCAAATATTTATTTATTTTCCCCCAAAATCCTGCTTTTTTTTTTTATGTGTGTGTTTCCATTAAATATCCTGAATGTTTCAGGGAATCGTGACTTTACAGAGTATAATGAACTAATTAGGCAGTTCATCTTGATTTAATTTAGGTAAGAATCAAATGATTTGATTGGCCAAACTTATTCTTGGGCTGACATTTGGAGCCTCCACTGGGGACCTCTTTTGGGGCTGGAATAGGATTTATCAAATCACACAGAAAATAAAACTATATAAATACATATGTTTGACATCAGTAGAAGACATAACCACAACATTTAAATTAAGAATCTCTAAATGCCATTATCTGTCTTGGGGTCACAAACTCATGATAAATTATTCTTTTTTTCTTTTTAGTTTTAGACTTAAATATTAAAATTAATTGCACAATAAGAAAAGAAAAAACCATCATACATTTTAATATTAAAACATATACAAAATAAAAAGAAAAAAAGCATGTCATGTGCACAGCAAAATGTAAGAGAGCATTGCAAATATATAGCAATAGATTTCCATTTCAAGAAAGCATATATAACAAATATTGCACATTGTATTCACAGCTGTCCATCTTTTCTTTGCTTCCTCTTAAGTTTTCTTTTGTTCTCTGCTTTCTGCTTTTTACTTTGTTCTTTTTCCCCATGACTTTCCCCCAAAGGCTACAATTAAGGGAGGATATATTTCTGTATAGATATATACTCACACACACAGACACACACAAACATACACATACATAGATATGCATATGTACATATATATGTATATTTATAAATATTTGCATGAATATACACATATATAGACATATACTTTCCCTAACAAATTCTACCCTTTTTAATGTTTGTTTGTATCTCTTATTTCCTATCCCTTCTGACTCCTCTACTTTACTTCTCCACTCTACCTTGCTCTCCTATTACTTAATCTAACCCCCCTTCAAGAATCTGTCCCTTATTCTCCCATTCCATGAATATAAATATATTTCTATATGCCCCCTTTGACATATTCCCTCCCACTCCCCTCTAAAGATCCCTCTCTACCTTCCCAAGGATTCCTCCCTTATCCTTCCATTCTCATTAATCTAAATATCCTTCTATAACCCCTTTTAACCTATTCCCTCACCCACCCCTCTAGACATCCTTCCCTTACCTTTTCCCTCTTCCTAGCCCCTTAGCATTGCATTTCTTTCTGAATTTAATTACTTTTACACTCTTCTAGTTATATATGTATTGTTCCCCATTGAACCCATTCCCAATGAAAGTAAGTTTCCAGAACAAACAGCCCTCCTCCTCCATCTAATTCCTTTGTGTTGTTCTTATCTCTCACACCTCTTTTTAGCTATTCCTAAATGGTTTTACTTTTTAAAGTTATATCATCCTCAGGTGTGCCTCAATCTTTCTTACAAACTACCCAATTACTAATAACAATCTTAGTTATATATTTTACATAAACAGTCTGTCCTTATTGAGTCCATTTGTAATTAGTCTTTTTTTCACTCAGGATTATGTTTAGTTTTGCTGGGTACATTTTTGACCAGAAACCCAGTTCTTTCACTCTTTGATATATAGTATTCTAAGACTTGTGGTCTTTTAGGGTCATGACTACTAGGTCTTGTATGATTCTAATTGTTGTGTTGCCATGTGTTAATTTTTTTTCTGCTTGCTCAAAATATTTTATCCTTGAGCTGGCAGTTTCAGAATTTGACTATAATATTCCTGTGAGTTTTCCTCATAGGATCTCTTTCAGGTTGTGATAGGTGGATTTTTTTTTTCTATTTCTACTTTCCCCTCTTTTCCTAACATTTTAGGACAATTTTCTTTAATTATTTCTTGTATTATTGTATCAAGATTCTTTTTTTGATCATAACATTCAGGTAGTATGGTTATTCTTATGTTTTCCCTTCTTAATCTGTTCTCTAGATCAGTTGTTTTTCTTATGAGATGTTACAGATTCTCTTCTATTTTTTCAATCATTGTATTTTGTTTTATTATTTCTTGATTTCTTATAATTTCACTGACTTCCCCTTACTGAATTCTGATTTTCAAAGAGTCATTTTCTTCCTGAAGATTCTGGAACTCCATTCCTAATTGGTTGACTTTCTTTTCATAATTTTCTTTTTTTCTTGGACTTTTCTTATTTTTTCAGTTTTGCCTCAGTCTCTCTCATTTGATTTTTACAGTCTCTTTTAAGTTCTATGAATTTTTTGGTCAGGCAACCAATTTACATTACACTTTGGGGTAGAACAGAGTTTTGGGTTTTTTTGCTCTGTATGTCCTCTGAAGATGAACCCCAGTATTCTCTATTCCCTATTCTCTCTATGGTTGGATTCTTTCTTCTTTGCCTGTGAATTGTTTTTTTTTTTTAATTTGCGGTAGCCTAGTTTTTATAATAATCTCTAGTCCTGGAGTATGAGGAATGGTCCCTTTGGTCTTAGACCCTCCTTCAGTTCTCCTCTCTTGCCTGGAACTGAAACCAAGACCTCCAATCTCTTGTTAGTGCCTACAGTTAGTGACATCCCTGCCCCGCTGCTTTTGCTCTCACCAGCATGTTCTGGTTGCTTCACACCAAGGGCAACACAGCCTTCTAGTCCAGCAAAGCGCAGTACTTGCCACTTGTTTAAACAGACCTAGCCTTGAGGTGTTTCTTCTTCTCAGGGACCAAATCTCATCCAAGGATTTTTCTTCAGATCTCCAATTATTCTAGGAAGACCCTGGTTCTGCCCCAACTCTTCTTTATTTTTACAGCTCTATGTTTGCACTGAGGTTCAATTTTATCTCTTTTGTTGGAGAGTGACCCTAGAAGAGCTTGGAATTTTCAGACCTACTCCAACATCTTCCCAGAATGTTCTCCATGATAAATTATTAATGTAGTTGTAGGATCCCAGAAAATGGGGAATCTTTTGTGCAATAGGTCTCTTTGGGGGGAGGAGGATCTCTACTTCCTTCCTATTGATATTCAAACTTGACATCTTGATCTGGGATACTTCAAATTTTTCTTTATATATATATAATAAAGGTCATTAGGAAACTTAGCTGGCAAGAATTTGAAAGTAGGATTGAAGAAAGAAAATCAGAGCTCTGTCTATTCAGCATAAAAGAAGACTAGGTAGATGCTAGCACCCTGTCACAGTCATTTCCAGGGTATATGGGAAGCATTCTGATGCCAATGTAGAAACAACAATGTCTAGAACTTTAAATAGGCAAAGTGGTAAAGCTCCTATTACTCACTGGCTACTTACCTGAGAGAAATCTTCTGGCCAATCTATAGCTTCTTCATTAATGCTGAGTACCTGACTATGAGGTATCACTTCACCCACTTTCACTAGCGCCTCCCTCTGATTAGGGAAGGCTTTAAAATTCAGGATATCATATGTCTTAGGAGCCATTCTGACTCCATCCCCACATGACTCATAATTGACACTAGTGACATGATTGATGCAGTTCATGAAGTGGAGGAGCTGAAAGCAAAGACAAGATTTGTTAATACTTGGAGAAAGAAGGATGCATGCCCATGTTCCAGGCTTGACTCTCAAAATAAAAGGCCCTAAATTTAGAGCTTCCAAAAGTTGTCATTATCTTTTTTTTTTTCCTCAAAATTACCCCAATAGCTGGGGTAATTTCTTCAAATTCTTCTTCTTGACCTCCTATTAGAGCTATTAACGCTTTTTCTCCTTTTCTGTAGAGAACCATAGCAAATGGAAAAATAACAAAGCTGGTCAACAATTTTGTGTCATAGATACCGAACTTGCCTCAGAAACGATTTCATCTTCCTTTCACCAAATTAGTAATTTCTTCAAAATATTTCTGATGTTTTGCATTCCAAGTTCTTTTCTAAAAACCTATGGTCACAGAGAACTTCTTCCTCAAAAACTTGAACTTATTTTGAATTCCCTAGAACTTTCCACATTTCCTAGAACATAGTGGGTACTTAAGAAATTTGTATTGATGTATTGACTTTTAGGGGAAATCTTACTCCTTGTACAAAAGTATCTTTAAGAGAAAAAAAGTCCAATGGAAGTCTTTGAGGTAGTAGATAAGGTGAACTTGTAACAATGAACAATTCGACCTTAACAGTGATGTAGTTCAAGATAAAGAAGGGAAAGCAAATAGAAAGGATTGAGACCAAACAATTTAGAAAATTCCATGATGTAAAGTAAATAGGAAGGAGAAAATTTCAGTGGAAGAAATTATGAAAGAAATTTCATAATGATAAATGGTAAGAAGATAAAACAGTAAGGAAGTTTAAGGAAGATTTGAGAAGCAGAGATTTAAAAAAACTATTATTTTAAATACCCAGGATCTTGATGTCATCATTCAGGGGAATATAGTCAAGAAAATTACAGAGATTAAGATGTAGAATGAGGATAAAAACAGAATTGAAATTTTCCTTCTCACTGAGAAAGTTTGTGGTAAGATTTCATTATTTCTAGGGGAAAAAGAAAGAATCTAACAGGCTAGAAATAATAATAAATATTTGTTGCTCAGCCATTGAGTCCTCTTCAATTCTTCATGGTGCAATAGATCCTGATGTTGGAAAAGATTGAAAATGAATGGATGTAGGTATGGCAGAGGATAAGATGAATAGATGGTGACATGAAAACCACAAACATGAACTTGGACAGTCTTTGAGATATAGTGGAGAAGTGAAGAGCCATGCACCTTGTTAGGGACAAAACCAGAAGAGACATTGTAAAAATAAAAACAATGTGAATTGAAGGCTGTTATAGCAGCTATAGTGGATTCAGCAACTCAGCCCAAAGACTTTTCATGGCAGAGAAGAGCACTAGCCACTGAAGATGTAGAGGAACAGGGGACCTGGTTGCAGTTCAGAGATGGGGAGTAGTGTTTCTGCTTGCAATTATAGAAGAGCAGAGTTGCTTCCTGGGTAAAGACCAGATCCCGTACAGAGAGAGCAGTCACTACACTTCTCCCTAGAAAACAACACTTAGAAACACCAATAACATGTAGACCCCCAGAACTAGCTCTTAAAAGAATTGCATGAAAAGGCTTAACACTTGAGACAGTTCCCCCCACACCTCCCCCAAGACCACAGCTCAAATTTAAGGTAAAATTAAACATCAAGAAATAGTCTGGGAAAATGAGTAAACAGCAAAAAAAAAAATCTGATCATAAAACTCTTATCACGATAGACAAGATCAAGACATAAACTCCAAAGAAGACAATAGCCTGAACAGCAATAAGCAAATCCTCAAATGAAAATTCAAATTAGACACAACCATAACAAGAATTCCTAAAAAAGCAAAACAAAGAAATAAGAGTGGGAGAGGGAAACTTTGAAAAAGAAATGAGTAAATATGAGAAAAAACAGCTTGGTAAAAGAGGCACAAAAATAATAAGGGAAATAGCATCTTAAAAACAGAATTAGGAGCAGAACCATGATGACAAAGCAAAGCTGGGGAATTGTCTGATTTTTCTAGATTTTCCTTAAAGCAGCATGTAAATAATGTCTCAAAGCAAATTCAGGAGTGACAGAATCAACAAAGAGAGGGAATGAAACTATTTTTCATCCTAAGACACCTTAGAAAATTAGCTAGAAATCTGTATCTCACTATAGTGGGATGTGGAGTGCAGGCCAAAATAAGCCATCCCTGCACAAGCCAAGAGCTCTCTGCAGGAAATCAGTACCCATTGTATGATCTTAAGTTTAATATATATTTTTTGACACTTTAAAAAACATTACTTTGTTTCTAAACTATCTTTTTTCTCTTAATCAATATTCAACAAAACAAAAAATCAAGTATTGATTGAGGGCAAAAAAAAAAAAAAGGAAAAAAAGAGTCTATTCAAGTGTGTTCTCCTGTAGTTAATAGTAGTAGTAATCATCCATCTAATACTTGTATTAGTTGCCTTAGTGATCATAGTAGTAGGAGTAGTGGTAGTAAAAATAGTAGAAATAGCGGGATTTGTATTATTATTATATAATTATACAATTTGTAATACATTTTCATTATGTTATGTAATTACATATTTTAAAATTAGTGTTTTATAAAAGATAACCATAAGATTAATAAATTTTTGTAAAATAAGCATTTATATAGTTTTTACTAAGTGCCAGGGTCTGTACTAGGTAATTTACGAATATAATTTTCTTTTATCCTCATAACAGACCTCAGAAATAGGTGCAAGTATTGTCACCATTTTATAGTAGAGGAAACTGAGACGAATAGAAATTAAGTGACTTGCCAAGATCACACAATTATTAAGTGTCTGAGGCTAGATATTAATTGAGGTCTTCTTGACTCTCTACACCCAGCACTGTCATTTATTAGAGTTGTATACTTTTTAAAAGAGGAAAAAAAAACTATATAATAAAAGAGCCACTTCACAAGAGGAAAAAACTTCTCCCTCTGATTTATGAGTACAGATGCAAACACACAAATTCATCAGAAACTAAACTCAGCTGCTCAAATTCTTGCTCCTTGGGCTACATTAATCTTTACCCTGGTTGGACTATCTTATACCGGTTCATTCATTAACTTCATTTTATTAACTGAGAGAATGGTTACAAGAATTGCATTATCTGATTCACAGCCAGACCAAACAACTCTTTAACTCATGTTTTTGTTTCACTACTCTATTGCAAAACTCATTCTGAGTGGAAGATAAAACACAGAAATAATAATTGAGCAGACATTTTTGTATTGTAATTTATCATTTTTTTCCATCCACCCTGACCTATGTTCTCATCTGTTCTTCAATCATCCACTTTCAAACAATCTAAATATACAAAAAGTAAAATTAACATCTTTTTAAAATTAACCTCATTTTCTCACCCAAGTCAGAAAATTCAGATCTTTGTCTCCCTTGACCCTGTCTGTACAGGAGTATTCTTCTTGGTAACCTGTTACATACCCATTCTTTCTGATCTTGTACGTATGATGTATTCCCCTGAGATGGGTTTTTGGTGCCTCATTATTGACCTTTATAAGCAATTCCTCTTTTTTCCTCATTGGTTTTATTTCTCTTTTTGACTACTGAATTACTATCAGAACTTCTTATCAATCATAGGATGACTGATCCCATACAACTTCAGACCACAAAAATGTTCTCTGAGATGTTTGAAATATTCTCTCTCCAAATCCAGACTGTTGATCATTCTGTAACAAGATGTCCTTTCTTGTATTATAAACTTTACTAGGTAAACACTCCCTGTGTTCCCAGCTTCCCAACATTTACACCACAGCAAGCAGTTCCTTCAAGCACTAAGAATCATCAAGGAAACAAGTTCTAATAATGAGTTCACATATATTTTTAAAAAATTAATGCATCATTGAAGCAAATGTATGCACATACAGATATCAACTATGCTGCTCACCTATAGATGTAGATAGAAGTTAAAATGAAATTGAACAATTTGAAATCCCACTAAGCATCTTAGCATTTGCACTGTCATGACCAAGGCCACTGTAAAGGCCTTAAATTGGAACAGATTTAATGTAACTTTTCTGCCACATAGACTCAAACCCAGACAGATGTGCAAAAGGAAGAACAACAGCTTCACCAAGACTGTTATTTCAGAGTTGCCTATTATCTGAGAAATTTTGTAATTTTCACCCAAAATTCAATGGAATCACAATTAAAATATGAACAGGAAAATATTAAGGAATAATTGGTAGAATTGAAGTCTCAAGTTACTACTGCATCATTTATAGAACAGGTAAATGACAATTAAATGTTGTAATATGCTCTGCTAAGGTCAAGAATGGGGGGAAAATGTTACCTTCCAAGAAAGATATGGGTTTCTTCCAAGTTCTGATGTCTCCTTTGCCTCAGTCTGGAGTAACTGATGGAGGGCATGGGCCACTAAATATACTGCATTATAGACATTAAAACTCACTTCCATTATGATCCGGTCAAAATTTATAGAAGGTAAATTTGTCAAGGAAATATGTTCAGGGCATGAAGAAGATGATATTTCTATATGATTTTTTTCTGTAAGTCTGCAATTAAAGACTAACTCCCAGATAGTCTTTAGGAAAATATCTTCAGGGTTTACTCTGGGATTCAGGTGTCTTACAAAATCAGTGAAACCAGGAATCTCTGTCTTGGTATGAGAAACTTTTATTATACCATGGAAATGACTAAACATTTCAAAATTAGAATTGTCAGGAAAATCCCAAGAAGAGCTAGTGACCAACATCTTCCCATAAATTGCAAAATGATGCAATATCATAGTAAGTTCTTGAAGGGAGTCTGTATCTCCATAGATGAAAATCACATTTGATGATGATGCAATGAGCCTAGAAAGGAATTCAAAATCTTCACCACTTAAAAAGTTTGGGGGTACCCTTTCCTTAAAAGCTACACACAGACCATTCCTGTCCATCTCTTCTTTCAGATCCCTGAAGAAATTTCCCCCTTTCATGTTGTCAGAAAGAACCAGTCCCACCCAAGTCCAGCCAAAATGGAGCATCAGTTGGATGAATGCAAGGTGAAGAGTGGATTCCCTGCTGTCCATCTGATAGACATATGGATACTGGACCTTATCAGTCAGGAGAAGATCAAATGGGCCAGTGCTGATCTAAAGGAAAAATAAAGATGTCTAGATGGTGATTTAAGTTCCTTCAGAGTGTGAATTTGTCCTCCTTTACATTTCTACATCAAGCAACTATCAGTGGGTTACATAAAGCAGATAATGAATAAATTATTGTTAGTTTTAATTTATAGTTTCAGATCATAAAATTATGCTATTATGGAATGTAATAATTTGAAAGAAATTCTGAAACTATCCCTGACCAAGAATCTTTTCTCCAATGTCTCCATCAAGCAATTACTAAGTCTCTTCTTGAAACTTTCCAATGAGGGAAAATTCAGTTCTCTTCAAAAAACCGTTCTTCTTTTAGACTACTCTGCTCAGTAGAACCTGTTTTCTTACCTTTGTGAATAAATCAGCCTCTTTGGAACATTGACTTGTTGCTCTTATTTCTTTCATATTGATTCAAGTAGAACATGCTTAGTTGTCTCCTACACGAAAATGTTTTTAAAATATTTGAGCATAATTATGTGTCCTCTAAAATTTATCTCACTTCTTCAACTCAAGCATAAAAAAATTTCTTTACTCAACCTGTCAGATACCAAGAATTGTGCCCCATAGCTTGTTCTAGGAGGAAAAGTTGTCTAATCAAAACCGAATTTAAAATGGGATATGGTGACATCCTCACATTGAAATCGACTTCTAAGGTTGGCATTATATATTACTCCTCCCTTACTAGTAAGGACTTTGTGAGATAAGCAATGGTTGACTCCTCCATAGCCATTTAGCACCTTATTGCCAGATCTCTAACAAAAAAATCCACCAGTATATGTATTTCAGTCATACGATTTGTCCTTCAGGCAAGAGAAATTTTCATATGTGGAGTGTCTTTGTTATATCCTTCATCCCCAATTTTCTGAAAATGAAATAAAGTAACTAGTGTCAAACTCTAATTTTAATCAGCTTCCCATTGAACCATACAGCAAGGATATCTTGATCTGGATTGCCAAACTGATATCCTTGTGAGCTGAACCCCCTATAGCCAAGGGTTTGGGAGAATATAGTCTCATTTTATCATCTTTCATCTCTGTAAGTGGGAAGGTGAGAACCCAGGATTATGATCCCATCCAATGACATTTAATAACATCAGGTTATTCTTAGGCAGGGATCTATGGTAAAATGTATAAAATACAGTGCACAATCATGGTAATTTTTCCCTGAGAAGAATAATTATGAAATGATTCTCTTGTATACCCCCAATTAGAAAGCAAATCTCTTTTTCAATGAGTTGGGGGCTTTGTACCTGTCTTATGCTAAGAAAGTATCCTTTCATTGATTAGAGAAATGCAAATTAAAGCAACAATGAGATACTTCCCCATGCCTATAAATTGGCTAAAATGAGAAAAGGGGAAAGGACAAATATGGGAGGGAAGGCCAAAAAATTGGGATAGTAATATACGGTTGGTGGGATTTTGAACTGATACAATCATTTTGAAGGGCAATTTGGAATTACATTTAAAGATACATAAAACTATCAGTATAATTTGACCCAGCAATATGACTATTGGATCTATTCCCCAGGTTAATCAAGAAAAAAGGAAACAAATCTGTGACACACACACAGATATATAGATAGAGGTAAAGCTATAGATATGTCAGCTCTCTTAGTGATAGCAAAGAATTGAAGTTGAGTGGGTGTCTATCAATTGGGGAATGACTGAATAAGCTGTGGGATTGATTGTAAAAAAAATACTATTGTGCTATAAGAAATGGCAAAGAGATTGATTTTAGAAAATACATGAAAAGAGTTATATGAAATGATACAGAGTGAAATGAGGAAAAATCAAGAGAATATTGAACACAATACCAGCAATCTGGCTAAAATACTATCTCTGAGTGACAGTCATTTAGAGTAATAATAACATCGACATAATCTATGAAGGACTTAGGAACGAAAATGCTATCCACTTCAAGGTAAATAACTGATATATGTAAATATGTATCCTATTGTTCGACAAATAACTCTATCTCAAATATTGGTCTTCTGTAATCAAGACTAGGGAGGAAGGGAGAGATACACATTGGAACTCGAAGTGTAGCAAATAAATAGGCAATTTATAAAGAAAATAAAGCATCTCATCTCCTATTGGGTCCTGAGATGATCTAAGATCTTGATAAAAGGGACACTATACAAGAGAAGAGAATAACATCAGGTGTTTATGAGAAATAACATTAAATTGAGGAAATGTGTTTACAAACAATAGAATAAAATGCTTGCAATAGAAATATCACAAAGCCAATCCACACTTGATATATTGTGTCATTTACTACCTACAACATATATTGCATGCACATTTCTCAGTTGCACATGAAAATATATTAAATAAAAGCAAATAAGTATTTGGTTTTTTAAAAATTATTTTTAGATCCAAATTTTCTTATTCCCCACTTCCCTCCTTGAGATAGCAAGCAATTTGCTATAGTTATACCTGTGCAGGCATGCAAAATGTTTTCATATTAGGTATGATACAAAAGAAAATTGAGACCAAAACCAAACAAAAGCAATGAATAATAAGCTAGGGGTAAAACGTATGGTTCAGTCTGCATTCAGACTCTATCAGTTCTTTCTCTGGAAATGAAAAGCATTTTCTATCTCGAGTCTTTTGGAATTATATTAGATTATTGTATTGCTGAGAAAAGTGAAGTCGGTCATAGTTTATTATTACACAATGTTGCTATTACTCTGAACAATGATCTGTTGGTTCTGTACACTTGATTCATCACCAGTTTATTTAAGTCTTCCCAAGATTTTCTGAAATCCAGCTGCTCATCATTGCTTAAAGCACAATTTTAGAGGGGCAGAGTCAAGATGGTGGTGTAGAAGCAGCAAAACTCCGCAGCTACCCCCATAACCACCTAAAGTGCCTATAAAATATGACTCTAAACAAATCTTAGAGCTCCAGATTGCACAAAAGGACAGAGAAACAAAGTTCCTGCTGAAGGCAGCCTGGCAGGCAGATGGGTTCATCACAGCACACTGGTAGCCCAGACCAGCACTGCATGAACCCACGGCTGGAGCCTTAGAGCAGCCAGAAAAAGCCAGGGCTGGAGCTTCCAGGGGAGAGGCTCTCCGGCAGTTGTGGAGGTTTCCACAATTATCAACCATAACAAACAAGGACTAAGCGAAAGGTCAGTGGAACTCAGCTAAATTTGGGGGACAGGGTCCAGCCAACTGCCCCAGAACTAGAAGTGGCTGAAGTGGCAGCCCTGTAGCCACCTCCACATGGCTGCTTCAGAGCTCATGGCCTGCAGATTGCAAGAGGGCCAAGTGATCATTCAGAGGCTAAGTGCTCTTGCCTTGAGCTGCCTGGATCAGGATCTTGGTCTCGGATGGTAGTCCTGAGGTGCGTTTTCAGTGAGCCAAAGTTGGTGGGGGCTGCAGAGATAGTGGCCTCCTAATAGTTCTGGCAGCTGCAAAACCCCCAGTGATTTGGGACAGAGCTCTCCCCTCCAAAAGCAGAGTTCTACGGAGGTCAAAAGCCATGTAATTGACTGGCAACATGAGCAGGCAAAGAAAGCAAAGCAAACCCAACAATCCGACTTTAGATTCCTTTTTTGGGGACATAAAAGATCAAAGCATGGAACAGGAGGAAGACAACACAGTCAGAACTCCTGCACCAAAAGCTTCAAAGAAAAATGGAAACTAATTACAGGCCATAGAGGAGTTTAAGAAGGATTTTGAAAACCAAATAAGAGAAGTGGAGGAAAAGTTGGGAAGAGAAATGAGAATGATGCAAGAAAATCATGAAAAGAGAGTCAACAACTTGACTAAAGAATGGCAAAAGAGGCCCAAAAAGCCAATACGGAGAAGAATGCCTTAAAAAGTCAAATTTGTCAGATGGAAAAAGAATCTCAAAAGCTTTCTGAAGAGAATAATTCCTTCAGAATTAGAGTGGAGCAAATGGAGGCAAAGGACTTTATGAGAAATCAGGATACTATTAAACATATCCAAACAAATGAAAAAATAGGAAGGCAATGTGAAATATCTTCTTGAAAAAAGTACTAACCTGGAAAATAGATCCAGGAGAGACAATTTAAAAATTATTGGACTACCTGAAAGCCATGATCAAAAAAAGAACCTAGAAATCATCCTTCAAGAAATTTTCAAGGAAAATTGCCCTGATATTTTTGAACCAGAGGGCAAAATAGAACTTGAAAGAATCCACTGATCACCTTTTGAAAAAGATCCCTGAAAGAAAACTCCTAGGAATATTATAGCCAGGTTCCCGAGTTTCTAGATCAAGGAGAAAATATTACAAGCTGCTAAGAAGAAACAATTTGAATACTGAGGAAAATCCAGAACTGAATAGAAATTTTGACACTCAAATACAAGAAGCATGAGAAGGTAAACATGGAAACTAAATCATAAGGAACTTATCAAAGTTGAACTATTTACACGCCAACAAGGAAAAACAATAATTGTAACTTATGAAACTTTTCTCAGAATGAAGATAGGTGAAGGGGATATAAAAGTATATATTATATATATATACATACACATATGTCTATATGGGAGGGTATATATGCATATGAGTACATATGTGAGTGTATGTATATATGTGTACATAGACAGAGGGCACAGGATCAATTGAATAGAAAGGGATGCTATTTTAAAATGTGAAATTGAGAGGTGGGAGAGGTTTAGAATGAGAGGAGACAGGGCGAGACAGAATGAGGTTAATCATCTCATATAGAATAGGCAAGGGATAACTTACAATGGAGAGGAAGAACAGGAAGGCAAAAGGGAAAGGATCAAGCTTCCTCTCATTGAATTTGGCTTAGGAAAGGAATGACATAAACTCTAAACTGGGTATCTTGCCACACAGGAGAGTAGGGGGGATGGGCATGAGAGGTGGGCTGATGGAGGGGAGGGCAGGGTGGCGAGAAGGGTTGATGGAACTACACACTTCTGTAAAGGGATGGGGACAAGAACAGGGTAGAAAATAGAACAAGAGGGGGCGGGATAGGAAGGAGGGACATATAATCAGCCTCTCACAATATGCCTACTATGGAGAGATTCAGCTTAATTACACATATACGGCCTGTATTTAATTGCTTGTCCTTCCAGTCAGGGTGGGTGATGAGGGAGGAAGGAAAAGAATCTAGAATTTAAAGGAGTGTAATGAAATGTTAAAAATATATATGTGTGTGTGTGTGTATATATATATGTACATATACATATAAAATTAACTACATCCAACTGGGAATTAAGATACACAGGCACTGTGGTAGGGAGATCCCTCCTGCCCCACCAGAAAGTCAGAGGGGCAAGGGGGAGGACATAGAAGAGAGTAGATTGGGGGAGGGTTTATACAGTGGGATGGTTGTTTTGAGGTGTTGGGTAGGGGAAAGATGGGGAGAAAATTTGTAACTCAAAATCTCATGGAAATGAATGATGTAAACAAGAAAAGAAATTAATTTATTTTAAAAAAAGAAAAATTGATCTTTACTTTTGATTTTTAATTTTTGTTCTTCATGGTTCAGATAAAAGCATCATATATGAGTTATAAAAAAATTTCATAGGCCCCTTTCTTTGCCCATTTTCCCAAATAGTTGACAAAGCACTGTAATTAATTGATCTTTAAAAATGTTTGTATAATTTACTTCTAAATCCATCTACTCCTCAGGATTTTTTCTTTGGAAACACTTTTACAATGTGTTCAATTTCTTTTTCTAGGGTATAGTTATTTAAATATTCCACTTCCTCTTCAGTTAATCTCAGCAATTTTATTTTTATAAATCTTCATTCATTTTATCTAGATTTTCAGATTTATTAAACTATAATGGTGCAAAAGAGGTCCTAATAATTGCTTTATTCTCCATCAGTGCTAAGTTCACCTTTTTCATGTTTAATATAGGTAATTTGATTTCTTTTTTAAAATTTTTTAATCAAATGGGCCAATGGTTAATTTTTTTCAGTGTTTTTTTTTTCATAAAACCAACCCAGTTTTATATATTAGTTCAGTGGTTTTCTTTCAAGTGGAACAATCTCCATTTTATTGTTTAATTGGATATGTTTTTATTTCTTATTTTTCTTGTATTTTTCCCATGCCTACTTACTTGATCATATCTTTTTGTATTTTACTGATGTAAGAATTAGAAATATAAAATTTCTTTTAAGTACTGCATTGACTGTGTCTCATAAATTTTGTTAGGTTGTCTCACTGTTATCATTCTTCTTAATGAAATTATCAATCATTTCTATAATTTGTTCTTTGACCCATAAATGCATTCAGATCAAATTATATAGTATCTAATTAATTTTAATCCATTTCCATAGACTTTTATTGAATATAATTTTACTACATTATGATAGGAAAATGACACATTTAACATTTTTTCTGTATTTGAGTAAGCAGTTGTTATACCCTAATATATGCTCAATTTTTGTAATGTTGCCATGTACATATGAGAAGAGGTTTACTCATTTATTCCCATTCAATTTCTCCCAAACATCTATCATATTTAACTTTTGTAAAATTCTATTCATCTTCTTAACTTCTTTCTTATTTATTTTATGACTAGATTTGTGTAGTTCTGAGAAAGGAAGATTGAAGTCCATGTTCCTCTTTAGCCACAAATGGTAGCCCTCCTCCTGGCCCTGGAGTTGATAACTAGTACCTACTTTCCTATACCTATAATTGCTAGTGTTTCCTTGTGTCTTGAAATTCAAGCCAGGGACCATATTCACAGGAGTGACCACACACATTCTTCTCCATGCTGGCTCTACAATTGGGACCCCTGTTATCCTGAACAGCAATTCCTTTATCTTTTTTGCCCATGGGACAAAGAATGGGAACTGGTAAGGGGAAATGCAAAAAATGACCTGAACCCAGCACAAGAAAAGGGAGCCCTGAAATCATCTTTCAATCAATTTTCCAACAGTGGTCCTCTAACAATTCATGGGCTCAAAACTCACAAGGTTGCTACAGACAAGAATGAAGCTGCTAAAAGATTTGCTGCTGTCAACTAAGGAGTGTTTAAAGTGCCACCCTGACCACTCTAATGAGAACGACCTTTCTTACAGGCCATCTAAGTTGTCTTCAATTGGAAAATTGTTTGCCCAAATATTTGTTGGGTCTGTCAATCTAGAATTTGATGTGAGGTGTTTTTTTGGAGTCGACTAGAGGGGAGTCTTAGAGAGCTTAGCTGAGTGCTTGTCTATTTCACCATCTTAATTCTAACTCTCCTTGTTTTAGTTGGTTATTGGGACATAGTAACTAGGGTCTTCTTCATGTGGAATGTAAGTTTCTGAGCATTTGCCTGAATGATGTAGTCTTTGCCTGCCTAGAACAAATGCCTTTTATTTTCCTTCTTCTGTTGCCAATCTGCTCACTCAGGAGCCAAACTAAATCACCAATTCATGATGAATTGTGGTAAATTTTATTTACTAGACTTCCTTCCATCTCAACTTCTACAATGTAAACAGACAAGTTGCCATGCCTCTTTACATCTAAGTACAGAGAAGTTTCTCAAGATTTCTTATTATGACTCTGTCACCTTGTGAAACTTTCTGACAGGAAATAGAAGCAGAATATCATTAATTTGTATTAATATTTTTCTTGTATGATAATGGAAACAAAAATTAGGATTTTTTTCAATTTCTCCTTCAACTAAGGAACATATTGGCCATGATTCACAAAGCTGGATTTAAAAAAAAATTAAATAGTTTATTTCATCTTTAACTCATCCTTTTTGAAGGTCAATTTTTGCATCTCTTTACAATGTATATTAATGTATCAGTACAGTGGCAAAAGTCCTACTCAGAACAGCTTTTGATGAGAGGACTAGAAAATTATTAAACACACACACACAGTAGAACACAAGAAAATTCACAGGTTGATCATTTCTCTGAGTTTTAGCTTTCTCTTCTGCAAAATAAAAATAATCCTTGCCATGCAATACTCCCACAGATATCCTGAGGATCAAATGAGTCAAATGCAAAGCCTTAAAATACCATATGAATAAGGTATTAGAAGGAGTTAGAGAACTAGAAAACTGGGGTTCAAAGCCTACCTCAGACATTATCACTTAACCTTTCTAACATTTTATTTCCTCATATGTAAAAGGGAGATAATAGCACCTACCTCACAGGGTTATTATGAGGAGAATCAAATGAGATATAATTAAAGTGACTAGCAAGACTTAAATCACTACAAAAATGGGAGCTGTTATTAATAAATCCTGGCTCTGCTCTATATAGATCTAAATCCATATTAGACTGAATGTGCATTTATGTTTTCCCTCCCAAAAATACATTAACCATTTCAGTGTGGATAAAGCATTCAGTCACTTTGCTTCTAAGAAAATTTAATATTTTAACAAAAAATTGCCAGAATTTCCTTAATCTGCAAAAATGAGCATTTTTAGCAATGGTAAATGAAAGTTTTGCTACCAGCTTCCTGCACAGCAAAATTTAAAGATATATAGCCTTTGAAATTTTTTCCCCAAATGTAAAATATCTTTAAACTGGGTTGCTAATCTTTAAATTAGAACTGACTTCACATTCACTTAAATATTTTACTTGAGCTAGAAAACCAGAGCAATAACCATAAAGCTTCCATAGAGCTGAAAATGCTTTGCTGCCTCATTTTCTTAAACTAGTAGCCTACATGAAGAGTTAATAAGAAAGTGGCAGGACAAAGTGGTTGGTAGACCCAACCTCAAGAATCAGGAAGACAGGCTTCACTTACTGTCTCTTAATGTACACTATCAATTGCAGAATGGCTGCTGATCTGCATATTATGAAACACTTCCTCATAGGGAGTTCCATATACAAATTAATTTACTGGCCCAAATGTAAAAAAAAGAAATCAATGGGGAAAGGCAGAAAAGTAATATATTGAGGTCATTCTTAAGTGATTCCTTGACCATAAAACTAACTTAATCACCTACAGGGTTGAAACAGGAAAAAGAGAGTTAAGAAAGTGATATCCAATGAGAAAGCTTACTTGTGTCAGACCAGGGGATACCTGCATGACATCAGTCAAGCAACTAATTTTTTAAAACTACATATACAACCATTTTCTAGACCTTAAATAATATTTTACTACATAAAATCTTGGAACAACAAAATATATTTGTTGGTCTACACATCTTATCCATCCAGGAACAAGATTTAATGGTAGGTTCTACTCACCACAGGGCAGCTAGGTAGCAAAGTGGATAGACTACCAGGTCTGGAGTCAGGAAAACTCATTCTCCTGAACTCAAATCCAGCCCCAGATACTCCCCAGTTGTGTGACCCTGAGCAAATCACTTAACCCTGTTGGCCTCATTTTCCTCATATGTAAAATGAACTGAAGAAGGAAATGGCAAACCACTCTACTATCTTTGCCATGAAAACCTGAAATGGAGTCATGAAGAGTTGACCACAATAGAAAAAAAGACTGAAAAACAATAACAATCTACTCACTACTAAGCGTGTAGAGTATATAGAACATATAACATCATTGTGACCCTGTACAAATCACTTAAACCTCTGAGTGATCTAGGCAATTAAAACTAGGAATGTCTTCACCCAGGAGTTCCTTTTACTAATGAAATCACAAATTAAACCTCTATCCTGTTCTATTAGAAATCACAGAATCTCAAATTTGGAAGGGACCTCAGAAACCATCTAATAACTCAATCCAGACCTGAACAAATCTCTCCTTTACAACAGACCCAGCAAGAGGTCATCTAGTTTCTTCTAGGGGTCCTCTAATTGAGAAAGTCTGTTATTTAAATCATTAGGAAGATTTTCCAACTACTTACTGTTCCTCATACCACCTACAGGGGCCACAAAGAAGTGTAATCTCTGTCAGAGTTACAGCCCTCACTTAAGACTTCTCTGGGTCAAACATCCCCAGTTTCTTCAATCATCACACAGGTTTAATTCAGGAATGGTCCCATTTCAAAAGCAGTGAGTCATAACTTGTTGAAAGACTTTCTATATTAAAAAAGGGTGATTTGAATTTTAAATAATTATTTTCTATTTCCATAAAATCCTTTAAACTTGAAGGGGTTAATTGTTAATCACTATGTTTTCTTATTAACAATGACCATTATTTCCACATCAAAATATACTACCCAGGCAACTACCATTCTATTTCTTGAGGAAGTGATTTCTAAGTCCTCAGAATAATGTAGGTAGACTTATTTCTACATTTCTTCAATCAGAAAAAAAAAAGATCTTAGAAGCAAAACACATTTTATTTACTGGGAGGAAATTTTAGATTTTTTTCAGACATCTTTTGACCTCTAAAATATAGAAAATCCAATGATTCATTTCCTCATTCTTAAAGAGAAAGATCATAGTGTTTGAGAATGGAGACCTCAGTTTTCAAAAGCAATCAATGAACAATGGTGGGGTAAGAATTCCACCTAGATAAAGTAGTTTCAGTGGGTTGAATTTTGGAGGGAGAGACAGGAATGCTCTTGAAAGATTGGACTTTGAATGAGGTAATAGAAAGGAAGAAAAAACTTGATTTTTCTTTCCATATTAATTGGTTATTAATATAGGAAAGAAATAACCATTTCTCTCATTGCATGTAGTCAGAAAGAATCAATTTAGATACTGTGGTGTTGCAGTCAGAATTCACTACATTAAGAAGCTTTGACTTTAGAAGATCAGGAGCTTGGAACAGAATATTCTGGAAGGTAAAGGACCTATGATTACAAACAAGAATCATCTAATACAGTGGTTCTCAACTTTCTTAATGCCGTGACCCTTTAATACAGTTCCTCATATTGTGGGGACCCCCAACCATAAAATTATTTTCGTTGCTACTTCATCACTGTAATTTTGCTACTGTTATGAATCATAATGTAAATATCTGATATTCAGGATGTATTTTCATTGTTACAAACTGAACATAACCCACAGGTTGAGAACCACTGATCTAATAGGTGAAACTAAGTATTATCCATCTATGGAAATAACCATAATTCATGGTTATTAAATGAAATAGAGGACTTTCAAGCATTCCTGATAAAAAGACTGGAGTTGAACAGAAAATATGATTTTCAAATAACAGAATTAAAAGAAACAAAAAAAGATAGACAGGAAAAAGAAAACATAAGGGAATTAATAAGGTTAAACTGTGCATGTTGCCAAGTGTGAACATGGTGCTTATATTCTTAGGAACATTATGTGAAAGAAGTTTAAAGAAGGATATATAAAAAGAAGAAGCAGGAATTAAATTGATGATGATGTCACGATATACAAATATATGTGATACACACACATATATATTCATTAATGATGGAGGATCACATTGGAAGTAGGTGGTCAAAAATGAGGGAAAGTTATAGACAGGGAAAATGGATGGAGTAAATACACAGTAACCATAATTGTGTAAAGGGGGAGTTATTAAAACAGAAACAGCAGAATGGATTAAAAAATAGAATCCCACACTATGTTGTTTGGAAGAAAGACAGAGAGGCAGACGCAGAATAAAGGTAAGGAGCTAGAGAAGAATCTATTCTGTTTCAGCTGATAGTAAAAAAAAAAAAAGTAATATGACAAATCATGATCTTAGACAAAGCAAAATCAAAATAAATGTGATGAAAAGAGATAAGGTAGGAAAACACATCCTGTTAAAAGGTGCCAAAGAAGATGAAGTGATATCAATACTAAACATATATGAACCAAATGATATAACGTGCAAAATTTTAAAGAAAAACTTTTATGAGTTCCAGGAGTAAAGGCACAACAAAATTATATTACCAAGGGTAATGAACTTTCCACTCTCAGGACTAGAAACATCTAAACACAAAATAAAGAAGAAAGAAGTTAAAGAAATAAATGGAATTTTGGAAAAGTTAAACATGATAGCTGTCTGGGGAAATCTAAATGTCAATGGAAAGGAAAATACTTTTTCTCAGTGGCACTTACACAAAACTACAATGTATTAGGGCATAAAAAAATACAATCAAATTTAGAAAAGCAGAAATGCTAAACTAAAGCTAAACCTTTTCCCATTATAATTCAATAATATTACATTTAATAAAAGCTCATGGAAATATAGCTTAGAAATCATTGTAATCACTGAAACAATTAATAATTTCATTAAAGAGGAAGTCAACAATGAGAAAACAAATCAAAATTTATGAGATGTAGAAAAATCAATACTTAAAAGAATTTTTTATCTCAAATTGCTTTTATAAATATAGTAGAGAAAAAACAAATCAATGAATTGAACATGAAACAAAAAAAGCTAGAAAAACAACAAATTGAAAATAACCAATTAAACACCAAATTGAACTTCTTGAAAAACAAAGCAGAGATTAACAAAATTGAAAGTAAGAAAACCATTAAATGAAGAAATAGAACAAGACATTGGTTTCATGGAGAAAACCAACAAAATACATTAACTTTTCATTGATTTGATTTTTAAAAAACAAATAATAAAACCAAATTACCTATTTGAAAAATGAAAAGGGTGAAATCAATACCAAATAAATAAAACTGAAGCAATTTTTAGAAACTAATTTGCCCAAAATATATGCCCCAAAATGTGACAATCTAACAGAACTGGAAGAATATTTATAAAATATAAATTTCCTAGATTTAGAAAAAAAAAGAGGAAATAGAATCCTTAATCATGTCTTAGAAAAATATAATGAATAAGCTATCAGTGAACTCCCTAAGTATAAATTACTAGGGCAATAAGAATTCATAAGAGAATTCTACCACTTGAAAAACAATTAATTCAAATACTTTTAAAACGATTTGGAAAAAATAAGCAAATAAGGGATATTATCAATTTCCACTTATTATGTAAATATTGTGCTATACCTAAACCAGGAAGAGTACAAAGAGAGAAGGAAAAGTATTTTCTGACAGACAAAAGCAGAATGAGAGCTCTTATGCAAAAGGAAACTGTAAATGGAGGAGAGAGATTGGGAGACACACCTTCACCAGGGACAAGACTATGGAGGGTAACTCTTATAATAATTTCTTAGCAAGAGAGTAGCTACAGAAGAAGATAGAAGGACTAGAGAAGAAATACTAGAACTAGGACACTAGAAATCAAAGTCTATCAGATATGGAAATGGAAGAAGTTGACAAAGAACATAATTATGGAGGAGGAATGTGCAGCTGCCCTGGAAGCCAAGGGTGTAATGGTAGTAAGTTTAATACAAGTAGAAGTCTGATTCTCTGAGGTGCAGTTCCATCAACAAAGATAGCACCTGCTATAGAATGAGTGAAAGAATATGTGACTTCCAAGGAAAAAACAGAAATGAATAATGGTTTTGGCTATAGAAAGAGTAAAGAGGGAAAAAAGGGCTAGAGATGGTCAATATGGTCTCAGGGGAAAAGACTTTATACTGGGTAGAAGAGATGGGGACAGGCATCATCATTTGGGTCCCAGGGTGACTCCTGGGAGTCACTGAGACAGTAAAATGTGACATTACTATCTTAGGAACTTTTTTTAAAAATCAAGATGATTCATACAATGAAAACTTCAATGACATTGATGTTTAAGTCCTGGCTATAAATGAAAGCTTAAAGACAGGAGTCAGGGAAACATAAAAGAAGACTGCTGAATGCAAGGCCTAGAGGTTCACTCTTTTAGGGTAAATACACAAATCAATTTCAAAATGAAAAGGAAGTGAGCCCTTTCCCTGGGAATTTTATGAGGTGAGGAAAAGAGAAATCTTTTATCCCATTTAAAGTTTCTATACAAATATATAAAAAAATAAATGAACTAAGTGTATGGTGACCTTTGGTTGGGCAGATTTTCACTTGGTTCAAAATCACCAGAGTTAAACCAGTACAGTACCACCTCATTTAGAAGACCGAGTGAGTTCCCTGCTGGAAGGGACTGTTTCCCCCTTTTTATCTTCTTTTGTCAGAACAGTGTTTAAAACTTCTTGACAACTGTTCATTGACTCACTGGCATTGCCCCAGAACAGATTATAAAGTATTTGCTGTTTTAAACAAAGAATATATTGGATAAAAATGAATGACATCATTGGGCTCCTTTACCTGTGGAACTTTGTAAAGTTTGAGAATGGTGGCCATGGCCATGGACATTGTAGATGACATCCCTCCAATGACAGCCACTGAATTGGACTTCCCATCACAGGTGTAATTAGGGATGATGGGACCCCTCCCTGACAGCCATATGAAGGAGTTCTCCACAGCTAGATTGTTGTTATGGAAGTTACTGACCAAGTGGTATCCCAAGGTTATGTTGGGCAGCAAATGGGGGTTCTTGTTGATCTCTTCCACAGCAAATTGGAAAGTGAGCATATATTGGTACTGTTTGAGAGTTGACCTAAAATGATAGTAAAAAGATAAAGAATGAGTCAAAACTCTGTATGCACAGAACCCATAAAGTGTCATGGTGGATGGAACCTTGGATGTGGAATTAGGAACTCTTTTCTAAAATCTTGTCCCTAACATTTACTAATAGTAGGGTCCCAGCAAATCATTTCACCACAATGAGAATTGATGTCCACATCTGTAAGATGAGTGACTTGGACTAAATGTCCTCTAAGATCTTTTCAAGAATACACACACACACACACACACACACACACACACACACACACACACAAGAAACAATGATGTCCTTTAGACAGAATATGTCTAGTCTTGGAATGAAGCTGAAAAACCATGTGTTATGATTTTCTATCATGTACAAACATAGAAAGAGTGACCTCTAATTATGAACTTGCAAATTGGAGATATTTTTAATGGCCCCCTTGACCATGGAAAACATTATCTAGGAATAGACAAATATATTGATAGAATAGATTCTAGAGGTATTGTAATGATTTTTAAGTATATATATTGGAGTGAAAATCAGTGTAGAAGCATTTCTGAGGCCCCACCTAGAAGTCAGGATTTGCTAAAACCTATCATCAAAAAGAAAACATTCTTGGCAGCATGTAAAACATGTGCACATAGTAAGTAGCTGGCTAAACTGTAGGCAAAGGGGACAAAATGTGATTTGGAGAAAGTCAGTACCAGCCTAGGTAGAGAAGAAAAGACTTTATATTAAATGAGTTAAAATTTAAATAGAAATAGGAATTGTGAGACATGGAAGTGAGGAGAGAGTTCACAAAAGCATGAAAATGAGAGAAGGAATGTGGAACCAGAAAAATCATGTTATGTCTTTTTGTTTGTGTTATGAATTAATTTTTAGTTTTCAACATTCACTTCCACAAAATTTTGAGTTCCGAATTTTCTCCCGATCTCTCCCCTCCACCCACCCAAGATGGCATGAATTCTGATTAACCCTTCCCCCAGTCTGTCCTCCCTTCTATCAGCCCCCTTCTTTCATCCTCTTCCCTTCTATTTTCCTGTAGGGCAAGATAGACTTCTATAACTTATTGCTGTATATCTTATTTCCCACTTGCACGTGAAAACAATTTTTAATATTCATTTATAAAACTTTGATTTCTAAATTCTCTTCCTTCTTCCCTCCCCACCCATCCTCATTGATAAGGGAAGTAATTTGATAAAGGTTATCGGTGAATTAACCATCTCTTTTAGTCATGACCTGGAGAGTTAAAGCAAGGGAAAAAAAGAGTCTTCTAAGTCTGTAGGATTTGGTCCATAATGAGAGTTATCATTGGGTGTTTTAAACCTTGGATGTTTTAAACCATTCTCATTCAATTCATTCAAACTGTTTGCAGGTGATATATGCCTTAAAGCCCTTTGCCCTACTTCTTGCCCCTTTCCATTTTCTCTCCAACCCTTTGCAATGTTTTCTGCAATGCTGTACAACTAAAGTAACATGATAAACCAACCGTGCTCTGACTAGAGTCTTATACTGAGACCATCACATCCTTTATAATAGAAGGAAATTCCTCCTTTTGAATCACTTAATAGTTCATTACAACCCTCAAATAATTCCTCTGAGTAATCAACACCTCAGTCCTTGTATTCTTATGTTGTTGATTTTCAAGGCAGAATGAAAAGTGTATTTATCACTATTAAGTTTCTCCTTACTTCATTCAGTGCCATCCTTGAGTCTTCCAAGATTATGTAGTGTCCTGAGTTTCTTATGGAATGTTTTATAAATCCCTCCTAAATCTGTGTCATCTGCAAATTGGATAAATGGTTTTCTTGTCTTTCATCAAGTACTTGGAAAACATGCTGAGTCATTTCATTTGAAATCACTTGGGTTTTTCCCAGTCTATATAGAAAACCGACCAGTAACAAACTTTTTTGGCTTTAAAAAAAGGAAATCCCTAATGAAGAATACTTTTAAGGTCTGCTTTACTCCTGTCATAGCTGCAGTACCTTCTCTACACCCAGAGTAGAGGTATTAACAGAACAAAGACAAGAAGAAGAAATTCTGGCAAAAAAAGAAAATAACAAAAAATATTTGATTACATGGAAGACTGGGAATGAAAACTTTGAGGGAATAATATTAGGTGCTGTAATATCCTGCCATGGGAAATGGAGAAGAATTAAATAAGAGTAAGGGAAACAGGTGTCAGAGACTCCTCTTGCCCAGGTCTTAGCAAAATTCCACCTGCTAGGTACTTAAGAAACACAGAAGGAGCTAGAAATATTATGGATTTCACACCCATGTTCAGGAGACATTCTAGAAGAGAGTGCAATGCCATTCTCACCAAACTCATTGTAATGACCTCCTAAGGACAAAACCAAAACCAGGTCCCCTCACTATGTTCCCTCCTGAAATGCCAAAAACATCAGAAAGTTAAGAAATAGTAGGAAAGGGAAGGAAAGAAAGCAGAGTAAAAGGACTGGGTATAATAATGAGAATTGAAAAGATTATATTGACTCCCAGTCTCTATACCAAATAAAGGAGCAACCTCATTACTCAGAGGAGGAAGTTTTAGTACAAATAATCATGTGAAATGGAAGCAATATTGCAATGATAGTGAATAAAAAAATCCTTTGTGCCAGGGTCATTTTTCATTTGTTAATCTGTAGCTCATGGCCTGCATGTGGAGTTCTGATTGTTAAATTTGTTTATAGACGTAGAAGGATTGAAAACTCAGTGCAATTAGTGGACCTTGTCAGTCTTCTAATAGACATGGCACTTGTGGTCATTATAGACTTTATGTTGTTTGGTGTTTTAGATATATTTTAATGTTATTCTTATAATAATAGAACTTCAATTCTGAGTCACATAGACCAAATGCTCCTAAAGTCCCTCAAAGTGTCTAAGCAAAGATAGACATTTTGTCTTTTCCCTGGTAACTCTGTTAGACAGATGAGGCATGAAGCTTTGGATTGGGCAAAACCCAGCAATGAGTGGAGTATTCTGAATTTGTTCTCTTCTCTGTTGCCTAAGATAGTTAATGTTATACCCTGCCCCCCCCCCCCAGTTTGTGTTACAAAGATGCAGAAAACCCCCTACCCAAATTTCATCAAAGCCTAGCATTGATATGTGACCTCAAAAACTTCTTCATCTCATATGAATTCAATAAATGATATCTCTTCCTATATTTGGCACAAAAATCACTTCTCAAAAGCACCCCATCATAAGGAATATAGTTTTGCCCCTTGATCCCTAACTTTGAATGTATTTACTCCCTGTGTGCCTTCCTCATCCTTGTATGAGTTTTTTTTAATTTGAGGAGCTGAATGTCTGACTGTTTATAATGCCATACTGGGTGTGAACAGATGATTTCTATCTCTCTGCTTGATGCACTGCACATTAATAAAACCTTGAATTTATGGAGTTTCTAGAAAATTTCATTATCCATATCTTTAACCGAAACTGTGAGGCTAAGTAAAACACAGCTCTACCAACAAGATAGTCAGTCCGAAATATGGATGGCTATTTCATCAATCAGAAAAAAAACAAAACCAAAAACCAAAAAAAACCCCCTCACTTACTTTGGTAGCATACCTCCCCAGCTAGAAGAAAATCTGAATATGCTCTTATAAATTTTTTCTTCTACCTTCATAAACAAGGAGAAGAAGCCCCCTATGACTAGGTCCCCTTCCTTTCTATATGTGGGACTGTAAACTCTTCCTATATGACAAGGACTCTTCACCTCCTGGTGCTCAGAGAGAGAAAACTGCAAAAGCAGGATAACAAAAAGTTCAGAGAATGATAGTCCCAAGATCATCTTCAATATACTAAATATCCAAACATCCACAAAGTACAGTAGTGGAAGGTGACTGGAGGTCGTTCTTCATGCATCTGTAGGAACATTCTTTGTCGCTAAAGATTTTTCTTTTCTTTTTTCAGAAGTTCAAGCTTGAGTTTCACAGTCGCTCTCACTTGAGAAAGCAAAATATGAGACATTCAGCAGGTCTCTATTTAGGACAAGGGCAAAAGCTAGAAATAGAAGGGCACATTTATCAGGTATTTTTGCCCCCTGGATATTATTTTCTTCATTCTCTTTAAATGGATAGGGAAAGGAGGTCCATCTACATGTCTCTTAGGTTTAAGTCAAACAAATGTGTTGATTTAGAGTTTGAGAATGAGGTTCTCTGGGGACTATCCAGCAATTTGGCACCTGCTTCCTTCATCTTGAAAACTTCATAAACTCAAGTGAAAAAGACTTGTTTCAGAATCTGCTTCCCTGCCTTCAGTCCCTGGAGCCTTCATGGCTTCCATGGGTTCTGAGATATCAACGAGACTAGGATCCCTCTCAAGCTAGGTTACCCGGGCCTTCCATCATGATACTTTCATTCAACCCAAGTAAAAGCTCTTGCATGGCATAAAATGACCAGAAGTTGTATCAGTAAGAGGATAATGTCTTATGTAAAGGGGAGAAAGTGTGAATGATAGTGATGAGACCTAGGCCCACAATTTCTCAGACTGGGATGCATTTGAAATGTGCTCCACTTTGATAAAATTAATCAAAGTACTTTGGTCATTAGAAATTCACACTAAGCAAAAGGTGAATGAATGAATAATAATAGTAATCCAAAAACAACTCTCCATAATATTCTCAGGTTAGTAAATGCCATTCCTCGCAGGTCTGTCTGTTACTCACTACTGGAAACCATGGGCTCATTAGGGTAATCTTCCCATAGACAATTAAGAAGAATTTAGGAGGCAGACAAACATGTGTCATACCCCAACTGCCATACTTTAATTGGAGTCCACTCAGACTATTCACATCATTAGGCTGACACCAAGGTTAAATAATTTATGTGCAATGAACACTCATGAGATCCTGCTGCTGGACCAAGCATTACCCTGTCACTACAAATTAGACTCACCCCAATAGATCAATAGTCTCCTCACAATGGCCTTTCCCTCAGTAAATCGTGATCAGAATCCTTCTATGCCTGCCTATCCTCGGTGACTCTTGCCTCTTGCCATTAGTTTCCCACTGAGGAGCCGCACATTCTCCTGCAGCTATTTCTGCATTTCTCCCAACACCACAAAAGTGCCAATGGACAATACTAGCATGTCATCAGTTATCACTACTCTTACCAAGTGATCTAGCCACATGCATCCAACGAATAATGATATTTTCACTGGTTTTGCTTTATAAGGTCTTCATGATAACATGCTCATATCTAGTGAAGATTTTTTAAAATTCTCTCCATTTCATCAGAGTTTACCTTGCAAATTATTACCTTATGAGGCTATGAAAATCCAATGCTCTCACCCTTGCTGAATTAGCTAGTTAGCACCAATTTCATTCTCAGCCTGGGGTTAGCTACAGACAAATTGGACGGGGCATATCATTTTGTCTACAGTTCTCTCAGATAATCTATGATTTATACATGCTGGTTGATTGATCACTCTCAAGAGTAAGGTTGGGAAAGAAAAAAAATGATCTGTTCCCCGTCTGAATCACACCATAGAAAAGTATAAGGACATGAGTCTGAATATGAACTTACGGACAAAACCTGGTCCTTTGTCTTATTTTTATTCATTTGGGCTAATGATATTTGTAAAATTTTTAATGAAATAAAATATTTGAAAACATAAAAGCCATTCTAAATTGATCATCTGTATAAAAAATGGGAAAAAAAGATGAGGTGTTAGTTTATCAACCTCTGGGCTAAGACAGTATGACAAGCTATGAAATATAGCACTCAGCTCAACACAAAGGAAAAAAAAATATTTGTATGAGTATGTAAAACTAAATGGGAAAAATATAAATGAAGCTGCAGCCTAGAGTCTTCCAAGAGTCCTTCAGTACAGATTTGGAAAATGTAACAAATTTTGTCCTAATCAATAAATCATGGCTAAATCACAGTCAAGTACTGTTCCATACCAAGTGGGCAGAAAAAGACAAAAAAGGTGGATCTATATACAAGATAAACAGAAAACTTGCTACTTGCCATTTCTTATTAGCATAATAATGTTCTATCATAATCATCCAGCACAACTTATTCAGTTATTACCAAACTGGTGGACATCCCACAAGTTTGATTTCTTGTCCAATTCAAAGTGAGCTGCCATATCTTTTTACAAATACGTCCTTTTTGCTATTCTCTTTATTCTTTGGGATACATGCCTAGTACTGGTATGGCTGTGTCAAAGGATTGTGTAGTTTAGTAACTCTTTGGGAATAATTCCAAATTATTCCTCAGAATGGGTGAACCTTTTCACAATTGCCCCAACAAATATTTTTTTTCTTCAGTCATTTTCTACTCTTTGTAACCCCATTTCTGGTTTTCTTGGCAAAGATACTAAAATAGTCTTCCATTTTCTTTTCCAGCTCATTTTTCAGATGAGGAAACTGAGCAGAATCAAGTGACTTGCCAACTAGTAACATATAGCTAGGAAGTGTCTGAGGCCAGACTTGAACTCATAAAGATGAGTTTTCCGCACTCCAGAAAAACATTCTTTCTATTCTGTTAATTAGCTGCTCAACTCAGTGTATTAGTTTCCTAATTTTTCCACATTGCATCAAAAAATTTCTATTTTTTTCTGTCATCTTAGCCAATCTGATAGGTGTGAGGTGCTATCTCAGAGTTCTTCTAATATGTATATCTCTAATTGAAAGTGGTTTGGATCATTTTTTCAGATGACTGTGTATACCTTTAATTTCTTCTTCTGAAATTTGCCTATCCATAGCCCTTGACATTTTTTTTAGCCAGTATCAAGTAGTTTTTATGACTGTTGCTTTATAATAGAGATTAAAATCTGGTATGGCTAGGCGACCTTCCCTAGCATTTCTTTTTATCAATTGCCTTGATATTCTGGACCTTTTCTTCTTCCAAGTGAATTTTGTTACTATTTTTTCAAGTTCTATAAAGTAATTTTTTGGTAGATTGATTGATCTGGCACTAAATATGTAATTTAATTTAGGTAACATTGTCATTTTTATTATATTAGCTTGATCCAGCCACGAGCAATTGATGTTTTTCCAATTAGTTAGATCTGACTTTATTTGTGTGAAAAGTGTTTTGTAGTTGTATTTATATGGGTCCTGGGTTTGTCTTGGCAGGTAGATTCCCAAATATTTTATATTGTCTACAGCGACTTTAAATAGGATTTCTATTTCTATCTCTTGCTGTTGGATTTGGTTAGAAATATATAGGAATGCTGAGGATTTATGTGGGTTTATTTTATATCCTGCAACTTTGGCAAATTTATTTATTGTCTCAAGCAGGTTTTTGCTTGATTCTCTAGGATTCTCTAAGTATATCATCATATCAGCTGCAAAGAGTGATAGCTTAGTCTCTTCTTTGCCTGATTTGATTCCTTTGATTTTTTTTCTTCTCTAATTGCTACTGCTAACATTTCTAGTACCAGATTGAATAAGAGGGGTGATAGTGGACATCCTTGTTTCACCCCTGATCTTATTGGAAAAGCTTCTAGCTTATCCCCATTGCATATAATATTTGCTGATGGCTTTAAATAGGTGCTACCAAACTGCTGGAGGACTGAAGAAGCATGACCAGCATGACCAGGATAAAACTTTCTTTGTTTGTGGCTTGGTTGATCCTTGAGTTCCCTGGAACAGAAATTGTGAAGGTTTTGAGATGTGCTGGACCCTGTGAACTTCAGTGTGTAGCAGGAACTGCCTGTGAACTTCAGTGTGTAGCAGGAACTGCCTAGAGAACTGAACAAGGACCTGGGAGCGGTCTGCCTCTGAATCCAGGTGACTGTTTGATGGATTCAGGTGGGAGCTGGGACCATGGAAGTGAATCCAGGGAATCTGAGAGACCACCCTGAGTCAAGATGAAGGAAAGGCCTCTCCTTGGATATTGAATACTGTGATGAAATTGAAGTTTACTAGAGACCATGGGGTGGAGGGTTTGTGTAATTTTCTAATGATTGTATTTATTGATAAACGATACTTAGTGACTGCTTGCTGCATAAGTGACTGATTAAGTTAACTTATGATTGCCCCATGAGTGGAAGACTGGCTATTATATTTTAAGATGACTGAATGACTGAGTAAGGAGGCAAACCTCCTTAGGGATACCAGATGATTGTCCTTTTGTTCTTTGTTCTAAATACTGTGACTGCTTTGGTGAAAACTATGTGGCCATTTTAATGTTAAGCTGTTGTGAACACTATATTGTGAGTTTCTGTGATAACATGTAATGTTGTGAATACTATATTTTGATTTGTTGTGAATGTTTTCCTTTGATTTGTTACGGAATAAATGGAGTGTTCACTATACTGTGTAATCAGAACCTTAAAAGCTGTTCACAGTAGCATTCTTTTGGGAAGCTGCTTGTACATGGCATTACACAGGCCCAGAAAACAATTGGACTTTGACAATTGCTGTGGTGGTCTCTCTCTATCTCATCCCTGAGCCATATCTTCAATGACAGGAGACAGACTAGCACAGGGGACTCTTCCTGACCTTGTTTGGTGAGGGGGGTTGGCAAAGATACTAGAGTGGTTTGCCATTTCCTTCTCCAGCTCATTTTATAGATGAAGACACTAAGGCAGAGTTAAGTGACTTGTCCAGGGTCATGTGCCTAGGGGGTGTCTGATGTTGGATTTGAACTCAGGTTATCCTGATTCCAGCCCCAGCACTCTATCCATTGATTCCCCAAGTACCCTTTGTAATGGGGACTGAATGTCAAAATGTGGTGTTATCCCACATCCTCTCCAGGAGTCTTCTAGCAAAGGATGAAAAGCAAATTGCACTGAAAAATATCCAGATGACATGGGTTTAAATCTTGCCTCTGATGCTTAATAATCCTGTGAACTTGGAAAAGTCACTTGAGGCAGTGAGATGGTGCAGAGCATCCTAGGCTCAGGAAGGCCTGAGTTCAAATCCCACTTTAAAGATTCATTCACTTAAGTAAGCCAAGGCAAGGTACTTAACCTGATTTAGCCTGCTTCTTCACTGGTAAAATGGGGACTGACAATAGTCCCCACATTGCAGGGCTGTTGTGAGGATTAGAAAAGCAACAGGTCAGGCCCTTTGCAACCCTTAGCGCAGTATATAAATGCTTGCTGCTGCTGCTGCCACTGCTGTCATTACCTAGTGTCTTTGGGCCTCAATTTCCTGTCCTGTAAAATTAGGGAATAAGGCTAAATTGCCTATGAGGTGGGATCTTTAGCTAGTTCTCTAATCCTGAGTGAAGCCAATAAAAGGGAGCTGAGGGAGGTGAGTCCAGATGGGCCATAGATTATCTGTGGGGTTACTCTCCCTCTCTGCATTCAGACTCCATCAGTTCTTTCTCTGGAGGTGGATACCACTTTTTCATTCAGAATTGTATGAAATCACTATGTTGCTGAGAATAGCTAAATCGTTCACAGCTGATTATTATACAACATTGCTGTTAATGGGTATGACATTCTCCTGCTTCTGCTCACTTCATGCAGCATCAGTTCATCTAAATATTTCCAGATTTTTCTGAAATCATCCTTGTTTATCTTTTCTTAGGGCACAATAATAATTCATTACAATCAAATATCACTATTTGTTCAAACATTGCCCAATTGATGGACATGCCCTCAGTTTCTAATTCTTGGCCACTACAAAAAGAGCTGCTATAAATATTTTTTGTACATATGGATCCTTTTTCTTTTATTCAGTCTCTTTCAAATATATACCTAGAAGTGGTGTTGCTAGACTAAAGGGTCTGCAGTTTTATAGCCCTTTGAACATTATTCCAAATTCATTTCCAAAAGGATTGGATCACTTCACCATATCACCAACAGTGCATTAGTGTCCCAAAATCCCACATCCCTTCCAATATATGTGATTTTCTTTTTCTGTCATATTAGTCAATCTGATAGATGTGAGTTATTTTAATTTGCATTTCTCTAGTGAATAATGATTGGGAGAAGTTTTTCATATGACTAAAGGTAGCTTTTATTTCTTTGTCTGAAAACTGCCTCAAATCCTTTGACTAGTTGTCAATCATGGAATTACTTGTCTCCTTATAATTCTGACTCAGTTCTCTATATATTTGAGAATTCAGGTCCTTATCAGAGGAACTTACTGTAAAAATATTATTTCTCAATTATGTCCTTTCCATCTAATTTTAGTGGCATTGTTGCTGCAAAAACTTTTTAAATTTAGTATACCCAAAATTATCCGTTTTACATTTTGTAATGCTCTCTATTTTTGTTTGGTCCTAAATTCTTCCTTTCTCTATAGATCTGACAAGCAAACTATGTGGTCTCCACTAATTTACTTATCGTATTACCCTTTATGTCTAAATCAAGTACCCATTTTGACCTTCTCTTGGTATATTGTGTGCAATGTTAGTCTATACTTACTTTCTGCCAGTTTTCCTAAAAGTTTTGGTTAAATAGTGATTATTTTTGTCCCAAAAGCTTATAGCTTGAGTTTATGAAACATTAAATGACTGTGGTCATTTACTAAAGTGTATTGTCTACCTTATCTATTGCATCGATCCACCACTCTATTTCTCAGCCAGAACCAGATTGTCTTAATGATTATTGCTTTACAATGAAATTTGAGATCTGCTACAGCTAGGCTACCTTCCTTTACATTTTTTTTTTTCATCAATTCCACTGATATTCTTGGTATTTTGTTCTTCTGGATTGATTTTGCTAGCATTTTTTTTTTCTAGCTCTATAAAATGACTTTTTGATAGTTCGATTGGTATAGTCTGAATAAGTAGTTTAATTTAGGAAAAATTGTCATTTTTATTATATTGGCTCCATCTACCCATGAGCAATTAATATTTTTTCTATTTGTTTAGATCTGACTTATTTGTGTGAAAACATTTTTGTACTTGTGTTCATATAGTTCTTGGGTTTGTCTTGGGAGGGAGAATCTCAAGTATTTTATATGGTACATCACATGCCTTTGGCCTCTATCATCCCCTTCATTACTGTGCCTTACTCATTTCCATGGTCAACTCCTATACCTATTTAAGCCATACTGTCTGCTCCAATAAATTACCCCCTGTCATCTCCATTTCTATCACTTATTGTCAATCATTCTGTTTCTACTGGCTCCTTTCCTACTGCCTACAAATAGGTTCATGTCTCCCCCATCCTGAAAAATCCCTCACTTTATTTTTCCATCCTCCACAAACTTTCATCCTATAAACCTCTTGAAAAAAGCCATGCACACAGGGACCTGCATCTTCTTTCCTCTCTCTTTAACCCCTTATCATCTGGCTTCCAGTCTCATCATTCCACCAAAACTCTTTTGTCCAAAATTATGGATGACCTTTTCATTCCAAATCCAAAGGCCTTTTGTTAATCTTCATTCTCCTAGACCTTTCTGCAGCCTTTAAAACAATTGGTCACTCTCTTCCCTTTAATGCTTCCATTCTGCCTAGGTTTTCAGGATACCATTCTCCTGGTTTTCCTCCTACCTATCAGGCCACTCCTCAGTCCCCCTTGCTGGATCCTCCTCCAAGACACACCGTTTTATAGCAGGTGTCCTACAGGATTCTGTCCTGGGCCCTCTTCTCTTCTCCCCCTGTACTACTTCACTAGGTGATCTCTTCAGTTCCCATGGACTTAATTACCACATCTATGCTGACAACTCTCATATCTACCTTTCCTGCCCCATTTCTCTCCTGGCCTCCAACTTCTCACCTTTCTGACATCTCAAGCTTGATCTCCAGTAGACATCTTAAACTCAATGTGTCTAAAAATGAACTCATGATCTTTCCCTCAAACACTCTTCTCTGTCTCTTAGTTTCCACTTACTGTAAAGAACAACACCATTTCCCCAGTCCCTCAGGCTCAAAACTAGATGTTATCCTTAACTACTCACTGTCTCTCATGACCTCCCTGCCATATCCAATCTATTGACAAAGCATATTGTCTTCACCTTTGCAAAATCCCTCCAACATGGCCCTTTCTCTCCTCTGATACTGATATCACCCTGGTATGGGCCCCTCATTACTTCACACCTGGATTATTGCAGTAGCTGCTCACGGATCTGTCTGCCTTAAGACTCTCCTCATGCCAACTCATCTTCCATTCAACAACTAAAGAGATTTTCCTAAGTGCAGGTCTGACCGTGTCATCTCCCTCCTCAATCAATTCCAGTGGCTCCCCATACCAATGGAGGTACCAATTGGAATGGTTCAAAAGGTTGCCCTGAAATCTAGTAGAAATTACCATCTCCTCAACTTATGTGATTGTTCCTGTTTCTGCCCTCAGCAGTCAGGCAGACAGATCAAATGCTCCCCCCCCCCAAAAGCCCTTCATTCTGTCCCTAGAAACAATGGAATACACCCCTCCCCCTCAGGCCACATCCTGGGATATGAGGCACCACCAGGTCCCTCAGTTTCCCCAGGACTCTGGGGATAAATTGTTTGGTGCTGAAACATTAAGCTTTCAAAATTTGTTGGAATTTGTCCCAAATGTGCCCTATCCAAACCACTGGTTTTCCCAACAATGTCACAAGTGGTATGACGGAATTATTTTTTAACTGAATCATGAAATCAGGTTCTAATCCTGACTTTTCTACAATGTAGCTGTGTGATCCTGGATCCATCTCTAGATTTTGTGATGAAACACTTAGACCAGATAATGTTTGAGGTCCTAAGTGTCTTTGTAATGTTCTAATTTTCACACCAACTATCAAAAACTATCTTTAGATGGAGAGAAGTTTTGAAAGTTTTATGGTGAGCATCTGAGTGATTAGGGCCTGGGCTACTGAAATGTCTTTTGGACCTCATGCTGCTATAGGAATGCTTGGTGTCCATGATTTTACCAAACCAGACCTACCTTGGGACAAAAGTTAAAGCATTTGAGCAGTATGTAGACAGTCCAGGTGTCAGCTGCTCCAGAGTCAGCTTTGACATAAACGAGTTATCTCTCTGGCAAGTCAATTAACCTGCCTCCCGGTACTCAGTTTCCTCACATATAAGATAGAAGCATTAGATGATTTCAAAGGGTACTTTCTGTTTTAGAAGTCATTTATCTCGAATAATCAAGATAGGATATAAAGCCAAGGAGGTCCTCAGATATAAAAGACATTTATATGGGGAAGAAGAATTTATCTAGGGCTACTATGGGCCAGACACTGTACTTAACACTTGATTGTTGTTATCTCATTTGATGCTCATGGCATTCTTGTGATGGAGATGTTGCTATCCCCATTTACAGTTGGAGAAACTGAGGCAGCTAACAAGGCTGGGTTTGAACTCGAGTATTAGGACTTTTATCCCAGCATTCTATCTACTATGCCCCCTCCCTGCATTACATATATTATTGCATTTGATTTTCATAACCATGTAAGGTAGGTAGTATAAAAAGTAAGGATTCTACCTGACTTGCTTAAAGTGTCAAGCTAGTTAATGCCAGAGCTGGGACTTGACCAAGGTTATCTGAATAAAAACAGTGTACTTTTGACTCCACCACATCTAAAGACATTAGGACTCTTTGATTTAGAAAGATGTTAAGATAGAAATCCCCCAAACTCTGCATAGGTTGAATGTAGACTTGGTCACCAAACTCTGGCATATCATAAAAGGGACACTCCTTGAAGGACTGATTTGGTGCATTCAAGACAAATGAAATGAAATATCAATTACTGATAATAGGGTAAACAAAGGTCAGAGCAATCTGATCCATAAAACCAAAATGGATAGCAAAGGGGAGCAAAAACCAGGATCCTACATTATGTTTTTACAAGAAATACACTTGAAGCAAAGAGACACACACAGAGTAAAGGTAAGGGGATGGAGCAGAATCTGTTCTATTAGAGTTGAAGTAAAGAAAGCAAGGATAGCAATCCAGATCTTGGACAAAGTAAAAGAAAAATAGAGCTAATTAAAAGAAATAAGAAAGGAAACTACATCTACAGATAATGAAGCAATATAAATACTAAATATAAATGTACCAATTGGTATAGCACCAAAATTCTTAAAGGAGAAATTAAGAGAGTTATAGGCATTATAAAGCATAAAACAGACCATTTTGATTATATTAAAACAAAATGGTATTCTGTAAACAAAACCATTGCAACCAAGACTAGGAGGAAAGTAGAAAGCTTGGAAACAATCTTTACAACAAGTGTCTCTGATAAAGGCCTCATTTCTCAAATTTGTAAGAATACAAGTCATTCCTGAATTGATAGATGGTAAAAGGTTATGAATGGGATGTTTTCAAATGAAGAAATCAAAGCTATAGTCATATGAACAAGTGCTCTAAATCACTTTTCATTAGAAAAATGCAAATTAAAACAAATCTGAGGTACTGTTTCACACTCACCAGAATGGCTAAAATAACAAAAAAGAAAATGATAAATGTTGGAGAGGATGTGGAAAAAATAGAACACTAACACATTGTTGGCAGAGTTGTGAACTAACCAACCACTCTGGAGAGCAATTTGGAACTATGTCCGTAGGGCAACCAAACTTTGATCTACAGGACCATAGGAGCCAAGGTACTACTTCACTGTGATTGGTGAGGAAGAATTTGAGAAGATCTGACTTGTCGGGGATTAGCTTTCTTTTTTAGTATCTCCAGGATATTTCTGTCTGACCTCAGAAGGATCACATAGCACTTGGGAGCAAAGATGCAAATAAGAATCCCAGCACTGGAAGCCAATATGCAAAAGACTTCCACAGCCACCATGGCCTTGCCCTTGGTGCTCTGATATGTGGGTAGAAAGGTAATCCAGACACTGCAGAACACAAGCATGCTGAAGGTCAGGAACTTGGCTTCATTGAAAGTGTCTGGCAGATTCCTGGCCAGGAAAGCCATAGTGAAGCTCCCCAAGGCCAGGAAGCCCATGTAGCCCAGGACACAGTAGAAGGTGAGGATGGAGCCCTCATTACACTGAATAACAATGAAGCCAGGCTCAGAGTATAGGTCCATCTCCAGGAATGGGGGATAGGTCCCAAGCCAGATGCCACAGAGACACATTTGGATTAGAGTGCAGATCAAAATGAGGGAATAAGATGCTGTGGAGCCCATCCACCTCCTGAGCCTGCTCCCTGGCTTTGTAGCCTTGAAGGCCAGAACCACAGTGATGGTTTTTGCTAAAATGGAGGCAATGGCCACTGTGAACACAACTGCAAATGTAGTTTGTCTCAGGACACAAGTGGCTGTGTTAGGACGGCCAATGAAGAGCAAGGAGCAGAGGAAACAGAGGCTGAGGGAGACCAGAAGAGTGTAGCTGAGGCCACGGTTATTGGCTTTGACTATGGGGGTATCTCTGTGTTTCACAAAGACTCTGAGGATCAGGGCAGTGAGGAGGGAGAAGCATAGAGCTGCCCAGGCCAGAGCCATTCCCAGAGGGTCTTCATAGGCCAGGAAGGTCACAGTCTTGGGGAGGCATTGATCCCTCTCCTTGCTTGGGTACTCACCTTCAGGGCATGGCAGACACTGCTCTGCATCTGTGAACAATAACAACAACAACAAAGAATCTAACTATATCCCAACTAGATCATAGTTTTCTACCTCTAATAGAGCCCTGTTTTAATCATTCTATATTGAATTCAGTTTCTTTTTGTACTCCTCCTTCTCAGTCAGAAAGACAAGAATTCTAGAGATCGAAAAAGAGAAACACGTATTTCAGTGTCTTCATATCTTTATATATGGATAGAAAAAAAATAGGGTGATAGTATTGATTCCCTATCATATATTTACTAAAGTCTATTATCCATTCCAACATTAAGCCACCTACAATGGCCTTAAGGGTAACTTTAGGGATAACCCTATATTTTCAGAATAGAAATGATACACTGCAACCCTTCATTTTCTTTTTATCATAGATGAAGGCCATGAATCAAAAAAAATGAACTTGGCAGAAAGATTTTTTAATGTGTTTCTTTTAATGTGAGGGCATAACTACAAATCCGGGTTCTTATGGTACATGATTCTGTGCATTCTGCTGTACCCAAACCCAAATCTCAAGTCACTACACACCACCTGACTTGCAGCCCACCATTAAGCCCCTTTTATATTTCTGTTTTTCTCTATTATAGCTTGAAACTGCTTAACGCATGTCTGAGCATATTGATCAAGTTGTTCTCTGACTCTGTCTCCCCTAATCAGCATTTCATATTTTCTCCTTGAATCATTATAGCATACCAGACTCATTATGGTACAAGGATCTTATCTGAGTACCATCCTGTCTTGCCCCACTGACCAAGCAGGGTCCACATCTCCTTTGTCTGGAACCTGACCCCAACCAGTCTTGGGAGAATTACAGCCCCCTCTGACTACAACCTGGGGAATTCCAGTTCCTCTCATCTCATGACCCTCTACCCTGTGCCCTCCACCCAGTTCCAGGAAAGACCCCTTGTATCCTTGTACCATGCTCCCCTGAGTCATTAGCCATACTCCCCTGAGTCATATAGATTTAACCAATGGCTGTTCTTTGTTTCTGTACATCATAGCTTCTGCTAGCTCCCCTCCCTATTATAATTTTGTGGTTTGTAGCCTATATAAACCAAGATCTGAATTTCCAAAAATTACTGTTCATTTGAGTGCTGTACACTCAGGTAGTCAAGCACTTAATCAACAAATCCACATCTAAATTTATGTTGAATCCAGGTCTCGGCTTGCTCTTATTTCTCTGCACAACAATTCAAATCAAGTATTTTTTCAAATAAAGTAATTTCCATAACAATTTTGATTTTTTAACTCAGAAAATATTTTGTGCCTGTATGATGAAAGTTCCCTAGTTTCCACAGCTTAGTGAGGATTTAAAACCTATCACCTTCATGTTTTCCAACCATAGGGGTTATCATCATCATCATCAACCATACTGATATTTACTAAAGTCTGCATTACTCCAGCCTCAAGGAATATTATGCTCACAGGGCCTGTTTCTTTTCTATTGTGCACACATGTGTTTTCTTTCATCGTTTGCTAAACTATTCACAAATTGTACAATTATTAACTTTGAGGCTTATTTATGTTTATGAGATTGGACCAAAGAGGAAAAGACAGAAAAATACTAGTGAAAGCTTAGGGGAAAAAATGTTTCTCTGAGTTATTTAATAAATAGCATCTAATCAAATAGTAAGATGCTTTTGAGATAATTCATTACTCAACAGGGATGTTGCAAATCTAGCTATCACTTTGGAAACATTATGGGAAAAAATTTTTTTGTTTCAGTAGATTCACAAGGCCTTTGAAATGTGAAGAATTTGTACAAATATATTAAATACACAGACTACCAGAAGACCAGATAATCCAATATAAGATAAGGATATTCAACTAATTACAAGAGAAACACCCAAGGAAGTAACAACTCTTGCTTCTGGTGGATTCACAGGAGAATTTTATGAACCTTAAAAAAATTAGAACCAGTGCTATAGTCATTATTCTCAAGAATTTAGAAAGGGAATACCAGACGCATTTTATGACATAAGTTAACACTCAGTACCCAAATTAGATAAGCATAAAAAAACAGGTAATATCTTTCATATTATTAATACATATCTATTAAAATTTTTAAAATAAATTCCAATCAATCTATAGAGATTCAATCAAGATCTAATTCCTCCTCTGCAAGTTGGATTTTTGTTAGAGATACAAGAATAATTCAGTGTTAGGGGAAAAACATTAAATTTAATATATGTGAAAGCAAAAATGATCTCATCACTCTGAGAAAAATCCTTTCACAAAATAAAACAATTGCTTATTCTGAAAACACTACAAAATGTAAAGAGGGACTTTTTATATCAAAATAATACATCTTTACAAAGCAAATAATTTATGCAAAGACATAAACTAGTATCTTTCCTAATAAGTGTAAGACTAAAATTCAGGTGACAAATTTCCTCCTAATTAATTGATAAAGTTCCAGAAAGGGCATTAGGAGCAAAAAATAAGGGAAATTACAATACAAAGACAGAAAAAGAAGAGGCAAAACTATGCCTACTTTCTTCTTTTTTAATTAACTTTTGTGGTTATTTTTAGTTTACATCATTCATATCTACAAGATTTTGAGTTACAAACTTTCTCCCCATCTTTCCCCTACCCACCACCCCTAAATAGCGATCCTGCTGAGTACCACCTCCCCCAATCTGTTCTCTCCTATACCTTCCCCATACCCCCTCTGACTTTCTGGTAGGGCAAGATGGATCTCCATACCCCAGTGCCTGTATATCATATTTCCCAGTTGCATTTAAATGATAATAATAATATTTTTCAACATTTTTCAACATTTGTTTTTAAAACTTTAAATTCCAGATTCTTTCCCTTCCTCCCTTGTCTCCCACCCTTACTGGGAAGATAAGCAATTCAATAGAGGTAGTACATGTGTAGTTACGCAAAACATTTCCATAGTGGAAATATTGGGAAAGACTGACTATATTTCCCTCTCTCCTATCCCTCCCTCCACTTATTTCATTCTCTACTTTGTCCCTGTCCCTTTACAGAAGTGTGTGTTTCTAACAATCCTACCCCCCAACCTGTCCTCCCCTCCATCATCCCCCCTCTAATCCTCTTCCCCCCTACTCTCCTGTATGGCAAGATACCCAATTCAGAGTAGATGTCCTTCACTTCCTAAGGCAAATTCAAGGAGACTAAGGTTGACCCATTCCCTTTTGCCTTCCTGTTCTTCCCTTCCAGTGTAACAGTTATCCCTTGCCTCTTCTATATGAGATAAGTTACCCCATTCTGTCTCTCCCCATTTCCTCTCATTATATTCCTCTCTCACCTCTCAATTTCACCTTTTAAATATCATCCCTTCAAGGGATAATATTCCAAATGGTGAAATTGTGAGGAGAGAGAGGATTAGATTGAGAGGAGACAGGGAGAGTCAGAATGGGGTTGAGCATCTCATGGAAGAGGCAAGAGATAATTGTTACAATAGAGGGGGAAAAGAGGAAGGCAAAAGGGAAAGAGTGAACCTTACTCTCATGGAATTTGGCTTAGGGAAGGAATGACATAAACTCTAAACTGGGCATC
>CM053592.1:186565375-186586164 GCA_028646515.1 Pseudochirops corinnae
AACTCAACCTGTATTTGATTGCTTATCCTTCCAGTGGGGGTGGGTGACAAGGGAGGAAGAGAAAGAATCTAGAATCTAAAGTTCCATAATCAAATGTTATAAATCTATATCTATATCTATATATATATATATGCAATTATTATTATTATTATTATTGACTACATCCAACTGGAACTTGAGATACACAGGCACTGTGGTTGGGAGATCCATCCTGCCCTACCGAAAAGTGACATAGGAGAGAATAGATTGGGTGAGGGGGGGCACACTGGGATGGTTGTTTTGGGGTGGTGGGTAGGGGAAAGAAGAGGAGAAAATATGTAACTCAACATCTTGTGGAAATGAATGATGCAAACTAAAATAAAATTTAAGAAAAAAAAATAAAAAAAATAAATATCATCCCTTCCTATTCAATTGATCCTTCGCCCTTTGCCCATGTATATCTGTAGACCTATATACACATACTCACATATGTATTCATATGCATATATACCCTCCTATATAGACATATATATGTTTATGTGTGTGTGTGGATATATATATATATATATATATATATCCACACACACATTTATATTCCCTTTGACATCCTCACACTGAGAAAAGTTTCATAAGTTACAATTATCATTTTTCCATGTAGGCATGTAAATAGTTCAACTTTGATAAGTTGCTTGTGATTTTATTTTCCCTGTTTACCTCCCATGTTTCTTCTTTTTCTTGCTTCGTTTTCTTGCTTCTTGTATCTGAGAGTCAAATTTCCTATTCAGTTCTGGTTTTTCTACTAAGAATGCTTAAAGTTTTCCACTTCATTGAATGATCATATTTCTCCCTGAAACATTATACTCAATTTTGCTGGGTAGATGATTCTTGGTTTTAATTCTAGCTCCTTTGATGCCTGGAATATCGTATTCCAAGCCCTTTGATCCCTTAATGTAGAAGCTGCTACATCTTGTGTTGTCCTGATTGTGTTTCCATAATACTCAAATTGTTTCCTCTTGACTGCTTGTAATATCTTCGCCTTCATCTGGGAACTCTGAAACCTGGTATAATATTCCTAGGAGTTTTCTTTTGGGAACTTTTTCTAGAGGTGATTGGTGAATTCTATCAATTTCCCTTTTGCCCTCTGGTTCTAAAATATCAGGGCAATTTTCCTTGAGAATTTCTTGAAGGATGATTTCTAGGTTTTTTTTTTTTGATCATGACTTTCAGGTAGTCCAATAATTTTTAAATTGTCTCTCCTGGATCTTTTTTCCAGGTCAGTGGTTTTCCCACTGAGATATTTCACATTGCCTTCTATATTTTCATTTGTTTGAATCAGTTTAATAGTATCCTGATTTCTCAGAAAGTCATTAGCTTCCATTTGCTCCAGTCTAATTTGGAAGCAATTATCTTCAGTGAGCTTTTGAAATTCTTTTTCCATCTGGCAAATTTTGCTTTTTAAGGTGTTCTTCTCATCATTGGCTTTTTGGGCCTCTTTTGCCATTTGAGTTAGTCTATTTTTTATGGTGCTATTTTCTTCAGTCATGTTGTTGACTCTCTTTTCATGATTTTCTTGCATCATTCTCATTTCTCTCCCCAATTTTTCCTCCACTTCTCCTACTTGATTTTCAAAATCCTTCTTGAACCTCTCCATGGCCTGTAACCAGTTAATATTTTTCTTTGAAGCTTTTGGTACAGGAATTCTGACTGTGTCGTCTTCCTCCCATTCCATGCTTTGATACTTTTTGTCCCCAAAGAAGGAATCTAAAGTTGGATGGCTGTGCTTGCTTTCTCTGTTTGCTCATCTTGCCAGCCAATGGCAAGACTTTTGAGCTCTTTGCCACAGTAAAACTGTGCTTCCAAAGGGGAGGGCTTTGTCCCAAAATGCTGGGGTTTTCGCAGCTGCTGGAGCTATTAGCAGAGTGCCTCTCTACAGTCCCCACCAGCTTTGGCTCCCTAGTCACACACCTCAGGACCACCACCCAAGACCAATATCCCAATCCAGGCAGGTTAAGGCAAGAGCGCTTAGCTGCTGAATGATCGCTTGACCCCCATGGAATCTTCAGGCCAGGAGCTCTGAAGCAGTCACGTGGAGGCAGCTGCAGGGCCACCACTTCTGCCGCCTCTTGCTCGGGGTGCAGAGGCCGGACTGCACTTTGTCCCCCACAGATTTAGCAAGGTTCCACTGACCATTTACTTTGTCTTTAGTATTTATGGGTTGATAAATCTGGAAACCTCCATAACTTCTGGTGATCCACTGTCCTGAAAACTCCAGTCCTGGCTGGTCCAGGCCACCCTGGGGCTAAAACCAGGGGCTCAGGCAAGGCTGGGCTTGGCTCCCAGCATGCTGCAATAAACCCTTCCTGCCTGCCTACCAAACTGCCTTCAGTAGAAGATTTGTTTCTCTGTCATTTTGTGGGTTCTGTAGCTCTAAAATTTGTTTGAGTCATATTTTATAGGTATTTGAGGTGGTTATGAGGGGAGCCACAGAGTTTCCTGCTTTTATACTGCCTTCTTGATTCTGCCCCTAATTCTTGCGATTTAGCTTTAAACTCTATGCCTACTTTCAAATGACATGACATTTTGCTTAGAAAATCCTGGGGAATCAGCAGAGATACTAACTGGGAAAGTTGATGGAATCATCAAGTAAAACACATAATAAATCCTTTAAACTTCTACATTTTTATATAATCAAAAATCCAAGAGGCTATAAAAGGAAATTCCATTCCAAATGACTTCAAAATTACATAATATATCAAAATATTTATGGAGCCATTCAAAATTCTTGCTTTGATTAAATTATGAAGAGTTCCTTAAAGAAATAAATAACAATTAAAATAACTGAAGAAATAGCCTATGCTCCTGGCTTGACCATAACGATATAATAAAATTTATTTTAAAAATCCAGGAATTCCAAGAGGCAGAAGTAAGAAGTGACTGTAATACAAGAATGACAGAGACCTAGAAAATGGAGACAGGGCATTGTGTTCAATGAAAGTTGAACTGACCAAAAAGACAAAAATTCAAATTTTTTTAACAAATCAATTTACTAAACAATGCATGGCAATATCAAAACAAATCAAGACCAGGTCTCATCAGCTTTGACACTGGACCTCAAGTGCAGAATAATGGGTGTAGGGGGTGGGATGGAGGTCACATTTTTATGCAACATTTTGTGGGCCAAGCTCAGTTGAGTCAGGATATCAACCCCTAGGGAAACAATCTTCAAAAAACAAAATAAAACAAAACCTTAAAACACTCTGATTAATCTTTGCCCAAGGGATGTTTTCATGAAGACTGCCTCCAGAGACCAGACACCTACTCTCGATCTAAATCCGTCTTTGTTTAGGTAGTGTTCAGATTTTATTTCCCTTAGGAGTGGAGAATTTTAGGATTAAACTTTAGATTAAATTTTCCTGTTGAAGTGCAGAAGTTTACTATTAGGTGGTAAGAGGTGCGAGGAATGATGGATTCCAGTAGTGGTAAAACACTGTTGTATTCTCCTTGGATAAATTTTTGATATCTTGAAGCAGGGGTGGCTCCTGATAAGTTACAGGAATGACTAAAAAGCACATGGAATGAAAGTGATTGAATACTTGCAATATTATTTTAAATCAGAAAATATTATTTTAGTAAGTAAAAGTCACTTCAGGTTAAGATTTTTAAAAAGCAGTGAACCAACTATGTCTATTACTTGGAGAGAGGACTATTTATCCTTAGGAACCCACCTGTCTGGTTAGAAATCTGCCCTTCAGGGCATGGAGGGCAATCAAAGCAGCAGATGGGCTGGCCTTCACGAACTGTCTTCTTGAATCCAGGGCCACACTTCGGACTGCACATGGAAGTTGGAGTCTGTGTTTCCACCATAGAAAGGATGAAAATATCACTATGACTTTTGAAAGATAAATACCCCAAGGTGATGATGATTTCAAACCTCTCCTATGGAAGACATTTAGAAGAAAGAATCTGTCATTTTGCAGAGAATGGAGGATCTAATCCTCAATGGAGACCTTCTTCCCATATTTCCATTTTCTATTCCAGATCATCTTTTCCCCAATGTACCTGTACAGATTCTCCACTAGGCACAATTAAGCTTCTTGATTATTTTTTTTAACTGTTATATCTTGCTGGCATATTTTTCCCCAGAAGTACTAGTATATATCTATACTGCGCTCCATTTTTAAACAGGTAATGCTGAAATAATTCCTTGATAACATAAGGGGAAATGTCTGTTTAATATTTTCCCCCAAAAGTACTGGTTTTATGTTTTTTTTATAAAGTATCCTGAATGTTTCCAGAAATCATGACTTTAGAGAATATACGCTATGAGCTAATTAAACAATTCACCTTGGTTGAATCTAATAAACCAATGATTTAACTGGTTGATCTTGATTCTTGGGCTAACATTTGGAGACTCCTCTCTGGATGACTTTTTGGGCTGGGGTGGGATTTGACAAATCACACAGACAAATAAAACTGCAGAAATACATATGTTTAACATCAGCAGAAGACATAACCACAGCATTTAATTTAAATTTAAATTTAATTTAATTTAAATTAAGCATCTCTAAAATCCATTGTCCTTCTTGGGAAGACAATTCAGTATAAATTATTTAAGTAGCTGTAGGATTCCAGTTATTGGGTAGTTTTGGGTGGAATTGGTCCCTTTGGGGGAAAAAAAGATTCTCACCTCTCCCCCCACCACTGGTATTCTTCAAACTTGACAACTTGATATGGGATATTTCAAGATTCTCTTCATATGGACAATTCAGACCATTATGTAACTTAGCTGAAAAGAATTTGAAGGTAGGATTGAAAAAAAGGAAATCAAGCTCCATCTTACTCAGAGCAAAAAAGAAAAGTAAGTAGATGCTAGCCCCCTGACAGTAATTTCTATCTTTGTGAACAACATCCTGGTGCCGATGAACAAGCAACAGTATCTAGGACTGTAAGTAGGCAATGTTATAAAGCTCCAATTATTCAGGGTCCATTTACCTGAGAGAAATCTTCTGGCCAGTCTATGTCTTCTTCATTAATGCTGAATCCCTGACCATGAGGGGTCACTTCCCCCACTTTCACCACTGTCTCCCTCTCATAAGGGAAGGATTTCAAATTCAGAATATCATATCTCTCAGCAGTCTTCCTGGCTCCATCCCCACATGATTTATCACTGACACTTTTGACAGAACTGATGCACTTCAGGAAGTTGTGGAGCTGAAGGCAAGGACAAAAATGTATTAATCCTTGGGGAAAGAAGGATTCACACTCATATTATAGGCTTTGACTATCAACACCAATCAGGCAATGAATTTGTAGCTTCCAAAAGGCACCATTCTCTCTTATCTGTGAATTCTTCTTCTTCAGCTCCTCTGATAGCTCTGTGCTCTGGACAGTGGAAGAATAACAAAGCCAGCAAACAATTATGTGTGACTGACATTGAGCTTACCTCAAAACCATTTCATTTTTATTTCAGCAAATCACGAATTTCTTCCAAATACCTTTAATGTCTTGCATTCCATTTCTTTTCTAAAGTCCGTTATCAGAGAGTACTCAGTACCTTCTATAAGCAGAAGTTTACTATTCCTTTCCCATTAGATTGTAAGAGCCTCAAAAACTGGAACTTTCTTTGCCTTTCTTTACATCCCCAGAACTTTACACATTTCCTAACATACTAGGTGTTTACGAAATGTGCACTGGAAAGAGGTAGATCTAAGATGGTGGTATAGAAGCAGAAAAACTGCAAGAGCTCCCTCTATAACCACCTCAAATACCTATAAAATATGATTCTAACAAATTTTGGAGCTACAGAACCTACAAAGTGACAGAAAGAAACAAATCTTCCACTGAAGGCAGCCAGGCAGGCAGACAGGAAGGGTCCATTGCAGCATCCTGGGAGCCAAGCCAAGCTCTGTGTGAGCCTGTGGTTTTAGGCTAAAGGTGGCCCTTACCAGTAGTGGGTGGAGCAGACTTTGACAGAGTGGATCAGCTGTGGTGGTTTCCAGAAGCATCAACCCATGAATGCCAAAGACAAAGTGAAAGGTCAGTGAAGAACTCTGTCAGAACTGGGGGAGACAGAGTATGATCTGGCCCTTGACCACAGAGTGAGAAGTGGTGGAGGCACCACAACCATGCAGCTGCCTCCATGTGGCTGCTTCAGAGCTACTGGCCTACAGATTGTAGGGGGGCCAAGTGACCATTCAGAAGGTAATTGCTTTTGCCTTAACCTGCATGGATCTGGATCACTGCCTTGGGTGGAGATCCTGGGGTGTTTGACCAGTGAACCAGAGCTTGTGGAGGTGTGCAGAGGGGGCACCCAACTAATAGCTCCAGCAGCTTCAAAAAACCACAGCAATTTAGGAAAACAATCTCCTCTCTGGAAGCAGAGTTCTACTGTGGCAAAGAGCTCAAAAGTCAAGTCATTGAGTGGCAATGTGAGCAAGCAAAGGAAGCACGGCAATCAAACTTTAGATTCCTTTTTCTTGAGGACAAAAGGGATCAAAGTATGAAACAGGAGGAAGACAACAAAGTTAGAACTCCTGCATCAAAAGCTTCCAAGAAAAATATAAACTGGTTACAGACCATGAGGGAGCTCAAGAAGGATTTTGAAAATCAAGTAAGAGAAGTGGAGGAAAAATTGTGAAGAGAAATGAGAATGATGCAAGAAAATCATGAAAAGAGTCAACAACCTGACTGAAGAAAATAACACCTTAAAAAATAGAATAACTCAAATGGCAAAAGAGGCCCAAAAAGCCAATGATGAGAAGCCTTAAAAAGCCAAATTTGCCACATAGAAAAAGAATTTCAGAAGCTCACTGAACAGAATAATGCCTTCAGAATTAGACTGGAGCAAATGGAAGCTAATGACTTCATGAGAAATCAAGATACTATTAAACAGATCCAAACAAATGGAAAAATAGAAGGCAATGTGAAACATCTCCTTGAAAAAACCACTGACCTGGAAAATAGAACCAGGAGAGACAATTTAAAAATTATTGGACTATCTGAAAGCCATGATCAAAAAAAGAACCTAGAATTTTTTTTTCAAGAAATTCTCAAGGAAAATTGCCCTGATATTTAAGAACCCGAGGGCAAAATGGAAATTGAAAGAATTCACCAATCACCTCTTGAAAATCATCCCCAAAAGAAAACTCCTAGGAATATTACAGCCAGGTTCCAGAGTTCCCAGATCAAGGAGAAAATATTACAAGCAGCCAAGAAGAAACAATTTGAATATTGTGGAAACACAATCAGGATAACACAAGATGTAGCAGCTTCTACATTAAGGGATCAAAGGGCTTGGAATATGATATTCCAGAGGTCAAAGGAGCTAGGATTAAAACCAAGAATCACCTATCCAGCAAAACTGAGTGTAATGTTTCAGGGGAAAATATGGTCATTCAATGAAACAGAGGGCTTTTGAGCATTCTTGATGAAAAAAAGAGTTGAATAGAAAATTTGACACTCAAAAACAAGAAGCAAGAGAAACATGAGAATGTAAACAGGGAAAAGAAATCACAAGCAACTTATCAAAGTTGAACTACTTACATTCCTACATGGAAAAATGATAATTGTAACTTATGAAACTTTTCTCAGTATGAGGATAGTTGAAGGAAATATAAATGTGTATATATATATACATATATATATATATTTGTATGTATACATACATATATATGTCTATATAGGAGGGTATAGGTGCATATGAATGCATATATGAGTGTGTGTATATATGTGTACAGGTATACATAGACAGAGGGCACAGGATCAATTGAATAAGAAGGGATGATATTTAAAAAATAAAATTAAGAGGAGAGAGAGGAATATAAAGAAAGGAGATAGGGAGGGATGAAATAGGGTAAATTATCTCATATAAAAGAAGCAAGGGGAAACTGTTACAATTGAGGGAAACAACAGGAAGGCAAAAGGGAATGGGTCAACCTTACTCTCATTGAATTTGGCTTAAGGAGGAAATAACATGCACACTAAATTGGGTATCTTACCCTGAGGGAAAGTAGGGGGAAGGGGATAAAAGGGGGGATGATAAACAGGAGGACATATTGAGGGGGGAGAGTAGATAGAAGCACACACTTTTGAAAAAGGGCAGGGTCAAAGTAGAAAATAGAACAAGGGGTCTGTGGGATAGGATGGAAGGAAATATAGTCAGTCTTTCACAATATATCCACTCTAGAAATATTTTGTGTAACTACACATGTACAACCTATATTGAATTGCTTATCTTCCAAGTAAGGTTGGATGATGAGGGAACAAGGGAAAGATTCTGGAATTCAAAGTTTTAAAATCAAATGTTTTTTAAAAAATATTATTTTTATTACTATTATTATTATTTTTATCATCATCATCATTATTATTTTACATGCACCTGGGAAGTAAGATATGCAGGCACTGGGGTATAGAGATCCATCTTGCCCTACGGGAATATCAGAGAGGGGATGGGGGAGAATACAGGAGAGAGCAGATTGGGGGAGGGGGTATTCAGTGGGATTGCTGTTGTGGGGGTGGTGAGTAGGAGAAAGACAGGGAGAAAAATTGTAACCCAAAATCTTGTGGAAATGAATGTTGTAAACGAAAAATAAACATAATTTTTTAAAAAATATAATTGGGACAATCTTAACAAAATAAATAAAAATACAGTGCAACATAAAAACAATAAATTAAATTTAAAAAAGAAATGTGCCCTGATGGACTGATTTCTAGGGGGAATCTTACTCCTTGTACAAAAGTTTCATTAATAACATTAAAAACTTCGAATGTAAGTCTTTGACATGGTCAATAAAGTTAACTTAGGAAGAAAGGACCATTTGACTTTTAAAATGATGTAATTCAAGGAAAGAAGGAAAAGCAAATACAAATGATTAAGAGACTAAACAATTTGGAAAATTCCATGATGCAAAATAAATAGGAAAGAATCATTTCAATAGAAGAAGTTATAAAAGAAATTGCATAATGATCAACTGTAAGAAAATGAAACATTAATGCAACTTGAGGAAGATTTGAGAAACGGAGATTCCAATAAAAGATAGAAAATTATTTTGGATACACTCCATATGGGTGCCATTGTGCAATGAAAAATATCCAGAAAAATTCCCAGAGAGATTGAAAATGTAGAATGAGAAGGAGGAAAACTGAAATGAAGTCTCCATTCTTCTCACTGAGAAATTTTGGGGCAAGATTTCATTATTTCAGGAGAAAAAGAAAGAATCTAACAGGCCTGAAATAATAATGTGTTTGTTGTTCAATCATTGAGGCCTGCTAAACTCTTCATGGACCATAGCACACTTGGCCCTTCTATCTTCCACTATATCTCCCAGTCCATCCAAGTTAATGTTAATGGTTCCCATGATGCTCTCTGTCCATCTCATCCTCTGCCATCCCCTCTTACATTTATCTTTAGTCTTTTCCAACATCAGGGTCCTTTCCAATGAGTCTTGTCTTCTCTTTAAGTGACCAAAGTATTTAAGCTTTGGCTTCAGGATTTGACTTTTCAGTGAACAATCTGAATTAATTTCTTTAAATACTGATTGATTTGATATTCTTGCTGTCCAAGAGACTCTCAACAGTTTTCTCCAGTACCACAATGCAAAAGCATTGATTCTGCGGCACTCAGCTTTCCTTATGGTCCAAATCTCATAGCCACGCTGCTACTCAAAAAAACCGACATAGCTTTGCCTACAGAGGCCTTTGTCAGCAAAGTTTAATTCAGATAATTATTATTACATATTCTACTGTGAGTAAGAATCTCTTAGAAGAAATGGAGTAGTCATTATAGAAAAAGGAAAAAATGAGGAAAGCAGTACTAGGGTATTATCTCAAAAATGATAGAATATCAGTATATCAGTAACAATGCATCTATTGGAATCCAAGGCAAACTGCTCAGCATCATAACATGAGTCAATGCTTTAACCATTGATCTTAAAGAAGTCAAGGTGTATCTGTTCTATGAAGACCTGCAGCATCTTCTACAAATAAGACCCCAAATGATGCCCCATTCATCATAGGGTATATGAAGGATAAAGTAGGAAATCAAAAGGGAATTGGAATAATTGGCAAGTTTGGCCTTGTAGTACAAAATGAAGAAGAAATACATAGAAGAAAGTCAAATCTTATCATACAAATTTTCTAATCCAGAACAGTAAGTAAAAAAAAATATAATATAGGAAAAATCAGATGAACTTAGCTTTTCATACCAAAGCTAAACTATATATGGAAGTACATTTGTGCACACTTGCATGTATATATGTATATAAGTATAAAAACCTTGAAAATTCCAGAAATTCCAGAAAATGGGAGAAAGTTTCCAAAAACTTGGACGATACTGAGACAAAGCATCCTTAGAAAATATCATGAGTAGACAATAAAAAAATTAGCAAGTCATTTGTAGGAAGGAAATATTATGTTCCCATTAACATATCAGAGAAATTAAAGAGACAACAAAGAATCATTCAGCACATCTGACAGGAAGGGACAAAAAGGAAAAAAAGAACCTTGAAGAGGAAAAAATGAAGACAAAAAAATTGTCCTGTAAATGAGCATCACAAAGAAGTCCGGGTTAATGAAGAAAATGTGGAAAGGAGTAGAGTAGATAATCCCTAAGTCTTCTGGCTAAATAAAGGAAAGTCAGTGAAATTAATTAATTAAAAATTATTTAGTACACAATTCCAGACACATTGTATCTGTGATGACTGACTTTGAAAGACTGGGCTCATGTCACCAATGCAAGGTTACAAGACAACTCCAAAGGACTCATGATGGAAAAAGCTAACCATATCCAGAGAAAGATTTATGGAGTCTGAATGCAGATTGAAGCAAAGTACTTGCTCTCTCTCTCTCTTTTTTGTTTTGTTTTGTTCCTTCTTTCTTATTGTTCATTCCATTGGTTATAATCCTTCTTTACAACTTGACTAATGTTTGATGTGAAGGTATTTGTAGAACTTATATCAGATTGCATGTTGCCATGGGGGCAGGGGTGAGAAAATTTGGAAATCAAAAACTTGTGGAACTGAATGTTGTCAACTAAAAGTGAATTAATAAATACATTAAAAAAAAATATTTACTAGGCAGAGCCAGGAGGGCAGACTAGAGGCAGAAACTCAGCTTAACTCTCTCAATGTTCTCCTTCAGACACGCATCCAATTAAATTCTGGAACAATGTAGTCAATAAAGGGTCATGATGAGGGATTTTATCAGCCCAAAATAACTGACAAGGTTGCAAGGAGAGGTTTATGACACCTCGTTGGGGCCTACACCAGAGGGGACATTGTAAAAATAAAAACAGTGGCCATTGGAGGCAGCAGCTACAGCGGCTTCAAGAACTCAGCCCAAAGACTTTCCAGGGCATAGAGGAGCACTAGCCCTTGAGCGTATAGAGGAGCAAGGGACCCGGTCACAGTTCAAAGGCAGAAGGCCAGGTTTTTGCTTGTAATTACAGAAGAGCAGAGTTCCTTTTTGGATAAAACTCAGATCCGAGACAAAGAGAGCAGTCACTGCACTTCTCCCTAGAAAACAATGCCTTAGAAGCAACGATAATATGTAGACCCCTAGAACTAACACTTAAAAGAGCTGCATGGAAACTTGAGGCAGTACCCTCTCCCATACCCATCCCAAGACCACAGCTCAATTTTAAGGTATCTTTCAAAATCGGGAAATAGCCTGCGAAAATGAGAAAACAACAAAAAAGAAGTGACCATAAAAAGCTCCAGTGGTGGCAGAAAGCATTAAGACAAAAATTCCAAAGAAGACAGTGATATCTAAACAGCAAAAAGCAAATCCTCATATGAAAATTCAGATTAGATTTAACCATAACAGGAATTCCTAAAGGAAAAAATAAACTAAAGAAAGAGATAAGAGTATTAGAGGAAAACTTGGGAAAATAAATAAATGTGATACAAGAAACAAACAACTTGGTAAAAGAGGCTCAATAAATAATAAAGGACATACCTTAAAAAATAGAATTAGGACAACCAAGATGACACAGTCAAGGCAGGGATTGTCTGACCTATCCCAAATTCCTCTCAAAACAATATAAAAATAATGCTTCAAACCAAGTTCTGGATATGCAGGACCAACAAAAGGAGGGAGTGGAACAATTTTCTAGCCCAAGACAACTTAGAAAATCAGCAGGAAAGGTTTATCCCATTGGAGTGGCATGTGGAATACAGCCCAGAGAAGGGCATCCCTCCACAAGCCAATAGCAGTCCCCAAAAAGTCAGTACCCATTACCCACTCCTAAGTTTAATCTACATTATTAACATCTTTTTAAAATATCACTTTGTTTCTAGACAATCTTTTTTCTTTCTGAACAATCAACAAAACAATAAATCAAGCATTGATTTATAGCAAAAAAAAAAAAAAAGACTATTCTAGAAGTGTGCCAGGATTGAAAGAGAAAAGTGTGCTGTCCTACAGTTAATATTAATAGTGGTAGCTGTGGTAGTACTTGTAATAGTTGCCTTAGTGCTCTTAGAAGTGGTAACATTAGGAGATGAAATAAATGTAGTAGAATAGTGATATTTGTACCATTATTATTATTATTATTATGTAATTGTGCATATTTTCATGTATTTTGCATTACATTATATACTTACATGATATATAATTCATATTTTATAAATAACTATGGTAAGATTAATTAACTTTTTTTTTAGAAAAAAATAAGCATTTGTATAATTCTTACTATGTGCCAGAGTCTGTGCTAGGTAATTTACAGACATAATTTTCTTTTATCTTCACAGAAATCTCCAGAGGTAGATACAGTTATTGTCACCATATTTTAGCAGAGGAAACTGAGACAAACAGAGGTTAAGTGACTTTTGCCCAGAATCACACAGCTATTAGATGTTTGTGGTTAGAATTTAATTAAGATCTTTCTGACTACCCCCAGCACCAAGTCAACGATCAGAGTTGTCAAAAGAGAAAAAAAATTAAAACAATAAAGAAAAATCAAGCCACTTCACAAAAGGCAAAAGCTTTCCCCTCTGATTTATGACCACAAACACAAGCTTCAAATGTCCTCAGAAACTAAATTTAGTTGATCCAGTTCTTGGTCTTTGGGTCACAATAATCTTTGAGCTGGTCTGATGATCTATCAGGCCATTTACTAAGCTCATTTTCTAATGGAGAGATTGGTTATAGGAATCTCATTATCTGATTCACATCCAAAGCAAATAATTCCTTATCTAGTATATTATGTTCCTGTATTAGGAGTGGAAGATAAAACAATGGAATAATAATTAAGCAGACATGTTTCTCTTGTCAATTATTATTTTTCCATCCACCAGGTCCTTTGTTGTCATCTCTTCTTAAATCATCTGCTTTCAAACAATCTAAATCTGCAAAAAAGTCAAAATAATCACTTTTCTATGAAACTCATTTCCTAACCAGAGTCAGATAATTCTGATTTTTGATTCTCTTGGAACTATCCATACAGGTCTATTTCACTTTTTGTCTTGTAATCTGTTACATGTTCATTTTTCATTCTTCTCTACTCACGTTTCATGCTTCTGAGATGGTGGTCCAGTTTTTGGTGCCTCATCATTGATCTATAAAAACAAGTCCACTTTTTCTTCCTCATTGGTATCATTGACTACTAAATAACCATCTTGGAACTTCCTATGTATCTTGGGATGACTGATCCCATATAACTTCAGACTACAAATATGTTCTCATTGGGATGTTTGAAATATGTTCTCTTCAAATTTAGATTGTTGATTATTCTATAACCAGAGGTCCTCTCTTGCATTATAAACTCTGCTAGACTATGATCATTCCCTATGTTCCCAGTTTCCTAACATTTCTACCATAGTAAGCAATTCCTTAAAGCATTAAGTATCGTATACAGGACACAACTTTCATAAGTGGATTCCTTTGCGGTTTTTTTGGTCTTTTTGAAGGGGGGAAGGCAGAGCAATTAGGGTTAAGTGACTTGCCCAAGGTCACACAGCTAGTAAGTGTTAAATGTCTGAGGCCAGATTTGAACTCAGGTCCTCCTGACTCCAGGGCCAATGCTCTATTCACTGTGCCACCTAGCTGCATAGGTTCCTCTGCATTTTAAAAAATGAATGCATCATTAAAGCAAGTGTACCAATGTACAAATATCAACTCTTCTGCTCAACTATAGATGTTGATAGAAGTTAAAATTTATCAATGAAAAATCCCACAAAGCATCTTGGCATTTGCAATATCACAATCCAGGCCACTGTAAAGACCTAAATTGGAACAGTTTTAATGACTTTCTCCTGCCACATAGATTCATGCACTCTTGTGTAAAAGGAAGAACAACCAACAACTTCACCATGATTGCTATATCATAATTGAAATAAATGTCTGTTATCTGAGGTAATTTCATTGTTTTCACATGGAATGAAAGGTAATCACAGTTTTTTTTTTAAAAACCAACAGGAAAAGTATTTGGAAATAAGAGGTAATACTGAAGTCTCAGGTCATTGCTGCATCATCTATAGAATAGATAACTAACAACTTAATGTTGTAATTATGGTGTGCTAAGTCCAAGAGTAGAAAAGAAATGTTACCTTCCAAGACAGATCTGGGTTTCTTCCAAGTTCTGACATCTCTTTTGCCTTGGACTGGAGCATTTCATGGAGAGCATGGGCCACTAAATATACTGCATTGTAAACATTGAAACTGAGTTCCATTATGTTCATGTCAAAATTTATAGTAAATAAATTTGACCAGGAAAAAGCTTCTGAGCACAAAGAATGTAACATTTCTACATGATTATCTTCTGTAAATCTACAATCAAAGATTAACTCCCACATAGTCTTTAGGAAAATGTCCTCAGGGTTCACACTGGGTTTCAGGTTTCTTACAAAATCTTTAAAACCAGGAATCTTCTTCTTGGTATGAGAAAATATTATTGTACCATGAAAATTGCTAAACGTTCCAAAATTAGAATTGTCAGAAAAATCCCAAGAAGAGGTAGTGACAAATATCTTCCCATAAAGTGCAAAATGATGTAATACAGCAGCAAGTTCCTGAAGGGAGTCTGTATCTCCATAGATGAAAATCACATTTGGTGATGATGCAATGATCCTAGTAAAGAGTTTAAAATCTTCGCCACTTCTAAAATTTGGGGGCACTGTTTCCTTAAAAGCCACACACAGACCATTCCTGTCCATCTCCTCTTTCAGATCACTGAAGAAATTTTCCCCTTTCATGTTATCTGGAAGAACCAGTCCCACCCATGTCCAGCCAAAATGGAGCATCAGTTGGATGACAGCGAGGTGCAGAGTGAATTCCCTGCTGCCTATTTGATAGACATATGGATACTGGACCTTATCAGTCAGAAGAAGATCAAATGGGCCAGTACTGATCTAAATGAAAAAGAAGACAGAATCATGATTTAAATTCCTTCAAAGTAGGAATTTGTTCTCCTTTACCTTTGTATATCAAGCAACTATCAGTGGCTTACAAAAAGCAAGTAATGGATAAATGTTTGTTAATTTTAATTTGCAATTTCAGGTCACAAAATTACACTCTTAGGGGATATAATTATTTAAAGGAAATTCTGAAACTGTACCTGATCAAGAATTCTTTTTTCCAGTGTTTTCATCATGCAATTATTAAGTCTCTCCTTGAAACTTCTCAATGAGGGAAAACTCAATGCCTTGCAAAACGACCATTCCTCTTTTAGACATCTCTACCAATTAGAACCTTTTTTTCTAAACTTTGTAACTAAATAAGCCTCTTTGGAACTTTGACTCACTGGTCCTATTTCTTTCATGTTGATTCAAGTAGAACATTCCTTGTGTCTCTTGCATGACCCTGTTATTTAAATGTTTGAGCAAAGATGCATGTCCTCTTGCCTCTTCTTCAACTCAAACATTAACAATTCCTCTAGTCAGGCTTTCTGATACTAAGAATTGTGCCCCAGAGCTTATTCATTGGAGGAAAAGTTCTCTAGTCAAAATCCAGTCAGAGATGAGAGATGGAGACTTACTTACATAGAAATCTACTGCCAAGATTGGCATTACACATTGCCCCTACCATTTTAGTGAGGACTCTGGGAGATGGCCATGGTTCATTCCTCCATATCCATTGAGCACCCAAATGCCTGATCTCTAACCAAAAAGGAAAAAAAATCCACCAGTATGAGACCTTCAGTCACCTGATTTGTCCTGAAGGCAAGAGAAATTTTCGTATTCAGTGTCTTTCCTCTATCCTTCATGCACAGTGTTCTAAGAAGGAAATAAAATAACTCGTGCTGAATTTTCATTTTGATCAGGTCCCCAGTATCCCAATCATCGAGGATATTCTAATCTAGATTCACAGACTGATCTCCTTGAGGCCAAAAGTTAGAGAGAATATAGCCATAACAGCCTTCATCCCATAAAATGTGAAGGTAAGAACCTAGGATAATGGTACACACTAAAATCAGGTTATTCTTAGACTTGGATCTATGATAAAAAGGTATGAAATATCACCCACAAGCATGGTAATTTTGCCCTCAGAAGAATAATAATGAAATAGCTTTTTCTTATGCCCCTAGTTAGAAATCAAATCAATGAGTTGGGGACTTCTCTACCTGTCATTTGCTAAACAAAAATCTTCCCTCTTATTTATTAAAGAAATGAAAATTAAAACAACTATGAGATACTTTACCACACGTACAAAATTGACTAAAATGAGAGAAGTGGGGAAGGACAAATGCAGGAGGGAATGTTGAAAAATTGGGATAACAATATACTGTTGGTGAAATTGTCAACTGATCCAAATATTTTAAATGGCAATTTAGAATTACATTCGAAGAAGTATAAAAGTATCTGTACAATGTGACCTAGCAATACCACTAATACGTCTATTTCCCAAAGTAATCAGGAAAAAGGTGACAAATTCGTATTTTCTAAAATATTTAAAGCAGTTCTCTTAAAGGTGGCAAAAGAATTGAAATTAAGTGGATGTCCATCAATTGGGGAATTGTTGATTAAACTGTGGTATATGATTGTAATGGAATACTACTGTTCTATAAGAAATGATGAATAGGTTGATTTTTTGGGGAAACTAATATGGAAAAACTCACATGAAATGATGCAAAGTGAAATGAGCAAAAACAAGAGAACATTGAACACAATACCAGCAATATGGTTCAAATGCTATCCCTGAATGACTTAGATATTGTGAGTAATATAAACATTGAAATCACATAATAAGGACTTATGAAGGAAAATGCTGTTCATCTCCAGAGAAATAGCTGATACATGAAGGTATGCATTGTGTTGTTCAGTAACAATGGTTCCATAGATGGATGGTGGTATGACTGATGGAGCAACTCTGTTTCCTTGGTGTTAATTGTTAGGTCAAAATTAGCACAAGCAGCAGAGAACTGATCCATACTCTGTTGCATCTCAACTTTAGAGGCTGCATTGAGTGCACAATCATCTGCAAACAGAAAATCATGCACTGATACTCCCTCTACTTTGGTCTTGGCTTGTAGCCTTTTCAAGTTGCATAATTTACCATCAGTGTGGTAGCTGACCTTGATGTCATGTTCATTCTCACTGAAAGCATTTGACAACATGGATAAAAACACCATGTTAAAAGAGCATGAGAGCAAGAACACAGTCTTGTTTCACTCCATTGGTGACTTGGAAAGCACGAGGGCCTTGCCCATTATCCAGAACCCTGGCAAGCATGCTGTCATGAAAATGGCATGCAATGCTGACAAACTTCTTCAGGCAACCAAATTTTGACATAATTTTTCATAAGCCCTCATGACTAACAGTATCAAAGGCCTTGGTCAGATCTACAAATGTTGTGTGCAGACTTCTCTGTTCTTTTCCTGACATTTCTCCTCAAGTTGTTTGGCAGAAAATATCATATCAACTGTTTCTTGGTCCTTTCTGAAGCCACACTGTCTACCAGGTAGATGACCATCTCCCAGGTGAAGGATCAACCTATTAAGGAGAACTCTGGCAAGAATCCTGCCAGCAATGACTAAGAGAGAGACCCTCCTGTGATTGTCACATGACAATCTATTTCCTTTACCTTTGTAGAGATGGACAGTGGAGGCATCATTGAACTCCTGGGGGATAACCTTCTTTTGCCAAACAATCTAGAAAATTTCAGTCAGTTTTTGTATTAGCAATGGCCCCCCTACCTGGTAAATCTCAGCTGGAATTGAATAAGCACTAGGTGCTTTGCCACATGAAAGGAACATTCAAAACCTCTTCTTCAGTTGGAACTTTAGCTAGGGAGTGACTGACTTCAATGTGCAGTAAATGATCAATGGCTTCAACATTGGTTGATGATGGTCTGTTCAGAACACTATGGAAGTCGTTCAACCCACCGCTCCAGGATTATATCCTTAAGACTAATCAATTAAACTCCACCAGCACTGAGTAGTTGAGATGCACCATAGACCTTTGGCTCATAAATAGCCCTTAGGGCATGATAAAAATGCTTTGGATTGTTACTCTCAGCATAAAACTGAATTTCATCTGCCTTCTTACTGAGACAAGAATTCTTCATTTCTCTAAGATTTCTTGAACTTTACTTTTGATTAATTAAATGCTTCCTTCTTATAGATGGATAAACTATCCTGCTGGTAGCTTTTGAATTTCCCCGTCATTTTCATCAAACCAGTCTTGGTGTTTGTGAGTGTTCTGACATAGATAAGCAAACACAATGCTATTTACCAAATCTCTAAAAGATGCCCTTCTCCTTTTCTGCTCAACTGTTGCCAACTGTGTATGTGTTGGCTCAACTTTCCTTCCAAGTTAGCAACAAACTGTTCCCACTCAGAGAAAAACTCTAATCTCCTGACATTAATTCTTCTAGTAGGCATTTTGCCTTGGGGACATTGCTTTTGTTGAATGTGAATATTTTACTTGGAGAAGATAAGACTATGCTAAGTCCAGCACTCTCCACCACACATTACTTTCATTGCTCTCACATCTTGTCTCTTCTTCTTAAATCACATAATCTATTAAATGTCTGCTGGTGAAGGACAGTGCTGCTGTTGTAGAGGTCCTGGAACCTTGCTGTTGGTACAGAAGCCCTAAAGGAGGATTTTCTTGTTGTATGTCTCCTGAAAGAGGATCTTGCTGATGTTTTCAGGGGTTCTGGGACTGTTTTGCAGGCAGGAGTGAATTAATGAGGATAATGGCAATGTATATCATAGCTTTGTTAAGCTTTGTCTCCTCAGTAACAGAGATTGCTGAGAACTTTCCTCATGTCAAGAAGAAAGACCTTTCCTTGGGTTTTCAATGCTATGATGATCTCTTAGCCTTGTTGTAGCTTAAGGGTAGATGGCTTTTTATGCTTTCCTGCACCTTTTGAGAAAGCACTTGGCATTAATGGATGGTATCGTAATTTAGTTGTGGTTCAGGGGTGGGAAGCTTTTGACTTTTTGTGCTCTATGACTGAGCAAATGAATGTACTTTGTTTATGATTGGAAACTAATCTCCATTTGAGAAGAGAGACTTTGACTGACTAAATGAATATACTGTCCAAGGGCAGAGTAGTACCTGGATTGAATTGAAAATTTATTTGCCAAGCACTTTCTCGAAAGGAGCAGGATCTCTCTAAATCTATAGCCCAAGCTCCTCCCAGTTCAGTCCTCTGTTTTCACCTAAACAAATCCATCCCACAAGTGGGATTCACAAGCTCTAGGTTTCAACACTCACCCAGAAAACCAAGACAATACAGGGGGATCTTTAAATTCCATTACCATTACATATCCCAAAGAGATCATAGCAACAGGAGGAAGATCCATATGTACAAAAATGTTTATCACAGCTGCCTTTGTGGTGGCAAAAAACTGGAAATTTAAGGGAATGCCTATCAATTGGGGGAATGGCTAAACAAGTTGTGGTATATGAATGTAATGGAATACCATTGTGCTATAAGAAATGAGGAGCAGATGGACTTCATATTTACCTGGAGGGGCTTATACAAACAGTTGCTGAGTGAGAAGAGCAGAACCAGGAGAAATTTGGATACAATGACAGACACAGCATATGTGTGATGACTAACTTTGATAAACTGGACTCTTTTCAGCAAAGCAAGGTTATAAGACAACTCTAAAGGACTCAGAAGGGAAGGAGATGTCTACATTCAGAGAAAGATCTAGAAAGAATAGAGTTTAAATGAAGACTGAACCAAACTACATGCTTTCTTCCTTTTGCATGTTTGGTTTTTTGCCTCTTTCTCATTGTTCAATTCAGTGGTTACAACCCTTCTATACAATCAGATTGATGTGTAATGTGAAAGTATTTGCAGATCCTATACTTTATTGCATGCTGCCATGGGTGGGGGGAAAGGGAATAAAATTTGAAACTCAAGGGATTGTGGAACTGAATCTTGTAAACTAAAAGTAAACAAACAAATCAATAAACAAAATAGAAATAAAATAAAAATATACCAAAAAAAAAAAAAGAGAGAGAAGAAGGCAAACAATGCATGAGCAGCCCTCTCCCCACAACATCACATCATCCAAAGGCAACTGGAACATACTTTTGTGTTGTACTTTGTCATTTTGCTGCACCTGAGCATAATAAAGGGATTCACAAGAAGAATTACAATATCTGGTAAAAAGTTTGGAAGTTAAGCTCTAAATCTGCTAAAAAGTAAACACAAGAAGATGGTGACATAGGAGCAGCAAGGTACCATAGCTCCCACATAGCCACCTCAAATACCTATAAAATATGACTCTAAACAAATTTTAGGCTCCAAAACTCACAAAAATACACCTATCGATGAAGGCAGCTCAGCAGGAAGGGATCATCGCAGCTCTGGGAGCAAAAACCAGCCCAGCCTGAAACCACAGCATGGCCCTGGGG
>CM053592.1:186586664-186605711 GCA_028646515.1 Pseudochirops corinnae
TTGGCTTTTTAAGGCATTCTTCTCCTCATTGGCTTTTTGGGCCTCTTTTGCCATTTGAGTTAATCTATTTTTTAAGGTGCTATTTTCTTCAGTCAGGTTGTTTGCTCTCTTTTCATGACTTTCTTGCATAATTCTCATTTCTCTTCCCAATTTTTCCTTCACTTCTCTTATTTGGTTTTCAAAACCCTTCTTAAGCTGCTCTGTGGCTTGTAACAAGTCTACATTTTTCTTGTAAGCTTTTGGTGTGGAAGTTCTGACTGTGTTGTCTTCCTCCCATTCCTTGCTTTGATCCTTTTTGTCCCCCAAAAAGGAATCTAAAGTTGAATTGTTGGGCTTGCTTTGCTTCCTTTGCCTGCTCATGTTGCCACTCAATTACTTGACTTTTGGGCTCAGTAGAACTCTGCTTCCATAGGGGAGAGCTTTGTTCTAAATTGCTGGGGTTTTCACCGCTGCTGGGGCTATTAGGAGGCCACTGTCTCTGCAGCCCCCACCAACTTTGGTTCACTGATCACACACTTCAGGACCACCACCCAACACACACTTCAGGACCACCACCCAAGACCACAATACTGATCCAGGCAGTTTAAGTCAAGAGCACTTAGCCTCTGAATGATTGCTTGCAATCTGCAACCTGCAGGCTGAGAGCTCTGAAGCATCCATGTGTCAGAGGCTGCAGGGCCACCACCACTGCTTCTCACCCTTGAGACACATGGCTGGACTCTCTCCCCCAAAATTTAGCACAGCTCCGCTGACCTTTCACTTACTCCTTGTTTCTTATGGGTTGATAATTCCGGAAACTGCCACCGCTGTCAGTGATCTGCTCTCCTGAAAGCTCCATTGGCAGCTTGTTCTGGCCACCCTAGGTCTCCAGCCACAGGTTCATGTGGTGCTGGTCTGGCCTCCCAGCAAGTTGCAATGAACTCCTTCCCATCAGCCTGCCAGGCTGCCTTCAGCGGGAACTTTGTTACTCTGTAATTTTTTGGGTTCTGGAGTTCTAAAATTTGTTTAGAGTCATATTTTACAGTTATTTGAGGTGGTTATGGGGGGAGCCATGGAGTTCTCCTGCTTCCAAGCTGCCATCTTGACTCCGTCCCCTAATGTCAGTATTGTTATCCCACTTTACAGATGAGGAAGCTGAGTCTCAGGCTTGCAATGACTTTCCCATGGTCATGAAGCTAGTAAATACTAAAGCTCCAATTTGATCTGAGGGCTCTTGTTTCCAAGACCATTGGGATTTCCACCGTAAACCACTGTCACTTAGAATAAGGGTCATATGATGCCAGAGGAGGAGAAGAGTGGGTTGAGTTGTGACCCAATCAGGTACTGCCACTGGGGGTTTGGTTTTCTCTGGGAACGGGTTGTTTCACAGAAATCACAAGGGTATTTGGAACAAGGAAGGGTACATGGAACAAGGAAGAGGGTCATACTGAAAATTCCCCAAGTCCCAGAACTAGGAGGCTTGTGTTCATTCTGTTCTTTAGAGCTGGCGTGAACCAGCTAAAGTCAATTCCATGGTTGCCAACACAGCAGAGGAAGTTCCAAGTTCACCAAGGGATCACTGCTATGTCCAGCTTAAGAGATGCTCAGTCTCCCTCCTGATTGGCTGATTCTGATTCCCAGGTCTGTCTGACCTCGCTTAGATAGAAAGGGAGCTCAAACAATCAAGGTGGTTAGTAAAGTCATTAACCATCCCATTTCCATAAAAGATGAGGAAACTTTGGCAGAGTTTAAGTGACTTGCCCAAGGTCACGCAGCTAGCACTGTCTGAGGCTGCATTTGAATTCATGAAAATGAGCCTTCCTGATTCCAAGCCCAGTGCTCTATGCGTTTATCTAGTTGTCCCCACGTATTCCTCTTATTTATTTTTCTTCAATGTGACACCCTTGATTGTTGACACAACGCGTTTTCTCCCAGTTGCTAAAAAAGGGAAACATTATGGAGGGTTGTTTTCTTTTTTCCTTTTTCTTTTCTTTTTTTTTTTTTAGGAAAAAAGCCAAACATAATTTATTTGTATAAAGTTAACAAATATCAGCTGGGCTGCATATTACTTCTTTTCCTGAATGGACATCTGGGCAAAGCCTTCTGTGCTTCATCTGCAACATCAGGGGAGGCTGGTGGATACCATCTGATAATACATGCAACCAGTTCTTTGGCTCTAATTCTACAGTGGGTACTTCCGAAAACTTGCACCTCTGCTTTTTTGGGCTTTTCACCGTCTTCCTCTTGATTGACTTGATCTGTTTTAATCTGAGCTCCTGAAAGGGTCTCCATGGCTCGAATCCTCGATCCTCTCACCCCTGTGAGGGCCCCCACGAGCCGAGCCTCGACCAGGAACCTCAGAGGGCCTTTTTCTTGGGGCTTGGGTCTCAGTCTCCGGGGACGAGACTGCTTATAGTCTCCTTGACCAGGCGGGTTGCTCATGGTGTCCTCGGAACGGAACGCAGGTGAAGCCGGCCAAGAGCAGAGCAAAGACCCAAGGGTTGTTTTCTTATCCATTTCGCTGTTCTTTGATTCTATTGCTAGCTTAATCCATTCCCATTTAAAATTCTGGATTGCATTTGTTTTTCTCTACATTTCTGCCTATAGCATTTCTTTAAGGAATTTTTTTTATTCTCAGTTCTCTTTTCAGTAGTTACTCACCCTCCACCAGCACTAGATTTGCTTAAACTACTTTGATGCAACTGTCATTGCTACAATCTCACTGTCCTCATTGCTCCTCCCTTCCCATTGACAAATGGTTGGTTTCCCTGGTTTTGTGGTTTTACTTACATTATTTATTTACTTTTCTTTCTCGTATTTCCTTATCTAATTCTCCCTTTTCCCTCTCAGTTAGTTAAAAATTCTCCCTCTTTTCTCCCCTGCGACTTTTAAAACAAACAAACAAACAAATGAGTATTTCCCCTGCACCCTGGGCTTTTTTCTTTTCGTTGTCTTTTTGGAGGAAGTCAGTGCATTTGGGGTTAAGTGACTTGCCCAAGGTCACACAGCTAGTAAGTGTTAAATATCTGAGGTCATATTTGAACTCAGGTCCTTTGACTCCAGGGCCAGTGCTCTATCCAATGTGCCACCTAGCTGCCCCCGGGGTTTTTTCCTAAGAAAGATTTCTCTACTTCCCATCACACCCCCTCTCTTTTATTTATTTCCTTTCCTTTCTGTCTACTCTTGACTTTTATTTTCTGATTTATAACCTGTGCACTGTTATTCCTTCTTTAACTTCTTGCTGTTCCTTACTGTTATAGCATCTAAAGTGTTCAATTTGATTTCCCTTGTCCAGTCAATTTATTTTATTGCCTTTGTAGAGCTCTCTCCTCTCCTGCCTCTGTCTCTTTTCCCCCCTCTCTATCTGTCTCTGTCTGTCTGTCTGTCTCTCTTTAAAACTTATTTAAAAATAAATTTTGGAAATATTAATTCACGAGAGAAATGATGAGTTTGAAGAAATATATCCAATGGTAAAAATTACTGTGTCCCAACTGTGCTGATTCTACCCCTTAGTTATTCTCTTTGTCATGCCATCTCCAGACTCCTATCAGTATTTAGGTCCTCCCACATTTCTGGGTGCTGTTTCCCCCTTCCATGACCTCTGATTTCTCCTCTTCTGAGGCAGGATGTTATCCCTGGAGGCTCCCCATACTCCTTCTGTCGCTGTCTAGTGGTGCTGGGAACCTCTAAATGCAAGGACAGTGGTCTGTCTGGAAAGAATTCAACCACTCAACCCTTTTACCAGTCCAAGTAGTGAGTTTATTATGACGTCAATAGAAGCTGGCCAGACTCCTAGTGAGTCTGCAGTATTTGTGATGTCAATACAAGCAGGCCAGATTTTAAGAATCTGTATATTTGAGGAGTATAAGATCAGTACATTTATACAGAAAGACTATGAGAAAATCTGGATGGGATCAAGGAGTGGCAAGCAATGTAATTAAGTCATCAAGATAGGTCAGATGCCTTGGACAGAAGCACCGGATCTGGACTACTAAAATATATAGAAAAATTCAGGAACTGAGTTGCTTTCAAAGACATGGTCTTTTCCTTTTAGTGTGCATATCCCATCCCCATCACCTCCACATTAAACTAATCATTAGATCTACAGCTGCAAACATTTACTTATTTCTCCATTTGAGTGATCTTCATTGAGACCGTCTCCCCTTGATGGGTGGAGATCCCATTTTCTTCCTCCCAGTTTCAATTCTTCCTGTCTGACAACCCTCTCTTTCTCCTGTAGCTCTTCTTGCTAACATATTAGAGGAGTTATCTTAATTTCACTGTAAACCCACTGTCAATGAAAAATAGGAATTCTCTGTTCTTTGTTTGAAACACTCATCCAGCAAAAGCATTTTAAAATAAATTTAATATTAATCCAAAGTATTTCTCATTTATTTTTTAAAGAATTACATTGACACATTTTTCTATCTTATGTAATATATGATAAAATACATTTTCATTCTTTCAGTAGAGATGCTATAGTGCATAGAGTATATAGAGCCCAGAAGACTTAGGTTCTCATCTCACTTCAGACAGACTCTGCACAAGTCACTTAACTTTTCTTTTTTTAAATTATTATAATTATTCAATTGTCTTTTACTATCAGTTCCAAATTATCTCTCCTCCTTCATACTCTCCTCCCCCCCCAATTAGGATCTCATCTTGCAGTTTTGTTGGTGATATGTAGGAATGCTGATAATTTCTGTGGATTTTCTTTATCTCCTGCTACTTTGCTAAAATCTCTTTGGATTAAAATTTTTTTCTTCCATTTTGTAAAATGAAGAGTTAATTATCTTTATAAACTGAAGAACAATGAGAGAATTTGGGCTGTTTCCTAGTCCACTGTAATTGCATTGATGAGGTAGGAAGGAGTGCAAGAGGCAGATGGAGCAAGCAGGACACAGGATGAGATATGAGATAACATGTAGGGTATGACTGGCCAGAAAAGTGATCAAAGAAGACTAGACACTGAAGCCCCCCACTGTGGACTTACCTATGTGCTTTCACAAAGCCTCTCACCTGATATTCCAGAGCAATTCCTTCCCTAATCCTTTCCTATTCTCCTGGCTTATCTGTAGCTGATATCCCTGATATCCCCTCCTCCCATTCTCTTGTCCCCCTTCCACCTATTCCATAAAATTGTTATTAAAACAGACCTTTAACCTGGCCAATGACTCTGCCCCCCCTTAGGGGAGGAGGGCAGGCTGAACTCTGTCTCTCCCACATGGAAGCACGCTGGCTTGGGTGTGTCACCCCCCCAAAAAATGCCTTTCTTTAACTTGTAGACTATCTGAGTGAATCTGAATTTCTTTCAGGACAATAGAACCCACTCATCTTTATTCCATCATTTCTGGTAGCACCCCAACATTTTGGGGTTCCCATGAAATCATCAACATCTACAGCCTTCCTAATAAGTAGTCAGTCAGTCTTTGTTTGAAATCATGAGAAATTAATATTTCTCTCTTATATTTAATAACTAATTATTGTATTAAGACTAAGATTTTTCTCCTTTTCTACTTCCTCATTCGGAAACCAACCAGTGTGGGAAATTTTTCTTAGAGATTTACCCAGGCCATGACCTAATCAGACAGTAAAAGAAATTCTAAATTTAGGCTAATGCTGTATTTCTGCTCATTGTGTTTGCTCAGACAGGTCCTGTGAAAGTGTTGATTCTCCCTATTATGAAGGTAGGTAATACGGAAATTAATGTTTTCTTGACCAACATTTGAGTGCCCAGAGTCACGATAATCTACCTCCTATTTGATTAACCAATCAAAGGTGATTAGGCATCCCTCAGGAACACCTCCTCTTCTAAGGGCATAGAAACCCCTCCACCAATAGGGGTCTTTGGTCTAAGAGAGACAGCCAAATGACCATTTTTTAAATTAATAACTTGCTGCCCTTATTAATAAAACAATTAGAAAGGATACTGGGGAGATGGCAGAGTAGATCAGAAAATTCCAAGCTTTCAAGATTCTCCTCCACTAAAGAAATAAAAAGTGTGGTAAAAAAAAAAAATAAGAATAGGGACAAAACAGGGATCTTCCTGGGACAATTTGAGAAGGTCAGAAGAAAAATTCCAGGATGAGATTTAGTCCCTGTGAAAAGTGAACACCTCCTGGTTAGGGTTCACTTTAACAACAAGTGACAAGCCCTAGAGATAGCTGGGTTGAGAGCACTGTGTTGGCCCCAGCCACCAGAATGGAAGATGGAGGGAACCTCTGCTGACAAGGAATGCCATACCCAGCTGTGCTTTGGAGAGCAGCAGGAGTGAGAAGGAACCAGCACACAGCCAGTGAGTGCAGAAATAGTGGGGTGAAAACTGGCTTCCAGGAGGTTGGAGGTTTGGCTTTGGAGGTTAGAGGCTAGAACTGAAAATATGGGGCAAAAGGCTCCATCTCCCATACCCCAGCATTAGAGGTGAATATAAAAATTAAAAATTACTACCAAAAATGCACAGACAAAGGAGAAACAATTCAGCCATATAGAAATTTATTACAGGAACAGAGAAAACAGTTGTTCATCTTCAGAGGAGGCTATTGAAGCAAAGAAACCTACTTCTACCCCAGAGTAACATCCAATGGTCACCTGCCCAAAAAGAATTCATAGAACTTAAAAAAGGCTTTAAAATAGGGTGGCTAGGTGGTGCAGTGAATAGAGTAGTGGCCCTGGAGTCAGGAGGACCTGAGTTCAAATGTGACCTCAGACACTTAACACAAAACTAGCCCTGTGACCTTGGGCAAGTTGCCTAACCCCAATTGCCTTCCAAAAATAATTTAAAAAGGCTTTAAAAATCATATGAGAGAGATAGAGGAAAGACTAAAGAAAAATAATAATCCAAGAAAAATAAGAATATTATGAAAAGAAAGTAAACCAATTAGAAAAGGAGATTGGGAATCTTAAGGAAGAACATTATACCTTATAATAATACCCTTTCAGTAACACCCTTGTTTTCTTCCTTCCTTCCTTCCTTCAACTCAGTTCACTCTGAAGCTCACAGTTTGGACCACAATAGGTTGCTATCCAAGCTCCACTTAATGGCTGTATTTTGAATCCTCCTGACATTCCTGGAGTGAATGTCAATGGCAACTGTTTCTCTTTGGAACAACAAGCCTGAGGGTCTCCTTCTCCCAGCCTGATTTTTTTTGCTTTTCTAATTGAAGGGGCCATCCCTGGACTCACTTCTTAAAGAGACCTATTGACCGAATGGGCATTACCTCACTCTAATTGAATACCTGCAAAGGCCTTAGCCTAAAAGGGCCAGGGTCTCCCATTGTATCCTGTATCATCTCCAGTTATCATGATGAAAATCTGGTCACTGGACCCAGATGGCTCAGAAGAGGAAGTGAAGCTGGTGACTTTGCTCATCCCTCCCTAATTCAAATCAAAGTCAATTGCAAGTCACGTCATCACCTCCTTGATGCCATGGTCCTCATAGAGAACAAAGGACAAACACAACAGATCCCTCATCATCCTGTTCACTTTCTTTCGTAGGCATCCCACAGGTGAGAGCAGATTGTGATGGAATCAACTCATACAACTCAGTTTTCAGTGTCAGCATTTACACCTCACACATTGGCAATTCTACAGATTGGGGCTGGATTTAGAGCTTTGTTGACTGTCTAAACTTAAGAAAGGGATGAAGAAAATGCTAATAATGATGATTAAACTTAAAGATGTATCCTGCGGACATTTCCCCCTCCTCCTTCCCGTTCCCCAGAGCTGATTGTTAAACATTTACCTACATTCCCCTGTTTATAAGCATCTGTCTGTAAATGAGGAACTGGGCCATTTCTGGATGAATGAAGCAGCTTCTTCTCCAAGGAGTGATACCATGGAGATACACTGTGGGGTGAGAAGTCAGTCAAGAATGACCAGAGGGACAGGGGGTAAGCAGTTCTGATGGCTGGTTCTCTGCTGAGGAGTTCCAAGGCAGATATTTTTCTATTCTGGAAAGTAGTGTTAAAGAATAGGAAATACTGGCTGAAACAGCTGAAGAGATTGGGGACAAAGGAGATGTTTCGCTATTGCATCCAAGCGAAGGCGAGGGCTTCTGAAGAGAATGACTGATTTGGGATATGAACATCTAGTTAAGAAGACAGTATCAGAAAACGGTATTTGAATTTCTGGACCTTGCCTGAAAATAGGATGAATGATGGTCTCTTTACCTAGGATAAAATATACTTAACATGGCCCAGTTTTTTATCAAGTGCAGGAATAATCTGCAAATCTAGCCAGAAGTGGAAGAAAAACTACCCACATCAGTCAGTCAATCAAACAAGCCTTTATTAAAAACCCACTCTATACAGGAACCGTGCTAGGTTCTAGGGATACATATAAAACAGTCCTGGGCTTGGAGTGGGATAAAGGAGAGAAATGAGGTTCCAATCATTTAGCAGAGAAGGCCAACCCTCTTCAGGTGGCCTATAGCTATGACTTCAAGAAAAGGGAGGGGACATCTTCTGATGATCCTTTCCAAGAGTTGGAAGTCACTGTTTGTCCTCTGAGGAGTTTATCACATCCAATTAAGTTGTTCAGAAGAAGGAAGCATATACCCTTTCCATAATTCAGCTATTTCTGCTGCAAACATCACATCCTGTGTGACTGTAAATACCAGATAGAGGAAGGGACAGGAAAGCCTCAAAGAGTATTTCATTAACAAGGACTTTTGCACCCAGAAGGAGGCCCCATCTCAGGGCCCCAGAGCAGGGCAGAGGGAAGTCATCCTAAGATACTGACGGACATCTCAGCAGAAGCTCAGCAAGAGCTGTCAGAGGGGACAGGTAGGTACCACAGATCCTCTTTCCTTGACTTGAATCCCATCCTGTGATTCTGGGGAATCATAGTATCATAGATTTCAAGGTAGAACAGATTTTAGGGGTCACAGATAGGGAAACTGAAGCTCAGAGAAGTTAACTAACTTGTCCAAAGTCACAAAGGTAGTTAGGGGTTGAATTGGAACTTGAATCAGAGATCTCAGATTAAATCCAGCCTTCTGTGCACTGTACCACATTCCTTGCCCCATTCTGGCTTTGGTTATGGTATTATGGGAAAATGGTGAGATCCAGGCAAGGTGAGGTATGTCTGTGTTATGTACTGGTGATCACATAACAACAGCTGACATTTATTGAGAGTCTTAGATTTTCAAACCATCTCATTCCATCCTCAAAGCAACTCCATGAGCTGGGTTTTAGGAATATTATGAACCCTCTCCTACAGATGAGAGCTCTGAATATCTGGGAGATGCATGATCACCAAGGGCAGGAGAAGTATCAGAAAAGACAAAACAACTTGCTAGACAAAAACAGACTGACATGCTTGTGAGATGAGGAAAGTGGAGAGATTCACAATGGATAAGCCTAAACAAATGTCCAGAAAGAGATTTGTCATTCTTTAGCAATATCACTGCCAGGCACTCAACAGCTTTATAATGGATTTGCTGAAGCCTCAAAATGCAACTAACCTCTGAGTCTTCACATAGAGTTATGGGGTACAGCTAGCCATATGTCCCTAAGAGGAGTGAATAAGGATGCATGGTCCTGTGTGTCCTCTCATACGTGACATGCACACTTCAGACACCATTGGGTTAACATATTTGAAGGAAACAGAGGGGTCCACCCTTTATGCTTCCTCCTCTTAGAATCATTCCTTCCTCTTCTTGTGAATAGAACAAGCCGATGGCTCACTGGACCATGGATAAAGTGTCCTAATTAGGAGGGAGTGAAGAGGGAATGTCAGAGCTAGGAGGAGACTTCACATATAGAACATAAAACCATAAGGGACGCAGTTGGAAGGCAGTGTGGTTCCATGGAAAGAACTCTGGATTCAAAGAGCTCTGGATAAAAGGATCTGAGTTCCAAACCCAGGTCAGCAATTTCTTTCCTCTGTGCCTTGAGGCAAGTCACTTTCCTTGCCCAGGCATCAGTTCCCTCATCTGCAGAATGAGAGAGTTGGGCTGGATAGCTGCTGAGCTGCCTTCCAGCTCTCCCTCACAGTCCTCTGACCTCAGAGAATATCTAAGTGCTTTATTCTGTGTGTGATAATCTATTGTTTGACCTCAAAGCCTCCTCTGACAGACCTCCAAGTCAAGTATGATGAAATGGAAAGGCCATTGGCTCTAGATTCAGAGGTTCTGGGTTTGAATCTCACTTCTAATGCTGACCACCTGTGTGGCCTTGGGCAAGTTACTTTACCTCCTCCCCAGGCCTCAGTTTACCCATCCATAACACTAGAAGATTCAGTTAGAGTGCCAATGAGGTTTACCTCAGTTTACCTATCTATAAAACAAGGGGATTACCTCAAGAAGGATGAGGAGTGAAAAAAGACCAGAGGTTCTGACAATTCAGAGACCATCATCACCATCTTCATCATCATTTATGTAGCACCACTATACGCCAGGCACTGTGCTGAGTGCTCTACCAATATCCTCTCATTTGGTCACAGTTAACTACAGAGAACAGGTTCTTTTAATGATAATCTCAGAAGCTAGATTTCAGAGTGTTGGAGTAGTGAGGGGATAAGAAGAAGAGAAAACTAACAAAGAGAAGGTTTTCGAGGAGTTTGTCTGAGAAAGAGATCTGTCTGTCTGTCCATCATCCATCCATCCATCTGTCTGTCCATCATCCATCCATCCATCTGTCTGTCCATTATCCATCCATCCATCCACCTGTCTGTCTGTCCATCTATCTACATACACACACATGTATCTTGAGGTCATAGGAGGGTCTAGTAAAATTTGTTTTGTTTTATTTTTTTTAAAGATGGAGGAGACTTAGCTATGTTTGAAGTCAGTAGGGAAGGACCAGTTAGAGATACTTAGGTGGCATGGTGGATGGAGCTTGGAGGACCTGGATGCATTGGTATCCTGCCTCAGATACACTATCTGGGAAAGTCTAGCCAAGTCACGACTCCTGTCTGCCTCACTCTCCTCATCTGCAAAATGGAAATCATAACAGCATCAATCTTCCAGGCTTGTGATTATCTCATATATCAAATGACGTTAATACTGTAAAGCACTTTACAAATCTTCAGATGCCTGTCATGAGTGGCACATCAGGTGATGTTGGAGATTCAAGAGAGAAGAGGCAGGATTAAGAATGCAATCTTCTCGAGAAAATGGGAAGGAGGATCAAGGGTACATTTAGAGGGGTGATCCTTGACCACAAGAAGGGCCAGTGTTTGCCAGAGAGAGTGAGAGGTGATGCCTGGGAGATGAAGAGAAGAGGAGAAGAGAGAGTTCCCATTGAAAGCCTCGGGTTTCTCAGTGAAGTAGGGGCTGGGTCCTCAGCTGAGGGATGGGACACTATGTCTGGCTATATCTCCTCTGGGCTCCACAGGACATAACCAGGAGAGTGAGAGGCAATTTGTGAAGTCTAGATTTTGACCTGACATGAGGAACAAAAATATCCCTAATGTTTAGAAAGGAACAAGAGTGGAGCAGGTTGGGGAGGTGGTGAATTCATCCTAACTCAGTCTTCAAGAGGAGGCTGGACAATGGTTTGTGAAGAATGTTACCTAGAAAGACACTCTTTGAGAATGGCTTGGACTAGATGGTCCCCTCCAGCTATGCAATTCTGGATCCTTTCCATAAATGCATTAAAAAGCATTTAAGATAGTTCTATTCAATAAGCAGTCATCAGTAGCCTACTATGTGTAAGGCACTAAGCCAGGCTCTGAGGACACCAAGGTGAAAATCAACCATCTTCCATGATCCAGGAACTCACATCCTGTCTGGGAGAATGCAATAGTGAATAAGCAGTATGTTCAGGGCAAAGAACATCACAGCTCCATAAGAAGTTGTTTTTCAGTCTTGTCTGACTCTTCATGACGCTGTTGAGGGTTTTCTTGGAGAAGATGTTGGAATGGTTTTGCCATTCCCTTCTCCAGATCACTTTACAGATGAGGAAATTGAGGCAAACTGGGTGAAGTGACTTGCCCAGGGCCATGTAGCTAGTAAGTATCTGAGGACAGATTTGAACTCAGGTCTTCCTGACTCCAGGTCCAGTGTTCTGTCCACTGCAGTGGCCATTTAGCTGCCCTAAAGAGAGAGGGATAAGGGAACCCAGGATAAGAGGACCTGAGTTCAAATCCCAACTCTGCCACTGACTATCTACTATTATGTTAAAGTCTCTTCCCTTCTTTGGGTTCCATTTTTCTCTTTTGTAAAATGAGATGGTTGGACTCAGTTATGTCTAAGGCCCTTTTCAGATCCCAGTCTTAGGATCCCATGATCTTATCAAGTCATTATAAGACTAGAGCTTAGAGGCAAAGTCTTCAGAGGAGGGGAAACAGTATGAGGTCTGCATTAGAGGGAATATTTCCACTGACAAAATCAGGGGATGTCTAAAATATTAAAGAAATTCAATAATGCAACTACTTAGCTATTAATTGAATCAGTTATTAATTATATTACAATGACTGTGTTCTCAGAATTTATTATTATTAGGCACCTAGGTGGTACAAGGGACCTCCAGTTAGGAGGAATTGAGTTCAACTCTGACCTCTGACGCTCACTAGCTGCCAAACCTCTGGCAAATCCCTTAACTTCTATCAGCCCCAGTTTACTCATCTGTCATATGTAGAAAATAGTACCTACCTCCTAGTGACTATGAGGATCAAAAGAGAATATTTTTTCAAATGGTTTGCAAACTTTAAAGCTTTTAATTAATACTAATCCTCACTTCTCTTTTTCTCCTGTTCTTTGGGCTGACATAGTAATATGTATTTCTACATGGCTTCAAGGTTTACAGATGTGTTTTCTCACCTCAACTCTGTATATAGGGCATACAGACATTATCATTCCCATTTTACAGAAGAAGAAACTGAGGCTAACAGAAATTGGGGGGGGGGGGCATCTGTGGTCACACAGCTAGTCAGCATTACAGGACGGAATTCAGCCCAAGAACTAGTATGCTACCTAGCCTAGAGTTATATGACAGGGTATTCACTAAATGTTTGGATTGATTCTGTGAGTGGCTTGATTTAGATTAGGTAAATATTGCTGCCCATCCAAATATTGGACAGATTGGGGTTGAGTTGCCCCTATGGGAATCTTTGACTGTTGACTTCCAGATCTGTGCTTGGTGTGATGACTGGCTGAATTTCATAAAGCAGTCTGGGAGGAACTCCACAGTGCCAGGGTCCAAGATTCCTACCACTCTCTTCTCCCACTTTCCAAATGCCAAATTCTCCCAGATTCCACTGGAAGAATACCAGATGGGAAGTCTGGATCTTTGAGGCTCATGTACAGTCTTGACACATCTTATTATCTCTTCCTGCACCAGCTACAACATCATGACATCTCAACCTGTGCCCTCTGGCACATTCATGATTGTAACCCCCAATGGAATCAGTATTCCCCAGATGGAACAGCCTGGAGCCTCTTCTGCATCAAACGACAACCTGAAGAAAGGGCTTAAGGAGGAGTCCAAAGCTCTTGGGGTAAGTCCTCCTTCTTTCAGTGAGGAGTCTTGGAGAAGCCAACCACATCTTAAAGTTTCAGTTCCACCTTGAGCTTGGAGATCCCTTAGTTGGGTACCAGTAATAACTGGAGGAATTGGGGGTGAGGGGAGAAGGAACAGAGATTTTCCCTAGAGGGGAACCTCTAATCTGTTCTTCACAGGCCTAGGAGACTGAAAATTATGACAGCTTTCCAGGGGTTAGGGTGAAACTGCAGAGAAAGGCCCAAACTTCCCCATCCCTAGCAGAGAAAGAAATTGAGGAAAAGTTACACAATCCTTCCTTCCCTGCTAGCACGCCCTGTGGTTATGAAAGAATGCTTAGTTCTTACAGACCTTCCTGCTCCTATCATTAGGAAACATGACTGGAGACCTCAGTAGACTAGAAAGCAGAAGTGAGGCACATCTCACCTCTCTGACTTTTCTCAGGCCAAGAATAGGAATGCACAATTACCTTCCAACTGCCCACTGGGTATCTCCTTCACCTGGGATAGTACCTGAACAAGGGAGAGATCAAGCCACCTGGGCCCCCAGGAACCATGACCTTGGATGTATGTGGCCCGCGAAGGTGGGCCCAAGAGCACAGATAAGGCCTGACCAGGGCTGAGTACCATGGAAACGTAATTTTGCCTTCCTGGAAGCTAAGGTTCCCTTGACACACAGTGTCTAAGAATAAGGAGGTGGAAGGACTGGCGAGCTGGAACCAGCTGTGATGGCCTGTGGGAGTCAATTGTTGTATGTTCAGTGTCAGTATTTATACCTGAGTGTAAATGGATGCAAACACTGCAAAAAGAGGTGGCTCTTTTTGTATTATTCATTATCTAGACTTAGGAAAGTGATGGAAAATGTTAATAAGGTCACTTAAACTTGAAAATGTCTTCAGCACACATTTTGGGTGTGTTTGTTTTTACTGGAGAATTGGCTGTTAAACATTTATTAGCACCCCTCTGGATATCAGCCCTGTTCTCTGCCTTGGTCAGACCAAATCTAGAGTCTTGTGGTCAGTTCAGAGCAACATGTTTTCAGAAGGACATTGATAAGCTGGAGCCTAGAAACAGTTGAAGGAAATGGTAAGGTTGAAATCCCCTGAGAACTGAATAACAGCTATGGGCAAGCATCTGAAAGGATGCGAAAGGGGGTTAGATTTGTTGGATGTGGCCTCAGAGGGCACAACTAGGAATGTGAGGCTAAGCAGCAAAGTGGTTGATTTATCAGGATTTGTTTGGGAGCTGCTGGCCTTCTCCTAAGGCAGAATAGGGGGCCAGGGGAGATCTAAAGACAAAGATTGGATGACCACTTGGCAGGTAGGTGTCGAGAGGAATCTTCTGTTTTCACTGGGGCGTGGATTGAACCAGATGGCCACTGAGGTCTTTTCCCACCCTGAGACTTTGTGTGACTCGGTGATTTTTGTCCCATCCACAAGGAAAAGGTATTTGGGTCAGTTGGTGCTCATGACTGCAGAAGGTAACTGCTTTCAGGGAGCAGATGCACTGGTGGCTCCTAGAAGGTCACTTGTGTCTGGTGAATGAGCACGGGGGTTGTTACCAGAGCAGAATTGAACTTTGGCTTGGGGAGGGAGAGGGGGAAGAGGAGTCACTGAGAAACTGCACAGTACCTCAGGTCCCCTGTTTTAGTCTAATACAGTCCAGGATGTGGCTTCTGCACCTTTTTGGGGGTCATGAACCTCTTGGGTAGTCTAGTGAAACCTGTGGACTCCTTCTCCAAATCCTGTGTTTAGATCCATAACATAAAATATATACAATTACAAATGAAACATTTTATTAAAATATAATTTAAATAATAATTTTAAAAAATAAATTCATGGACCCCAGGTTAAAAGTCCCAGCTCTGGTCCTTGTGGTCACTTATTGGGGGCTGCAGGGCAAGGTTCTCCCTGGCCCTTGGGAACAGAAATGAATCTGTCCTAACACTAACTTCCCATTTCTTTTTCTCGCTGTTTAGACCATCCAGATTCTGATTGGCCTGATGATTTTGAGCGTGGGCATCACTTTGGCGTGCACGCATGACGCATCCTTCTTCAAGGCTTCCTACTCGAAAATCGTGAAATCTGGCTACCCATTTGTAGGTGGGGTATCAGTAAGTAGAGGCTCCGCCATGATTTCATCTGGGTGACTCATGCTTCTGTCCAACTGCTTTCCCGACATGTAGAAGGCCTGTGTTCAGGAGGACCTGGGAGATTGAGTGGCATTTTCTGCATTACTAACAGGAAGTGGGGAGGGGCAGCATTCTTTATCCTCTGCCTTTGGGGGAAGGACAGAGGCTGGGGGCAGGGAATGCCTGGCAGAAGGCAACCAAAGAAGCTCATTTATAGAACACTTTTTATTCAATTGTATTTTATTTTCAGGTCCCAATTCACTTCTTCCCTCCACTCTCTCCCTCACTCATTAAGAAGCTGTATTTTATTTTGAAAATTGCTTAAGCCAGAGGGGAGCCATGATGGTTCTAGAAAATCTGCCCATTTTTGCTACCAAGTTTTTCTAAGTCCAGGAGCTTTTCTTTGTATTCCACTGTTCAAGCTGTTCCATTTCCCTCTGTTGTTGAGTTGTTTCAGTCATGTCTGACTCTTCATGACCCCATTTGGGGTTTTCTTGGCAAAGATACTGGAGTGGTTTGCCATTTCGTCTTCTAGCTTATGTTACAGATGAGGAAACTGAGGCAGACAATGTTACATGACTTGCCCAGGGTCACACAGCCAGTAAGTGCCTGAAGCCAGATTTGAACTCAGGAAGATGAGTCTTCCTGATGCTAAGCCCAGCACTCTGTCCACTGCACCACCTAGCTGCCCTTTGTCCCTGCCCTGAGTCTTATCTCTGGGCTCCTATAGCCTCCCTCTGATGGCCTGGCTGCACCAAGCGCTAGAATATTTATTATTTCTACTATTTTATCTAGGCCATTCTGCTATCACTTACCTACTGCCCTACTATCCCCTTAATGAAAAGTCCCTAATTTGTGGTATGGCCTTCAGGGCTCATTGCCTTTGCTTCCTGGTTTCATTTCTTGTTCTGTCTCAACCCTATTCTGTGCAACATATATTCATGCCACACTTCCTGTATGCGGGGCCTCAGGCTAAATGCTAGGGATGGGAAGATGATAAAAAAAGACATTCTTGGTTCATCTGGAGCTTCAGGGATTGCCAAGGGGGTGTGATACCTACCTGCATAATCAGGGTGACCCAGGTACAGAAGCAGAGAGAGCCAGAGGAGAGGAGCTGGGGGCAATCCCTTCCTGCTGCGGCAATCAAGGAGGACTGTAGGGACTTAGGCACTGAAGGCAGGAGGGAAAAGGCATTCCAGCCAGAGGAGAGAGGAAAGAACAGCCCAAGACCTACCAACAATAGCTCTCCTTGGCTAGAATGGGGAGTGAGTGGAGGAGTATGATCTGAAACTACAGGTGGGGTGAAGGAGGGGTAGCTGAGTCACTGAGGTTGACCCCCCTAATTTGACAGGTGAAGAAAATGAGGCTCAAAGAAGGTAAGATTGGCCCCAAATAAAATAGGTGATAACTGGAAGTGTTAGGATTTGAACCCAGATCCTTTGCCTCTAAACTCAGCACTCTTTCTCCTGAGTCATATTGTCTCAGAGGAGTGGAATTCAGCTGGAAAAGTAGATTGGCTGTGGAGTCCCTTCAAAGTGCTAGGCCTGGGAGTGTTCACAGAGCAAGGATGATTCACCTCAGGTCTAGGAAGTCATTTTCTCATCGTCTTGATAATTGCATCTCCCAAATTGGGCTCCATTGTAATCCTTCCATTCATCGGAAAACCATGATTCTGGGCAGGGTTCTATCAGTTTCAGCAGACATTGCCCATGGGGCCCATGACCCAGAAGGGTTAAGAAGGCCTGCCCTAGGAGTAATAGGGAGCTATTCAAAGTCTGAGAGCTGAAGAGTAACCCTGGTCAACCCTGTGCCCTGGGAAGAGGTTTTGGCTGTTGTGGGAAGGGGACCTGAGACCAGAGTCAGTACAGCTAGTTAGGAGGCAACGGTCTGAGGGAGAGTTGATGAGGGCCCAAGTTCCCCACTTCATTCTGGTCCTTTTTTCTTCCAAGGGCTCCCTGGCCCCATCAGGCACTTCTTGCCCCATTAGCGGCTCCCTGCAGAGCTCAGCACATTCTCCCTATTGCTTGCTACTCACCCCATCCCTCCTGATGGTTATGCTTCCTTAAATCACAGGCAAAGCCCCCCCACTTCTAGAAGGTGACATTTTCTTACCCCTGAATATAGTCTCAGCCTTCCCCTCTGATCCCTTCTGGCCACTAGGGTGACACCTAGCCAAGGCTGGAGCTTTCTCCTTTCTCTCCCACTGGAGTATAAGGCTGACCCAGCCCAAGCCTAACCTCAGAGCTAGTCCCATGATTGCCCCAGTGGGTCAGACCCTAGCCAATGGGGGAACACCTGCTGGCTAAGTGGCCTCTGTGGCCTGGGGCTGTGTCTCCCTATAGCCCTAGGACTAACCTTTGTGCATTCTCCTTTACAGTTTATCATTTCTGGATCACTGTCTATAGCCTCAGAAAGGAAAAAGACAAAATCTTTGGTGAGTATCATGTATATCTGAGGACTTGGCAACGAGGGAGCTGGCCACCTAGTCCCTTCAGCCTCATTATGCCAGACAAGCCAACCAGATGTGGTACAGTACATGGAGTCCTGGAGCCCAGCTTGATTCCTGATTGTATGTTCCTGGTCACATCCCTGCTCCTTCTGGTTTCTGGCTTCTTCATCTAGAAAGTGAGAGGTTTGAACTCAATGATTTCTAAGGTCACCCTCAGTCTTAGAATTTAGCACAGAGAGGGGAAGTCATGTGACACAGGAATACATTGGAAGAACCTGACCTAGAATCCGGAGGTGCTAGGAACCCAGCTAGTCCACTTTCCTCACATTGCCCTGCTCTCTGTGGAGAAGTTTGAACCCTCAATATTAATGTCTTCTGGGGTGAGCCCTAAGGATCACCAAGCAATTAAAACCAAAACCCTACCCCCGCCCCCTTGGCCACCTTAAAACAAGGTCTTTTCAGGGTAGTCTATGAGTGGAGAGAGCATAATACTTGTGGTCAGAATAACCTGGGTTATTCTCTCTCCCACTGGCTGAGGAAGGGCTGGGCAGGAACTAGGTAAGGACGAGTGGGGGAGGTTGAAGCAGGGGTGCAAGTTAGTTGAAGAGAAGCAAAGTTGTCTTGATGAAAGACAATTTCTTAACAATTAAAGCTGTCCAAAACTGCAATGGACTGCCTTGGAAAGTAGGGAGTTCCATGTCAATGGAGATATTAACAGTGTAGGATAAATAAATACTTCTCAGGTATGTTGGAGAGAAGATTCCTCTGTAGGCAGGGGTCAGACTAGGCCACCTCTGAGGACCTATGTTTCTGGGAGACTCCTGGATCCTCATCTGAGCAAGCGGTCCTGCTCTGAGGAAAGGTAGCCCCAGAGCAGAGGTCTCAAACTCTGGGCCCTGGTGGCCCATACACCTTGAACCAGATTAAAATGTAATTGAGAAATGCTTAACAAGATAACTAGAAATACAATACAACAAAGATAATGTTAATTTGTGGTTTTCAAAGTCAGTCTGTTTCTATGTGAATTTGGCACCACTGACCCAGAGG
>CM053592.1:186612205-186634226 GCA_028646515.1 Pseudochirops corinnae
TGAAGAAATTAACACTTAAAAAAATAGATTAACTCAAATGACAAAAGAGGCCCAAAAAGACAATGAGGAGAAGGATGCCTTAAAAAGTTGACTTTGCCAGATGGAAAAAGAATCTCAAAAGCATTCTGAAGAGAATAACTCCTGCAAAATTAGAGTGGAGTAAATGGAAGCAAATGACTTTATGAGAAATCAAGATACTATGAAAGAGATCCAAACAAATGAAAAAATAGAAGGCAATGTGAAATATCTCCTTGAAAAAACCAGTGACCTGGAAAACAGATCCAGGAGAGACAATCTAAAAATTGTTGGACTACCTGAAAGCCATGACCAAAAAAAGAATTTAGAAAGTATCCTTTAAGAAATTCTCAAGAACCATTGCCCTTATATTTTAGAACTAGAGGGCAAAACAGAACTTGAAAGAATCCACCAATTGACCTCTTGAAAAAGATCCCCAAAAGAAATCTCCTAGAAATATTATAGCCAGGTTCTGGAATCCACAGACCAAGGTGAAGATATTGCAAGCTGCCAGGAAGAAACAATGTGAATATTGTGGAAACACAATTAGGACAACCCAGGATCTAGCAGCTTCTACACTAAGGGATTGAAGGGCCTGGAATATGATATTCCAGAGATCAAGGGAGGTAGGATTAAAACTAAGAATCACCTACACAGCAAAATTGAGTATAGTGTTCCCGGGGGAAATATGGTCATTCAGTGAGGTGGAGGACTTTGAAACATTCTTGCTGAAAAAAACAGAACTGAAAAGAAAGTTTGACACTCCAACACAAGAAGCATGAGAAGATAAACATGGAAAAGAAATCATAAGGAACTTGTCAAAGTTGAACTATTTACATGCCAACATGGACAAGTGACAATTGTAACTGATGAAACTTTTCTCACCACGAGGATAGGTGGAGGGAATACAAATGTATATATACATATACATACACATATATTTATATAAGAGGGTTCACATATACATACAAGCACATATCTGAGTATGTATGCATATGAATACATAGAGGGCATAAGATCAACTGAATAGGAAGGGACAATATACTAAATGGTGAAATACTGAGGTGAGAGAAGATTAGATTGAGAGGAAACAGGGAGAGACACAATGGGGTTGATCATCTCATGGAAGACACAAAGGATAATTGTTACAATAGAGAGGGAGAACAGGAAGGCAAAAGGGAAAGAGTGAACCTTCCTCTCTTTGAACTTGGCTTAGGGGAAGAATGACATAAACTCTAAACTGGGCATCTTGCCACACAGGAGAATAGGAGGAATGGGGATGAGAGTTAAGAATGATGGAGGGGAAGGCAGGGAGGGGGGAGGGTTGGTGGAAGTGCACACTTCTGTGGAGGGACAGGGACAGGGTAGAGAGTGGAACTGAGTGGGGGGGGCAGGATAGGAAGGAGGGACATGTAATCAGTCTCTCACAATGTGCCAACTTTGGAGAGGTTCTGCATAATTACACAAGTACAGCCTGTATTTGATGGCTTGTTCTTCCTCTGGGGGTGGCTGACGAGGGAGGAAGAAAAAGAATTTAGAATTTAAAGCTCTATAATCAAATGTTAAAAATATATATGGATGAAAAATTAAAAAAAATAACATAAAGATTTATCCAAAATGATGTCATCTGCCCTTTAAAACCATCAGACAGGTACTTTAATAAAGAAGAAATAATTCCACTTTTTTCTACTGTCTTGTACATAACTTGTGCAAAAATCCAAATTGAGATTTTATTACCAAACGGACTTCAAGTTTGAATTTCCATGATAGAACATTTTGGAGGCCAATCTGCTACATCTGCATATAGTTCCTGGAGAAATCCATCTGATCCTGTCACTTTCCTCAAAGTTTGTGATTCCCTTTACTTAGTCTAATCATTTTCTCCTTTGGAGGATGTTATCTCTATGTTTATTTATTTATTTGGCCATGAATATAATTTGGTATCAAAGAAAAAAGGGACAACGTCATGTATCTTAACAGAAGTAAAATTTCCTTAGGTCTGTTTGATTCCAGGCATGAGTCATGTCTGGTAGTCAATCATGTAGCCAGTCGGTGCTGAAAGCAGGGCTTAGCCATAAATAGGTGGAAATTGTCACAGTTGGGCAATAGAGTCAGAGAGGATCTCACCCAGGCAGTGTCCAAGGTTGTCCTCAAAACTCTTCCCAGGCACAAACATCCACCCTTTAGCAATTCTTAGCCTGCAGCCCTTCTATTCCATTATTGGCCTTTATGACAACTATTCCTGTAATCAAGGCTTCAAATAATAGTAATTTTTAAAGTCCCCCAAATTCTTAAATATCAAATTAATATAGACTGGTATCCTTCAGATAAGGCCATCTAAAATTTGATTCGAGCTATTAATTATACAATCAAGTTACAAATCTTTTTTGCCATCCTAAATACTTCCTCACACTCTTCTCAACATACTTAAACCCTTTAAAACTGATACAAAGGTATCCAGACCACTATCTAGAGACAGGAGGAGCTTGGATAAACCCCCATTTGTCCCCAAACCTTCTTATCTGCCTTCCCTATTTCTAATCAAACCTTTATCTATCTTTCCAAATCCCTCAAACCCATCATTCAGTTTACTCAGCTTTTCTTTACATTTTTAACCATAAAACAAGATAGATCATAAGTTATTATTCTTTTACTAACATGACTCTGTACTGGGATGCTAGGTCAAACAAAGCAAAGAAATTATGGGCCATCCCCACAAGCTGATAGATTTATGTCTTTGCAAGTTTCTTAATTCTTCCATAATTGTACTCAGTCTGGAAGAGTGAAATCCTTCAGGAATCTAAAATTTTCACGTATATGTTCAAATACAAATGTTCATTTTTGGTCATGCCGTACAATAACCGCAAATTCAGATTAAAACTCCAATCTCTCTTCCGCTTTACAACTTATTGCATTACTTTAACAATAACTCGTGCTTAAATTTACTAAACCTTCAAAAGAATAACACACAAGACCTTTCAAAACATCTCTTCTAAAAGTATTTCCTTTCTTTAAAAACAGTTTGAATTTATCCTAGTGTTGACAGGAATAATCACTAAATCATTATTAAAGAACAATAAATTGGACAGTTTTAAATGATATCTTTCTTTATCACCTTAAGCAAAAATAAACCTTTAAAACTGAAATTCATTAAACTAAGTTAGTGTCTTAAATTTAATCTTTGAAATCAAAATCAATTAATCACCAACATGGTGACCTTAAATCAGGTTGATGTTTTTTTTTTTCCAAATTCTTTTACACAGACTAAAACTTTATTGGTGCCACACAACCAATCAGTTTTTCACTAAAAATCCATTACATTCTGGAAACCTTCAAATTAACGTAAATGTATCTTTCGATCGAGTAGGCTTGAAAGCCACATCCCTGTATTATTATTTTTCTCCAGGATTCTCATATGTTCAATGAGAATTCTACAATATACACTTGCAATTCACCTTACTCGGAAAATCTTTCATTTCATCATTAATAATGTGGAAACTATAACTTTAAATCATTATCAGTTTCCATAATAGCCAAATTTTAAGTGAACAATCATCTAGCATAATAAATATTAGCAGTATTATTATTACTTGTTTGTAACTCAATATAACACCTTTAAATTATAAAATTTTCTAACATAAAAACCCAATTCACATGCAACACAATCCAGATTAAAGATTGCTGTAACACCATTCCTACTTCAATTTTTTTTTCTTTTCAAATTCACTAGCTAATTGGACCTTTAGAAACACAATACAATTTTAGAAGGATGGCAAGAACATAACAATGAATTTCAAATGACGTCAAATGACTTGTAAAATAAATGATCTTATTACTCCTGGTATCCATTTCAAAGTTAGAGAAATAATAATGTTGTATCCAACACATGCCAGTCATTATATTAAACATTTTATAATGGTTATGCCATTTTGATCCCATTACAACTTGTATTATTTTTCCCTTTAGAAATTATGGGAACAGGTCAAACAGAGATAACAAAAACTTCTGGTTGTTCCAAACTAATGTCCAGTGGGAAAGTATTTGCAGATCCTATACTTGATTGCATGCCACCATGGGGACAGGGGGCTGAGGGAGGGGAGAAAATTTGAAACTCAAGGTACTGTGGAACTGAATCTTGTAAACTAAAAGTAAATTAATAAGTCAGTTAAAAACAAAAACTTCTGGTTGTTAAAGAACCAGCAATCCAAATATAATACAAATTTCCAACTTCTTAACAATTAATTCTTAGAATCTGCTGAGATGTTTTTAGCTCTATCTAACTTTTCATTGTAATTCCAGGTTGACCGGACCAGAAACCACAAGGAAAAAGCAGCCTTTAGAAATCTTTGACTGCCAGTTAGATCTAACAAGATAACAGACTTATTCACAGAACATTCAATACAGACACAGAAACACTGACAGACAACTGAGAAAATACAAACACAAAGTCCACATTTAACGACCAAATGGAAAAATGCGAATAGGCTATTATTATTCAAGGATTCAAAATCTGACAGAGTAGTAGTGGATGGGGACATATCCTGCAACTTTTTCCTTGGAGCACTTCTATGGTCGTTCAGGGGGTGGTCTTGATGCCCCTTGTTTTTCCACTATTCTAGAACCCTAAGTTGTGTCCTACATTCTGCCTTCCAATATCCTGTGTTTTCTTTTTTTGCAATCTTACCAAATACCAGGCTTGTACCCATTAGCTACATCAGGGGGGAGGTGTGGGCTTGGAATGGGAGCTGTCTGAAGCTCCCTTTTTGCTTCAAGGTCCTCCTCAGCCTCTGTTGTGAGCATTTTGACAAACTTGGAAGTAATCTCAGCTATTTTCTGCAGGAAATGTTTAAGGGAAAGGGAGGGGTTAGTAGGTCCTGGGAAAAGAAGGGCTGATGCTGAAGCCAACATAATTTGGGCTTAATTTCTGAGACTGGTCTCCACGGGGGATCTAGTGAAAACAGACAGATCCCAGAATCTAAATTTTGTCCTCCAAAGGGGATCTAGTTAACACAGAGAGATCTCAGAATTTCTTTCCAGAGGAGATCTAGTTAATATAAAGATATCCCAGAATTTCTTTATCTACAAAGAGGATCTAATTAATACAGGGAGATCCCAGGGGTAACTTTAAGGGAATTTCAGACTTCAACCAAACTAGTGGGAAGTTTGTTGGAAGTGGGAATAGAAGAACTTATCAATTTCATCAAGGTCAAGTTGCAGGAAGAATGAATCCTGAAGCACCTGAATCATTGACTTTGATGAAGTGATGTGCTGTTGAGCTAGCCAGCAGTTCCTATTCAATGTCACAGCACCATTACCGATGACCTCTAGTATAGGTTTGGTTAAAGGAGACAAAAAAATAATAATATAAAATTACAACATTTATTTGTGATTTCCTTAAGGCTAGCTTTACTACTTGTACATTGAGTACAGGACTAGAGTCCTGACTGAAGAACAAAAGGATGAGAGAGCTTAAGTACATTTTAGGATCATCCCAATTAGGGATGGCTGAGTCACACAAATTTGTGATCTTCATAATGGCCTAATCATTGTATGAGAAAGGAATTTTCCCAGTTGGATAAATGGTAAATACAATAAAACAAGGGAGATGAGAATTTTGAGAAGAGAATTATTATGATCCAGAATATCTGTGTTTTCTTTAACATTAGCATTCCATAACATGGTATATGCCCCCAAAAATATAAAGATAAGAAAAAATCCCATTAGTCAAGTTAATACCGTGAGTTGCGGCTCTCATCCTGAGGGCCATAGAGTAGGCCTCTTCCGGTTGACTTATGGAGAAGGGTTCTGAGAGAGTGAGACAAAGCTGAGTCTGTTTGGAATTTAGGATCTCTGGATGCCTGTGTTAAATTGTACTCCCAGGCTTATCTGGCCTTTGGAGTGGATGAGATAGAAAGAGAGCCTTTTTAAAAGGAGACATGGGGCTGGGGGGAGGGAGGGAAGAGCCAAGATGGCAGCATAGAAGCAGTAAAACTCTGCAGCTCCCACATAGTCGCCTCAAATAAACATAAAATATGACTCTAAACAAATTTTAGAGCTCCAAAACTCACAAAAGTACACCTCCTGCTGAAGGCAGCTCAGCAGGAAGGGCTCAGCACAGCATTCTGGGAGCTAAAACCAGCCCAGACTGAAACAGCAGCTTGGCCCCAGGGCAGCCAGGATAAGCCACAGCTGAAGCCTTCAGGAAAGTGAATCAGCAGCAGCTGTGGTAGTTTCCAGAATTATCGAGCCATAACAAACAAAGACTATTTGAAAGGTCAGTGGAACTCAGCAAAATTTGGGGGAGAAAAGCAGTCAGGCCAAACTGCCTCCATCCAGAGCAAGAAAGTGGCAGAAGCCGTAGTCCTGCAGCAGCCTCCACATGGCTGCTTCAGAGCTCTTGGCCTTCAGACTGCAAGGGGCCAAGCAATGATTCAGAAGCTAAGTGCTTTTGGGTTGAGCAGCCTGGATCTGGATCGTGGTCTTGGGTGGTGGTCCTGGGGTAATTTTCAGTGAGCCAAAGCTGGTGGGAGCTGCAAAAAAATACGGCAACCTCCTAATAGCTCCAGCAGCCACAAAAACCCCAGCAATTTTGGACACAGCTTTCCCCTCTTTAAGAAGAGTTCCACAGAGCTATAAAATCAAGTAATTTACTGGCAACATGAGCATCCAATATATGTATATATGTATACATATACACAGGTCTATAGAGAATGATTTATATATGCTTACAAGCACCTATCTGAGTATGTATATATGTGTACATAGAGGGCCCAGGATCAGTTGAATAGGAAGGAACAATACTCTAAAAGGTGAAATTCTAAGTTGGGAGAGAATTAGAATGAGAGGAGACAGGGAGAGACAGAATGGGGTTAATCATCTCAATAGAAGAGGCAAGAGATAATTATTACAATGCAGGGGAAGAACAGGAAGGCAAACGGGAAAGAGTCAACCTTAATTTCATTGGACTTGGCTTAGGGAAGGAATGACATAAACTCTTAACTCGGTATCTTGCCACACAGGAAAGTAGGGGGAATGGGGATGACAGGTGGGATAATGGAGGGAGGGTAGGGTGGGTGGCAGGGTTGCTGGAAGTACACACTTCTATAAAGTTACAGGGACAGGGTAGAGAATAGAACAAGGAGGGGGTGGGATAGGAAGGAGGGATGTATAATCAGTCTCTCAAAATATGCCCACCATGGAGATGTTCTGCATAATTATATGTGTACAGCCTGTATTTAATTGCTTGTCCTTATAGTGCGGGTGGGTGATGAAGGAGGTAGGGAAAGAATCTAGAGTTTGGGGTTCTCTGATCAATGTTAAAAATATATGTGTTTGAATTATATACATATATATATATATATACACACACATATATATAACATTATTATTTGTTGTTATTATTATTATTATCTACATCCAAACTAGGAATTAAGATATACAGGCACTGTTGTGGGGAGATCTATCCTGCCCAACCAGAAAGTTGGAGGGTCAAGGGGGAAGATATAGGAGAGAGAAGATTGGGTGAGAGTTTATACAGTTGTATGGTTGTTTTGAGGTGTTGCATAGGGGGAAGTTCGGGAGAAAATTTTTAACTCAAAATCTCATTGAAATGAATGATGTAAACAAGAAAATAAATAAATAAATTTATTCATTTTAAAAAATAGAAAAAAAAAGAAGACTGCAAAGAGCAGAAAAGAGAAAAAAAAATGTAATTTGTCAGCTTCCTGAGTACCTGGTTTCTAGAAACATTCAAATATAGGCCTTTGTTTAAGCACCACTGGGAGGCTAATTCAAAAACAACTCTCTCTACAAACCAGTCAGTCAGGAATATGGAAGGCTATCTCATCACTCCGAAAAAGTAAGCAAAAAAAACCTCAAACCCCCTTACATTCGTTCTGCACCACTCCAGACTGGAAAATGTTTGAAGAATGCCTTGTCAATTTGCTACTCTAACTTCAGAAACATGAACAAGTCCTGCAGTATTAAGTCTCCTACTTTTATGCAAGTGGGATGGTATTTGCAGTCAGAAAGATGATTTTTCCTGCATCCAGGCCCAGCAGTCTATACACTGGGCCAACAAGCTGCCCCTTGAACTGTTTTTTCCTAAATTTTTCCACTTCCCATCACGCATTTGACATGTTCTTTCTCTCTCATCTTAGACAATCTGATAGATGTGAGGTGATACTTCAGTGTTCTTTGAATATGTATTTCTTGAATTCATAGTGATTAGAGCATTTTTTTTAGGTGACTGTTGCTAACTTTAATTTCGTCTTCTAAAAACTGGCTATCCATTGTCTCAGACAATTTATCATTTGGTTAATAGTTGATATTTTTCTAAATTTGGCTCAATTCCCTATATATTTCTGAAAGTGGGATGTTTATCAAAGACATTTCTTGTAAAAAGAATATGTTTCTTTCCTATTTTCCTTCAATTTTGGTTACATTATTTTTATTTGGGCAAAATATTGTTAATTTCATGCTATCAAGGTTGTGCATTTCACTTGCTCTGATCCTTTCTATCTCTTGTTAGTCTTGAGCTCTTTCCTTAACCTTATAGTTGATAGGTCCATTTCCCCATGCTCCTCCAGTTTATGTATGATATCACCCTATATGTCTCAGTCTTTTCTACATTCTGACCTTGTCTTAGCATTTAATGTCTGAAGTTGGTGTATATTTGATTTCTACCAAACTGCTTTACAGTTTTGCCAAGAATTTTTGTCATGTGGTGAGTTTTGCCCCAAAAAACTTAGATTTATGGGATTTTCAAAGTCTGGATTACTACGGTCATTTGTGATCATGTCTTCACGCTCTTGTTCTGATCCACTGCTTTATTTCTTAGGAAGCACCACTTTGTTGCACAGTTTTGTTTTGATTTGTTTTGCTGTATGGAGGGGGAAAGGCAGAGCAATTGGGGTTAAGTGACTTGGCCAAGGTTTCACAGCCAGCAAGTATTAAGTGTCTGAGGCTGGATTTGAAATCAGGTCCTCCTGACTCTGGGGTTGGGGGTTTTATACTGAGTGTGCCACCCAGCCGCCCATGTGTGACAGCTTTTTACTGTTGCAAAACCACCTGCTCTCACATTTTTTTTTCTTTGATTCCCTATATATACTTGATTTTGTCACAAAAACAAAGCTGAAGGTAACGAGGAGTAATGGGGTCTGCATGATTAAATAATAACACCCCAAAATGTACCAAAAGGAGTAATGTCCTGAAAAGAACAACAGAGAACACTGGACTTCTTTCTCACCTTTATTACGCCTTATGAATATCACTACACAATGCCATTCTGAAAAGTAAGAGACGGGAACACTAACGGTTTGGCAAAAATGTTCTTCCTCAGCCCATGAGGTTACAGTTCCATAACTATTGGAAAGGAATGAAAGACATGAAAACTTTGGGCCATATTCACTGGTCACAAATCACCTCACTCAGGAAATTGATTGGCTCTCATAGAAGCTCCAGCAAATCTTCTAGCATGAATGTGTTCATTTGGTCTAATAATATGTGAGAAATGTAATGACTGATATCTCAGATACCCAAACTAGGGAAAATGATAGTTTGCATGTGGAAAAGAAGAAATTAGTAACTCACAATGCTGGATGTACTTATCCAAGGTAGAATGGGAAACCAGGCATTCATATCTATAAACTCATAGATTTTCCCCAGTGTTATTTTAAATCATCATTCATATAATAAATGCTTGCCATATGGAAGATATTTCAACACAACATATCTAGTTTTACCTCCTTTGCGAAATGAGAAAATATGACTTCAGTCAAAATTTCACTACATTAAAATAAAAAAAGATTATGATCACAGAATAATGGAAGACACATAACCTATATTCACTTAAAGTATTTTATTAAAACTACAGGAGCCCAGGGGCTACCAACTGTGACTGTTGAGGAAGAGTTTGAAAAGACCAGCCTGTTCAGAGATTGGCTTTCTTTTTCAGTATTTCCAGGGTATTTCTGTCTGCCCTCAGAAGGATCACATAGCACTTGGGAGCAAAGATGCAGGTGAGAATGCCGGCACTGGAGGCCAAGATGGAAAAGACTTCCACGACCACCATGGCCTTGCCCTTGGTGCTCTGATATGTGGGCAGAAAGGAAATCCAGACACTACAGAACACAAGCATGCTGAAAGTCAGGAACTTAGCTTCATTGAAAGTGTCTGGCAGATTCCTGGCCAGGAAAGCCATGGTGAAGCTGGCGAAGGCCAGCAAGGCTATGTAGCCCAGGACACAGTAGAAGGTGAGGACAGAGCCCTCATTACACTGAAGGACAATGAAGCCAGGCTCAGAGTGTAAGTCCAGCTCCAGGAATGGGGGATAGGTCCCAAGCCATATGCCACAGAGACCCATTTGGATTAGAGTACAGATCAGAATGAAGGAATAAGATGTTGTGGAGCCCATCCACCTCCTGAGACTGCTCCCTGGCTTTGTGGCCTTGAAGGCCAGAACCACAGTGATGGTTTTTGCTAAAATGGAGGCAATGGCCACTGTGAACACAACTGCAAATGTGATTTGCCTCAGGAGACAAGTGGCTGTGTTAGGACGGCCAATGAAGAGCAAGGAGCAGAGGAAGCAGAGGCTAAGGGAGACCAGAAGTGTGTAGCTGAGGCCACGGTTATTGGCTTTGACTATGGGGGTATCTCTGTGCTTCACAAAGACTCTGAGGATCAGGGCAGTGAGGAGGGAGAAGCAGAGAGCTGCCCAGGCCAGAGCCATTCCCAGAGGTTCTTCATAGGCCAGGAAGGTCACAGTCTTGGGGAGGCATCGATCTTTCTGCCTGCTTGGATACTCATCCTCAGGGCATGGCAGACACTGCTCTGCATCTGTGAACAAAGTAACAAGAGAATCTCCCTATATTCCTCATAGATCGTAGTTTTCTAGCTCCCCGTTTGTGTGTCCTTCTTTCTCAAAGAAGACCATGATTTTAGGGAGATGATGACTTTGATGTGACTGAGGGAGAGCTGTTCCCTAAAGCACAGTTTGTCATTCCATATCAAGCTCAACCTTATGTTGTTCTCCTTCTCAGAAGGAGAAGAATTCTAGAGGCTCAATCAGATAAACACATATGTCAGTTTTTTCATGATTCCACATATGGGTAAAATGATATCCTGAAAGTATAGATACCCTAGCATATGTCTGCAGAATAATAATTACACATGTCTTTAATTCATTCCAATATTTAAACACCTCCACTCTCCCTTGTGGCATCACTTTCTAGATAACACTGTATTTTCAGCGTAGAAAGGGGACATTGAAAGAAATCATCTGTCAGTTTTACGTTAGATCAAGGCCACACATTCATAATAAATTAGAAAAATAATTTAAATGCATTTCTTTTGTTTGGTCCTAATCCCCAATCTTCTCGGTTTCTATGGTACCTGCTTCCTCTTACATTCTTCAAATGAAGTAATTTCCATAAAAATTTTTAATATTTTAAAATTGGAAAAAACATTCTACATGCATGACCATGGTTCCATAGTTTCTGCACCTTAATAAGTGAGGATTTTACACCTGTCTCTTTCATACTTTGTACTCAACAACATTATAATTTTCTTGTGCCTCTATGCATTACTCCAGCCTCATGGCCACTTGTCATAACAGGGCCTATATCTGACATATTATTCCTGGACTTACAATTCTTTTGTTGTTTGCTGATCTTTTAGTAAATTGTATAATCACTAGTTCTGAAGTTTTATGTTTATGCTCCTTGTTCTTCACAGGCCAACATGACACCCCCGATTGCCTCCTGTGAAAAACCATATTTGCCGTTGTGCTCACAGAGGCTGTTCTTTCCATTTTAGCAAAATCCGTCATTGTGGTTCTGGCCTTCAATGCCACAAAGCCCTGGAGGACACTCAGGAGGTAGATGGGCTCCACAGCATCCTATTGAGTCCTTTTGATCTGTATTTTATCAAAATATGTCTCTGTGCCATCTGGTGTACGTGTATGGGATTGGGCCAGAGAGGGAAATACAGAGATAAACATGCAAGCATATGAAAATAGATGTTTCTCTGCCTTATCTCAATAATAAGTTTCAATCAACTAGTATGGTAACTTAGAAATTATTCATTAGTCAATAAGAGGGATATGGAAAATACAAGGACTACTGGGGAAAAATTCAGAGAAAAATATCCTCCGGGAGATGCTGGGATAAGAATGTCTGTGTAACATTAATCAGCAGCTGGTAGAAAGAAGGGTGATCAGTGAATTCACATAATCTGTTGATGGATTTTTATCATGTAAGCCCCTGACAATTTTATTCAACAATGGTAAAGAATAAGAAGAAATATTACGTAACACAAATGCCCTTAAATGTCGTCCTAGATCCTAAGTAAACTACCCACAAGTTGCTTTTTGTCCTTCTCTCTCAGAAAGGCCTGTCACATCTGGATGGTGATACTGTGATGTGCAAGTGAATGAGATGTAAGTGGCTGCAGCCTGAACAACATCACCAGCCTCACTTTGATTGCTGGAGCAACCTGGATCCAGTGGCCAGAGATCAGGAGAGCTGGAGCTGGCCCAGGATGCAAATGGGGATCGTTGGCTATTTCAGGATAAGATCAAACATGCTTCATTCATAGCCAAATTATGTAAGAGAGAAATAGGTTTGTGTGAACCAAACCACTTACATAGAATGTATAAATATTGAGTAATTTTTCATTCTCTCTGTATGCCCAATGTAAAAATTGGATCTGGTGACCAAGAAGCTGACATACTGCTGGAAGGTCTAAATGATATAAATATTGAAATTCTTAATGTATGAAAGATCAGAAAAAGAAAGATAGAGCTAAATGGAATGATGTTCCTGAAGTTTCATTTAAGATGAAAAGATCTAATCCATGTGGTGAACTGAGAGCAGTTTGGTCTATTTTAAAGTTTAAGAAGATTGATGATTTTTGTCACAGCCAGGAGTCACACAGTTTGTGCTTGTATGGGCCTAAGCAGCCACAGATGAACACGTGGAAACTTGACACTAGCATTGTGATGCCATTTTGGTTCTCTTAGAGATTGAAGAACAGAAACCAACCAATCTCAGTATAAGGATAGTTTAAAGGAATATAAATGTATGTGTGTGTGTGTGTGTGTGTGTGTATAATGAATATGTATATATATGTATGTACATACATATGTGTATATATGTATACTTATGTATATCTACATAGAATGGTATATGTGCATATGCATACATATGTTAGTGTGTGTACACAGACGGAACAACGGTGGAGAGGGATAGGATGGAGGGAAATACAGTCAGTCTTTCACAATACATGCCGTATAGAAATGTTTTCCATAACTACACATGTACATCCTGTGTTACATGGCCTATCTTCCCCATAATGGTGGGTGATGAGGGAAGAAGAGAAAGAATCTGGAATTCAGAGTTTTAAAGGATCCAATACCACTTCAAGAAATGAACTAATTATAAAGGAACCTTCAAGAAGGGGACAGATAACTCCTGCTTCTGATGGTTTAAAAAACAGAATTGGAAGCAGAGTCAAGATGGCAACAAGGTTCAAGAGCTCCCACATAGCCACCTCAAATACCCATAAAAGATAACTCTAAACAAGTTCTAGTGCTCCAAATCTCACAGCAAAAAACCACATCTGCCGCTGAAGGCAGGTTGGGAGGAAGAGCTCATTGCAGCATGCTGGGAGCCTAAATCAGCCTGCCAAGAAGCTGCAGCTTGGCCCTGGGGTGACGAGGACAAGCCATAGCTACAGCCTTCAGGAGTGTGTATGAGTGGCACCTGTAGCAGTTTCCAGAATTATCAAGCCATAAAGTCCAAAGACAAAGTAAAACCTCAGTGGAGAACTGTGTTGGAGCTGGGGGAGATGGAGTGTAGATTGGCCTCTGCCCCTGGGGCCAGATGTAGCACAAGTGCAGCAGCCCTGCAGCTGCCTTTGTGAGGCTGCTTCAGAGCTCCTGACTTGAAGATTGTAGGGGGATCAAGTGACCACACAGATGGTGATTGCTTTTGCTTTAATCTTTTGCATCTGCACCAATGTCTTGGATGGAGGTACTAGGGTGTGTGGCCAGTGGGCCAAAGCTTGGGAGGGCTGCAGAGAGAGCACTCAGTTAATAGCTCCAGCAGCTGCAAAGCCCCCAGCAATTTTGTCCAAAACTCTCTTTTCTGGACGCTGAGTACTACTATACCAAAAAGCTCAAAAGTCAAGTAATTGAGTGGCAACATGAGCAAGCAAAGGAAACAAAGAAAGCACACCAATCAAACCTTGGGTTCGTTTTTTGGGGACAAAAAGGATCAAAGGATAGAATGGGAGGAAGACAATGCAGTCAGAACTCCTGCAACTAAAGTTTCTAAGAAAAATATGAAGTGAATATAGGCCATGGAGGAGCTCAAGAAGGATTTTGAAAATGAAGTAAGAGAAGTGGAAGAAAAATTGGGAAGAGAAATGAGAATGATGCAAGGAAATCATGAAAAGTGAGTCAATAATCTGACTGAAAAAAAAAAACACCTAAAAAAAATAGACCAACTGAAATGTCAAAAGAGGCCCAAACAGCCAGTGATGAGAAGAATGCCTTAAAAAGCTGAATTTGCAAGTTGGAAAAAAAAAATTTCAAAAGCTCACTGAAGAGAATAATTCTTTTAATATTAGATGGCAGCAAATGGAAGCTTAATACTTTACAAGACATCAAGATACTATTAAACAGATCCAAACAAATGAAACATAGAAGGCAATATGAAATATCTCATTGGAAAAATCACTGACCTGGAAAATACATTCAGTTAAAATCATTTCAAAATTATTGGACTACCTGAAAGCCATGATCAAAAACGATCCTAGAAATCATCCTTTAAGGAAATGTCCAGGAAAAATGCCCTGATATTTTAGAACCAGAGGACAAAATAGAAATAGAAAGAACTCACCAATTACCTTTTGAAAATCATCCCAAAAAGAAAATTCCTAGGAATATTGTAGCCAGGGTCTAGAGTTTCCAGATCAAGGAAAAATATTACAATTAGAAAAGAAGAAACAATTTGAATATTGTGGAAATACAGTCAGGACAACACAAGGCCTAGCAGCTTCTACATTAATGGATCGAAGGGCTTGGAATATGATATTACAGAGGTCAAAGGAGCTAAGATTAAAACCACTAATCACCTACCCAGAAAAACTGAGTAAAATGTCTCATGGAAAATATGGTCATTCAATGAAATAGAGGACTTTCAAGCTTTCTTGATGAAAAAGCTAGACTTGAATAACAAATTTGACATTCAAATACAAGAAGGAAGAGAAGGTAAACAGGGAAAAGAAATCATAAGGAACTTACCAAGTAGAACCATTTACATGCCTACATGACTACATGGAAACAGGATAATTGTAACTTATGAAACTTTTCTCAGTATAAGGATAGTTTAAAGGAATATAAATGTATGTGTGTGTGTGTGTGTGTGTGTATAATGAATATGTATATATATATATATGTATGTACATACATATGTGTATATATGTATACTTATGTATATCTACATAGAATGGTATATGTGCATATGCATACATATGTCAGTGTGTGTACACAGACGGAACAACGGTGGAGAGGGATAGGATGGAGGGAAATACAGTCAGTCTTTCACAATACATGCCGTATAGAAATGTTTTCCGTACCTACACATGTACATCCTGTGTTACATGGCCTATCTTCCCTGTAATGGTGGGTGATGAGGGAAGAAGAAAAAGAATCTGGAATTCAGAGTTTTAAAATCAAAATGTTTAAAAAGTACTTTTAAAGGGGCAGCTAGGTGGTTCAGTGCATAGAGCACCAGTGCTGGAGTCAGGAGGACCTGAGTTCGAATTTGGTCTCAGTCACAACTTAAAAATTAGCCATGTGACATTGGCCAAGTCACTTAACCCCACTTTCCCTACCTTACACCCGCTAAAAAAAAAGCAAAAAAATATTGTTTTTATTATTATTTTCAAGCAACTTGTAAATAAGATATATAAAGAATGGGGACATGGAGATCCTTCTTGGCATACGAGATAGTTGGAAAGGGAATGGGGGAGGATATAGGAGAGAGCAGACTGGGGAGGGAGTATTCAGTGGGGAAGCTGTTTTAGGGTGATGGTAGGGGAGAGACAGGGAGAAAATTTGTAACTCAAAATCTTGTGGAAACGAATGTTGTAAACTAAAACTAAACAAATTTAAAAAAACAATAAAGTGATGACAAATCTCCTCCTTATTCATTAGAATACTGTCAGAAATGCTATATGTGAGAAATTAAAACATAAATGTAGGAAAAGGGAAAGTTATATTCTTCCTATTTACAATGACATGATAATTTACTTAGAAAATCCTAAGGAATGAGCAAAGATTCTAATTGGGAAAAATAATAGAATCACTAAGTAAACTACATAATAAACCCATTAAAATTTTACATTTTTACAGTGAAAAATGAAAGAAGTTATAAGAGAAAAAGAAACCTCATTCCAAATAACTGCAAAGAGCACAACCTACCAGTATATCTATGGGTCTATTTAAAAGCTTTCTGTTTGGTTATGAAGAGCTCCTTAAGGAAATGAATAAAAACGAAAATACTGAGAAACAGTTCTGTGCTCATCATGGCTTGACCATAATGATATAGTAAAAATAAAAATGAAAGTCCAGAGATTGCAAGGGGAAGAAGTAAGGAGTATTGACAATACAGGAATGGAGCACTGTTAACAAAAAGAAAGAGGACCCTGTGTTCCGTGAATGATGGATTGACTGAGAAAACAAGCATTAAAGCTATTGAACATACCAATTTCTAAGCCATGCGTGCCAATGACACAAGAAGTCAGAAGCAGACCTTCTCAGCTTTGACACTTGGCCTCAGTTACGCTGGGGATGTGAGGATGTCAGTTTTTTTTACACTATTTTGCGAGCTAAATTTGGTTGAATCAGAACTCCAACCCCTAAGAAAATAGCCTTTCAACCAAAAACTCCCTGGAATACTCTGGTTAATCTTGGTTAATACCAAGAGATGTTTTCATGAAGGCTATTTCCTAGGCCAGGCACCTACTCTCAATCCAAATTTATCTATACTTAGGTAATGGTTAGAATTTAAGTTCTGTGTGATTAAAATTTCTCATAATAATATGTTAACAAGTGCTAGTACGAACTATAGATTCCAATAGTATAAATACTGGTGGGTTCCCATTGGGTAGATTTTTATTATCACAAACGTGAGAATGCCCCTGTGAGTTATAGGAATGACCAAATGGTGCATTGAATGAAAGTGATTGAATAAGTACAATATTATTTTAACTTAGAAAATACTGAATTGTTAAATAAAAGGCCCTTCAGGTTAATATTTTTAAAAAAGCAAAATTCTATCACTTTCAGGGAAGGACTATTTATCTTTAGGAACCCACCTGTCTGGTTGGAAATCTGCCCTTCAGGGCACAGGGTACAATCAAAGCAGCAGATGGGCTGGCCTTCACGGACTGTCTTCTTGAATCCAGGGCCACACTTTGGACTGCACACGGAAGTGGGAGTCTGTTTTTTCATCAAAGAGAAGTTGAAAATATCCTGTCAGAATGAGTCCTGAAAGATAGATGCCTGAGGTAATGCTGCCTTTAGATATCTCTTATGTAAGATATTTAGCATGAATGATTTTTAATTCTGTAGGGCAGGGATGATCTAATTCTCAATGGAGACATTTTTCCTGTATTTCCGTCTTCCACGCAAGGTCATCTTTTCCCCAGTGAACCTGTACATATTCTCTACTAGGCCTAAAGAAGGTACTTCATGTTTTTTTTTTAACTGTTATGTCTTGCTGTCACATTTCCCCCGCAACCCCAGAGTACTAATATATCTCTAAATTGGCCTCCATTTTTGAACAGGTATCGATGAAGTAATTAATTGACCACATAAGTAGAAATATTTCTTTAATATCTTCCTCTCCCAAAGTGATATTTTTTTTGTGCGTTCATAAAGTATCATGAATGTTTCAGGGAATAATGACTTTAGAGAGTATACACTCTGATGAACTAATGAAAAAGTCCACCTTGATTGAATCTGTGTAAAAATGAGATGATTTCACTGATCTGGATTCCTGGCCTGACATTTGGAGACTCCTTTCCTTGGTGGACTTCTGTGAAGGGTGGGATAGAATTTAAAGTAAGATTGAAAAAAGAGAATCAGAGCTCCAACCTATTCTAAGCAAAAAGAAGAGTAACTGTGTGTTACTTCCCTGTCACAGTCATTTCCAGTGTCTCTGTGAATGTTCATGGTTCCAATGAAGGAACAACAGTGTCCAGGACTCTGAACAGCAAAGTCATAAAGCTGATATCATTCACTAGCCCCTTACCTGAAGGAAATCTTCTGGCCAATCTATGACTTCTTCATTAATGATGATTTCCTGACCATAAGGGATCACTTTGCCCACTTTGACCATTGTCTCAATCTGGCCAGGTAAGAATTTAAAGTTCAGGATGTCGTAGTAGTCATCAAACTTCCTGACTCCATCACCACATGACTCTTCACTGACACTATTAGCAGAACTGGGGCACTTCAGGAAGTGATGGAGCTGAAGGAAAGGACAGGTGTTTGTTATTCTTCAGGGATAGAAGGATTTCTAGCCTTGTCTCAGACTTGACTATCAACAGAAAACAGGCTTTGAATTTGTAGCTTCCTAAAGGTGGCATGCTCTGTTTTCTTGAAATTCTTCTTAAGGTCCTCTTAGAACTATGCAACATTTTCTCTTTTTTTCATACCAAAGTATGTACAAAAGAAGAATAATAAAGCCAACAAATTGTTATGTGTCATAGACACTGAACAGACCTCAAAGCCCATTTCATCTTCCTTTCACCAAATAAGGAATTTCTCCCAAATGCCTCTGATGTCTTGCATTCCAAGTTCTTTTCCAAAAGCTGTGGTCCCTGTTGACTCAGTATTTTCTTAGATCAGATCTGACCATTTCTTCTCCATTTGATTTTTTAAAACTCAAAAACTGAAACTTTCTTCATCTTTCTTTGAATCCCCTGAACCTAGCAAAATTTTGAGCACATAGTGGGAGCTTAATCTTACACCGTTTACAAAAGTCTCCGTAATTAAAATAAAAGGCCAACTGAAGTCCCTATAAACCTAGACAAGGTAAACTTAGGAAAAAAGGACAATTTGGCATTCATAGTGATGCATTTAAAGGTAAAAAAGGAATAGCAATGAAAAATCATTTAAGAGATGAAACAATCTGGAAAGCTCACTGATGCAATGTTAAAAAAAAAAGGAGAATAATTTCAAATGAAGAAATTATGAAAGAAATTGCCTCCCAATAAAATGTAAGAAATTGAAACAGTGTAATCTGTGCAAGATTTGAGAAGTAGAGTTTTCAATAAAAGTTAGAACATCCTTTTTTATACACAGGATTACAACAAACTACATACAATGTAAACATACACATTGATTGTTCAATGGAAAATATTCTGTGGATTCAAGGTGGCAGAGATAAACCAGGATGTTACCTGAGCTCTCTTCAGTTTCCCTCAGAAATGTTAAACTAAATCTTTAAAAAGATTCTGGTTCAACAGAATCCTCAAGAAGGCAGAGTGAAAAAAATTTTCCAGTTTAAGATACCTTAGAAGGATTTAAGTATAGGTTTATTTACTTAGATAAAAAGGGGAGTGCAGTCTAGGACAGGCAGTGACTGGGCCAGCCAACGAAAGACCCTTGGCCACAGCACAGATCAGCAACTGAAGCCCCTTGGCCCTGCCTCAGCAGGCCAACAGTGTGGCTTCCAGTTCCAGTGCAACATATAAGCCCTGGAACCTTGACAAAAATGGATGAATGTCAAGGCCAGGCCACCCCCAGTGTAGTGGACAACCTGCCAGCACTTGTGGCCTTGGAGCAAAAATCCAGTGACCAGGCCTCACACCCCTAACACAAGAAGCTTGGGATATTGTTCTGTGAGCTCTAGGAGCAGAATTTAACTTTAAAAATCACTAAATAGGCTGAAAGATGAATAAGAAGGAAAAAAAAACCCTGACCCTGGAAAGCTTCTATACCAACAGCGAAGATCAAAACACTAACTTGGAAGAGGACAGAGATGTCAAAATGCTTACACAGTAATCCTCAAAGGGGTATATGAATTACTTTCAAGACTGAAAAGTTCAAGAGCTTCTGTAATAAGAGAATAAAAAGAAACTGAAAGAATTAGAAAAGGCAGTGAGGAAACAAAAGTGCCACTCTTTTGTGGATGATACAATGGTACACTTAGAGGATCAACTGAAAAGTTTATAACAATATATACCTTTGGCAAAGTAGTACAATAGAAAATAAACCCACATGAATCAGCGGCATCTCTACGTATAATAAACAAAGCCTAGCAACAAGAGATAGGAAAATAAATTCCATTTCAAGTAACTGGAGACAATATGAAATATTTGGGGGTCTACCTGCCAAGAAAAACACAGGCACTACATTAATACAATTAGAAAATACAAAAACAGTGAGATCTAAATACTTGGAAAAACATTAGGTGCTCACGGGGTAGATCAATATAATGAAATAAAAATTACAACCTACTTAAATTAATTTACTTATTCAGTCCCTTAATCAAATGGCCATAAAAATATTTTATGGAGTTAGAAAAAATAATGAAATCATATCCTGGAACAAAGGGTACAGAATATCAAGAGAATTAATGAAAAGAAATTTAAGGAAAGGTGGCCTAGTCATATCAAATCTACAATTCTATTATAAAGTCGCAGTCATCAAAAGTATTTGGCAATAGTTAAGAAATAGAGTGGTGGATGGGTGGAATAGGTTAAGTACATAAGACATAGAAGGAAATGACTATAGTATTCTACTGTTTGTTGAACCGAAACATTCCACCTTCTGGGATGAGAACCCTTTATTTGACAAAAATTGCTGGGAAAACAAGAAAACAGTAGGGGACAAACTAGGTGTAGACCAACATCTGACACTATCAATCAAAATGAGGTTGAAATAGCTATTTGATTTAGACCTGAAGGGTGATATCAAAAGGACATCTGGAGTGCAAGGAATAGCTTACCTGCTAGATCTATGGAGAAGGGAAGAATTTATGGCCAAGCAAGAGATAGAAAACATTATAAAATGGAAATGAATTATTTTGGTTATTTTAAATTAAAAAGTGTTTGCGCAAACCAAGACAATGCAATCAAGGTTTAATGGGAATCAGAAATCTGGGAACCCTTCTTTATAGTCTACATCTCTAATAGAGGCCTCATTTCATTTTTTTAAAAAGAATATAATTTAATTTTAAAAATCAAATACTTCAACATTGCTGTCACATTCCTTGAATCTTATTTTCCTCATACTAAATATCCCCTCCTATGGGATGAACTTTTTAAGAATTTTAGTTCTAGTTTATCTCCTTTCTACTCTATATACTTTCTTGCTCCCCAATGTCCTTCTTAAGCTATGACAGTTACAACTCGAAATCACAATTTTTTATTTACTTATTTACTTATTTGTTTATTTATTTTTATTAATTTATTTGTTTTCTTGTTTAAATCATTCATTTCCACAAGATTTTGAGTTACAAATTTTCTCGCCATCTTTCCCCTACCCAACAACTGAAAACAGCCATACCACTGTATAACCCCTAACTCAATGTGCTCTCTCATATGACCTCCCCTTCGCCCTTTTGACTTTCTGGTAGGGCAGGATTGATCTCCCTACCACAGTGCCTTTGTATCTTAATACCCAGTTGGATGTAGTTAATAATAATAATTGAATATATATATATATATATACTCATGTATATATATATGCATATATATATTTTTAACATTTGATTATAGAACTCGAAATTCTAGATTCTTTCCCTTCCTCCCTCATCACCCACCCCCACTGGAAGGACAAGTAATTAAATACAGGCTTTACATGTGCAATTTCGCAGAATCTCTCCACATTTGGCATATTGTGAGAGACTAATTATCTGTCCCTCCTTCCTATCCCACCCCCTCCCCGTTCTATTCTCTACCCTGACCCTGTCCCTGTCCCTTTATAAAA
>CM053592.1:186634326-186654566 GCA_028646515.1 Pseudochirops corinnae
GTGTAAAGTTGACACTTTCCCTTTTGCCTTCCTGTTCTTCCCTTCCTTTGTAACAATTATCCTTTGCCTCTTCTTTGACATGATTAACCCCATTCTGTCTCTCCTTGTCTCTTCTCAATCTAATCCTCTCGAACCTCAGAATTTCAACTTTTAGAGTATTGTCCAGTCCTATTCAATTGATCTTGTGTCTTCTATGTATTCATATATACACATACACAGTTATGTGTTTGTATGCATATATAAACCCTCCTATATAGACATATGTGTATGTATATATATATATACATATAGATAGATAGATAGATATAGATATAGATATAGATATAGATACATATTTGGATTCCCTTCACATATCCTCATACTGAGAAAAGTTTCATAAGTTACAATTATCACTATTCCATGTTAGCATGTAAATAGTTCAACTTTGTTAAGTTCCTTATGATTTCTTTTCCCTGGTTACCTTCTCATGCTTCTTGCATATGACTGCCAAACTTTCTTTTCAGTTCTAGTTTTTTTTCAGCAATAATGTTTGAAAGTCCTCCACTTCACTGAATGACTGTATTTTCCCCTGGAACACTATACTCAATTTTACTGGGTAGGTGATTCTTGATTTCAATCCTAGCTCCCTTGATCTCCAGAATATCATATTCCAGGCCCTTCAATCCCGTAGTGTAGTAGCTGCTAGATCCTGGGTTATCCTAATTGTGTTTCCACAGTATTCAAATTGTTTCTTCCTGGCAGCTTGTAATATTTTCTCCTTGATCTGGGGACACTGGAACCTGGCTATAATATTTCTAGGAGTTTTCTTTTGGGGATCTTCTTCAAGAGGGGTTAGGTGAATTCTTTCAAGTTCTGTTTTGCCCTCTGGTTCTAAAATATCGGGGCAATTTTCCTTGAGAATGTCTTGAAGAATGATTTCTAAGTTCTTCTTTTGATCATGTCTTTCCAGTAGTCCAATAATTTTTAAATTGCCTCCCCTGAATCTGTTTTCAAGGTCAGTGGTTTTTTCTAGGAAATATTTCACATTGCCTTGTATTTTTTCATTTGTTTGTACCTGTTTAATAGTACCTTGATTTCTCATAAAGTCATTTGCTTCCATTTGCTCCTCTCTAATTCTGAAGGAATTATTCTCTTCAGAAAGCTTTTGAGATTCTTTTTTCCATCTGGCAAATTCGACTTTTTTAAGGCATTCTTCTCCTCATTGGCTTCGTGGGCCTCTTTTGCCATTTGATTAAATCTACTTTTTAAGGTGTTATTTTCTTCAGTCAGGTGGTTGACTCTCTTTTCATGATTTTCTTGCAGCATTCTTCCCAATTTTTCCTCCAATTCTCTCATTTGGTTTTCAAATTCTTTCTTAAGCTCATCTATGGCTTTTAGGCAGTCTTCATGTTTCTTGGAAGCTTTTGGTGCAGGAGTTCTGACTGTGTTGTCTTCCTCCCATTCCATGCTTTGATCCTTCTTGTCCCCAAAGAAGGAATCTAGAGTTTGGTTGCTGTTCTTACTTTGCTTCCTTTGCCTGCTGATGATGGCCAGTCAATGATTTTTTTAGCTCTGTGGAACTCTGCTTCCAGAGGGGAAAGCTATGTCTCAAACTGCTGGGTTTTTCCCCACTGCCAGAGCTGTTAGGAGGCTGTTGTTTTTTTGCAGCCCCCACCAGCTTTGGCTCACTGAAAATGCACCCCAGGACCACCACCCTAGACCACGAATCAGATCCAGGCCGCTCAATATGAGAACACTTGTCCTCTGAAAAATCACTTGGCCCTACTGCAGTCTGCAGGCTGGGAGCTCTCAAGCAGCTGCAGAGCCTCCAGTTCTGCCACTTCCTTGCCCTGGATGCACTTTGGCTGGACCCGCTTTTCTCTCCCAATATTAGCAAACATCCACTGACCTTCCACTTAGTCCTTTTTTTCTTAAGACTTGATAATTATGGAAACTGATACACCTGCTACTGATCCACTCTCCTGAAGTGCCAGCTGGGCCTCAGCCCTCCTTGTCTGGCTGCCCCTGAGGCTAAGCCCTTGTTTGAGGTTGAGCTGTTTTCAGCTTTCAGCGCTGAAATGGTCCCTTCTAGCCAAGCTGTCTGACAGTGTGTCACAAACACAAATCAGCATAGACACAACAGGTAAACAATGTGCCCACACAACAAATGTTCTCTTTCTCAGCTCTGCTCAGTCTCAGCTTGTGCTCCTGCTTTTATATGGTCTTCAGCTCCTCCATGTTCCACCCACCTCTTACCTCCTTCCTGTTCTATCTTGGGTAAGTCCAACCCTGTGTGAGCTTCGTGGGTTCCGCTGCCAACAAATCATGGGCAAGACTCAAAGATTCTTGAGCTGAAACAAGATTTTAAGTACTCCTTTGCTTGCCATTTCACCAGGCATCTTTAAAGGTGCAAAATTGGAAAAGGTTTATTGAAACTCTCCTGCCACAGAGTCTTATACCTAGAGAAATGTGTGAAAAGAAGACCACCAACTTCCCCAACATTGCTATGTCAGGGTTGAAATAAATGCTTATTTTCTGAGGTCATTTCATCATTTTCATCCAGAATAAAATGAACATTCAAGTCAAGAAAAATTAGAGAATAAGAGGTAATATTGAAATCTCAGGGCATTGCTGCATCACCTGTAGAACAGATAAATAACAATTGAATGTTGTGAGTTCCCTGTGCTAAGCCCAAGAGTGGAATAGGAATCCTACCTTCCAAGAAAGATCTGGATTACTTCCAAGTTCTGATGCCTCTTTTCCCTCTGACTGAAGCAATTGATGGAGAGCATGGGCCACTAAATATACTGCATTGTAAACATTAATACTCAGTTGCATAATGATTGTGTAAAATTTGATAGTTGGTAAATTCATGAAAGAAACATCTCGGCACATAGAGTGTAACATTTCCACATGACTTTTGTCTGAAATTCTGCAGTTTAATTCTGATTCCACTAAAGCCCTTAGGTAAATGTCCTTAGACTTGCCACTGAGATTCACACCTCTTAGAAAATCTGTGAAACCAGGGATCTCTATTGGGAAATCAGAAAATAGAATTGTACCATGAAACCTGGTAAGGTATTCAACATGAGAATCAACAGAAAAATCCCAAGCAGTGGTGGCAACCAACACCTTCCCATAAACTGTATAATCCAAAAATACAAGAGCAAGTTGTTGAAGGGAGTCTGTACCTCCATAGATGAAAATCACATTTGGTGATGATGTAATAATTCGCGAAAGGAATTCATAATGTTCATCAGATCCAAAACTTGGGGACACTCTTTCCTTAAAAGCCACACACAGACCATTCCTGTCCATCTCCTCTTTCAGATCACTGAAGAAATTTTCCCCTTGCATGTTATCTGAAAGAACCAGTCCCACCCATGTCCAGCCAAAATGGAGCATCAGTTGAATGAATGCGAGATGCAGAGTGGATTTGCTGCTTCCCATCTGATAGACATAGGGATAGTGGCGCTTATCAGTTAGGAGAAGATCAAATAGGCCATAGGTGATCTAAATGAAAAAGAAAGAACACTGGAGCATTTTTTTTAAGTGCCCTAAGAGTAGGAATTTATCCTTCAATACACTTGTATTTCAAGCAACTATCAGTGGCATACACAGAGAAAGTGTAATAAATAACAATAAATGAGAAATGCTTTTGAGTTTTAATTTATACTTTGATGTCACAAAATAACTCTATTATTTTATGTAACAACGTGAATGAAATTCTAAAACTAAAGAAGATCAAGAATCATTTATGCCATGTCTCCACGAAGCAATTACTAAGTCTCTTCATGAAATTTTCTAATGAGAGAAAACGCAGATCCTTTCAAGGAGACTATTCTTCGTTTAGACAAATATAATCATCAGAACCTTTTGTCTTAACTCTGTAGCTATGTCAGCCTTTTTGGAATGTTGACTTATTGGACCTATTTCTTTCATGTTGATTCAAGTAGAATATTCTTAATGTCTCCTGCATGAAAGTGTTATTTAAATATTTGAGCATACTTACATATCCTCTGTAATTCATCTTGCCTCTTCGCCAAATCAAACACCAATCAATACTTTCCCAATTATTTCAATGACATGGAATTTACTCCCTTCATAATTCCATAGTGATTGGTATTTCAGTGATGCCAGGAACTGAACTGTGAAAGATCTCTAGTCCAAATCAAATCTGAGATGAGACAGGGAGAGCTGTTCACACTGAAAGTGACAGCCAAAATTGGCAATGCACATTACTCCTACCCTATTTGTAAGAACTCTAGGACATAAGCAACAACCCTGTTCTTCATAGACTTTGAGCCCTCCAATTCTAATCTCTAAAGAAAGAAAGATCCATGAATATCAGACTTTCAGTCATTGGGATAGTTCTGAAGGCAAGAGAAATTTTCATCTGTAGAGTGTCTTTGTTGTATCCTTCATCCCTCATTTTCTCAGAATGAGGTAAAGGAACTAGAGCTGAACTCTGATGTTAATCAGATCCCCAGTAACGCCATCAGTGAGGATATCTCATGTTAGATTCCCCAACTCATGTCCTTGTGAGATGAAACCCTTATACATTCTGTGACAGAGAAGAGTAGAGTGACAGGTTCCATGTATAAGGAGAATACTAAGGGAAGACAGAGCAAAGTGGGAGATATGCTTGTACCAGGAACATGACTGTGGAGCAGCAGGATTGTAACTCCTGTTATCTCTTGGCAAGAGAGAGGCTACCAAAGAAGACAAAAATCACTGGAGATTAAATACTGGAACCAGGACACTCAAAATCAAAGCCGCTCATATTTGGAAATTGGAGAGTCTGACAAACAATGTAATTGTGCTAGAAGATTGTGCATCTGCAGTGAGAGTCAAGGATGCTATAGTTTGTTTAAGGCAGCAGAAATTTCTTTACTGTGGGGAACAGTTCCATCCACAAAGATACTATCTAATCAGTGTAGGAGTATTTGAGTTTTAAGAAACAACCAACACTAAGCAATGATTGTGATTGTTGAGAGAGAAGAGAGGGAATAAAGGATTTGAGATGGGACAATATAGGTTACGGGAAAGATTTTTTATGGTGAGTGCAACGGGTGAGACAGGCATTATTATTTGTGACTTGGGTTGACTCCAACCATGTGGCCCAGTAAAACATGACATTGATTCCTCAAGGACATTTTTTTAAAAATCAGGACAGGACTCAGTGATGGCATTGATATTTATGTTCTGGTAATAAAACAAAACTTGATCATAAGAGGGAAAAGCAGGTATTATAAATTAACATTATACAATAAGATGGATAACACTCTTATGTTATGTTTGGAATTTTTCACTCCCAGGTGCTGATATATGGAAGCAGTATGGGGTGGAGAAGTATGTGGAGAACAACAACTGTCTGTTCTCCTCTGTTTTACCTCTGTATCCCTGAGCATATGTCACCTGAAGTCTCTCGGATCTTCAGTGAGTGAAGATCTAAAGATAGAATTGAACAGGTTCCAACCTGGGGAGATTAAAATAATCAAAAGTATCTTTAGAGATCCCCTGGGAACAGTGTTTGAAAGAGAACACCAAAGTCCAGAGCCACAGCAGTGGATTCCACAGAGCCAAGAGCACCAGACCAGCAAACTGCTTAAGTTAAATAAGCAAAAAGCAACTCCTGCAAAGAGCCAGCCCAGATCAGCCAGGAAGGAGTTCAAGCCAGGCCTTTTGCATGCAGAATCCCTTCTGTCTCCTTAGTCCTTCCTTTAGAAGAATGGATAATTCACCCTGACTGTTTCCAGAGTTCCCAGTGTTGGATTAACAGAAGGCAGAATGTATATGAACAGCCCTATTGCCACATCACCACATTATGAATAGGTGACTGGAAGATATTTTTGTGTACCATTGGTCATCTTGCTCCAAGGGAGCATAAGAAACGTGAACTGTATGAAGAACTACAATTTCTGGTTCAAAAAACCAGATCAGTCTTATGGTTTGTGAAAAAGTTGACATACAGTTTTTAAAATGCTCACTTTGTGCCTAGCACCATGTGAAGAACTTGGAATAACTACAATTAAAAGAATGAGCCAATCCTTAGGGAGCCCTGAAAAATGAGGAGATGAGCAGGTAGAGGATTCTCTTGAGTGTTGGTCATAACGTGGAAATCCAGAGATTCAGAAGCAGAGCTGAAACAATGAAGGGTTCTTGACTTGGAGACCTTTCTCATAGTAAGGTTCTGGGAGGAACACTCCAAAGTCAACAAGGACTCCAAGGGTTGTGGGTAGTTCCAGGCTAAAAAGGCCACTTTATGGTGAGAAGTAATCTTTTGAAAGGATGAGGGGGAAGAAAATTTTTGTTCACAAAACTCTTTTGGACTGGTGACTCATTTACTTAAATCCACCAAATCATTGAAGTGTCTATCCTTGGTTAACACATCTAAGCCCTATTGGAATAGCTCCTAGATACCACTTGGTACTACTATTGTCAATGCTACCAATTCGATGTAGTTAAAGGACCAATGATGAAACTTCTAACCTTTCAGTACTTAAAACGTCAAAAATCATTCTATCCACTATGTATATAATTACTCAGAAATGCTAACAAAAGAAAGAAAGGCAAAAGGTGCACAATTTCTTTAGGTATGTGAAGAACTGCGAACTAAATACAAGGCAGGTTTCCTGGTTCACCATTGGTAACACAAGAATTTCAAGAACTGATTTCTATGCATGCCTGAGTTGAAAGGAGGGTGAAGGGCAATGGCCAATGATACTTGACTGCTCCTGCATGAGGAAGCTGTCTCTGCCTGCTACCTTTTCAACTTGTGAAAGTGCATGTCTGTTTGAGCTTGATGATTCAGAACTTCCTAGGAAGTGATACATACCATGGCCTAATATTTTACTCTCAGCCCTCCCTGGCATTGTGGGAAGTACTCTATTCAACACAAAGGAATTGTCCTTCTTTATCCACTCACCTGGGATTGTGGACCTTACACCAGGGACCTTCCACTAAAGAATCTTCTGATTGTAGAAAGTAAGCTTGTCACTATTAGCACTTACATCGATTGGCCAGATCCTCCTAGGACCTCTTACACTTCCCTTCAAAGAGTTCTTCCCTACCATTCCCTTCACAATTACCTATAACTTATGGAAAATTCCTGCATTTAAACATATTTTGATGTGTTATCCCCCTATACAGGACATAAGGCTTTTGAGGTCAAGAAATTGTTGTAATAAATATTCCTGTATACCCAGTGTATACCAGAGCTTTTGTTTGGTTACTCATTCTGGAAGAGAACCTTGACATCATGAAGATGGTGCAATGGCATGCAAGTGGATTGGATTTAATTAGGCAGGGCTTTTCAGAGTCCTCAACCTAACTTTCTCCTTTGAAGATTCCTGGGTCCAGTGGGGAGATATACAACAAGATGACTGGAAATGGCCTGGGATACAGTGGAGTGCCTTGACATTTTTAAGCTTGGTTCCTAAAAGATCTCAGTCAGAGTGATTCAATGCCCATTCAGTGATTAAGGACTGGTAAGAAATGAAGCAGACAATGGCCTCTTTATCATGTCAAAAAAATAGATTTGAGAGTGGAAGACCTTCAGAGTTTCTGGGCTAAACAGAAACAACTGGCATTAACATTCACACAGTAAAATTGTTTTTCTCAGAAATAAGTAGGATTCATTATTCGAAACTTTCATGTTCTGAAGGCATGTGTTATATATTTGAGAAATCAGGCACAGATTCAGGAAGGAAGCAAATTTTCATCCCAAATTGGAACATCACTCTAAACACAGAGTGCCTCTTAGCACAGGCTTCTACAAAGGCCAGGATGACAGGTTCATCATTTGAGGGAAAATAAACAAATAAATTCCAAAGTGAGAATGTATAGAGCCCCTTCCCTGGGAATTTCCTGATGTGAGGAGAAGAGAAATCATTTTTACCTCCAAGATCTTCTGAGCTGTATAGAAACATAAATGGTGAACTAGGGGTGTAGTTACCATTAATTGGGTAGATTGTTAGTTCTTTAAAAAACCATCAGAGTAAACCACTATAGAACCACTTCATCCAGAGGACATAGTCAGTTCCCTGACGGAAGGGACAGTTTTCCCATTTTGTATCTTTTTTGGTCACAACGGTGCCCACATTTCCATGATAACTCTGTATAGACTCACTGATCCTGCCCCAGAATACATCTTAAGGGATTTGCTGTTTTACCTGCAAAGAACATATTGATGAGAACGAATATCAGTGTTAGTCTCCCTTACCTGTGGAACTTTGTAAAGTTTGAGAATGGTGGCCATGGCCATGGACAGTGTAGATGACATCCCTCCAATGATAGCCAAATGATTGGGCTCCCTGCCACACCTGTAGTTAGGGATGGTTGGGCCCCTCCCTGACAGCCATATCAAGGAGCTCTCCACAGCTAGTTTGTTTTGATGGAAGTTATTGAGCAACTGATACCCCAAAGTTATGTTTGGCAGCAAATCTGGGCTCTTGTTGATCTCATCCACAGCAAATTGGAAAACAAGGAAATGCTGGTAATTTTTGTGCAATATCCTAGAGTAACAGGAAAAATATAAAGAACCAAGAAACTGTATATTTGCAGAAAGGACAAGGTGCCATAGTAAATGGAGTGTTCAACATGAAGTCAGGAAATCCTGTATGAAATTCTGCCCTTTACATTTATTAACTGTGTGGTGCTGAGCAAATCAATTCCCATCTGTGAATATCAATGTCCATAAGTATAAAGAGAGAAACTTTAAATGTCCTCACAAATCTTTCAAGAACACACACAAAAACACACACACACACACACACACACGCACAGGCATGCAGAGAATAATAATGATTTGTTTTAGACATTAGAGTATGTCAGTTCTTCAAATGTAACTAAACAAACCAAGTGTTGTGATTTTTTTTATCTTACACAAATCTAGAAAGTGGACATTCTAATTCTGAACTTCCAATTTGGAGATATGTTTAATGGGCCCCTGACCTTGCAAAACATATTAATTAGGCATACACAAATTTATTGATTACAGATTCTATACATGTTGTAATGATTTTTAAGATTTTATCTTGGGGTCAAAATGAAATATGTCTATTTTCACAAGTAGATTTTCTGGAAAAAGTACTGAGTAGTATTGAAGATTCATGGAGAAATATTCATGTCATTCTTGCTGAAATAACAACCTGAGGTAAGGCAGGAAGATTCTCCAAATTCAGAATTTCAGGACATATTTATGAGCTGTAACAGTTTATCCTCCTGTCTGATTCAGGTAAGGAAGCAATGTCCTTTCTCTTAGAAGGTGGATGACTGAGAACCAGGAAGCAAATCAATCCACACTTTCTAAGTTCCTCCTCTGTGCCACGGGCTCTACTAAGCAATGAGGATACAAAAAGCAACAAAAGAAAGTCCTGTCCTTAAGGAGATGATGTCATCTCCTTAATGGGAAAAAAAGTATGCAAACAGAGACAGAGAGAGACAAACAGACAAGTAGAAAGAAAGAGACAGTGAAAGAGAGAGACAGATAGAGAGAGAAATACACCGAGAAAAGGACAGACAGGCAGGCAGCTCTGTATCTAAGAGATGGTGTCAAGCTGAAAGGGACAGGCTTGGAAATAGCTTGGATATGTGGGGACAGGGATAGAGAAGAATGTAGCATCACTCCAAGGCTAGGAGCCAGAGGACACTAGAGGATAGTGTTCCCCTCTACAGTAGCAAGAAGAGAGTTTAGGGACCAAAGAGAATGATTTCCATGTTGGATATACAGAACTTAAGACATTCACTGGACATTTAGTTCAAGATATCTAATGGGCAGTTGGTGATATGAGCTGTGAGGTCAGCAAAGAGTTTGGACCAGGACAGGGAAATCAGAGAATCACCAGTCTAGAAATGATATGGATATCACTGGAGCTGATAAGATAACCAAGTGAAGTAGGAGAGTGAGTTAGAGCCTGATGCCTCTGGGACACTTAATGGTCAGACAGTGGGATCTACAGAGGAGCCAGAGAAGGAGCTCTAAGAAAATGAGGAGTACAGGGGAAACCCAGTCCCTAAAAACTAGAAGGAGGAGAGCACCAGGGAGGAGAGGGTTATGTACAGTGTGGAAGGCTGCAGAGAGGCCAGTGAGAATGAGGAAGTTCAATAAATGGCTTCAGGCTCACAGTGTAGGAAACTGAAAGAAAGAACCTGGAGTTCCCAATGAGCAGAAAATGAGATGATTAAGGAATGATTTCAATCAGCTCACACTCATTCATGAGGCCCCTACTAGAGGCCAGGCATTTACAAGCCATGGGGTTGTAGAGACAAAAGTAAAACAAGACAAAGCAAATCTGAAACCCTGTCCTCAAAGAGGTTAAATTGAAGCCAGCAGAGAAAAGATGTCCAAATCACAATCAGTACATTCAATTAGAGACAGTGATGAAGAAATATGTGGAGAAAGTCACTAAGCAGAGGGAAGCAGAAAAGACTTTATGTCAAAGGAGTGAATACAAGTGAATATAGAGAATAGAGAAGGAGCAGATCAAACTAATGGCTTCTGTTTTGTCAGTATTACCTTAAAAGGCAATTCCTGAGGGGAGAATGTGGAGAATGAGGTGAAGGTTGTAAAAGCAAGGGAAGCTTCTGAAGAATCAGCAGTCACTTGGGAAGTAGCACTGGACAGGCTTGCAATTGTGTCTTATACTAAGGAGCCATCACTTTCTTTGTAATGGAAAATTCTTCCCTTTCAATCACTTAATAGATGCAGAACCATTGTGTTCTATATGAGAAGCCCTGAAGTGGCCTGAGTTCTCCCTAGTTTTTCTCAGAAACCAATACTGAATCAAGCCACTGAATGGATTCTGCAGTGACAGAACCTACAAGAAAACAGGGTGAAATGTTTTTTCCAGCTTAGGAAACCTTGGAAGCACTTTAGGAAAGGTCTGTCTCCATTGAATTCGGTTGGGGACGGGTGCAGTGTTTAGGGGCAGGGAGCACAGCCCAGTACAGACTCTATCTGAACAAGCCAGCAGGAAGCACTTAGCTGCAACACATATCAGCAAGCAAGGGCCCTTCCTTATGGCCCTCTTGGCCAGGTGTGAAGCCTCAGCCCTAGAGAAAAAACCAATTGCAATTCTTGGTACTCCAGGAAAACCAAAATGAAGGGAACAGTCCACCCCTATTGAAGTCCGCAAGCCATGAGCTATTGAGGGCTCTGTGTGGAAATCCAAAGTCTTGCTCCCTTATCCCCAGCATAAGAAGCTTGGGATTTTTCCCCCTGTACCACAGGAGCAAAGATCAATTTTAACGGTCCTGAAATAGGCTGAAAATGCATAAGAAAGAGAAGAGAGCCTTGACCACTGAAAACTATTAGGGTGACAGGGAAGACCAAAACACAAACTGAGAATAGAACAACAATGTCAAGGCTATATCTGAAGTCTCAAAGAGGAATATGAATTGATTTCAAGCCCAAAATTCCTTTTGGGAGACCTCAAAAAGAATATTTTGAAAATCTCATGAGAATGGCAAAAGACAAATTGGGTAAAGGTTTAACAGTATTATGTAAAAAAGAGTTAACAGATTGAATCAGAAAGCACAAAAATTGACTAGGCATATCCTTTGAAGCAATAATACCACTACTAGGACTGTTTGCCAAAGAGATCATACATCAGGAGAAAGGACCCAAAGGTGTAAAAATATTTATAGTAGCTCTTTTTTTGTGGTGGCAAAGAATTGGAAACTAAGGGGATGTCCAAAAATTAGGGAAAGGCTGAAAAACGTGTCTTCTATGAATGCAATGGAATAGTATTGTTCCTTAAGAAATGATGAGCAGGAGTACTTCAGAAAAACCTGGAAAGACGTACATGAACTGATACTTAGTGAAGTCAGCAGAAGTAGGAGAATTATACATGGTAACAGCCACATTCTGTGATGATTAAGTATGATAGACTTAGGTATTCTCTGCAATACCATGATCAAAGACAATTCTAAAGGTTTCCTCAAAGAAAATGTTATCCACGCCCAAAGTAACAACTGTGGAATCTGAATGCAGATGCAAGCATAGTATTTTCAATTTGTTTTTTCTGTCTTGTGTATTTGCCCTTTTGTTCTCATTCTTCATCTATAACAGGACTAATGTGGAAATATGTTTAATATGATTGTACATGTATAACCCATGTAAAATTGCAAGTTGTCTTGGGAGTTTGGAGTGAAGGGAAAGAGCAACAATATTTGGGACTCAAAATCTTATAAAAATAAATGTTGAAAACTCTCTTTATATGTAATTGAAAAAACTAGTATACCATTAAGTTTTTTTTTTTTTTTTTAAGAATCATTTAATAGGTCACCACAACCCTCAAATAGTTTTTCTGATAGTAACCACACCTCATTCCTGGTTGTTGCTTTTGTAGGCAGAATAAAGACTGCTTTTGTAGCTATTAGGTTTTTCCTTACTTGATGCAGTGCCTTCCTTGAGCCTTCTAAGATTCTCTTTCTCATCATATATTTTATCAAACACTCCTAACATTGTGCCATCTGCAAACATGATAAAGTGCTCTCTTGCCTTTAACCAACTCCTTGGAAAAGAATCATTTCACTTCAAATGACTGATGTTCTTCCTTACTCAGAAAATTCTTCACTAACAAAATTGTTTGGCTTTGGAAAAGGAACATCCAAACAGTTAATAGTATCCATATATACTTTTCTCATGTGACTGCCACTGTATCTTCTCCGTTTGTAGAATAAAAGCATAATCAGAATAAAGATGAAGAAAATCTGGCAGAAAAGAGGAAATTAACCTTGGATATTTAGTTAGTGAGAGGACTGAGAACTTTGAGGTAAGAACAGCAGCCCTGTCAAATGAAAGAACATTAAGTGAGAGTAAGGGAAATGGCTGTCAGGGACTTCCCCTGCCCAGCTCTGAGGAAAACTCCACCTACTGGGCCCAGAAGATGCACAGAAGGCCCCCGAAATATTGTGCATTTCACATGTCTCAATTAGGAGATGTCCTAGAAGACAGCCCAGGCCATTATCACTGAAGTCATTGTACTGACTTCCTAAGGACAGTTCCCCAGCCAGGTCCAATCACTGTGTCCCCTCCTAAGATTTTGAAACTGTCAGAGGGTTAAGAAATAGTAGGAAAGGTGAGGAAAGAAAGCAAAGTAAAAGGGCTGGATGTAATAAAGAGAAATGAAATGATTGTATTGCATCCCAGACTCTGAACCTTCAAAAAGAACCATCTCAGTGCAAAAAGGAAGAATTATTTGCACCAGTGATCACCTAAAAAAACAGACAACATTGCAGTCATAGTAAATGGGAAACTTCTTGATGCCAGGGTCATTTTTCATTTGTTAATACCTAGCTCGTGGCCTGCATATCCTGTTCTGATTGTCCATTTGGGAGAATTTGCCCTTTCATTTACATTATGTAGACACAGAAGGATTGAAAATTCAGTGCAAGTAATCAACTTTGTCCGTGTTCCCATACACAGGACACTTGTGGTCCTTGTAAATTTTCTATTGTTTCGTATTTTGAATATATTTGAATGTTATATTTATAATGATAGAACTCCAGTATGGAGTCACTTAGGTAAGTGCTCCTAAAGTCCATCAAAATTTAGAAGCAAAGATTGACATACTGTCTTTTCCCTTGTTTCTGTCTCTGTCAGGCAGATGATACTTACAGTTTGTATGGACTGGACTGACTGGAGTATTCTGAATTTCTTATCCTTCTAGTGCCTGAGGGAGTGAACATTGGACCCTTCCCCAAGTTTGTTGTATAAACATATATGAACTTGTCTTACATGAAGCTCACCCAGTGCCTTGAGAACTTCTTTGTCACATATGAGTCCAAGAAGAAATATTTTGTCCCATATTAGACACCAATAACCAGTTGCCTACCAAGCCCAACCTTAGGGAATATTATTTTGCCACCTTAACCTCAACTTTGAGGGTGTTTCATCCCTGGAATATCTTCCTCATGCTTGTACTGGGTGAATATTGTTCATCTGTGCAGATGAATCTCTGTGTGAAATACCATACAGGGCAGGAAGAATCTCTATTTCCCTGTTTCCTGAACTGCACTTTAATAAAACTTTGATTTATCAGCTTTCTGATTAACAGGCTTTTAGAAATTGACACACCCACATCTTTCCTTTAAACAATGCTGTAAACATAAATAAAATAGAAGTCTATGAACGAGCCTATCAATCAGAGACAGAGATAGCCATTTCGTCAGGCAGATAAACAATAACCCCTTACTTTGTTTCTCCACCAATCCAGATTGGAGAAGTTTTGAAAAAACTCTTGTTCACTTCATCCTCTAGCTTCAGAAACAAGGAGAAGAAGCCCCCTATGACTAGGTCCCCTTCTTTTCTATATGTGGGACTGTAAGCTATTTCTACCTGACAAGGACTCTTCTCCATGCGGTTCTCCAAATGAGAAAAAGGCAAAAGCCGGACCACTAATGACATAAAGACAAAGAGCCCCCGTTTCCCCAGGCCCATGGCCAATATCCCGGATCTCTGAGGGCTGAGCAGTAGGGGGTAATAAGGTAATTGGTGATCAGTGTTCATGCAGCTTTAGGCAGATTCTCTCTTGTTAATGATATTTCTTTCTTATTGGATGGTCAAGTTTGAACAGTCGCTCTCACTTGGAAAAGCAGAGTGTGGGGCGTGCAGCCGGCCTGTGTCTGGGACAAAGGCAAAAGCAGGAAGCACAGGGCACATTTATGGGACATTTTTGCCTGTTGGATATTGTTTTCTTTGTCCCTGTGGATGGATTAGGGAAGGAGGGCCGTCCTCATGGCCCTTGGGTGCAAGTCAAGCAGCTATGTTGACCAGAGTCTGAGAGTGAGGGTCTCTTGGGACTGTCCTGCCCAGAAACTCTGCACCTGCTTCCTTCATCTTGGAAAGTTAAAGCCTGAAGCTCACAGAAAAGGTCTTTGGGAATCTCCTTCTCTGCCTTCTGTCCCTGGAGCCTTCACAGATTCCATGGGTTCTGAGAGGTCCACAGGACCCTCTGATCTCTCTAAAGTTCAGTACCTTCAGGCTTCCAGAGTACTACTTCCATTCTTCCCAGGCCAAATCTCTGCAGTGGCTCTAAATTACCCCATGTTGCTTCAGTCAGAGGATGGTGTGACATGACAATGGCAGAAAGTGTCAATGACAGTGGTCTGGCCTAGGCCCACATGTCCCCAGATTCAGATGAATTTAACATCTGTCTTGCCTTGATATTATTTACTACAGTGCTTAGGCCATTGGAAATACATACTAAACTGCTGCTGAATGAGTGAATAATCACATTAATCAAAACAGAACTCTCAACTATACTTTCAGGTTGACAACTCACATTCCTGAGAAGTTTCCCTGTTACTCACTAGTGGAATCTATGAGCTCAGTAGCATAATTTCTTCACTAAAACAGTTGAGAAGGATTGGAGAAGGTGAAAGTGTGTCACATCTAATATGAATGAAAAGGCAGAGAGACAGAGTTTCTGATTAATTAATATCCATTAATAATCCAATTAATTAATTATTAATTAGGCTGGCTAGTAAACAATAAATAGAAGATTACTGGTCTTTATTGGACGAAAGACAAAACCATGAAGATGGAGATTACTGAATGCTCATGTATCTTTGGAATAAGGTGTGTACCTGACTGTTGAAAATTAGTCTAAATTGATTAACAATCCCTGAGTTGTGGATTTTTTCAGATAAGGAAGTGGACTAAAGTCTCTCAGTCCCTCCTGTCAAGAATATATTTTGATTTGGGGAAATCTTATCAAAGTGTTGAGAGGAGGTTGGATGTGCCACAAATTAATAAGTGAAAAGAAATAAAAATAGCTGGATCCCAAATTAAGGATTGGTTATTAATATAATAGAAATATAATTCATTTTCTCCTACCACAACTGTCATGCTGGAATTGGGATCAAGTGAGACTCTTCACTCTCATCCTCATTAAGCCAATGTAACAGTTAAATTTTTATATATTATTAATATTCAGCATGTCCTGAGAATGTGACAAGTATGCTGGCACTCACAATAACACTGACAATACCCCAATAAATAGGTCTCCCCGCTGTGGGTTTTCCCTTTAGATTGTCATCACAACCCTCCAGTGCCTATCCTGAGGGACTCCTTTCTCTGTCTTCCCATTAATTTCGCCCTGGTGAGCACATCTCATGCCGTAGTTTTTCCCTGATTTCTCCCAGCATCACAATTGTACCAATGGAGCAAATCAGCACTTCATCCCTTATCACTATTCCTACCAAGGGACTGTGGCACCTTCAAATCGATGATGATCTTTTCATGCTTTTTCTTTATCAAGTGTTCATTATAACCTACTCACATCCAGAAACACCTGTTTTAAAAGAAGGTTTTTTTAATCATCTTAAGCAGTTGGAGTGTATCTTTTATTGTTACTTCAACCCAATGTTTTGAGTTCATAGGAATGAAGTAGAACAAGTCGATTCCAGTTTCATTTGGAGCCTAAGATTGGCTGTAGACAAAACGGAACATGGCAATACCATTGTATCCCCAGGGCCTAGCATAGGATTTTGCATACAAAACGTGATACATAAATGCTGGTTGTCTGATTCCTCTTAAGAGAATGAGGCCAAATATGAATTTATGCACAAAATATAGTCTTCTGTCTCATTTTTATGGCATTTGTGCCAATTAAACTTTGAAAAATGAAATAAAATATCATTTTAAAATATTGAACCTGTTTTGAACTGATCATCTGTATAAGAAACAGGCAGCACAATGAGTTTGCCCCAGGTTGAAAAAACTCTGGACCGAATCATTTTGACAGGGCATGAAATACAAAACTCATGTGCAACATGAGGAAGGACATGTGGAACGTCTGGACCAAGTCTTTGTTTGAGGAGTAGATCCATTGAAATGGCAAAACAGCAGGCAGAATTACATGTCCCACCACAGGCCTTTGCCTAAAGATTTGGAAAATGCAATGAATCTTGTCCCAATCAGCAAATCCTGAGTAAATCAGAGTCAAGTACTTTGCCAGCACAGGTGGGCAGAAAGGGATAGACAAAATGGATCTATGGACAAGATAAACAGAAGGGTCCATAGCTCCTAGAATTGGGGCTGCATCCCTGAGCATGCCATGGGGAACATATAGTATAGCCACTGATAAAGGACTGAGGTTGCCTGTCAAAGCATGGAGAGGCCCAGGCCCACAGGAAGCATTCAGCTTTGGCAATTAAGAAGGAACTTGCACCAACTGACAGTCCTGCTACTTACTGCCCTGTTTTCTATTACTAGTTTTCTGTGCAGGTAGACTAATTGACAGACCCTTGTCTAAGCATGGCCTTGAAGAGGAAACCAAAGTCATAGGTCTCAGGCTAAATACTGGGTAGAGAGTAAGCTTGGAAGCAAGAATTAACTGTATAGCTCTAACATCCTGGTTGTTAGGGATGAAAAAAACTCATCTTAAACTTAATCAAGAACGTGGAGATCTCTTAGGATAAGAACAGGAATTTATTCTCTTCCCTTGGAAGAAGAAAGCTGGCTTCCCCATGACTGATCATGAAGGAGGGACGCGCAATGTGTGGCGAACAGAGTTTTGAAACTCTAACACAGCAGGGTTATATTTCTCTCATTGTCCCTGACTCCCATTGTTTGGGGTAGTGAGCTGAGGCTCTCCCTCACTCCCTCTGGGTGGGAGGAGGGGCCCAAAGAGGCAGGAAATCAGACAAAGGACTAAAGCTAGGTGGGGGTCAAAAGACTCCTGTAAGGGCTTGCTGCTGATTGACAGCAGTAATGGAGGGGGGAAGAGGGAAGTTAACAATCCAAAACTGCCAGAGAAGTTTTCACTCCCCCAGACAATCCCCCCTTTTCTTTTTACCCCCAGAAAACTTCTCACTTGATTGCTCATCTTCCCAAGATGGGATCTCCAACTCTTGGGAAAGCTGTCTACATCTGTTGTCTTCTTTTTCAAATCCCTTTCCTCAGAGGAGGAGTAATCTTCAGATGCCTAGAATTCATATGCACAAGTTCTCACAGCCAGCCATACCTGACATGGTTTTCAGAAACATATGATTTGACACATTTAAAGGTCTAGTTTCCCAGCCATGCAAGGCTAGGTCCAAACAGTATAATCAAATAGTTCAGTTTTCTTAACCACACAAGGGTAGGCTCAAACGATATGATAAACTTTTCTCACAATTCTACAAAATTACATGATTACATTAAGTCAGGTATAGATTAAATTTTTAAAATGACTCACAATATACTAGTTTTTAGAAAGGTAATTACATGTCACCAAGATAACCAAGAAAATTTTGACAGAAACCATACAAATTAACAGAATCACTATTACCAATGTCAATTGACATCCAATTCCTTGTATCCCAGTGACTAACTTCTAATACTCACTTAAACAACACTTTGGAATCCCAGATGCCTCATGTAGTTATACAATTCAAAAAGAGAGTTTTGTTTCTCCTGTTTTGATCTATATAAGTCAGATAATAATAATAATAATAATCCAGATAATTCTGTCCTAATATTAATGAGTACAATCACTTAAAATTAGTTCCACATTTTGTAACTTCAGAGAATTTTTTGGTTTATTTGTTCTTTGTTATTTCCATCTTTCCTAAATCCTGTACCTGATATAGGAATCTTCTTTTTAAAATGTGAAGATTTATTTAAAAAATGATTTCATCTGCCCTTTTTAAAATTATCAGACAGATGTTTTAATAAGTAACATTATTTTCCCGCTTATCACTATCTTTTACAGACCTTGTGAAAAATCCAAAACTTTGATCTTATTCCCAAACATGCTCAAAGCTTGAATTGTCATAATAGACAATTTTTAGAAGCCAATCTTATACATCTGTATATGGTTCTAGAGGAATCATCTAAGTGTGATCCTGTTGCTCTGCTCAAACTTTACTCTCCTATTCAATTAGGCATCTACTGCATTGCATTTTTGGCTCATGACTAACCATTTCCTCCTTTGAAGTATGTTCTCTGCATATTTATTTATTCATTTATTTGGCCCTGAACATTACTTCTCAATGAATTTGCTATAAAAGAAAAAGCAGGACAGTGTCATAAATCTTGTGAGAAGGAAAACTTCCTTATTCCTGTTTGATTACAAGCAGGAGGCATCTAGGGATCTCATTCTGTTAGCTACTTGGTGCTGAAAGCAGGTCTTTGAGATACTTGGGTGGATATTTCCCTTTTCAGAAAGGTAAAGGCATAATCAGGAGTCGAATTGAACATCTTACCTGAGCTGTGTCCAAGGTTGTATCCAAAGCTTTTCCCAATTCCAAAAGCAGTTCTCAGCTTGCAGCCCCTGCCATTCCATTATTGGCCTTTATGACAACTGCTCTGTAATTGAGGCTTAAAATGATAGTAAAATATATGCTCCTTTAAAAAACAATAAACCTTAAAATCTGAATTTCTTTAAACTTGTCATGCAATGTTCTTAAATGACATACATTCTTAATGTATTATACAGAATTTCTAGATCACAAATTTACAATCTTAGAGATATGGCAACAACATAACAATGAATTTCAAATGACACCAAATCATTTATAAATAAATAGATCTTATTACTCCTGGCATCCAAAAATCACTTCAAAGTTAGATAATGATGTTGTATCAAACACATACCAGTTATATTAAAATTTTTTACAATAATTATACCATTTTAATCCTGTAATACTATTTTTCCTTTACAAATTGAGAAACCATGTTAACCAGAGATTAAATACATTTTTACAACTGGAATACAGAAGTGCAGAGTTTACCTGGAGTAGAAGATGGCTTCCCAGTATAGTGAGGTGGTGCTACTGCCAGTCTGCAAGCACCATCCCTGACAATTCTCTTCAATTTTCCTCTCCCATCTGATCTGGGATGAGAAGGGTTAACAAAACTTCTGGTTGTTTCAAGATAGATCCCCATGCTGCTGAGATACTCCAGTAATCCCAATAATCAATTTCCAACTTCTCAACAATTAATTCTCAGAATCTGCTAAGATGTTTTAGCTATATCTAACTTTCATTGTAAATCCAGGCTGGTCAGACTAGGAACTACAAGGAAAGGAGTATTACAACTTTGTGTGAACAATTTTAGGTATTAATATTAAAACAATATCTTATTCAGTTTCATAGCAAAACAATCTTAACTGAAACTCCTTTTTTAAACAAAGAAAAACTTGTTGAATTTCCCAACTTACAATGGTTCAAAATATTACAACCCATGGTAAGAGTGTCTCATTTCTTCTCTGGCAATATAGTTCTTAATACAACTGTTTACCAGTAACGCAATTATTATGTTCTTAAAT
>CM053592.1:186655066-186675664 GCA_028646515.1 Pseudochirops corinnae
ATTCATGAGGGAGATTGGTCTATAATTTTCTTTCTCCATTTTGTCTCTCCCTGATTTAGGTATCAGTACCATATTTGTGTCATAAAAAGAATTTGGTAGGACTCCTTCCTCACCACTTTTTCCAAATAGTTTGTAGAGTATTGGGATCAATTGATCCTTAAATGTTTGATAGAATTCACTAGTAAATCCACCTGGCCCTGGGGATTTTAACCTAGGGAGTTCTCTGACAGTTTGTTCAATTTCTTTTTCTGAAATGGAGTTGTTTAAGTAATTTACTTCCTCTTCAGTTAGTCTGGGCAAATTATATTTTTTGTAAATAATCATCCATTTCAATAACATTGTCAAATTTATGTGCATTCAATTGCGCAAAATAATTCCTAATTATTGTTTTAATTTTCTCTTCATTGGACCTACATTGACCCGTTATATATTTGAGACTCAAAATTTGGTTTTCTTCTTTTTTTTTATCATATTAACGAAGGGTCTATAAGTTTTATTGCTTTTTTCATAAAACCAGCTCTTAGTTTTATTTATAAGTTTAATAGTTTTCTTACTTTCAATTTTCTTAATCTCTCCTTTGGCTTTCATTATTTCTAGTTTAGTATTCAATTGGGGATTTTCAATTTGTTCTTTTTCTGGCATTTTCATTTTCCAGCTTTTTCAATTCTAAGTTTTTCAATGCTCAATTCATTGACCTCCATTTTGTCTAATTTGTTCATGTATGCATTCAGGGATGTAAAATTTCCCCTAAGAAATGCCTTTGCTGCATGCCACAAGTTTTGGTATGATGTCTCATTATTGTCATTCTCTTGAATGAAGTTACTGATTGTTTCTATAAGTTCTTGTTTGACCCACTTATTCTTTAGGATTAAATTAGTTAGTTTCCAATTAGTTTTTTGCCTATCTTTCCATGGGCCTTTATTGCATATAATTTTTATTGCATCAGGATCTGAGAATGATGCATTCAATATTTCTGCCTTTCTGCACTAATTTGTGAGGATTTTATGCTCTAGTACATGGTTGATTTTTGTGTATGTGCCACATATTGCTGAGAAGAAGGTATATTCCTTTTTATCCCCATTCAGTTTTCTCCAGAGATCTATCATGTCTAGCCTCTGCAAAATTCTATTTGCCTCCTTAACTCCTTCCTTGTTTATTTTGAGGTTAGATCTATCAGTTTCAGAGAGCAGGAGATTGAGGTCTCCCACTGGTATTGTTTTGCTATCTATTTCTTCCTCTAATTCCCTTGACTTTTCCTCTCAGAATTTGGATGCTATATACTGCTTGGTGCATATATGTGAAGCAATGATATTGCTTCATTCTTGATGGTGCCTTTTACCAGGATGTAGTTTCCTTCCTTATGTCTTTTAATTAGATCTGTTTTAACTTTTGCTTTATCTGAGATAAGGATTGCTACCCCCGCTTTTTTTTTTTTTACTTTTACTGAGGTATAATATATTCTACTCCACCCTTTTACCTTTACCCTGAGCATAACCCCTTGTTTAAATGTGCTTCTTGTAGACCATATATTGCAGAATTGTGGTTTTTAATCCATTCTGCTATGTGCCTCTGTTTTATGGGAGAGTTCATCCCATTCACATTCACAGTTATGATTACTATTTGGGACTTTCCCTCCTTCTTATTCCCTCCCCTGTTTATATTTTTGTGTCTCCTTTTCCCTTCTCCTCCTCAAGAGTTTTCTTTTTGATCACCACCTCCCTTAGTATTCCCTCCCTGTGTCCTCTGCTCTTCACCTACCCTTTCCCCTTGCTACTCTTTCGTTCCCTACTGACCACCCTCCCTCTTCTTACACCCCTTGCCCTTATGCCTTCTACTGCCTGTAGGGTACAATAGATTTTTTTTTCCTCAACAGAGTATGTTATTCCCTCCCTGAACCCAACAAATGCTTGTAAATTTCATACAGTGCTCCTCTCCTTTTCTCCCTATTTCTATGAGTTTTTATGTCTATTCATGTTAGAATCTAAATTTAGCCAACTGTATTAATCCCTTTTTAAATTAGAACCAATGAGAGTAATGATTACATGATGCTCACTTCCTTCCTTTCCACTCCTTCACTTTAGTATGTTTTTATGAACATACTAAATTGATATTGAACAAAAAGTCCAGAATATGAAGGCAATTAATGAAAGGAAATGCTAGGGAATGTGGCCAAGCCATATCAGATTTTAATCTCTATTTTAAAGCAGCAGTCATCAGAACTGCTTGGTACTAGTTAAGGAATAGAATAACGGATCAATGCAATAGATTGGTTACAAAAGTCTCAGTAGTCAATGACTATAATAATGTACTCTTTGATAAGCCTGAAGACCCTGGTTTTGGGGATAAGAATTCTCTATTTGACAAAATCTGCTGGTAAAATTCAAATATAGTATGTTAGAAACTGAGCATAGACCATCATCTAACACCATACACCAAAGTCAAGTGTAAATGGGTGCAGTATCAAGGTATAAAGGCTGATACTAAAAATAATCTGGCAAAGCAAGGCATGGTTTTCCTGGCAGATTTATGGTGTAGGGAAGACTTTATGACCAAAGAAAGGTTGGAGAGCATTATAAAATGCAAAATGGATAATCTTGATTACATTAAGTTCAAAAGTCTCTGTACAAACAAAGCCAATGTAGCCAAGATTAAGAGGGATGTAGGAAATTGGAAAAGAATATTTACAACTAAGGTCTCTGATAATGGCCTCATTTCTAAAATATACTGGGAATTAAGTAAAATCTATAAGAATCCAAGTCATTCACCAATTGATAAATGATCAAAGGATATGAACATGCAATTTTTAGAGGTAGAAAATAAAGATATCTTCAAGCATATGGAAAAATGCTCTAAATCACTATTGACTGGAGAAATGCAAATCAAAATAACTTTAAGGTACCACATCTCATCAGTTAGATTGGCTAAGATGACAAAACATGAAAATGACAAGTGCTAGAGAGGATGTGGAAAAATTGGAACACTAATACATTGTTGGTAGAGCTCTGAATTGATAAAAACCATTCTGGAGAGCAATATGGAACTATGCCCAAAGGGCTGTAAATAATTGCATACCCTTTCACCCAGTAATAGCATTTCTGGGGTTGTATCCTAAAGAGATCATAGAAGTGGGAAAAGGACACATATGTACAAAAATATTTATAGCAGCTTTCTTTGTGGTGGCAAAAAACTGGAAATATAGGGGATGTCCATCCATTGGGAAATGGCTAAACAAGTTGTGGTATATGAATGTAATGGAATACTATTGTGCTATAAGAAATGGGGAGGAGATGGACTTCATAATTACCTGGAGAGGTTTATACAAATTGATGCTGAGTGAGAAAAGCAGAACCAGGAAAAATTTGTACACAATCACAGACACATCGTATGTGTGATGACCAACCTTGATGAACTGGACTCTTCTCAACAAAGCACAGTTATAAGACAACTCTACAATTCTCAGGATGGAAGAAGATATCTACATTCAGAGAAAGATCTGGAAAGACCTGAGTTTAAATGGAGACTGAAGCAATCTATGTGCTATCGTTCTTTTTCATGTTTAATTTTCTTTCTTTTTTCCCATTGTTTACTCCATTGATTACAACCCTTCTATGCAACCAGACTATTGTACAATATGAAAATATTTGCAGATCCTATACCTGATTGCACACCACGAGGAAGCAGGGAGGAAGAAAGAGGAGAAAATTTGAAACTCAAGGGTTTGTGGAACTAAATTTTGTAAAGTAAAAGTAAATAAACAAGTCAATGAAAAAAAGAATAAAGTAGTGGATCAGTGGATCAGTGAAGAAAAGACATTGTGATAAATGACCATAGTAAACTGGACTATAATAATCCCAGAAATCCAAGTTTTCAGGGGAAAAGTCACCATGTGACAAAACGTTTTTGCAAAACTGCAAAGCAATTTGGCAGAAATGAAGTATCCAGGACATCACACACTGAATGCTAAGACAAGGTCAGAAAGTAGAAAGGATTGAGACATATAGGGTGATATCCTACATAAACTGGAGGAGCATGGGAAAATGGACCTATCAAGGCGAAGGATAAGGGAAGAGCTCCAGGACATGCACAGAACTGAAAAGAAATAGCCCAGAAATGAAACTTTGAGCTCTTCAGGACAAGGAAGATGAGCTAGGCACCACCGGATCTTTTCTAGGGTCCCATTCACCATTACTGGAAGTTTCAAAACTCTCCTTTTCAAAGAAGTTTTTAAAGGAGTGAACACGTGAGTGAAGCTAACTTGAGCAAAAGGTTAAAAAAAAAACACCACTAAGATTATCTTCCTCCTGGTCCCATCCCTTTCCAGGCTAGGGCTACAGCAGCTTCTCCCTGTCATCCTGGCTCCAACCAAGCCAAGGATAAAGTGAAAGAATAGAAAGATCTTTTACCCTGCTGTGCTGCCTCTGCCCGAGATAAGGCTGCAGTGATAAATTAGAAGAATAGTAGGGAATTTGAGGTAACCTCCCCCTCCTCATGAAAGGAACAAGAGGAGAGGCACAACAGCTACATGGGGGCCCCACTGCCAAAAGCTCCAATACCTGGGCACCCTGAAGCCTACTCTTCTAAGTAAGCAGATGAACCTCTCCTCTCAAAACCACAAGTTTCACCAAATCTGTGGAAATGAGAAAAGAAGAGGGAGAAAATGATGTCAAAAGTTAACAAACCTCCGCACTTGCTAAGGAATAACTTTTATATGTGATTTGAAATGCAATTATTGCCACCTCTTTCTGTTGTTATTGTATTTCTGCACTGTAGTAAAATTCTTTCATATTAAAAACTTGAGTGACCATCGTGAGCCAGAAACTGTGTTAGACAAAGCAACTTTCCATCTGAATTTAGTTCAAACTAGAAGACAGTGGAAGAAATAAAAATTGTTTAAAAACAGTTATGTTATTTTATTAAGTCCTGCAAATCTAGTCTTGAAGCTAAAACAAGTTAGCTCTCACTTATGAAGATTGTGAAATTATCAAAACTTATTACACAGCAGCTCTATGGGTAGACGGGGTAGACAATCCCTACTCCCCTCCCTTACGAAGATGGTCAAGGTCACCTCCCATGTAGGCTCTAGGGGGTGACCAGGGTCAATATGTACCAGCTACCATATACCAGGAACCTGAAAATAAAATATAGGAAGCCTGAAAGACATCCTGGCAAGGAAAAAGGAAAATCAGTATTGAAAATAGGGGACCTGTCAAACCTAAAGTATATGGTTTTCATGAGTCCAGAATAAGGACATCATCGGGAGGACCAGGTCCCAGTTCTGAGTCAAGGGTTTGACTCTTGACAAAAAGAAGTGGAGATTTTTATCAGCTCCTTTTTTGGGGTCTCTATTGATTTCTACTTGTTTGTAAACTTGCCAAGTCCCCAGAAACCATCTAGTAGGCAAGGTCATTAGCCCTAGGAAAACTGAAAACTTTTCTGGGTTTTAAGTTTCTAAACAATGAACTTATAGTTTACTGAGAAGTGAAATCTATTATGCATGTAAGTCATGGTAAACTTGTATTGTTTACTGCAACTCCATATAGATAAAAGCAATTGTATCTACTCCTAAGCTGTGATTGGTGAGACTTTGCATTTGAGGTAAAAGATGCAGGGACAGCAACTAATTTTATTTTGAGTTTCGATTTAGATAGTTTTCTACATTAAATCAGGATCTAAGGGAAATGCCACAATCTACTCAGAGGGAATCCTGCCACAGGTGAAGGTTTGCTTTTGGGAAAAGCCAAGAGGGCACTTTTACCTTCAATCTAGAATGGGACACTCCTGGCTCAGTTTCCCCATTGTCTTCTTTTGAAAGGGAATGTTTTCCACCTTGCTGTTCCAGAATATGGCCATTCGGTGAAATTAGAGTGACTCTTATCTGAATTCAACCAGAGCTAAGGATGCTTTATCCTGTCATATTTGGCATATCCTTACTTCTTCCTTTCATGGCAAATTTCTTTAATTAGAGCAAGTGGTCAGTAAATATATGAATATAACACAGGTATGTGAAATCTTGCTGTTCTTAATCTGAATGTTTAGTTATTACATTAATACACAGGCTTGTCATCTGCTAAATTAAGACACAGGCTTGTCATCTGCCTGCCTGCATAATCAAGTGAAAGGTTACATCACTGGAATAGAACTTTTTTTTTCAGAATAACGTGGGAACACTTAGACAATGGGAAAAGAAGCTTGTGAAACAAAAGTACAAACACAAGTTAATCATTATCCCATATACTAAGGCTGGGAAACATCTGAGCTTCTAAAGCATGTGTTATATCTGAGGGATCCAGGCTAAAATGATATTCCTTTCTATAACCTAAATACTTTAGTAAAAGAGTACTTGGACTAGTCAACTGCCTGTTACTCCATATATACCTGCATATTGAACTTTCAGTCAAATTTGTGTCTCTAAGAATATAGGCCAATTCATCTATAGTTGTCAGCAAACAGTAGTCACCAGTCCATACTCATCCATCATCCCCTGGATGTGATCTATGCTCAGTTCCAATCAACTTCCTCCTTGGGTCCCACTGAGACAAGGACAGCTCTATTCCCCTTTTCAGACTGAATAAATTATGGAAGCTGAGACCATCATTCTTTCTCCCAAATGAATTTGGGCACCAGCTCTTTGAGGAGGGAATGACAGGATCCTAATAAAGCTGCTCCAAACCCCACTATTTTTTTGGCCTGGCCCTCAATATAGGCCTTTATTGGTTTTCAATCCAGTATTTACTCAGTCAAGTGTCTTCTTGTAAGAGAACCTAGGTTTCTGACCAGGCACTAATTTTGAGTCAAGGGTTTGACTCTTGAAAAAGAAAAAAGGCATAGTTGTAACCTAACATCCTGCATCTCCCCACATTGTGGATAAGTTCTCCTAGGAGACAAGCCCAAACCCAACAAAGCCAGCCTAGGCAACAAACCTGCCAAGTAAACCTGTCCAAACCTGTCACCTGGAACACATAGCCCCCTCCTTTTGATTAGCTCTTGGAATAGACTTGGGAACTTTCCAGCTGGATAACAAACTGATAGCTGGGCATTGGGTCATTAAGCAATGAAGTGATTGCTATGTTTTGGCTTCTGTATTTTCTCCGCTTGTGTAGCAAATGACTAAGTTGTGGTTTGCTCCTTGTAACAGTTATGTTGTGACTTTTGTCTATATAAGCACCAAGGAAATGCTTCTAAGGGGTTATTGATTTGGGTAAGCTTGACCCCTTAGAGTTTCTTCATTATTAAACCCCACTTAAAATGAGTAATGGTCTCATTCATTAATTTCTTGTTAAAACAATGGGGTAGAATCAAGTTTTAAACACATAATTTTGGGGACATTTTTCTAGATTCTGTAATTTAATAAAATTATAAATTATGTTATGAAAAAATAATTTTCTTATTATTATTCAGAAGCTGTTAAGTACCCTAACCTTCTTATGAACTGTACACAATGATTTTTCAAGTCTGCTTCATCTAGGCATTTAGTTACATATGTTAATTTGGATGTATGTGAAATACATAAAGTTTTTGGAATTTATACTGCTGAAGGACATAATATAAGAAATCAGTTTTAAGGACTTCCCATGTTTGAAGGTCTATTTTTTTTTCCAAAGGCTGAAATTGGGTGTTTATTGAATTTGAATTTAAACACGGGAATTCATTATGGCAATGATATTTTTGTAATTATTAGAAGACCCAAAAGAAGCAGTTAGAATAATTAGCCCAGCATATTTTAAACTGATATGAAATGTGAGCAGGAATGGGAAAATTAAAATATATATATGCAATCTGGTCTCTTACCATGGGTTGTAATATTTTGAAACTTTGTAAGTTGGGAAATTCTCCAAGTTTGTCTTTGTTTAAAAAGGGGGTTTCAGATAAGATTGTTTTGCTATGAAACTGAATAAGATATTTTTTAATGTTCGAACCTGAAATTGTTCACAAAGCTGTAATACTCCTTTTCTTGTAGGTCCTAGTCTGACCAGCCTGGACTTAACAATGAAAGTTAGATGTAGTTAAGCATCCTAGCAGATTCTGAGAATTAATTGTTAAGAAGTTGGAAACTGATTATTGGGATTGCTGGAGTACCTCAACAGCATGGCGATCTATCTTTAAACAACCAGAAGTTTTGTTAACCCTTCTCATCCCAGATCAGATGGGAGAGGAAAATTGAAGAGAATTGTGGGCGATAGTACTTTCAGATTGGCAGTAGCCCCACCTAACTACATGGAGAAGCCAGCCTCTGCTCCAGGTAAACTCTGCACTTCTCTATTCCAGCTGTAAAAAAGTATTTTATCTCTGGTTAACCTGTTTTCTCAATTTGTAAAGGGAAAAATAGCATTATGGTATTAAAATGGTATAATTATTGTCAAATTTTTTAATATAACTGGCATGTGTTGGATAGAATATCTTTATCTAATTTTGAAGTGATTTTTTGATGCCAGGAGTGATGAGATCAATTTATTTATAAATGATTTGATGTCATTTGAAAATCTTTGTTATGTTGTTGCAATATCTCTAAAACTGTAAATTTGTGATCTAGAAATTCTGTATAATACATTAAGAATGTATATTATTTAAGAACATTGTACACTAAGTTTAAAGAAATTCTGATTTTAAAGGTTAATTATGTTTTAAAGGAAAAGAAAGACCTCTCAAATTATTTTTCTTCACAAAGGTTTAGTTATAATTTCTAAAACAAAAGATCTTCCTGTATTAATCTGAATTTGTGGTTATTGAATGGCATAAGCAAAAGTTAACATTTGTATTTGACCATATGAGTGAAAATTTAAATTTCTGAAATATCTCACTGTTCCAGACTGAGTATAGTTACATTAGAATAAACAAACTTGAAAGGAAACTAGGATTCCAGTGTAGAAAATTTATGTATGTAAAAAAGAGTAATAACATATAAGATATCTTGCTTTATGGTTAAAAATATACATGAAAGCTGGATAATCTGGATAATGGGTTTGAGAAATTTAGAAAGATAATAAAAGTTTGATTAGAAATATGGAAGGCAGAAAGATGTGTAATTTGATTTTATAATTAGTAGCTTAATCAAATTTTAGGTGGCCCTATCTGAAGGATACTAGTCAATATTTATTTGCTATTTAATAAATTTGGTGAGTATAAATTTTACTATTATTTTAAGCCTCAATTACAGGAATCATTGTCATAAAGGCCAATAATGGAATGGCAGGGGCTGCAGGCTGAGAACTGCTTTTGGACTTGGGAAAAGCTTTGGAAACAACCTTTGACACTGCCCACTAAGATCCTGAATTCTATTCCCAACTATGCCTTTACCTTTCTGAAAAAGGAAATTCCCACCCAAGTATGAAAAGTGTCTAACTGAATGATGACCAGAGATGATTCATGTCTGTAATCAAACAGGGCTAAGGAAGTTTTCCTTGTCACAAGATTTACGACATTGTCCTTCTTTTATTTTTAAATCAAATTCATCAAGAAGTAATATTCAGGGCCAAATAAATGAATAAAAAAATATAGAGATAACATACTTCAAAGGAGGAAATGATTAGTAATGAGGCAAAAATGTAATGCAATACATGCCTAATAGAATACGATAGTAAAGTTTGAGGAGAGCAACAGGATCACACTTAGATGATTCCCCTAGAACAGTAGTTCTCAACCTTCCTAATGTCACCACCCTTTAGTATAGTTCCTTGTATTGTGATGACCCCCAACTATAAACTTATTTTCGTTGCTACTTCATAACTGCAATTTTCCTATTGTTGTGAATTCATCTGATATGCAGGATGTATTCTCATTGTTACAAATTGAACTTAACCCACAGGTTGAGAACTGTTGCTCTAGAACTATATACAGATGTATAAGACCGACTTCCAATAATTGTCTGTTATGAGAATTTAAGCTTTGAGCATGTTTGGGAATAAGATCAAAGTTTGGATTTTTGCACAAGGACTGTAAAAGATCGTGATAAGGGTGAAAATAATGTTACTTTATCAAAGCATATGTCTGATAATTTCAAAAAGGGCAGATGAAATAATTTTTTCAATGAATCTTTACATTTTAAAAAAAGATTCCTACACCAGGTACAGGATTTAGGAAAGATGGAAATACCAAAAATAAATAAACTGAAAAATTCTCTGAAGTTTCAAAATGTGGAACTAATTTGAAGTGATTATACTCATTTATATTAGGTCAGGATTTTCTGGTAACCTCTAGATCTGAACTGGAAAAACAGAACTCCATTTTTGAATTGTATAAGTACATGAGGCATCTGGGATTGAAAAGTGTTGTTTAAATGAATTTTAGAAGTAAGTCACGGGGATAGAAGGAATTGGATGTCAATTGACATTGGTAATAATGATTTTGTAATTTGTATGGGTTGTGTGAAAATTTTCTTGGTTTTCTTGGTGACATGTAATCATCTTTCTAAAAACTAGTATATTGCAAGTCATTTAGGAGATTTAATCTTTACCTGACTTAATGTAATCATGTAATTTTGTAAAATTGTGAGAAAAGTTTATCATATTCTTTGAGTCTAGCCTTGTGGGGTTAAGAAAATTGAACTATTTGATTATAATGTTTGGACCTAGCCTTGCATGGCTGGGGAATTAGACCTTTATATGTACCCATGGAGCCATATCATATGTTTCTGATAACCATGCAGGTCTGGCTAGCTGTGCCAACTTGTGCATATGAACTCTAGGCATATGTAGATTACTCCTCCTCTGAGGCAAGGGATCTGAAAAAGAAGACATCAGATGCAGATAGCTTTCCCAAGAGTTGGACCTTGCCTTTACTAAGACTGCTTCTTTCCTGGAGACCCCATGGTGGGAAGATGAGCAATCAAGTGAGAAGTTTTCCAAGGGTAAAAAGAAAAGGGAGTATTGTCTGGGGAAGCAAAAACTTCTCTGGTGGTTTTGGATTGTTAAGTTCCCTCTTCCAACCTCCATTACTGTTGTCAATCAGCAGCAAGCCCTTTCAGAAGTCTTTTGATCCCCATCTAGCTTTAGTCCTTTGTCTGATTTCCTGCCTCTGTGGGCCCCTCCTCCCACCCAGTGGGAGTCAGAGAGAACCTGAGCTGACTACTCCAAACAATGGGAGTGAGGGACAATGGGAGAGATACGACACTGTTGTGTTAGAGTTTCAAAACTCTGTTCGCCACACATTGCATGTCTCTCCCTAATACTCAGTCATGGGGAAGACTGCTCTCTTCTCCCAGGGGAAGAGAACAAATTCCTGTTCTTATCCTAAGGAATCTCCATGTTGTTGATTAAGTTTAAGATGAGGTTTTTTTAATCCCAAACAACTGGGATGTTAGAGCTATACAGTTAATTCTTGCTTCCAAGCTTACTCTCTACCCAGTACTTAGCCTGAGGCCTACAACTTTGGTTTGCTCTTCAAGGCTATGCTTAGACAAGGGTCTGTCAATTAGTCCACCCTGCACAGAAAACTAGTAATAGAAAACAGCACAATAAGTAACAGGACTGGGTGCAAGTTCCTTCTTAATTGCCAAAGCTGAATGCTTCCTGTGGGCCTGGGCCTCTCCTTGCTTTGAGAGGCAACCTTAGTCCTTTATCAGCAGCTGTACTGAATGTTCTCCATGGCATGCCCAGGGGTGCAGCCCCAATTCTAGCACCCATGGACCGTTCTATTTATCTTGTCCATAGATCAACTTTTTCTAACCTTTTCTGCCCACCTAGGCTGCCAAAGTTCTTGACTCTGGTTTACTCAGGATTTGTTGATTGGGACAAGATTCATTGCATTTTCCACAGCTTTAGGAAAAGGCCTGTGGTGGGACATGGCGCTACAATTCTTCCTCATACTTTTGCCATTTCACTGGATCTACTCCTCAAACAAAGACTTGGTCCAGACCGTCCACGTGTCCTTCCTCATGTTGCACATGAGTCTTGTATTTCATGCACTGTCACAATGACTTGGTCCACAGTTTGTTAAACCTGGGGTAAACTCATTGTGCTGCCTCTTTCTTAGACAGATAATCAGTTCAAAATGGGTTTTATATTTTAAAATGATATTTTATTTTATTTCATTTCAAGAAATTTAGTTGGCCCAAATGCCATAAAAAAATGAGACAGAAGACTACATTTTGTGCACAAATTCATACCTGGCGTCATTCTCTTGAGAGGAATCAGACAAAGAGCATTTATGGATCACGTGTTATGTACAAAGCCTTATGCCAGGCGCTGGATATACAATGGTATTGCTATGTTCCATTTTGAATACAGCCAATCCTAGGCTCCAAATGAAACTAGAACTAACTAGTCACACTTAATTCACATGAACTCACAACATTGGGCTGAAGTAGCAATAAAAGGTACACTCCAACTCCTTAAGGAGAAGGGTAAGATGATTCAAAATATCTTCTTTTAAAATAGGTATTTCTGGATGTGAGTATGATATAATGAACACTTGATAAAGAAAAAGCATGAGAAGATCATTAACCATTTAAAGGTGCCACAGTCCCTTGGTAGGAATATTGATAAGTGATGAAGTGCTAATTTGCCCCATTGGTACACTTGTGAACCTGGGAGAAATCAGGGAAAAGGTAGAGCATTAGGGGAGTTCACCAGGGGAAAATCAATGGGAAGACAGAGACAGATGTACGTCAAGACAGACACATGAGGGGTGTGATGACAATGTATGAAGGGAAAGCCCACAGTGGGGAGATGGATTTATTGGGGTATCGTCAGTGTTACCATGAGTGCCAGCATACTTGTCACATTATCAGGACATGCTGAATATTTATCATAGATAAAAAATTTAACTGTGATATTGGCTTAGTGAGGATGAGAGTGAAGAGTCTCACATGACTCCAATTCCAGCATGGCAGTTATAGGAGAAAAGCAATTATTTTTCTATTATATTAATAAGCAATTATTAATATGGGATCCAGCTATTTTTTTCTTTTCATTTATTAATTCGTGGCACATCCTACCTTCTCTCTACTGTTTGATAAGATTTCCCAAAATCTTCTGCACCCATGCAGAAGACCTCATTTCTGTGAAGAGTGTAAGCAGAATTTAATTAAGGAGAAATCCAGCCATAAAGCACTAGGGGTATGCCTTTAGAATCCCCCCACTGGATTTCAGGAAACTAAGTTCAAGAAAGGAGAATCTACCAAGAGCAGTCTGGGTAGACATGGCAAGATTGCTGGAGGTAGCTGAGTCTCATAATCAAATTACATTCTGAAGAGGAGGGACTGATGGATTAACTCATTCAGCAGTAGTTTAGTATGTACTTCCAATGGCCTAAGAAGTGTGGTAAATAATATCAAGACAAGACGGATGTTAAATTCCCCTAAATCTGGAGACGTGTGGGCCTAGGCCTGATCACTATCATTCACACTTTCTGCCATTGTCATGTCACACCATCCTCTGTCTGAGGCAACATGGGGTAATTTAGAGCCATTGCAGAGATTTGGCCTGGGAAGAATGGAAGTAGTACTCTGGAAGGCCCAAAGTACCTAACTTGAGAGACATGAAGGTCCTGGAGACATCTCAGAACCCACAAAAGATATGAAGGCTCCCAGGACAGAAGGCAGAGAAGGAGATTCCCAAAGATCTTTTCTGTGAGCTTCAGGCTGTAAGTTTCCAAGATGAAGGAAGCAGGTGCTGAGTTTCTGGGCAGGACAGTCCCAAGAGACCCTCACTCTCAGACTCTGGTCAACATAGTTGCTTGACTTGCACCCAAGAGCCATGAAGGCGGCCCTCCTTCCTTAATCCACCAACAGGGATCGAAGAAAACAATATCCAAGAGGCAAAAATGTCCCATAAATGTGCGCTGCTCTTCCTGCTTTTGCCTTTGTCCCAGACACAGGCCGGCCGCATGCTCTTCGAAGTGAGAGGGACTCTTCGAACTTGACCATCCATTAAGAAAGAAAAATCTTTAACAAGAAAGAATCTGCCTAAAGTTGTATGAAGACTGACCACCAATCACCTTATTACCCCCTACTCCCTAGCCCTTAGAAATTTGGGATATTGGTCATGGGCCTGTGGAAACGGGGCTCTTTTTCTTTATGTTATTTGTGGTCCTGCTATTGACTTTTTCTCATTTGGAGTACCACAAGGAGAAGAATCCTTGTCATGTAGAAATAGCTTACAATCCCACATATAGAAAAGAAGGGGACCTAGTCATAGGGGGCTTCTTCGCCTTGTTTCTGAAGCTAGAGGATGAAGTGAACAAGAGTTTCTTCCAAACTTCTCCAATATGGATTGGTGCAGAAAGAAAGTAAGGGGTTATTATTTATCTGACTGATGAAATGTCCATCTCTATCTCTGATTGATAGGTTTGTTGATAAAGTTGTGTTTTATTTACCTTCACAGCATTGTGGAAAGCAAAGATGTGAGTATGATAATTTCTAAAAGCCTGGTACTCAGAGAGCTGACAAATTAAAGGTTTTATTAAAGTGCAGTTCAGAAAGCAGAGAAATAGGAATTCTCCCTGCCCTGTATGGGATTACAAACAGAGATTCATCTGCACAGATGAAAAATATTCACACAGTACAAGCATGAGGAAGATATAACAAGGATGAAACACCGTCAAAGTTGAGGTTCAAGTGGCAAAACAATATTCCCTAAGACTGGGCTCGGTAGGCAACAGGTTATTGGTGTCTAATATGGGAGGAAATATTTCTTCTTGAACCCATATGGGACAAAGAAGTTCTCAAGGCATTGGGTGAGGTTTATGTAGGGGGAGTTTATATATATTTATGTGATAAGTTTGGGGAAGGGTCTAATGTTCACTCCCTCAGGCACTACAAGGATAAGAAATTTAGAATACTCCTGTCAGTCCAGGGTTTCAAGCAATACAAAGCTGCAAGTATCATCTGCCTGACAGAGACCAACCAGGGGAAAAGACAAAATGTCAATCTTTGCTTCAAATTTTGATGGACTTTAGGAGTTCTATCATCATAAATATAACATTCAAATATATCCAAAATACCAAACAACAACAAATTTACAAGGACCACAAGTGTTCTGTGTATTGGAACACTGAAAGAGTTCATTACTTGCACTGAATTTTCAATCCTTTCATGTCTACATAATATAAATGAGAGGACAAATTCTCTCAAATGGACAATCAGAACATGATATGCAGGCCACGGGCTAGGGATGAACAAATGAAAAGTGACCCTGGCATCAAGAAGTTTCCCATTCATTATCCTTGCAATGTTGTTTGTTTTTGAGATGATCGTTGGTACAAATAATCTTCCTCTGAGCAATGAGATGGTTCTGTTTGAAGATTAAGAGTCCAGGATGCAATACAATCATTTCAATTCTCATTATTATCTCCAGTCCTTTTACTTTGTTTTCTTTCCTTTCCTCTCCTACTATTTCTTAACCTTCTGATGATTTCACCATCTTAGGAAGGGACACAGTGATTGGATCTGGCTGGGGAATTGTACTTGGGAGGTCATTACAATGACTTCAGTGATAATGGCCTGGGGCTGTCTTCTAGGACATCTCCTAATTGACGTGTGTGAAAAGCACAATATTTCGGGTGCCTTCTGTGCATCTTCTGTACCCAGTAGGTGGAGTTTTCCTCAGACCTGGGCAGGGGAAGTCCCTGACAGCTATTTCCCTTACTCTCACTTAATGCTCTACCATTTTGCAAGGCTACTCTTCTTACCTCAATGTTCTCCTAGGTCCTCCCTCTAATTAAATATCCAAGGTTAATTTCCTCTTTTCTGCCAGATTTTCTTCATCTTTATTCTGATTATGCTTCTACTCTACAAACGGAGAAGATATAGTGGCAGTCACATGAGTAAAGCATATATGGATACTATTAACTCTTTGGATGTTCCTTTTCCAAAACCAAAAAATTTTGTTACTGAAGAATTTTCTGCGTAAGGAAGAACATCAGTCATTTGCAGTGAAATGACTCTTTTCCAAGGAGTTGCTGAAAGGCAAGAAGGCATTTTATCATGTTGGCAGATGACACAGAGTTAGGAGGGTTTGATAAAATATACAATAAGAAAGAGAATCTTAGTAGGCTCAAGGAAGGCACTGCATCAAGTAAGGTGAAAACTAATAGCAATAAATGCAGTCTTTATTCTGCCTTCAAAATCAACAACCAGGAATGAGGTGTGGTTACAATCAGAAAAACTATTTGAAGGTTGTGATGACCTATTAAATGATTCTTAAAAAAAAAAAACCTTAATAGTATACTATTTTTTTCAATTATAGGTAAAGAGAGTTTTCAACATTTATTTTCATAAGATTTTGAGTCCCAAGTATTGTCACTCTCTCCTTTCACTCCAACCTCCCAACAGAACTTGCCATTTTATATTGGTTATACATGGACAATCATATTAAACATATTTCCACATTAGTCATGTTGTGAATGAAGAATGAGAAGAAAAGGGCAAATCCATAAGAAAGAAAAAACAAATTGAAAATACTATGCTTGCATCTGCATTCAGATTCCACAGTTATTTCTTTGGGTGTAGGTAACATTTCCTTTCAGGAGTCCTTTAGAATTGTCTTGGATCATGGTATTGCAGAGAAGAGCTAAGTCTATCATACTTAATCATCACAGAATGCTGCTGTTACAATGTATAATTCTCCTGGTTCTGCTAACTTCACTAAGTATCAGTTCATGTAAGTCTTTCCAGGTTTTTCTGAAGTACTCTGGCTCATCATTTCTTAAGGAACAATACTATTCCATTGCATTCATGAAAGACATGTTTTTCAGCCTTTCCACAATTGATGGGCATCCCCTCAGTTTCAAATTCTTTGCCACCACAAAAAGAGCTACTATAAATATTTTTACACCTGTGGGTCCTTTTTCCTGCTGTATGATCTCATTGGCATACAGACCTAGTAGTGGTATTACTCCATGAAAGGATATGCCTAGTCAATTTTTCTGCTTCTTCTTTTAAGCTGTTAACTCTTTTTTACATAATGCTCCTGTATAACTCTTAAACCTTTCCCCAATTTGTCTTTTACCATTCTCATTAGATTTTCAAAATATTCTTTTTGATGTCTCTTAAAAGGACTTTTTGGGCTTGAGATCAATTCACAATCCTCTTTGAGACTTCAGATGTAGCCTTGACATTGTTGTTCTCTTCTCAGTTTGTGTTTGAGTCTTCCCTGTCACCCTAATAGCTTTAAGTGGTCAAGGCTCTCTTTTATTCTTACTTATTTTCAGCCTATTTCAGGACCATTAAAATTGATCTTTGCACCCATGGCACAGGGGGAACAATCCCAAGCTTCTTATGCTAGGGATAAGGGACCAAGCCTCTGGATTTCCATACAGAGGCCTTAATAGCTTCTGGCTTGCCCACTTCAATGGCGGTGGACTGTTCTCTTCATGTTGGTTTTGTTGGGGTACCAATAATTGCAATGGTTTTTTTCTCTGGGGCTGAGGCTTCACACCCAGGCAATAGGGCAAGAATCAAGGGCCCCTGGTTGTTGATATATGTTGCAGCTAAGTGCTTCCTGCTGGCTTGTCCAGATAGGGTCTGTACTGGGCTGTGCTCCCTGCCCCTAAACACCACCCCTGCCCCAACTCAATGGAGACAGACCTTTCCTAAAGTGCTTCCAAATTTTCCCAAGCTGGAAAAAGCATTTCACCCTATTTTCTTGTAGGTTCTGTCACTACAGAATCCATTAAGGGGCTTGATTCAGTGTTGGTTCTGAGAAAAACTAGGGAGAGCTCAGACCACTTCAGGGCTTCTCATAGAGAACACATTGATTCTGCATCTATTAAGTGATTTAAGGAGAAGAATTTTCCATTACAAAGGAAGTGATGGCTTCTTAGTACAAGACAGGACTGCAAGGCTGTCCAGTGCTGCTTCCCAAGTGACTGCTGATTCTTCAGAACCTTCCCTTGTTTTTAGAAACTTCACCTCATTCTCCACATTCTCCCCTGAGGAATTGCCTTAAAACATACTGACAAAACAGAAACCATTAGTTTGATCTGCTCCTTCTCTTTTCTCTGTAGTCACTTCTAATCATTCCTTTGACATGAAGTCTTTTCTGCTTCCCTCTGCTTAGAGACGTTCTCCACATATTTCTTCATCATTGTCTCTAATTTAATGTACTGATTGTGATTTGAACACGTCCTCTTTGAGGACAGGGTTTTAGATTTGCTTTGTTTTCTTTTATTTTTATCTGTACAACTCCATGGCTTGCAAATGCCTGGCCTCTAGTAGGGGCCTCAGGAATGCTTGTGAGCTTATTGAAATCATTTCTTAATCATTTCATTTTCTGCTCATTGGGAACTCCAGGTTCTGTCTTTCAGTCTCCTACATTGTAAGCCTGAGGCCATATATTGAACATCCTCATTCTCACTGGCCTCTCTGCAGCCTTCCACACTGTACATCACCCTCTCCTCCCTGGTGCTCTACTCTCTCTAGGTTTTAGGGACCAGGTTTCGCCTCTTCTCCTCCTCTTTTTCTTACAGCTCCTTCTCTGGCTCCTCTGAAGGTCACACTGTCTGACCATTAAGTGTCCCTCAGGCATCAGGCTCTAACTCACTCTACTACTTCACTTGGTTATCTTATTAGCTCCCATGATTTACATGCCATTTCTAGGCTGGAGATTCTCAGATTTCCCTGTCCTGACCCAATCTCTCTGCTGAGCTCAAAGCTCATATCACCAACTGCCCTTTAGATATCTTGAACTAAATGTCCAGTGGATGTCTTAAGTTCTTTATATCCAAAATGGAAATCATTCTCTTGGGTCCCTAAACTCTCTTCTTGCTACTGTAGAGGGGAACACTACCCTCTAGTGTCCTCTGGCTCCCAGCCTTGGGGCAATGCTACATTCTTCTCTGTCACTGTCCCCACATATCCAAGCTATTCCCAAGCCTTTCACTTTCAGCTTGACAACATCTCTTAGACACAGAGCTGCCTACCTGCCTGTCCTTTTCTCTGTGTATCTGTAATGATACTGGGATTTGAAGATCTTCCATGCCCCTTGTGCTTGCTGACATAGCAGTAAGAGGTGGAGCAAGAGAACCCCAGAACCAAGGCAGTCTTTGTGCAGTGCTGACTGGAAACGGTGGCAGAGGCAGCAGCTGCAGTTGCAGTGCACACTCCTTTGTCTTTGAGCTGGCCAGAATCTCTGCTAAGAACTCTTGCTGAGGACTGCCTCGGATGAGAACTATGGGGGCCGGGGTTGCTGGGAGCAAGCCTCCTGGACAATGAGCAGTTGTTGTGAGTGAGGAGAGGAGGATCTTTGCCTGAGGTAGCCTGTCCTGTTTGAAGGCTTGAGAATGTCGGTGTTTACTACTTTAACTACATGTACCAACTTCATAACTACTGTGTTGGTTTGACTTTCTGGTTTTGGGACTCAGTTTTCTGGTATTTAAATGAATTCTGTAGCTATGATTCTTATGTAGAGAACCTGTTACATTTTGTGATTAATAAACATGTCAGCATATTTATAGTTACTGTAGGCATTGTGAATACTACATTGCTTATACAATATCTCTCTATCTTTCTGTCTCTTTCTTTCACTGTCTGTGTCTTTCTACTTGTCCTTCTGTCTCTCTCTGTCACTCTGTTTGCATACTTTTTTTTTTTACCATTAAGACGTCATCTCCTTAAGCACAGGACGTTCGTTATTGCTTTTTGTATCCTCATTGGTTAGCAGAGCCCCTGGCACAGAAGAGGTGCTTAGAAAGTGTGGATTGATTGGCTTCCTGATTCTCATTTATCCACCCTCTGAGAGAATGAACATTGGTTCCTTACTGGAATCAGACAGGAGGATGAACTGTTACAGCCCATAAATAAGTTTTGAAATTCTGAATTTGGAGAATCTTCCTGCCTTACCTAAGGTTATTATTTCAGAGAGAATGACAAGAATACTTCTCCTTGAATATTCAATACTATTCATTACATTTTCTGGAAAATCCACTGGTAAAAAGAAACATATTTCATTTTGACACCAAAATATAACCTTAAAAATCATTATAACATGTATAGAATATGCTATCAACATATTTGTCTATGCTTAACTAATATGTTTTGTCTGGTCAGGGGCCCATTAAAAATATCTCCAAACTGGAAGTTCAGAATTAGAAGATCCTCTTTCTATATTTGTATAAGATAAAAAAAAATCACAGTGCTTGGTTTGATGCCATGCTGTCATATAAATAGTTCATCTTTGGTAAGTACTTTATGATTTCTTTTCTGTGTTTATCTTCTCATGCTTCTTGTGTTGGAGTGTCAAACTTTCATTTCAGTTCTGGTTTTTTCAGCAAGAATGTTTGAAAGTTCTCCACCTCACTGAATGACCATATTTTCCCCGGGGACAGTATAGTCAATTTTGCTGGGTAGGTGATTCTTGGTTTGAATCCAAGCTCCCTTGAACTCCGGAGTATCATATTCCAGGCTCTTTGATCCCTTAATTTAGAAGCTGCTAGATCCTGGGTTATCCTAATTGTGTTTCCACAATATTCAAATTGTTTCTTCCTGGCAGCTTGCAATACCTTCTACTTGGTCTGGGCATTCCAGAACCTGCCTATAATATTTCTAGGAGTTTTCATTTGGGGATCTTTTTCAGGAGGTGATTGGTGAATTCTTTCAAGTTCTATTTTGGCCTCTGATTCTAGAATATCCACGCAATTTTCCTTGAGAATTTCTTGAAAGATGCT
>CM053592.1:186683961-186702964 GCA_028646515.1 Pseudochirops corinnae
ACCCTAATAATTGACGCTAGCATACCTTTGAGAACAGAAGAGTTATGGCTCTGAGGTCCAGACAAAAAAGGTTCACACTTTTTTGACAAAATGACAAATGACTCTCACACACTCACTCACATAAAGACATAAAGACAAAACAGAGAGACACAAATAGACAAAATGGATCCAAAAGCTTCTTATACAATTTATAGGAGATCTCCTGAAAAATTTTTTTAAAAGTTGCCATCTCTCCAGATAGTAATGGAAGCCAGGTCAAACTTTGCTTGATAACATTAGAAACAGCTGTATCATATCAACGTGTTGAAGCCACCTCTGGCACTTTTCAGTTCTCATGCTAAACATATCATTAATGTACTCCACAGAAAAATAGCAGAAATTGGAAAAAGCTGGAGTCCTCCTTCTCCCATTTCAACTGAAATTGTGAAATATATGCCAAGGTGACTCCCCCCCATCCTGGCCACCTGGATCTCAGCCAGCAGAGATTCTCATTCAGGAGACTGCTTCTCCACATAGGTGATGGGTTCTTTAGACTGTAGCCACTTGCATAATTTATTGCAGAACCCACAAGAGGGGTGTCCCAGGGGTTTCCTGAGCTTGCATTGTGGAGCAAAGTGACCTGACCTGCCACAATCAAAACAAGCCCAATCCTCAAACACCCGCAAGCCCTTATGCAAAGCAGCAACCATCTTCAACAAATTTTTGTGCCCTTTTGGGTGAGACACTCAAGCCTTGCTTTTTAACAAGCATCTCTGCTCTAAATCACTATTGATTCGAGAAATGCAAATCAAAACAACTTTGAGGTACCACATCTCACCAGTCAGATTGGCTAAGATGACAAAACAGGAAAATGACAAATGCTGGAGAGGATGTGGAAAAATTGGAACACTAATGCATTTTTGGTGGAGTTGTGAAATGATACAACCATTCTGGAGAGCAATCTGGAACTATGCCTAAAGGGTTATAAATAATTGCATACCCTTTGACCCAGCAATATCACTGTTGGGATTATATCCCAAAGAGATCACAGAAGTGGGAAAAGGACCCATATGTACCAAAATATTTATTGCAGCTCTCTTTTTGGTTGCAAAAAACTGGAAATATAGGGGATGCTCATCATTTGGGGAATGGCTGAACAAGCTATGGTATATGAATGTAATGGAATTCTGTTGCGCTATAAGAAATGGGAAGGAGATGGACTTCATAATTACCTGGAGAGGCTTATATGGACTGATGCTAAGTGAGAAGAGCAGAACCAGGAAAAACTTGTACACAATCACAGACATATCGTAATACGATGACCAGCCTTGATAAACTGGACTATCCTCAACAATGCACAGCTATAAGACAACTCTACAAGCCTCAGGAAAGAAGGAGATATCTAAACTCAGAGAAAGATATAGGAAGACTATAGTTTAAATGGAAAGTGAAGCAAAACATGTTATCATTCATTTTCATGTTTGGTTTTGCTTTTTTTTTCCCCAGTGATCACTCATTGGTTACAACCCTTCTATATAACCAAACTCTTGTACAGTATGAAAGTATTTGCAGATCCTGTACATGATTGCACGCCACCATGGGGAGGGGGGGGAAGGAAGGGGAGAAAATCTGAAACTCAAGTGATTGCGGAACTGAATCTTGTAAACTAAAAGTAAATCAACAAGTCATTCAAAAACAAAACAAAACAAAACAAAAAAAACAAGCATCTCAACCTGTTTAGCATATACCTCTAAATCCTGAGCCTTCATCACTTTATCCCCTATCCTAGGCTTCTGGGTGAAGTCCTACAGCAACTATTCCCAAGCTCTTCTGTCCCCTCAGAGAGGATCCTCTCTGAGCGTCCTCTCTGCTGGCCTTCTTGTCATCCCTGCTTCTTTCTTAATCCCTGGTGTCACTGTTCCAGGCACCACTTTTCAGGGTTCTCTTTTAGAGTACCCTAACTTGCCAGCAGAGGCAACTGGTTACACACCCTAATAATTGATGCTAGCATACTTTGTAGAACAGAAGAGTTATGGCTCTGAGGTCCAAAAAGAAAAGGTTTATTAATGTCTCTCTATGGGGAAGCCTTAAAGCCATATCCTAAGGCAGGCTTCAAAGATATCTCCAACCCCCAGATCCACCTACCACACGTGACAGAGCCCAGCTGAACAGAATTGTGAGAGGAGGAGTCCAATCACAAGGGTATGAAGGCCCCAGGATGTGGAGACCCAATTGGGAACAGCAGGTAACCCCCCATGCAAGAGAATCATGAGCAATGAAGTATCCCCTGGCCATGGACAGTGCAATATTCTCTGACCTTCACATGGCCCAACTAATTCCCAGGCCTCAAACACTTCCCTGTGCCATAATGCAACTGCTTGCAATCTTGCACATATTTTCTGAACCTCACATGGATGTTTACTGCATTAACCATGTGTTTCAACTTCATGACTACTGTAATGACTTTGGCTTTCTGGTTCTGAACTCAGTTTTCTGGTATTTAAATAAAGGCTTTAGATCTCCCTTCCATGTGGAGAGTTTGCTACATTTTGTGATTCACAACTATAACAGCATATTCATAACCACCGTGGGTGTTGGGAATATTGCAATATTGTTAAAACATGCCACTATAGAACCATCTCATCATCAGCTGGTTCCCTCTTCCTTTTACCTCCAATCTTTCCCAACATCCAGATATTTTTCAATGTGCCCTGTGTTCTCGTTTTACTTTCAAAATATTTAAGCTTCAACTTCAAAATCTGACTTTTCAATCAAGAGTCTGAATTAATTTCTCTAAGTATTGATTGATTTGATCTTTTTTCTGTCCAAGAATCTCTCAACAGTCTTCTTCAGTACCACAGTTCAAAAGCATCAATCCTGCATCACTAGCTTTCCTGACAGTCTAAATCGCACAGGCATAGCTTGCTACTGAAAGATATATATATCACTTTGCCTACATAGACTTCTCTTAGCAAAATTCAAGTCAGATATGTTCTCTCCAAATGTAGACTGCTGATCATTATGTAGACAGACATCCTCTTTTATATTATAAACTCTATTAGGCTGTGATCAGTCCCTAGGTTTCCCAACATTTTCCACTCCAGCAAACACTTTCATCATGTACTAAGAATCTTATGAAGGATACAACTTCCATTAAAGGGCTCCTCTACATTTAAAAAATGAATGCATCCTTGAGACAAGGGGACTCATGCACAAATAGCAGCTCTGCTGCTCAAGCACAGATGTTGTTCCAAATTAAAATAGATCAATTAGAAATTTTCAGAACACCTCTTAGCATTTTCAATACCATGAAACAGGTATAACTTCAAGCACAAGCAGCTCTCCAGAGGACTGCTGCTGTGAATAACTCTAAGGATCTGATCTCATAGCATGCTGAACTGTGTATTTATTGAGCAGTAAACTAAACCAAAACATTCACAGAAACCAAAATACAGCATTCCCAGTGATATAACATAACAACTAATCACTAAAGTGGCCACATAGTTTTAAACAAAAGACATCATTTAGCCAGTCCTTCACTCAATCATGGTTAAGGAACTATCTTCCTTAAGGGATAGAAAGTACAAAATTCTCCTACCCATAGGTCACAGTGAATTATGATCTTGTCAGTCAGGACTAAGTACCCAGAGAAATCTTTTTTCATTTTGCCTTGGAGCTGGCTCCCAAATTCCATGGTTCCTCTTCCATGCTGCTGGCTCTTGTCCAAATTCATCCAACCATCACCTGCACTTTCAGGTAAGCAGGTCCAAGCTCCTGTTCCTGCTCCTGTTCTAATTTAAAGGTCATGATGACCAGTCCATATCAAGCCCTCAAAGTTACTGTTCCTGGGAAAAGAAAACTTAACAGAGCCACAAAAATATCTACCCACATCAAGCTTAGTGGGATTACAACAACATTCACACACATTGTCAGCACTATCATTTCAATTTACCTTCTTCCTGTGAAATCAACATAAATCAACAGACAGGGTGCGTCTGTCTGACTAACAGAAACAACAGGTTGAGTCCTTTTGTCTGACAAAGTAACACAATCAACAGATACAGTGCTTCTATCTGACAAAGTAACAAAAACAATAGATTGAGTGCTTCTGTCTGACACAGTAACACAATCAACAGATATAATGCTTCTATCTGACAAAGTAACACAAACAATAGACAGAAAGCTTCTGTCTGACAAAGTATCACAAACACAAATCAACACGGACAGAACAAGCAAACAAAGTTCCAGGCACCACAAACATTCTCCTTGTCAGCTCTGCTCAGTCTCAGCTTGTGCTCCTGCTTTTATTTGGTCTTCACTCCTCCCTGTTCCACCCACCTCTTATCTCCTTCCTGTTCTGTCTTTGGCAAGTCCCTCCCTCTGTGGGCTTCATGGGTTGTGTTGCCAACAAAGACTTGATATAATCATGGGAAGACTCAAGGACACTTGAACTGAAACAAGGTGCTAAGTACACATTTGTTTGCCATTACACCAGGCCTCTGTAAAGGTGCTAAATTGGAAGAGGTTTATTGAAACTCTTCTGCCCCAAAGTCTCATACCCAGAGAGATGAGTCAAAAGAAGACCACCAACTTCACCAAGGTGGCTATATCAGAGTTGAAATAAATGCTTAAGATCTGAGGTCATTTCATCATTTTCACCCAGAATGCAATGTACTTACAACTTTAAAAAAATTAGGGAATTAGAGGTAGTATTGAATTCTCAGGGCTTTGATACATCATCTATAAAACAGATAAGTAACAAATGAATGTTGTGAGTTCCCTGTGCTAAGCTCAAGGGTGGAAGAGGAATGCTACATTCCAAGAAAGATCTGGCTTTCTTCCAAGTTCTATTGTCCCTTTTGCCTCTGACTGGAGCATTTGATGGAGAGCATGGGCCACTAAATATACTGCATTGTAAACATTAGAACTTAGTTCCATTATGGGTGTGTCAAGTTTCGTATTTGGTAAATCCATCAAACAAACATCTGGCATGTAGAGTGTAACATTTCTACATGACTTCTGTCTGAAATTCTGCACCTTAAAGGTGATTCCACTAAAGCCTTTAGGCAAATGTCCTCAGATTTGACACTGGGATTCATGCTCCTTAGAAAATCTGTGAAACCAGGAATCTCCATTTGGAAATAGGAAAAGAGTACTGTACCATGAAAACTGGTAAGGTATAAAACATTAGAATCAAAGGAAAAATCCCAAGCAGTGGTTATAAGCCACAACTTCTCATAAATTTCATAATCCAAAAATACAAAAGTAAGTTGTTGAAGGTAATCTGTATCTCCATAGATGAAAATCACATTTGATGATGATGCAGTTACCCTAGAAGAGAGTTCATAATGTTCATGAAATCCAAAATTTGGGGGTAGTGTTTTCTTAAAAGCCACACAAAGACCATTCCTGTGCATCTCCTTGTTCAGATTGCTGAAGAAATTTTCCCCCTGCATGTTATCTGAAAGAACCAGTGCCACCCACGTCCAATCAAAATGAATCATCAGTTGGATGAATGTGAGGTGCAGAGTGGACTCCTTGATTCACATCTGGTAGACATACAGATACTGTGCCTTATCCGTCAGGAGAAGATCAAATAGGCCATATGTGATCTAAGTGCAAAAGAAATAATACTGGAATGTTTTTTTTAAGGTCCATCAGGGCAGAAATTTATCCTTCCATATACTTGTATATCAAGCAACTATCAGTGGCTTATACAGAGCAAATATAATAAATAAACAATAAAAGAGAAATGCTTATGAATTTTAATTCATAATTTAGGTCACAAAATTCTCTATTGTGGACAAAATTACTCCATTATTTTATGTAAAAATGTGAATGAAATTCTAAAACTGAACAAGATCAATAATCCTTTATTCTGTATCTCCACAAAGCAATTACAAAATCTCTGGTTGAAATTTTTAATGAGAGAAAACTCAGATCCTTTTTAAAAGACCATACCTCTTTTAGAAAAATCAACCAATCAGAACCTTTTATCTTAACTTTGTAACTCTGTCAGCCTCTTTGGAATGTTGACTCATTGGTCCTATTTCTTTCATGTTGATTCAAGTAGAACATTCTTAATGTCTCCTGCAAGAAGGTGTTATTTAGGTTAGTTATATGTCCTCTCCAATTCATCTCACCTCTTCTACAAAGCAAACATCAACAAATCCTTTTACTCCTTTCATGATTCCTGGGTGAATGATATTTCTCTGATGCCAAGAATTGAGGTGTAAAAGATCGCTAGTCCAAACCCAACCTGAGACGAGACAGCGAGACCCCTTCACACTGAAACTGACTGCTAAGATGGACAATGCACATTACCCCTAACCTATTAGTAAGAACTATAGGATTTAATCAATAACCCTCCTCTTCATATACTTTGAGCAGTCAAATTCCAAATCTCTAAAGAAAGAAAAAATCCATGAATTTCAGTCATCAGGTTTTCCTTAAGGCAAGTAAAAGGTTCACGTATAGAGAGTCTTTGTTGCATCCTTCATCCTTCATTTTTTCAGAATGGAACAAAGGAACTAGTATTGAACTCTAATTTTAATCAGATCCCCATTAGCCATATCAGTGAGGATTTCTTGTGTCAGGTTGCAAGCACATACAGCTTTCCACAGGAGAGCTGCTGTGAACAGCTTTCAAGATTCTGATTACATAGTATAGTGAATACTCCATTTACTCAGTAATAAATCAGAGGAAAACATTCAGAGAAATTCAAGGTACAGTATTCACAATGTTACAACTTATTGCAGGAAATCAAAAGACAGCATTTACAACGACATTAACTCAACAACTTATCCCTAAAATAGCCACATAGTTTGGTCACACAATTTAGAAAAAAGTACAGTCATTTAGTCAATCAATCTCTTAGTAACTCAGTCATTTAATCATAAATACAAAAGGTCAAAGTCCTCAACCCACGGGGCACACAAAGTTACAAATCAGTCACTATTCGGTCATCAGTCACTATTCAATTGTCAGTCACTTCTCAGTACACTCTTAATGGGTTGTGGAAAATACACAGGCCATTCATCCCTTGGTCACAAGTAAATCCCAATTTTATCATTACTCAGTAGCCACAGAGAAGTCTTTTCATCTTGATTGGAGGCACATGGTCACAGGTCCTACCCAAATCTAATCAACTGCCACGTCAGTTCAAAGGCAGACAGCTCCCAATTCCTTCCTTCTCCAGCTCTCCAAGTAGTTCCTGCTCCAATTTCAAGCTGACATTGTTCAGTCCATCTCCAATCCTTCACAAATTCTGTTCCTGGAAAGAGAAAACTTAACAGAGCCACAAACAATGTACCAACACCATAGTTGTGCTTCCTCTGGCAGCTCCAGCTGGCCCTCAGAAATCCTCAGCAGCTCCTCAGCAGCTCTGCTGCTCCTTGGAAGTCTCCAACAGTTCTATTCTCAAAATCAAAATCACTTTTCCCCATTTTCAAAATCAAAAGTTCTCTCACTGGCAGAAGCTTGAACCTCCAGATGCTTACCCCAAGAAAGTTCTGACTGTCCAACTTGTGCTATTCCTTTAATACGTCATAGGTCCTCCATGTTCAGCCCCTTCCTGTTACATCAGTAATAAGGGTCCCTGTTCAATCCCTTCCTGTTATGTCAGCAATAGGGGTTGACACCTTCTGTTTCTTTAACAGAGGCTTAATTTGAAAGTAGGTGCTAAGTACCTCTTAGCTTTAAAATACAAAGGGATCTTCAAATTTCCTTACCATTATAGATTCCTATACTGATATCCTTGTGAGATGAACGCCCTATACATTCTGTGACAGAGAAGAGTGGAGTGACAGGTTTCATGTGTAAAGAGAATACAAAGAGAAGACAGAGCAAAGTAGGAGATATACCTGTACCAGGAACCTGAATGTGGAGGAGCAGGATGGTAATTCCTCTTATCTCTTGGCAGGAGAGAGGCTACAAAGATGACTGACTCACTAGAGATTAAATACTGGAACCAGGATGCTAGAAATCAAAGCTCCTCGCATTTGGAAATGGGGGAGTTTGACATAGAGCATAATTGGGCTGGAGGATTGTGCAGCTGCAGTGAGAGATAAGGATGTTACTGTGGGTTTAAAGCAGCAGAAATTCCTCTCTCTGAGGTAGAATTCGATCAACAAAGACACTATCTAACCAATGTAGGAATATTTGAGTTCCAAGGGACAGCCAACATTGAGCAATGATTGTGACTGTTGGGAAAGTAGACAGGGAAAAAAGGAGTAGAGATGGGCCAATATGGGCTATTTATGGTGAATTACAAGGAGTGTGGACAGGCATCACTATTTGTGACCTAGGTTGACTCCTACCATGTGGCACAGTAAAATGTGGCATTAGTTCCTCAGCAACATTTTTTTTAAAATCAGGACATGAATCAGTGAAATCCTCAATGACATTGATATTTATGTTCTGGTTATAAATGAAAACTTGAAGATAGGAGTGAAAGGCAGGCAGTATACATTAAGATTATATAATAAGATGGATATATTGGCTGTTTGGAATTTTTTTTCCTCCCAGGTGCTGATATATGGAAGAAGTGTGGAGACACCAAAGGCATGGTGAAGAACAAGTGACTGTTCTCTCCCTCACTCTTGTGTCCCTGAGCATATGGTACCTGAAGTTACTCTGATTCTCAGTGAATGAGGATCTAGAGAATTGCAAAGCTTTCAACCTGGTGAGATTCAAATAATTGGAAAGATCTTTAGAGGTCTCCTGGGAAGACAGGATTTGAAAGAGAACACCAAAGTCCAGAGCCACAGCAGCTGATTCCAGTAGAGCTCAAGAGCACCAGGCCTGCAAACTGCTTGAGCCAAATAAGCAGAAAATTAACACCTGCAAAGAGCAAGTCCAGATCAGCTAGGGAGTGACTTCATGACACACGATTACATGCAGAATGCTTTCTGTCTCCTTAGTGCTTCCTTTAGAAAAATGGATAAATCACCCTTTATGTTTCCAGAGTTCAAAGTGTTGGATTTTTAGAAGGCAGACTATATATGCACAGCCCTCTCCCCACAACATCACATTACAAAAAGGCAACTGGAATATACTTTTGTGTACCATTTGGTCATCTTGCTCCAGAAAGCAAAGGGAAGGGGAGCCATATGAAGAAGTACAATTTCTGGTTAAAAAAAAAAAATAGATCAGTCTTAATGTTTGTTAAAAAGTCGACATACAGTTGTTACAGTGCTCACTTTTTGCCTAACACTATGTGAAGAACTTGGGACAATTACAAGAGAAAGAATGAGCCAATGTTGTTAGGGAGCTGATCTTACAATGGGAAGATAGACAACCCTAAAAAAAAGCACCAAAAAATGAGGAGATGAGCAGGGAGAGAGTTCTCTTGGGTGTTGGACATAATGTGGAAATCCAGAGATTCAGAAGCAGAGCTGAGACAATGAAGGGTGAGCAGTAATCTTAAAAGGATGAGGAGGAAGAACATTTTTGCACACAAAACTCTTTTGGACTGGTCACTCCTTTACAAAGATCTGCCAAATCTTTCAAGTGTCTCTCCTTAGTTAAGAGATCCAAGCCCTGCTGGATTAGTTCCAAGATCTGACTTGGTACTGCTATTGTCTCTGCTACCAATTCATTGTAATAGAGGGAGCAGTGATGAAACTTTCTACCTTTCAATCCTTGAGGCTTTATGATTCAGAACTTCCTAAAATGTGATACATTTCCCTCAGCCTTGCCTGGCAATTTGGCAAGAACTCTATTCAACACAAAGTAGTTCTTCTCTGTTATGCAATCAACTGGAACTGTGGACCTTTAACATGTGACCTTCCACCACAGAAACTTCTGATCCTAGAAGGTAAGCTTGCCACTGACACCACTTCAAGGGATTGGCCAGTTCTGCCTAGAACCTCTTACACCTCACTTCCAAGAATTGTTCTCTGCAATTCCATTCAGAACCACCAATAAATTATGGAAAATCCCTGCATATAAACCTCTTTTAATGTGTTATCCCCCTATACTAGGACACAAGGTTTTTGAGGTCAAGAGCTTGTTATAGTAAATATTCCTGTATATTCAGTGTGTTCCAGAGCTGTTGTTTGTTTGTTCATTCTGGAAGAGCACCATGACATCTTGGAGGTGATGCTATGGCATGCTACTGAATTGGATTTAAGTTAGGCATGGCTTAGCAGAGTCACCAAACTCATTTTGTCCTTCAAAGCTTCCTGCGTCCAGTGGGGAGATGTACAACAGGATGACTAGAGATGGCCCTATATGCAGTAGGGGACCTTGACATTTTTAATCTTAGGTTCATAAAAGATCTCAGTTTGAGTGGGGCAATGCTCTTACAGTGATTAATTATTAGTAAGAAATGCAGCAGACAATGGCCTCTTTGCCATGTCAAAAAAAAAAAAAAAGATTTGGGAGGGGAAGAACTTCAGGGTTTGGGGCCCAATCAGAAACAACTGGTATTAACATTCACTCAATAAAAATTTTATTTGTCAGAAATAACTTGAATTCAGCATATGAATCATTCATGTTCTGAAGGCATATATTGTATATTTGAGAAATCCAGCACATATTCAAGAAGGAAGCAAATTTTCATCCCGAATTGGAAGATCACTAAAAATACAGAATTGCATGATCCCTGTTAGCATAGGCTGCTAAATAGGCCAGAATGTGAGGTTCATCCTTTGGGGGAAAACAAGACAAGTCATTTTCAAAATGACAATGAATAGAGGCCTTTCTCTGGGAATTTTCTGAGGTGAGGAGAAGAGAAATCTTTTTTTTACCTCTAATCTTCTGAGTCGTATAGAAACAAATGATGAACTAGGAGTATAGTGACTATTATTGGGCTGGTAGTTACTTGTTTCAAAACCATCAGAGTTATTCCAATATAGAACCACCTCATCCAGAGGACAGAGTGAGTTCCCTGATGGAAGGGACTGTTCCCCCTTCTTTGTGTCTTCTTTTGTCAGATCAGTGCCTACATTTTGTTAATAACTCCTTATTGACTCACTGACCATTATATTTTACATCCAAAGAACATATTGATGAGACTCAGTAACAGTATTAGGCTCCCTTACCTGTGGAACTTTATAAAGTTTCAGAATGGTGGTCATGGTCATGGACAGTGTAGATGACATCCCTCCAATGATGGCCAAATGATTGGGCTCCCTGCCACACCTATAGTTAGGGATGGTGGGGCCCCTCCCTGACAGGCATATCAAGGAGCTCTCCACAGCTAGTTTGTTTTGATGGAAGTTATTGAGCAACTGATATCACAAGGTCATGTTTGGCAGCAAATCTGGGTTCCTGTTGATCTCATCCACAGCAAATTGGAAAACCAAGAAATGCTGGTAATGTTTGAGCAATACCCTAAAGTGGGAGGAAAAATATAAAGAACCAGGCAAAGTGTATATTTCCAGAAAGAACAAGGTGTCATTGTAAATGGAGTGTTCAACATGGAGTCAGGAAATCCTGTATTAAATGCTGCCCTTCATAGTTATTAACAGTGTGGCTGTGGGCAAATCAGTTCTCATTTGTGAATGTCAGTGTCCATATCTATAAAATGAGAATCTTTAGATGTTCTCTCAAATCTTTCAAGAACACACACACTCACACACACACACACACACACACACACACACACACACACACGCAGGCGTGCACAGAATGAAACAACGATATACTTTAGACAATAGAATATGTCTGGTCTTGAAATGTAACTGAACAACCCAAGCACTCTGATTTTCTATGGCCCCCTTGAAACTGAAAAACATTTTAGTTAGGCATAGACAAATATATTTATAACAGATTCTATACATGTTGTAATGATTTTTAAAGTTATATCTTGGGGCCAAAATAATGTATGTTTATTTTCAAAGGTAGGATTTTCAGGAATATGCAATGGGTTTGACAGAAGATTCAAGGAGAGTATTCATGTCTTTCTGGCTGAAATAATGACCTGCGCTAAGGCAGGAAGATTCTCCAAATTCAGGTTTCAGGACATATTTATGGGCTGTAACAGTTCATACTTCTGTCTTATTCAGGTAAGGAACCATTGTTCCTTCTGTTAGAAGGTGGATAACTGAGAACCAGGATGCCAATCAATCCACACTTTGTAAGAACCTACTCTGTGCTTGGGGCTGTGCTAAGCAATGAGGATAGAAAAACAACAAGGAAGTCCTGTCCTTAAGGACATCACATCTTAAAGGGGAAAAAGTATGAAAACAAATAGACAGAGAGAGACAGAGAAATAAACAGAAAGAGACAGCCAAAGAAAGAGACACATAGAGACAGACAGACACAGAAAAAAAGACAGGCAGGCAGGCAGCCCTGTCTTTAAGAGATGTTGTCAAGTTGAAGCTGACAGGGCTTGGCAATAGCTTGAATATATAGGGACAGGCACAGAGGAGAAAGCAGCATCACTCCAAGGCTGGGAGCAGAGGGCACTGGAGGATAGGCTTGCCCTCTACAGTAGCAGAAAGAGAGTTTAGGGACCCAAGAGAATGATTTCCATTTTGAATATACAGAACTTAAGATTTCTACTACACATTTAGTTCAAGATATCTAAAGGGCAGTTGATGATATGAGCTGTGATGTCAGCAGAGAATTTGGACCAGGACAGGTAAATCTGACAATCTCCAGCCTAATAATGGTATTGAAATGACATGACTTGACGAGTCTTAAGAAAGTGACCACAGAGTCCGACTCAAAAGTTTTAAGGAGCTTTAATTTACCAGCTGGGGCTACTCCATGCCAATTAAAGGGGGAGCAGCCTCAGGTTTGGGGGTCAAGAACCTTTTATACATTCTTTGGTTTACGTATCTGACTAATACCATTTGGTTCCTAAGCAAGTTACTATATAGATGCAAGCAAGCGGTTACTAAGGCAAGGGGAGGGGGGGTTGTAGGGTAAGCAGAGGGGCACAGGGCATGACAACTGAGCAAGATAAATTACCCTAGGCCAGCTTCCCAAGTTCATAAGGTTTTTACTTGGCTGGTTTCTAATTCCATAAAGTATCACTTAACTGTTTCCAGACCATAACAGTATGTATATCACTGGAGCTGATAAGATAACCAAGCGAAGTAGTAGATTGTTAGAGACTGATGCCTGAGGGACCCTTAATGGTAGGACAGAGTGATCTGCAGAGGAGCCGGCAGAAGAGCCAGAGGAGGAGAAGTAAGAAAAAGGAGGAGAACAGGGGAAACCTCATCCCTAAAACCTAGAGAGAGGAGAGCACCAGGGAGGAGAGGGTGATCTACAATGTGAAAGGCTGAAGAGAGGACAATGAGAATGAGGAAGAGAAATTCAATAAATGGTCTCAGGCTCACAATGTAGGAAACTGAAAGACAGCACCTGGAGCTCCCAATGAGCAAAAAATGAAATGATTAAGAATTGATTTCAATCAGCTGACAAGCATTCATGAAGCCTCTACTAGAGAACAGGTATTTGCAAGCCTTAGGGGTGGAGAGGGAGAAGTAAAACAAAACAAAACAAATCTAAAACCCTGTCCTCGAAGAGGTTATATTCTAGCCAGCAGAGAAAACATGTCCAACTCACAATCCATATATTAATTTAGAGACAATGGTGAAGAAATATATGGACAAAGTCACCAAGCAGAGGAGGAGCAGAAAAGATTTCATGTCAAAGGAGTTCAAATTTTAATGAAACTAGAAATCCTGAGACATAGAAGTGAATATAGAGAAAAAAGCAGGAACAGATCTAAGTAATGGCTTCTGTTGTGTCAGCATATTTTAAGGCAATGCCCTCAGGGGAGAATGAGGAGAAGGAGGTAATACTGGAAGTCTGCAAAAGCAAGGGAGGGTTCTGAAGAATCAGCAGTCACTTGGGAAGCAGCACTTGGAAGCCTTGCAGTTGTGTCTTATACTAAGGGACCATCACTTTTTTGTAACAGAAAATTATTCTCTTTAAATCACATAATAAGGGCAGAATCAAGATGTTGTATAGAGAAGCCCTGAAGCTGTCTGAGCTCTCCCTAGTTTTCCTCAGAACCATCATGGAATCAAGCCTCTAAATGTACTATGCTGTGATAGAACCTACAAGAAAACAGGGTATAACATTTTTTCCAGGTTAGGAAAATTTGGAAGCACTTCAGGAAAGGTCTTTCTCCATTGGTTTGGGGTGGGGGTTTAGGGATAGGAAGCCCAGTCCAGCCAAACTCTGTCTGGACAAGCCAGCAGAAAGCACTTAGCTACAGCCCAGATCATCAACCAAGGATCCTTGATGCTGGTCCAGCTGGCCACCTGTGAAGCCTCAGCCCCAGAGAAGAAGACAAACTGCAATTTCCAGTACCACAGAAAAAACCAACAAAAGCCCAGCCCCACTGCAATGGGCAAGCTGCAAGTTTGTGTGGAAATCCAGTGATTTGGCCCCTTATACCCAGCATAAGAAACTTGAGATTGTCCCCCCTGTGCCAGGGGTGCAGAGATCAACTTTAATAATGATGAAATAGGCTGAAAATGAATAAGAAAGAGAAAAGAGCCTTGACCATTGAAAAGTATTATGGCAACAAGGAAGATCAAAAAACAAACTCAGAAGATGACAACAATGTTAAGGCTATATCTGAAGCCCTAAAGAGGAATACGAATTGATCTCAAGCCCAAAAGAGAGAGCTCAAAAAGGATTTTTAAAAATTAATAAGAATTTGAAAAGAAAAATTGAGAGAAGAATTAAGATTTATACAAGAGAATTATGTGGAAAAGAGTCAATAGCTTAAAAAAGAAAGAACAAAAATTGACTGTGCATATCCTTTGATCCAATAATATCACTACTATGTCTGTATGCCAAAGAGATCATAAAAGAGGGAAAAAAGATCCATATACACAAAAATATTTATAATAGCTCTTTTTGTGGTGGCAAATAATCGGAAATTAAGGGGACACCCATGAATTGGGGAAAGGCTGAACAAAATATGTTGTATGAATGCGATGGAATAGTATTTTTCCATAAGAAATGATGAGCCAGAGTACTTCAGAAAAAGATGGAAAGACTTATGTGAACTGATACTTAGTGAAGTGAGCAGAACCAGGTGAATTGCACATGGTAACAGCAACATTCTGTTATGATTAAATATGATAGACTTAGCTCTTCTCTGCAATATAGTGATCCAAGACAAATCTAAAAGACTAGTAATAGAAAATGTTATCGACACCCAAAGAAAAAACTATGGAATCTGAATGCAGATCCAAGCATGCTCTTTTCAATTTCTATTTCCTTTCTCATGGATTTGCCCTTTTTTTCTCATTCTTACTTCACCACATGACTAATGTGGAAATATGTTCAGTATGATTGTTCATGTATAACCTACATAACATTGCAAGTTGTCTTGGGAGGTTGGAGGGAAGGGAGTGAGGGAGAAAATTTGGGACTCAAAATCTTACAGAAATAAATGTTGAAAACTGTCTTTACATGTAGAAAAAATAATATAGTATTAAGTTTAAAAAAAGAATAATTTCATAGGTCACTACAATCATCACATAATTTTTCTGATAGTAACCACACCTCAGTCCTGGTACTCTAATGTTATTGCTTTTGAAGGCAGAATCAAGACTGCATTTATCACTATTAGGGTTCTCCTTACTTGATGCAGAGCCTTCCTTGAGCCTTCTAAGAAGGTCTTTCTCATGGCATATTTTATCAAACCCTCACAACTCTGTGTCATCTGCCAACATGATAAAGTGCTCTCTTACCTTTTGCAAAGTCCTTGGAAAAGAGTCATTTCACTTCAAATGATTGATGTTCTTCCTTATACAGATAATTCATCAGTAAAAAATTGTATTGGGCTTTAGAAAAGGGAAATCCAAAAAGTTAAGAGCATCCATGTATGCTTCAATCATGTGATTGCCAGTGTATCTTCTCTGTTTGTAGAGTAGAGGCATAATCAGAATAGAGATGAAGAAATTCTGGCAGAAAAGAGGAAATTAACCTTGGATATTTAATTAGAGAGAGGACTGAGGAGAGCTTTGAGGGAAGAACAGCAACCCTGCAAAATGGAAGAGCATTAAGTGAGAATAAGGGAAATAGCTGTCAGGGACTTCCCCTGCCCAGGTCTGAGGAAAACTCCACCTACTGGGCACAGAAGATGCACAGAAGGCACCAGCAATATTGTACATTTCACACGCCTGAATTAGGAGATGTCCTAGAAGACAGCCCCAGGCCATTATCACTGCAGTCATTGTAATGACTTCCTAAGTACAATTCCCCAGCCAGGTCCAATCACTGTGTCCCCTCCTAAGATATTGAAACCGTCAGAGGGTTAAGAAATAGTAGGAGAGGAAAGGAAAGAAAGCAAAGTAAGATGACTGGAGATAATAATGGGGGTTGAAAGGACTATATTATATCCCAGGCTCTGAACCTTCAAAAGGAGCCATCTCAGTGCTCGGAGGAAGAATTATTTGCACCAATGATCATCTCAAAAACAGACAACATTGCAGTGATAGTAAATGGGAAACTTCTTGTTGCCAGGTCATTTTTCATTCGTTAATCCCTAGCTTGTGGCCTGCATATCATGTTCTGATTGTCCATTTGAGAGAAATTATCCTCTCATTTATATTATGTAGACACAAAAGGATTGAGAATTCAGGGCAATTAATGAACTTCGTCTGTGTTCCCATATACAGAACACTTGTGGTCCTTATAAACTTTCTATTGTTTGGTATTTTGGATATATTTGAATGTTATATTTATGATGATAGAACTCCAATATGGAGTCACTTAGATAAGTGCTCCTAAAGTCCATCAAAATTTAGAAGGAAAGATCGACATTTTGTCTTTTCCCCTGGTCAGTCTCTGTCAGGCAGATGATACTTGAAAGTTTGTATTGGAAGAAACCCTGGACTGACTGGAGTATTCTTAATTTCTTATTTTTCTAGTGTCTAAGAGAGTGGACATTAGACCCTTCCCCAAATTTGTTGTATAAAGATGCAGGAATGTCCGCTACCCAAACCTCACCCAGGACTTTGACAACATTTTTGTCTCGTATGGGTCTAAGAAAGAATATTTCCTCCCATATTAGGCACCAATAACTGGTTGTCTATCAAGCCCAGTCTTAGGGAATATTATTTTGCCACCTAAACCCCAAATCTGAGTGTATTTCATCCCTGGAATATCTTCCACATGCTTCTTCTCAGTGCATATTTTTCATTGGTGGGGATGAATCTCAGTTTGTAATGCCATATAAGGTCTGGAGAGTCCCTATTTCTCTGCTTCCTGAACTGTACATTAATAAAACCTTTAGGGAGCCAAGATGGTGGTGTAGGAGCAGCAACATATCGCAGCTCTCACATAGCCACCCCAAAAGACCCATAAAATATGACTTTAAACTAATCCTAGGACTCCAAAACACACACAAATATACTTTCCACTAAAGTCAGCTCGGCTACAAGGAACCATATCAGCACTGCGAACCAAAACCAGCCTGGCCTGAAGCCCTGGCTGAGCCTTGGGAGTGGCTGGAAAGGAGGAGCCAAGGAGCCTCTGGTGATCAGATTAGTGGCAGCTGCAGCAGCATTCAGAACTAGGTCAGTGGCCTTGCAAAATCGGGGGAGAAAAGCGGTCCACTGGAAAACAAAAGGCAGAGGTTTTGCACCTGCCTCCACGTTTCCGCGCCCTTGGCCTGCAGACAGCAGGGGGACTAAGCAATTCTTCAGAACCCAAGTGCTCTCGCATTGAGCAGCCTGGATCTAGATCATGGTCTTGGGCCTCGTTCCTGTGAGTCTTCATTATCCAGTGGGCTGGAAGTAAGTAGGAAAAGGACCCAGCACCTTCCTGAGGGCTACGGCAGCTGGGAGAACCCCCGCGATTTAGAACAGAGCTTTCCCTTCTGGAAGGAGAGCCTCACAGAGATTTAAAAAAAAAATCACGGACTGACCAACCATAAGAAGCATAAGAAGCAAAGTAAGAACAGCAACCAACTCCTAGATTCCTTCTTTGGGGAAAAGAAAGATCATGGGAGAGAGAGGGAGGAGGAGAGCGCAGCCAGAGCGCCCCAACCGGGGGCCTCCAATAAACATGAACATTGACCTAAAGCTAGAGATGAGCTGAAGAAGGATTTTCAAAATGAAATAAGAGAAGTGGAAGAAAAATTGGTAAAAGAAATAAGAATCTTGTAAGAAAATCATGAAAAGAGAGTCAGCAATCTGACTGAAGAAGTCAAAAAATAGATTAAATTATAATAGATTAACTCAAATGACAAAAGAGGCCCAAAAAGCCAATGACAAGAAGAATGCCTTAAAAAGTCGCCTTTGCCAGATGAAGAAAGAATCTCAAAAGCACTCTGAAGAGAATAATTCCATCAAAATTAGAGGGGAGAAAATGGAAGCAAATGACTTCATGAGAAATCAAGATACTATCAAACAGATCCAAACAAATGAAAAAATAGAGGGCAATGTGAAATATCTCCTTGAAAAAACCACTGATCCGGAAAACAGATCCAAGAGAGACATCTTAAAAATTACTGGACTACCAGAAAGCCATGATTAAAAAAAGAACTTAGAAAGTATCTTTTAAGAAATTCTCAAGGAAAATTGCCTGGATATTCTAGAACCAGAGACCAAAATAGAACTTGAAAGAATTCACCTATCACCTCTTGAAAAAGATCCCCAAAAGAAAACTCCTAGAAATGTTATAGCCAGGTTCCAGAATCCCCAGATCAAGGAGAAGATATTCCAAGCTGCCAAGAAGAAACAATTTGAATACTGTGGAAACACCATTAGGATAACCCAGGATCACACAGCTTCTACATTAAGAGATCGAAGCGCCTGGAATATGACATTCTGGAGATTAAGGGAGCTTGGATTGAAACCAAGAATCACCTACCCAGCAAAATAGAGCATAGTATTCCAGGGGAAAATATGGTCATTCAGTGAGGTGCAGGACTTTCAAACATTCTTGCTGAAAAAACCAGAACTGAAAAGAATGTTTGGCACTCCAACACAAGAAGCATGAGAAGACAAACATGGAAAAGAAATCATAAGGTACTTATCAAAGATGAACTATTTACATGCCAACATGGAAAAGTGACAATTGTAACTGATGAAAC
>CM053592.1:186703464-186723209 GCA_028646515.1 Pseudochirops corinnae
AATACTTAAAATGTTTGTAAAGGAAAATATTTCAGAAAATTCCCCAGCGAGATTGAAAATGTAGAAGGAGAAGCATGATAAGAAAAACAATGTTTACTTTGTTCTCACTGGAAATATTATAAGATTTCATTATTTCAGGTTAAAAAGAAAGAATCCATTAGGCCAGAAATAGTAATTAATCTTTATTCTTTGATTGTTGAGGCCTGTCCCACTCTGTGTGATCCCATGTACTAAAGCACACTTGGCTTTTCTAGCCTCCACTATACTTCAGTCTGTCCAATTTAATATTCATGATTTACATGACACTGTGGTGCTCTCTCATCAGCTGTCCCCTCTTCCTTTTACCTTCAATCTTTCCATCCAGGTCTTTTCTCATGAGTTCTGTCTTCTCATTTTATTTCCGAGGTATTTAAGCTTCAACTTCAAAATGTGACCTTCCAATTAAGAGACTGAATTAATTTCTTAAGGTATTGGTTTATTTGATCTTTTTTCCATCCAAGAATCTTTCACCAGTCTTCTCAAGTACCGCAGTTCAAAAACATCAAATCTGCATCACCAGTTTCCTTAGAGTCCAAATCTCACAGCCATACATGAATGCTGAAAAAATTGTATATATATAACTTTGACTACACAGACTTCTCTTAGGAACATTCAATTCAGATATGTTCTCTCCAAACCTAGATTGCTGATATTATGTACCCAGACATACTCTTTTATATTAAAAACTTTATTAGGCTGTGGTCAGTCCCTAGGTGCCAAACTTCCCAACATTTCCACCCCAGCAAGCAGTTCCTTCAAGCACTGAGAATTGTATATAGGATACAACTTCCATTAAAGGGCTTGTTTACATTTACAAAATGAATGCATCATTGAAACAAGTGGACTCATGCATAAATATCAACTCTATTGCTCAAACATAGGTGTTGATCCAACTTTAAATGGATCAGTTAGGAATTCCCACAAAAGCTCTCAGCATTTGCAATTTAATGAACCAGGTATAAATTCAAGAACAAGCCATTATCTAGAGGACTGCTTCTGTGAATAACTCTAATGGTCTGATCTCATAGTATACTGAACTCTATATTTATTCAGCAGTAACCTAAAGAAAAACATTCACAGAAATCAAAGTACAGCATTCCCAATGATATAACATAAAAACTCATCACTAAAGTGGCAACAAAGTTTTAAACAAAAGACATTATTCAGTAAGTCCTTCACTCAATCATCCTTAAGGAGCAAAGCACCTTAAGGTATGGGAAGTACAAAGGTCTCCCACTTTTAGTTCACATGGTCTTTAATCTCATCAGGCAGAAAGTCTTCTTTGATCTTGATTAGAGACTAGTTTCCAATCATTTTTTATTCAATCATCCCTAAGGGGTACAAAGTAAAACGTTCTCCCATGCCTAGGTCACAGTGAATTATGATCTTGTCAGTCAACACTAAGTACCCAGGGAAAGGTCCTTTCCTCTTTCCTTGGGGCTGGCTCCCAAATTCCATATTCCTCTTCCATGTTACCAGCTCTTGTCCAAATACACCCAACCCTCACCTGTTCTTACAGGTAGACAGTTCCCAGCTCCTGTTCCAGTTCCTGTTCCAGCTCCTATTCCAGTTTAAAGGTCATGGTGAGCAGTCTACATTGAGCCCTCCAAAGTTACTGTTTCTGGGAACAGAAAACTTAACAGGGCCACAATATCTACTCACATCAAGCTTAGGAGGATTACAACAACATTCACACACATTGCCAGCACTATCATTTCACTTCACTTTGTTTCTGTGAAATCAATAGAAATCAACAGACAGCATGCATCTGTCTGACAAAGCAATACAATCAACAGGTACAATGCTTCTAGCTGACAAAGTAACACAAACAACAGATTAAGTCTTTCTGTCTGACAAAGTAACACAAACAATAGACAGAAGGATTCTGTCTGACTATGTATCACAAACGCAAATCAACACAGACAGAACAGGCAAACAAAGTGCCAGACACCACAAGTGTTCTTCTCAGCTCTGTTGAGCCTCAAGTTGTTCTCCTGCTTTTATATGGTCTTCAGCTCCTCCCTGTTCCAACCACCTCTTACCTCCTTCCTGTTCTGTCTTGGGCAAGTCCCTCCCCCTGTGGCCTTCCTGGATTCTGTTGCCAACAAAGACTTGATATAATCATGGGCAAGACTCAAAGACATTTGAACTGAAACAAGGTGCTAAGTACTCCTTTGCTTGCCATTACATCAGGCCTCTGTAAATTTGCTGAATTGGGAAAAGTTTATTGAAACTCTCCTTCCACATAGCCTCATACCCAGAGTGATGTGTCAAAAGAGGACCACCAACTTCACCAAGGTTGCTATATCAGAATTAAAATAAATATTTATTGTCTGAGGTCATTTAATCATTTTCACTAAGAATTCAAGGAAGTTACAACTGAATAAAAATTAGGAAATAAGAGGTAGTATTGAAGTGTTAGGCCATTGCTGCATCATCTATAGAACAGATAACTAACAAATGAATGTTGTGAGTTAACTGTGCTAAGCCCAATGGTAGAAGAGGAATACTACCTTCCACAAAAGATCAGGATTACATCCCAAGTCTGATGTCTCTTTTGCCTCATACAGGAGCATTTTATGGAAAGCATAGGCCACAAAAAATACTGCACTGTAAACATTAAAACTCTGTTGCATAATGATTGTGTCAAATTTCAGAGTTGGTAAATCCATCAAAGAAATATCTGGGCACATAGAGTGTAACATTTCCACATGCCTTTTGTCTGAAATTCTGCAGTTTAAGGCTGCCTCCCCCAAAGCCTTTAGGAAAATGTCCTCAGACTTCGTACTGAGATTCATGCTTCTTAGAAAATCTGTGAAACCAGGTATCTCTGTTGGGAAATCAGAAAAGAGTAGTGTACCATGAAAATTGGTAAGGAATACACCATTAGAATGAAAAGAAAAATCCCAAGCAGTGCTGGCAACCAACACCTTGCCATAAATTACATAATCCAAAAACACAACAGCAAGTTGTTGAAGGGAGTCTGTATCTCCATAGATGAACATCACATTTGTTGATGATACAATAATCCTAGAAACGAGTTTATGACGTTCATCAGATCCAAAAATTGGGGATACTCTTTCCTTAAAGGCCACACACAGACCATTCCTGTCCATCTCCTCTTTCAGATCACTGAAGAAAATTTCCCCTTGCATGTTATCTGACAGAACCAGTCCCACCCATGTCCAGCCAAAATGGAGCATCAGTTGGATCAATGCGAGGTGCAGAGTGGATTCATGGCTTCCCATCTGATAAACATGAGGATAGTTAACCTTATCAGTCAGGAGAAGATCAAATAGGCCATAGGTGATCTAAGTGAAAGAGAAAGAAGACTGGAATGGTTTTTTTAAGTTCCATAAGAGTAGGAATTTATCCTTCAATACACTTGTATATCATGCAAGTATCAGTGGCATACACAGAGCAAGTGTAATAAATAACAACAAATTAGAAATGCTTATGAATTTTAATTTATAATTTTATGTCACAAAATTACTCTCTTATGGACAAAATTACTCTATTTTTTTGTGTAACAATGTGAATAAAATTCTGAAACTGAACCAGATCAAGAATCCTTTATCCCATGTCTCCATAAAGCAATTACTAAGTCTCTGCTTGAAATTTTCAAATGAGGAAAATCTCAGATCCTTTCAAAAACACCATTCCTCTTTTAGAAAAATCTACCAATGAGATACTTTAGTCTTAACTCTGTAATTATGTCAGCTTCTTTGGAATGTTGACTCATTGGTCCTATTTCTTTCATGTTGACTCAAGTAGAACATTCTTAATGTCTCTTGCATGAAAGTGTTATTTAAATATTTGAGCATAATTACATATCCTCTGTAAATCATCTTTCTTCTTCTCCAAATCAAACACCAATCAAACCTTTCCCTAATATTTCAGTGACATGCAATTTACTCCTTTCATGATTCCAGGGTGAATGGTATTTCAGTGATGCCAGGAACTGAGCTGTAAAACATCTCTAGTCCAAACTCAACCCGAGATGAGACTGGGAGACCACTTAACACTGAAAATGGCTGCCAAGATTGGCAATGCACATTACTCCTACCCTCTTAGTAAGAACTCTAGGACATAAGCAACAACTTCTTCATATACATTGAGCACTCAAATTCCAATCTCTAAAGAAAGAAAAATCCATGAATATCAGACCTTCAGTCATTGAGGTTGTCCTGAAGGCAAGAGAAAGTTTCATCTGTAGAGTGTCTTTGTTGTATCCTTCATCCCTCATTTTCTCAGAATGAGGTAAAGGAACTAGAGCTGAACTTTGACGTCACTCAGATCCTCTGACCCTATCAGTGAGGATACTTCATGTTAGATTCCCAAACTGATGTCCTTGTGAGATGAACCCCCTATACATTCTGTGACAGAGAAGAGTCACGTGACAGGTTCCATTTATAAGGAGAATACAAAGGGAAGACAGAGCAAAGTGGGAGATATAATTGTACCAGGAACATGACTCTGGAGTAGCAGGATGGCAACTGCTCTTATCTCTTGGCAAGAGAGAGGCTGGCAAAGGAGACAGACTCACTAGAGATTAAATACTGGAACAAAGCCACTAGAAATCAAAGCCCCTCATATTTGCAAATGGGAGTATTTGGCAAAGAAGATAATTGTTCTGGAGGATTTCGCAGCTGCTGTGAAAGTGAAGGATGCTATTGTGGGTTTAGTGCAGTAGAAATTCCTTTCTCTGGGGAACAGTTCCATCAACAAAGATGGTCACTTTGTTAAAATGTTCACTTTGTGACCAGCACCATGTGAAGAACTTGGGACAACTACAAGAGAAAAAATGAGCCAATGTCCTTAGGTAGGTGATCTTATAATGGAAAGATAGACAACTCTTTCAAAAGCACCAAAAAATGAGATGAGCAGGGAGAGGGTTCTCTTGGGTGTTGGACATAATATGGAAACCCAGATTCAGAAGCAGAGCTGAAATAATGAAGGGTATTTGACTTGGAGACTTTTCTCAGAGTAAGGGTCTGGCAGGAATTCTCCAAAGTCCACAAGGAGTCCAACAGTTTTGGGATGTTCCAGGCTAAAAATGCCACCTTGTGTTGAGAAGTATTCTTTTAAAAGGATGAGGAGGAAGAAAATTTTTGTACACAAAACTCTTTTTTACTGGTAACTCAATTTCTTAGGTTCACCAAATTTTTGAAATGTCTTTGCTTGGTTAAGGGGTCTAAGCCCTGCTGGATTCACTCCAAGATGTGATGTGGTAGTAGTGTTATCTCTGCTACCAATTCAATGTAATAAAGGGACCAATGATGAAACTTCTAACTTTTCAGTACTTAAAATCACAAAAATCATTCTTTCCAATGAGTATATAGTTACTCAGAAATGCCTACAAAAGAAAGAAAGGCAAAAGATGCACAATTTGTTTAGGTGTGTGAAGAACTGAGAACTAAATACAAGGCAGACTTCCTGGCTCTCCTTGGCCAGCACCAGAATTTCAAGAACTGATTTCTTTGCATGCCTGAGTATAAAGGAGGGAGAAGGGCAGTGGCCAATGATACTTGATTTCTCCTGCATGAGGAAGCTGTCTCTGCCTGCTACCTTTTCAACTCGTGAAAGTAGAAGACTGTGCCTTGATGATTCAGAACTTCCTAGCAAATGATACATACCATGGTCCAACATTTCACTCTCTCAGCTCTCCCTGGCCTTGTGGCAAGTACTCTATTTAACACAAAGAAGTTGTCCTTCTTTATCCACTCTACTGGGACTGTGGACCTTACACAGGGGACTTTCCACTAAAGAACCTTCTGAACCTAGAAGGTAAGCTTGCCACTATCACCACTTCCACTGATTGGACAGGTCCTCCTGGAAACTCTCACACCTCCCTTCCCAGAGTTCTTCTCTACCATTCCCTTCACAACTACCTATAATTTATGGAGAATCCCTGCATTTAAACATCTTTTGATGTGTTATCCCCCTGTACTAGGACATAAGGTTTTTGAAGCCAAGAATTTCTGTATTAATAAATATTCCTGTATACCCAGTGTGTACCAGAGCTGTTGTTTGGTTACTCATTCTGTAAGAGCACCTTGACATAATGGAGATGATGCTATGGCATGCAAGGGGATTGGATTAAATTAGGCAGGGCTTTTCAGAGTCACCAACCTAACTCTCTCCTTCAAAGCTTCCTGGGTTCAGTGAGGAGATGAACAACAGGATGACTGGAGATGGCCCTGGATTCAGTGGGGGATCTTGACATTTTAAAGCTTAGGTTCCTAAAAGGTCTCAGTCTGAGTGAGTCAATGCCTGTTCAGTGATTAAGGGTTGGTAAGAAATGCAGCAGACCATGGCCTCTTTACCATGTCAAAAGTAAGAATAGATTTGCGAGGGGAAGACCTTCAGGGTTTCTGGGCAAAACAGAAACAACTGGTATTAACATTCACTCAATAAAATTGTATTTCTCAGAAATAACTTGAATTCAGTATATGAAACATTCATGTTCTGAAGGCATATGTTACATATTTTAGAAATCAAGCACAGATTCAGGAAGGAAGCAAATTTTCATCCCAACTTGGAAGATCACTCTAAACACAGAATTACATGATGCCTGTTAGCACAGCCTGCTAAAAGGGCCAGGATGAGAGCTTCATCCTTTGAGGGAAAATCAAACAAATCAGTTTCAAAATGAGAAGAAGTAGATCACCTTCCTGGGAATTTTCTGAGGTGAGGAGAAGAGAAATCATTTTGACCTCTAAGATCTTCTGAGCTGTCTAGAATCATAAATGGTGAACGAGGTGTATAGGGACCATTAGTTGGGTAGATTGTTACTGATTTCAAAGCCATCAGAGTTAAACCAACATAGAACCACCTCCCCCAGAGCACAGAGTGAGTCCCTGATGGAAGGGATTGTTCCCCCTTTTTTGTGCCTTCTTTGGCAGGTCAGCGCCTACATTTTGTTGATAACTCCTTATTGACTCACTGACCATTGTATTTTACATATAAAGAACATATTGATGAGACTCAGTGACTGTATAAGGCTCCCTTACCTGTGGAACTTTATAAAGTTTGAGAATGGTGGCCATGGCCACGGACAGTGCAGATGACATCCCTCCAATGACAGCCAAATGATGGGGCTCATGGCCACACCTGTAGTTAGGGATGGTTGGGCCCCTCCCTGACAGCCATATCAAGGAGCTCTCCACGGCTAGTTTGTTTTGATGGAAGTTATTGAGCAACTGATATCCCAAGGTTATGTTCGGCAGCAAATCTGGGCTCTTGTTGATCTCATCCACAGCAAATTGGAAAACAAGGAAATGCTGGTAATTTTTAAGCAATATCCTAAAGTGGGAGAAAAATATTAAAAAAACAGGCAAAGTGTATATTTCCAGAAAGAACAAGATGTCATAATAAATGGAGTGTTCAACATGGAGTCAGGAAATCCTGTATTAAATCCTGTCCTTTACATTCATTAACAGTGTTGTGCTGAGCAAATCAATCCCATTTGTGAATGTCAATGTCCATATCTATAAAATGAGAAACTTTTAATATCCTCTCAGATCTTTGAAGAACACACACACAATCACACATATACACACAAGCATGCAGAGAACGAAAAAAGATTTGTTTTATTCATTAGAATAAGTCTATTCTTGAAATGTATCTGAACAAACTAAGCACTCTGATTTTTTTTTATCTTACACAAATATAGAAAGAGGATCTTCTTATTCTGAACTTCCATTTTGGAATTATTTTTAATGGCCTCCTTGACCCTACAAAACACATTTGATAGACATAAACAAATATGTTGAGTACAGATTATATACATGTTTTAATCATTTTTAAGGTTATATCTTGGGGTCAAAATGGAATATGTCTACTTTCAAAAGTGGATTTTCAGGAAAATGTAATAAGCAGTATTAATGATTCCAGGAGAAGTATTCTTGTCATTCTTGCTGGAATAATGACCTGAGCTAAAGCAGGAAGAATCTTCAAATTCAGAATTTCAGGACATATTTATGGGCTGTAACAGTTCATCCTTCTGTCTTATTCACGTAAGGAACCTACGTTCCTTCTCTTAGAAGGTGGATAACTGAGAACCAGGAAGCCAATCAATCCACACTTTTTAAGCACCTCCTCTGTGCCAGGGGCTCTGCTAAGCAATGAGGATACAAAAAGCAAAAAAAAAAAAAAAGTCCTGTCCTTAAGGAGATGACATCTTAATGGGAAAAAAAGTATGCAAACAGAGAGACAGAAAGAGACAGACAGACAAGTAGAAAGAAAGAGACACATGGAGAGAGAGATACACACAGAGAAATGGATAGACAGGCAGGCAGCTCTGTATCTAAGAGGTGGGGACAGGGATAGAGAAGAATGTAGCACCACTCCAAGGCTGGGAGGCAGAGGACACTAGAGGATAGTGTTCCCCTCTACAGAAGCAAGAAGAGAGTTTAGGGATGAAAGAGAATGATTTCCATTTTGGATATACAGAACTTAAGACATCTACTGTACTTTGCAAGATATCTAAAGGGCAGTTGGTGATATGAGCTGTGATGTCAGCAGAGAATTTGGACCAGGGTAGGTAAATCTGAGAATGTCCAGCCTAGAAATGGTATGTAAATCATGGGACCTGATAAGATGACCAAGTGAAGTAGTAGAGAGGGTTAGAGACTGATGCCTGAAGGACACTTAATGGTCAGACCATGTGATCTGCAGAGGAGCCAGAGAAGGAGCTGTAAGAAAAGGAGGAGGAGACTAGGGGAAACCTGGTCCCTAAAACCTAGAGAGAGGAGAACACCAGCAAGGAGAGGGTGATGTACAGTGTGGAAGACTGCAGAGAGAGGGCAGTGAGGAGGACTTTCAATAAATGGCCTCAGGCTCACAGTGTAGGAAACTGAAAGACAGAACCTGGAGTTCCCAATGAGCAGAAAATGACATGATTAAGAAATGATTTCAATCAGCTCACAAGCATTCATGAGGCCCCTACTAGCAGCCAGGCATTAGCAAGCCATGGGGTTGTAGAGACGAAAGTAAAACAAAACAAAGCAAATCTAAAACCCTGTCCTCAAAGAGGTTAAATTGAAGTCAGCAGAGAAAACATGTCCAAATCACAATCGGTACATTCAATTCGAGACAGTGATGAAGAAATATGTGGAGAAAGTCACTAAGCAGAGGGAAGCAGAAAAGACTTCATGTCAAAGCATTGACTAGAAGTGACTACAGAGAAAAGAGAAGGAGCAGATCAAACTAATGGCTTCTGTTTTGTCAGTATGTTTTAAGGCAATTCCTCAGGGGAGAATGTGGAGAATGAGGTGAAGTTTGTAAAAGCAAGAGAAGGTTCTGAAGAATCAGCAGTCACTTGGGAAGCAGCACTGGACAGTCTTGCAGTTGTATCTTGTACTAAGGAGCCATCACTTTCTTTGTAATGGAAAATTCTTCCCTTTAAAACACTTAATTGATGCAGAATTATTGTGTTCTATATGAGAAGCCCTGGAGTGGTCTGAGCTCTCCCTAGTTTTTCTCAAAACCAACACTGAATCAAACCTCTTAATCGATTCTGCAGTGACACAACCTATAAGAAAACAGGGTGAAACGGTTTTCCAGCTTAGGAACACTTGGAAGCAGTTTAGGAAAGATCTGTCTCCATTGCGTTGGGGCAGGGTCAGTGTTTAGGGGCACGGAGCACAGCCCAGTACAGACCCTACCTGGACAAGCCAGCTTGAAGCACTTAGCTGCAACACGCATCAGCAACAAAGGGCCCTTGATTCTGGCCCTCTTGGCTAGATGTGAAGCCTCAGAACCACAGAAGAAACCAATTGCAATTCTTGGTACCCTGGCACAACCAACATAAAGAGAACAGTGCACCCCCATTGAAGTGGGCCAGCCACAACCTTTTGAGGGGTCTATGTGGAAATCCAGTTGCTTGGTCCCTTATGCATAGAATAAGAAGCTTGGGATTGTTCCCTCTGTGCCACGGGTGCAAAGATCTATTTTAATGGTCCTGAAATAGCCTGAAAATGAGTAAGAAACAGAAAAGAGCCTTGACCACTGAAAACTATTAGGGTGACAGGGAAGACCAAAACACAAAATGAGAAGAGAACAACAATATCTAGGCCATATCAGTAGCCCCAAAGAGGAATATGAATTGATCTCAAGCCCAAAAAGTCCTTTTGGGAGAGCTCAAAAAGAATATTTTGAAAATTTAATGAGAATGGCAAAAGACAAATTGGGAAAAAAGTTTAAGAGTTATACAGGAGCATTATATAAAGAAGAGTTAAGAGCTTGAAAAAGGAAGCACAAAAATTGACTCGGCATATCTTTTGATCCAGCAATACCACTACTAGGTCTGTATGCCAAAGAGATTATAAAACAGGAAAAAGGACTCATATGTATAAACATATTTATAATAGCTCTTTTTGTGTGGTGGCAAAGAATGGGAAACTAAGGGGATGCCCATCAATTGGGGAAAGGCTAAAAAAACATGTCTTTTATGAATGCAATGGAATAGTATTGTTCCTTAAGAAATGATGAGCCAGAGTACTTCAGAAAAACCTGAAAAGACTTACATGAACTGATACTTAATGAAGTGAACAAAACCAGGAGAATTATATGTGGTTACAGCAACACTCGGTGATGATTAAGTATGATAGACTTAGGTATTCTCTGCAATACCATGATCCAAGACAATTCTACAGGATTCCTGAAAGAAAATGTTATCCACACCCAAAGAAATCACTGTGGAATCTGAATGCAGATCCAAACATACTCTTTGTTATTTGTTTTTTCTTTCTCATGGATTTTCCCTTTGCTTCTCATTCTTCATTCACCACATGACTAATGTGGAAATATGTTTAATATAATTGTACATGCGTAACCAATATAAAACTGTAAGTTGTGTTGGGAAATTGGAGAGAAAGGAGAGAGGAAGAAAATTTGGGACTCCAAATCTTACAAAAATAAATGTTGAAAACTCTCTTTACACATAATTGAAAAAATACTACACTATTAAGATTTTTAAAAGAAGAATCACTTAATAGGTCACCACAAACATTACATAATTTTTCTGATAATAGCCACACCTCAGTTCTGGCATTATTTTGTTGTTGATTTTGAATCCAAAATAAAGAATAAAGAGTGCATTTATTGCTATTAGGTTTCTCCTTACTTGATGCTGTGCCTTCCTTGAGCCTTCTAAGATTCTCTTTCTTATTGTATATTTTATTAAAGCCTCCTAACTGTGTTATCTGCAAACATGATAAAGTGCTCTCTCATCTTTCACCACCTCCTTGGAAAAGCCGTTACACTTCAAATGACTGTTGTTCTTCCTTATGCAGAAAATTCTTCAGTAACAAACTTTTTCAGCTTTGGAAAAGGAATATCCAAAATGTTAATACTACCGATACGTACTTCACTCATGTGTTTGCCACTGTATCTTCTCTATTTTTAGAGTAGAAACATAATTAGAATAAAGATGAAGAAAATCTGGCAGAAAAGAGGAAATTAACCTCGGGTATTTAATTAGAGGGAGGACTGAGGAGAGCTTTGAGGAAAGAACAGCAACCCTGCAAAATGGAAGAGCATTAAGTGAGAGTTAAGGGAAATAGCTGTCAGGGATTTCCCCTGCCCAGGTCTGAGGAAAACTCCACCTACTGGGTACAGAAGATGCACAGAAGGCACCCGAAATATTGTGCATTTCACACACCTCAATTAGGAGATGTCCTAGAAGACAGCCCCAGGACATTATCACTGAAGTCATTGTAATGACCTCCTAAGTACAATTCCCCAGCCAGATCCAATCGTTGTGTCCCCTCCTAAGATGTTGAAACCATCAGAGGGTTAAGAAATAGTAGGAGAGGAAAGGAAAAAAGCAAAGTTAAAGGACAGGAGATAATAATGAGAACTGTATTGGATCGTATTGGATTGTATTGGATCCTGGACTCTGAAGCTTCAAAAGAAATTGTCTCATTGCTCAGAGGAAGAATCATTTGCACCAATGATCATCTCAAAAACAGACAACATTGCAGTGATAATAAATGGGAAACTTCTTGATGCCAGGATCATTTTTCTTTTGTTAATTCCTGGCTTGTGGCCAGAAAAACCTTTCTGATTGTCCATTTCAGAGAATTTGCCCTCTCATTTATATTGTGTAGACATAAAAGGATTGAAAATTCAGTGCAAGTAATAAACTCTGTCAGTGTTCCCATACACAGAACACTTGTGGTCCTTGTAAACTTTATATTGTTTGATATTTTGGATATATTTGAATGTTATATTTATGATGATAGAACTCCAATATGGAGTCACTTAGATAAGTGCTCCTAAAGTCTATCAAAATTTAGAAGCAAAGATCGACATTTTGTCTTTTCCCCTGGTCAGTCTGTCAGGCAGATGATACTTGCAGCTTTGTATTGGATGAAACCCTGGACTGACTGGAGTATTCTGAACTTCTTATCCTTCTAGTGCCTGAGGGAGTGAACATTAGACTCTTCCCCAAGTTTGTCATATAAATTTACAGAGACTCCCCCTACCCAGACCTCACCCAGCACCTTGAGAAGTTCTTTGTCCCATATGGGTCCCATATTAGACACTAATAACCAGTTGCCTACAAAGCCCAATCTTACAGAATATTGTTTTGCCACATGAACCTGAACTTTGAGGGTGTTTCACCCCTGGAATATCTTCCTCACACTTGTACTGGGTGAATATTTTTCATCTGTGCAGATGAATCTCTGTTCGTAATGTCAAACAGGGCAGGGAGAGTCCCTATTTCTCTGCTTCCTGAACTACACTTTAATAAAATCTTTGATTTTTCAGCTTTCTGAGTATCAGGCTTTTAGAAATTGTCACACCCACATCTTTGCTTTAAACAATGCTGGGAAGTTAAATAAAACACAACTTTACCAACAAACCTATCAACCAGAAATAGGGATAACCATTTCATCTATCGAATCAACAATAACTCCTTACTTTGTTTCTGCACCAATCCAGATTGGAGACGTTTGGAAGAAAATCTTGTTCTTTTCTTCCTCTTTCTTCATAAACAAGGAGAAGAAGCCACCTATGACTAGGTCCCCTTCTTTTCTATATGAGGGACTGTAAGCTATTTCTACATGACAAGGATTCTTCTCCTTGTGGTACTCCAATTGAGAAAAAGGCAAAAGCAGAACCACAAATAATATAAAGAAAAAGAGCCCCCGTTTCCCCAGGTCCATGGCCAACATTCCAAATGTTTAAGGGCCAGGGATTAGGGGATAATAAGGTGATTGGTGATCAGTGTTCATGCAGCTTTAGGCCGATTCTCTCTTGTTAAATATTTTTCTTTCTTGATTGATGGTCAAGTTGGAACAGTCCCTCTCATTTGGAAGAGCAGAATGTGGGGCATGCAGCTGGCCTGTGTCTGGGACAAAGGCAAAAGCAAGGAGGAGCAAGGCACATTTATGGGATGTTTTTGCCTCCTGGATATTGTTTTCTTTGATCCCTGTGGATGGATTAAGGAAGGAGGGCCACCTTCATGGCCCTTGGGTACAAGTCAAGCAACTATGTTGACCGGAGTCTGAGAGTGAGGGTCTCTTGGGACTGTCCTGCCCAGAAACTGTGCACCTGCTTCCTTCATCTTGGAAATTAAAGCCTGAAGTACAAAGAAAAGATCTTTGGGAATCTCCTTCTCTGTCTTCAGTCCCCAAAGCCTTCACAGCTTCCATGGGTTCTGAGATGTGTCCAGGACCTCATCTCTCACAAGTTAGGTACCTTGGGGCTTCCAGAGTACTCCTTCCATTCTTCCCAGGCCAAATTTCTGCAGTGGCTGTTAATTACCACATGTTGCATTAGTCAGAGGATGGTGTGACATGACAATGGCAGAAAATGTGAATGATAGTTATGAGCTTCGACCCACAAGTCTCCAGATTCAGATGAATTTAACATCTGTCTTGCCTTGATATTATATACCTTAGTGCTTAGGCCATTGGAAGTACATACTAAACTACTGCTGAATGAGTGAATAATCATATTAAGCAAAACAGAACTCTCACCTATACTTTCCGGTTGATTACTCACATTCCTCAGAAGTCTCCTTGTTACTCACTGGTAGAATCTAGGAGGTCAGTAGGGCAACTTCTTCCCTTAGGCAATTGAGAAGGATTGGAGAAGTTGAAAATGTGTCACATCTAAGATGAATGAAAAGGCAGAGAGACAGAGTTTCTGATTAATTAATATCATTCATTATCTTATTAATTAACTATTAATTAGGCTACCTAGTAAAACAATGAATTGAAGATCAGTGGTCTTTATTGGACCAAAGGCAAAACCATGGAGATGGAGTTTACTGGATGCAATGTATCTTTTGTATAAAGTGTGCACCTGACAGGTGAAAATTATTCTAGATTGATTAACAATCCATTAGTGTTAGGTTTTTTCAGATGAAGAGCTTGGCAAAAATCCCTCTGCCCCTCCTGTTGAGAATGAAATTTGATTTGGGGAAATCTTATCAAACCGTTGAGAGGAGGTTGGATGTGCCACGAATTAATAAATGAAAAGAAATAAAAATAACTGGATCTCAAATTAATAATTGGTTATTAATATAATAGGAAAATAACGGCTTTTCTCATACCACAACTGCCATGCTGGAATTGGGGTCAAGTGAGACTCTTCACTCTCATCCTCATTAAACCAACATCACAATTAAATTTTTTATATATGATAAATATTCAGCATGTCTTGATAATGTGACAAGTATGCTGACACTCATGGTAACACTGACAATACCCCAATAAGTCCATCTCCCCACTGTGGGCTTTCTCTTCATAGATTATTATCACATCCCTTTATGCCTATCGTGGGGGTCTTCTGTCTCTGTCTTCCCATCAATTTCCCCCTGGTGAGCACCCCTCATGCTGTAGCTTTTCCGTGATTTCTCCCAGCATCACAGGTGTACCAATGGAACAAATTAGCTCTTCATCCCTCATCACTATTCCTACCAAGGGACTGTGGCACTTTGAAATGGATGATGATCTTTTCATGCTTTTGCTTTATCAAGTGTTCATTACAACATACTCACATTCAGAAACACCTATTTTAAAGGAAGATATTTTTAATCATCTTACCCTTCTCCTGAAGCAGTTGGAGTATACCGTTTGTTGTTACTTCAACCCAATGTTGTGAGTTCATGTGAATGAAGTAGAATCAGTTAGCTCCACTTTCATTGGGATCCTAGGATTGGCTGCAGACACAATTGAATATGGGAATACTATTGTATCTCCAGAGCCTTGCATAGGGCTTTCATACAATACATGATCCATAAATGCTGGTTGTCTGATTCCTCTCAAGAGAATGAAGCCAAGTAAGAATTTATGCACAAAATATAGTCCTCTGTCTCATTTTTATGGCATTTGTGCCAATTAAAGTTTCAAAAATGAAATAAAATATCATTTCAAAATATAGAACTCATTTTGAACTGATCTTCTGTATGAGAAACAGGACGTTCAATGAGTTTGCCCCAGGTTCAACAAACTCTGGACCAAGTAAGTCACTGTGACAGTGCATGAAATACAAGATTCATTTGCAACATGAGGGAGGACACGTGGAACGTCTGGACCAAATCTTTGTTTCAGAAGTAGATTCAGTGAAGTGGCAAAAGCAGCAGGAAGAATTACAGCGTCATGTCCCACCATAGGACTTTGCCAAAAGATTTGGAAAATGCAATGATGCTTGTCCCAATCAGCAAATCCTGAATAAATCAGAGTCAGGTACTTTGCCAGCCCAGGTTGGCAGAAAGAGATAGAAAACGTGGATCTATGGACAAGATAAACAGAAGGTCCTAGAACTGGGGCTGCATCCCTGGGCATGCCACAGGGCACATATAGTAGAGCCACTGATAAAGGACTCAGGTTGCCTCTCAAAGCAAGGAGAAGTCCAGGGCCACAGGAAGCATTCAGATTTGGAAATTAAGAAGGAAATTACACCAACTGACAGTCCTGCTACTTACTGCCCTGTTTTCTATTACTTGTTTTCTCTGCAGGGTGGACTAATTGACAGACCTTTGTCTAAGCATGGCCTTGAAGAGGAAACCGAAGTTGTAGGTCTCAGGCTAAGTACTGGATAAAGAATAAGCTTCGAAGAAAGAATTAACTGTATAGCTCTAACATCTTGGTTGTTTGGGATGAAAAAACCTCATCTTTAACTTAATCAAGAACATGGAGATCTCTCAGGATAAGAACAGGAATTTATTCTCTTCCCCTGGGAGAAGAAAGCTGGCTTCCTCATGACTGATCATGAGGGAGGGGCACACAATGTGTGGCCAACAGGATTTTGAAACCCTAACACAGCAGGGTCACATTTCTCTGATTCTCCCTCACTCCCATTGTTTGAGGTAGTGAGCTCAGGCTCTCCCTGACTCCCATTGGGTGGCAGGAGCAGACCACAGAGGCTGGAAATCAGAAAAAGGAATTAAGCTAGGTGAGGGTCAAAAGACTCTTGTAAGGGCTTGCTGTTGATAGACAGCAGTAATGGAGGGGGGAAGAGGGAAATTAACAATCCAAAACTGCCAGAGAAGTTTTCACTCCCCCAGATAATCTCCCCATTTCTTTTTATCCTCAAAAAACTTCTCACTTGATTGCTCATTTTCCCAAGATGCGTTCTCCGCGAAAGAAGCAGTCCTAGTAAGGGCAAGGTCCAACTCTTGGGAAAGCTGTCTGTATCTGATGTTCTCTTTTTCAGATCCCTTGCCTCAGAGGAGGAGTAATCTTCAGATGCCTAGAGTTTTTATGCACAAGTTGGCACAGACAGGCAGATCCGACATGGTTCTCAGAAACATGTGATTGGACACCAAGGGTACCTATAAAGGTCTAGTTTCCCAGCTATGCAAGGCTAGGTCCAAACAGTATAAGCAAATAGTTCAGTTTTCTTAACCACACAAGGCTAAGCTCAAACAATATGATAAACTTTTCTTACAATTCTACAAAATTACATGATTACATTAATTCAGGTATAGATTAAATTTTTAAAATGACTCACAATATACTAGTTTTTAGAAAGGTGATTACATTTCACCAAGATAACCAAGAAAACTTTCACACAAACCATAGAAATTAACAGAATCACTATTACCAATGTCAATTGGCATCCAATTCCTTGTATCCCAGTGACTAACTTCTAATATTAATTTAAACAACACTTTGGAATCCCAGATGCCTCATGTAGTTATACAATTCAAAAAAGGAGTTTTGTTTCTCCAGTTGAGATCTAGTTAAGTCAGATAATAATAATAATAATAATAATAATAATAATAATAATAATAATAATAATAATAATTATCCAGATAATTCTGACCTAATATAAATGAGTACAATCACTTAAAATTAGTTCCACATTTTGTAGCTTCAGAGAATTTTTTGGTTTATTTATTCTTTGTTATTTCCATCTTTCCTAAATCCTGTACCTGGTACAGGAATCTTTTTTTTTTTTAATTTGAAGATTTATTTAAAAAAATGATTTCAACTGCCCTTTCAAAAATTATCAGACAGATGTTTCAATAAGTAACATTATTTTCACCCTTACCACTATCTTTTACAGACCTTGTGAAAAATCCAAAACTTTGATTTTATTCCCAAACGTGCTCAACGCTTGAATTCTCATAATAGACAATTTTTGGAGGCCAATCTTATACATCTGCATATAGTTCTAGAGGAATCATCTACGTGTGATCCTGTTGCTCTCCTCAAACTTTACTATCTTATTCAATTAGGCATCTATTTCATTATATTCTTGCCTCATTACTAACCATTTCCTCCTTTATGTATGTTATCTCTATATTTATTTATTCATTTATTTGGCCCTGAATTTTAATTCTCAATGAATTTGTGATAAAAGAAAAAGTTGGACAGTGTCATAAATCTCGTGAAAAGAAAAACTTCCTTAGCCCTGTTTGATTACAGGCAGGAGTCATCTAGGGGTGTCATTCAGTTAGCCACTTGGTGCTGAAAGCAGGACGTTTTCCTACTTGGGTTGGAATTTCATTTTTCAGAAAGCTAAAAACATAGTCAGGAGGAGAATTGAGCATCTTTCCTGGGCAGTGCCCAAGGTTGTCTCCAAAACTTTTCCCAAGTCCAAAAGCAGATCTCAGCCTGCAGCCCCTGCCATTCCATTATTGGCCTTTATGACAACGATTCCTGTAATCGAGGCTTAAAATAGTAGTAAAATTTATACTCCCCAAATTTATTAAATAATGAGTAAATATTGACTAATATGCTTCAGATAGTGCCATCTAAAATTTGATTTAGCTACTAATTATAAAATCAAATTACAAATCTTTCTGCCTTCCATATTTGTAATCAAACTTTTATTATCTTTCTAAATTTCTCACATCTATTGTCCAGATTATCCACCTTTCCTTTTTATTTTTTACCATAAAACAAGATATCTCATAAGTTATTATTCCTTTTCACTGACATAACTGTTCTACACTGGAATCCTAGTTTCCTTGCAAGTTTGTTTATTCTACCCTAACTATACTCAGTCTGGAAGAGGGAGATACTTCAGGAATTTAAATTTTCATTCATATTTTCAAATACAAACACTAACTTTTGCTTATGCCCCTCAATAACCACAAATTCGGATTAATACAGCAAGATCTTTAGTTTTAGAAATAATAACTAAACCTTTGTGAAGAAAATTAAGTTGAGAAGTCTTTATTTTCCTTTAAAAAAGTATAAACCTTAAAATCAGAATTTCTTTAAACTTAGTGTGCAATGTTCTTAAATGACATGCATTCTTAATGCATCATACAGAATTTCTAGATCACAGATTTACTATCTTAGAGATATGGCAACAACATAACAATGAATTTCAAATGACATCAAATCATTTATAAATAAGTAGATCTTATTACTCCTGGCATCCAAAAATCACTTAAAAGTTAGATTATGATGTTGTATCAAACACATACCAGGTATATTAAAAAATTTTACAATAATTATACCATTTTAATCCCATAATACTATTTTTTCCTTTACACATTGGAAAACATGTTAACTAGAGATTAAATACATTTTTTACAACTGGACTAGAGAAGTACAGAGTTTACCTGGAGTAAAGGCGGGCTTTCCAGTGTAGTTAGGTGGGGCTACTGCCAGTCTGCAAGCACCATCCCCCACAATTCTCTTCAATTTTCCTCGTCCAGCTGATCTGGGATGAGAATGGTTAACAAGACTTTTGGTTGTTTAAAGATAGATCCCCATGCTGCTGAGGTACTCCAGTAATACCAATAATCAATTTCCAACTTCTTAACAATTAATTCTCAGAAACTGCTAAGATGTTTTAGCTATATCTAACCTTCATTGTAAATCCAGGCTGGTCAGACTAGGAACTAAAAGGAAAGGAGTATTTCAGCTTTGTGTGAACAATTTTATGTATTAACATTAAAACAATATCTTATTCAGTTTCATAGCAAAACAATCTTAACTGAAACTCCCTTTTTAAACAAAGACAAACTTGGAGAATTTCCCAACTTTCAATGTTTGAAAATATTACAACTCATGGTAAGAGTGTCTCATTCCTCCTCTGATAATATAGTTCTTAATTTAATACAACTGTTTACCAGTAACACAATTATTATGTTCTTAAATTTAACTTTGAATTCAAAACCAATGAATTTCCAGTCTTGTGGCCTTAATTTAGTTGTTTTCAAGTGACTTACAATTATACTAGTCTGATTATATACATATATATATGTATATATATATATATATATA
>CM053592.1:186733075-186743539 GCA_028646515.1 Pseudochirops corinnae
ATCACGTTTGGGTGGCTGATATTAAAGATTGTTTTTTCAGCATTCCCTTGCACCCAACAGACAGAGAGAAGTTTGCTTGCTCAATCCCTCAGATCATTTTTAAAGCCCCAATGAAACGTTATTAATGGAAGGTTTTACCCCAAGGCATGGCTAATAGTCCTACCCTTTGCCAGTGGTTTGTAGCCCAAGCCCTGGAAAAGCCTTGTTCTCTGTGGTCTCAGGCCTACATCTGTCATTACATGGATGATATCCCTATAGCACATCCTGACCGACAAATACTGGCCTCCATCAGTAAAATGTTAATGGATGAATTACAGGATTTGGGCTTACAGGTTGCCCCAGAAAAAATACAAATACATTATCCCTATCGTTATTTAGGTTATATAGTATAGGGGGCCACAGTACCACAAACACCCCCCAAAATAAATATAGACAAAATAAAAACAATTAATGATTTTCAGAAGCTAATAGGTGCTATACAGTGGGTACGTGCTCGTGTCCCCATACCATCTCAATTGATGAAACCCCTATGCTCTATTCTGAAAGGTGACCCTGCACTTCAATCCCCCAGGAAATGGACCCTAGAAGCATTACAATCCATTGAGCAAATCTTGGCATTTTGCCATGGCCCCACTACCAATAGAGTGCAGCTGTCCAAAGCTATAGAAGTAACCCTCCTTAAGTATATCTATCCTTATGCAGTTATTCATCAGTCTAATTCTATTCTTGAGTGGGTCTACAGTGTTCGCAGCCCTCATACCCTTGAAACATATTTAACTGTAGCCTGCCACGTTCAATTAGAAGCAGTAAAATGGGCAACTGTCCTTTTTGGTGGCCGTCCTATTGCCCACCCTGAACTTTCTAAACAAGAAGTAGATGAGCTGGCCCAAAACTGTATTTCTTGGGCAACTCTAATAACTCAATGGGCTGACATAGGCGGCCCTTCCTCCCTTAACACCAAGTCACTCTTGATTGAATGGCACAAACCTCCTGTACCTTTACTCAGTGATACTCCTATGACAGGACCCAATGTCTTTATTGATGCAACTAAAGATCACAGAGCTGCCATATATCATCAACAAAAGCAAAAATATACACTCCTTAATACCCCATAGGACTCTACACAGAAGAATGAATTGTATGCCATAATACAAGCCCTTTGTCTTTATCCTGAACCAATAAATATAATTTCTGATAATGCCTATACTGTTGGTGTTCTGCAAAAGATTCAAACAGCTTTTGTATTACATGACAGAACCTCTATCATTTCACTTTTGATTCAGCTTCAACAAACACTTTCTCTTCGCTCTTCTACCTTTTTTTATAGTACATGTCCACTCCCATGCAGACAGTCAAGGTCCTATTTTTGAAGGCAACAGATTGGTTGATTCAGCAGCATCAACTGGAGCCTATTATTCTTCATCTGTATCTCGTGCCCAAGCTGCCCATAAGGACTTCCACATGTCCACTCACTCCTTATGCCGACCATATGGTCTTACAAAGGAACAGGCCAGACAGATTGTGAAATAGTGTACATGCTGCCTTCCTTTTCATCCCCTTTCCTTGACTGGGGTTAATCCCCGCCGCCAGTCTCCTAATGAATTATGGCAGATGGATGTTACTCACGTTCAAGGTGTCACAGTTCACTTTACAGTCGACACATTTTCTGGTTTCCTCATGGCCATAACACAGGGTGGTGAACAAGTGAAACATGTTAAGAATCACTTTTTCAATTGCTTTTCCATATCAGGTACCCCGTTGGAAATAAAGACTGACAATGGCCCTGCATATACCTCCACTGCCCTTGCTTCTTTCTTTAAAGAAATGGGCATTGCTCATGTCACAGGGAGCCCATATAATCCTACTGGACAGGCCATTGTTGATCGTGCCAGTCGCACCCTGAATGTGCTCCTCGCTAAACAAGAAAGGGGAAGAGGGAGGTTAACACAGTCTGTCACTGACCATGCTCTCTACACACAAAATTTCTTGAACCTATCTCGAGCCATGGACATCTCCCCTGCCATTTCATACAAGTAAAACGTGTTACAAACGCCTCCATTGGCTGTGACCACAGAAGAACGTTGGTTCTGTATAAAAATCCTTTGGGAAAATGGGAGGGGCTTATAGGGCACTAATATGGGATCCAGGCTCTGTTTGTCTTTCCACAGATCATGGAGATGTCTGGGTTCCAGTCAAAAGAATATGGATCATTGAAAAAGAAGAAGAGATGGGGAAAGCGGGGGAAGCCCAAAAACGAGAACCACCGTCATAGAAGCAGAAAGGTGATGTTGCATTTCCTTATCCTGCTGTCTACCTTGACACTGCAACCTGGGAAAGCAGAGGAAGTTCAGCTTTGGAGTTTCTACCCTAACCTCCCAGTGTTACGTGCCACAATTGCACTGTGGCTGAATGCATCACTAACATGACTGGACAAATCTTGTTTTCTGTAACACTTCCCCCACGGATGTTCTTGCCTGTCAAGGTTGCTGATGGGTGGCAAGAAAGTGCAGCAGGACACACACTGACAAAAATCACTGGGAGCTTGGCTCATACAAGACAAAAACTCTGTGTTAGTTGTATTGTGTTAGGTGTACTTGCTTTGCTTTCCTTTCTTGCTAGCTCTACTTCTTCGGCATTGTCTGTCCAGAATACATGTGTCCAAATGGTGAATGTGGATGTCTTGGAAGAACTGTCCTACAACGTGACACTGGCCTTTCATGATTAGACTATCCTAAATAAAAACTGTGGGAAACTATGCAAGCAGTAGAAGAAACTTTGATCAATATAGGCGATGAAGTAGATATATTAGAAAAAAGAATGTTTATGCGTTGTGATTACCGATATGTGCATCATTGTGTAACTCCTTTGCCTTTTAATGGGAGTTGGGAGCAAGTTAAGAAACATTTAAATGGGATAATTACTAAAGACAAAGTAACCTCTGACCTATTAGATGTTGATAAGTTGATGAATGACATGTCTAAAGCAACCACACTTGTACTTAAACGAGACGACTGGGTGAAAACCCTAACTGACTGGTTTCACAACACTACTTGGACTTCCTTCAGTCATTGGCTAATTTGGGGCTTAGTTGCTTTTTGTATGATTTGTCTTCTCCTGTTGTTATCTCCTTGCATGATACAGTTACTGAGTTCTGTATTAAAATCTAGTCTGGAAGCCCTGGAGGCAAATTGTCCTCACCCTCAGTCACACTCTGAGCATAACAAGAAAGGGGACATGATGGGGGATGTGTGGTTCTGCCCAGGAGCATGACAGCCAGAATATTCTGAGGATGCAGAAGGACAGTAACACCAAAACACAGAACTGTCATGACGACAGTTATGTCTCTGGGTCAGTGTGTCCTGTTTTATTCTGCATTTTGCAACCCAGATGTTCTGTTGATATGCTCTGTTCCGGGGATGTGAGCTCCATCCTTCCTTTTCATGTTTACCGAACCCTTGTGTCATCAGAGGTGATTAGAAGGGAGGTGGGCTATTTGCCAAGGGGCTCAGTAGGGGGAATAAAAGAGGAGAAGCCCTGGGAATAATATATGGATGGATATGGATATGGATGGATGAAGAGAATGCCCCTGAAGACCCAGGGAGAAAAGGGTAAGACTGGCTGGCCTCTGGCGTTAGGGCAGGTCATCCATTTAAAAAAAAATAGGGGAAAAAAGGAGAATGCAAAGAGCAGAAAACAGAAAAAAAAATTTGATTTGTCAGCTTCCTGAGTACCTGGTTTCTAGAAACATTCAAACCTAGGCCTTTGTTTAAGCAGCACTGGGAGGCTAAATCAAACACCACTCTCTCTACAAACCAGTCAGTCAGGAACATGGGAGGCTATTTCGTCACTCAGAAAAAGTAAGCAAACTGAACCTGAAAGCCCCCTTCCTTTGGTTCTGTAACACTCCAGACTGGAGAATGTTTGAAGAATGCCTTGTCCATTTGCTACTCTGTCTTCAGAAAGAAAACAAGCCCCCTAGTATTAAGTCCCCTACTTTTACACAGGTGGGATGGTATTTGCTCTCACAAAGATGATTTTTCCTGAATCCAGGCCCAGCCGTCTACACACTGGGCCAACAAGCTGCCCCTTGAACTATGTTTGTTTCCTAAATACATCACATCCCATCAGGCATTTCACATGTTCTTTCTCTCTTGTCTTAGATAATCTGATAGATGTGAGGGGATACTTCAGAGTTCTTTGAATATGTATTTCTTGAATTCATAGTGATTAGAGCATTTTTTTTAGGTGACTGTTGCCAATATAATTTCATCTTCTGAAAACTCACTCTTCATCGTTTCAGTCAATTTATCATTTGGTGAATAGCTGGTATTTTTCTAAATTTGCCTCAGTTCCCTATATATTTCTGAAATGGGATGTATATCAAAGACATTTGTTATAAAAACAACATTTTCCTTTCCTATTTTCCTTCAATTTTGGTTACGCTGGTTTTATTTGGGCAAAACATTGTTAATTTCATGCTATCAAGGTCATACATTTAACTTGCTCTGATCTTTTCTATCTCTTGTTAGTTTTGAGCTCTTCCCTTAACTTTATATTTGATAGATCCATTTTCCCATGCTCCTCCAGTTTATGAATGATATCACCCTATATGTCTCAATCCATTCTACATTCTGATCTTGTCTTAGCATTCAGAGTGTGAAGTTGGCTATATTTCATTTCTGACAAACTGCTTTGCAGTTTTCCCAAGAATTTTTGTCATATGGTGAGTTTTTCCCAAAAAAACTTGGATTTCTGGGATTCTCAAAGTCTGGATTACTATGGTCATCTATGACCAAGTCTTCACCTTTTCTACTGATCCACTGCTTTATTTCTTAGCAAGTCCCACTTTGTTGTACAGTTTTGTTTTGGTTTGTTTTGCTTTGTGGAGGGGGAAAGGCAGAGTAATTGGGTTTAAGTGACTTGGTGAAGGTTACACAACTAGTAAGTATTAAGTGTCTGAAGCTGGATTTGAACTGATGTCCTCCTGACTCTGCGGGGCGGGCGGGTTTCTATTGAATGTGCCACCTAGCTGCCCATGTGGGAAAGTTTTTTATCAGCTGTTGCAAAACCACCTGCTCTCACATTTTTTTTTCTTTGATTTCCTCTATATTCTTGATTTTGTCACAAAAACAAAGCTGGAGGTAACGAGGAGTAATGGGGTCTGCATGATTAAATAATAACACCCCCAAAAATGTAGCAAAAGAAGTAATGTCCTGAAAAGAACAACAGAGAATGCTGGACTTCTTTCTCACCTTTATTACGTCTTATGAAAATCACTACACAATGCCATTCTGAAAAGTAATAGTGGGGAACACTAATGCTTGGGAAAAAATTTTCTTCCTCAGCCCATGAAGTTACAGTTCCATAACGGCTGCAAAGGAATGAAAGACATGAAAACTTTGGGCCATATTCACTGGTCACAAATCACCTCACTCAGGAAATTGATTGGCTCTCATAGATGCTCCAGCAAATCTTCTGGCATGAATGTGTTCATTTCCTCTAATAATATGTGAGAAATGTAATGACTGATAACTCAGATCCCAAACTGGGGAAATGATAGTTTGCATGTGGAAAAGAAGAAATCAGTAACTCACAATGTTGGATGTGCTTATCCAGGATAGAATTGGAAACCAGGCATTCATATCTATAAAGGCATAGGTTTTCCCCAGTGTTACTGTAAATCATCATTCATATAATAAATGCTTACCATATGTAAGACATTTCAACAAAACGGATCTAATTTTACCTCTATTGGGAAATGAGAAAATATGACTTCAGTCAAAATGTTATTACATTAAAAAAAAAAAAAGATTATGATCACAGAATAATTGAAGACACATAAGCTAGATTCACTTAATGTACTTTATAAAGACTATAGGAGCCCAGGGGGCTACACAACTGTGACTGTTGAGGAAGACTTTGAAAAGACCAGGCTGTTCAGAGATTGGCTTTCTTTTTCAGTGTCTCCAGGGTATTTCTGTCTGCCCTCAGAAGGATCACATAACACTTGGGAACAAAGATGCAAGTGAGAATGCTGGCACTGGAGGCCAAGATGGAAAAGACTTCCACGGCTACCATGGCCTTGCCCTTGGTGCTCTGATATGTGGGCAGAAAGGAAATCCAGACACTGCAGAACACAAGCATGCTGAAGGTCAGGAACTTGGCTTCATTGAAAGTGTCTGGCAGATTCCTGGCCAGGAAAGCCATGGTGAAGCTGGCCAAGGCCAGCGAGGCCATGTAGCCCAGGACACAGTAGAAGGTGAGAACAGAGCCCTCATTACACTGAAGGACAAGGAAACCAGGCTCAGAGTGTAACTCCATCTCCAGGAATGGGGTATAGTTTCCAAGCCAGATGCCACAGAGACCCATTTGGATTAGAGTACAAATCAAAATGAGGGAATAAGATGCTGTGGAACACATCCACCTTCTGAGCCTGCTCCTTGGCTTTGTGGCTTTGAAGGCCAGAACCACAGTGATGTTTTTTGCCAATATGGAGGCAATGGCCACTGTGAACACAACTGCAAATGTAGTTTGTCTCAGGAGACAAGTGGCTGTGTTAGGACGGCCAAGGAAGAGCAAGGAGCAGAGGAAGCAGAGGCTGAGGGAGACCAGAAGAGTGTAGCTGAGGCCTCGGTTATTGGCTTTAACTATGGGGGTATCTCTATGCTTCACAAAGACTCCAAGGACCAGGACAGTGAGGAGGGAGAAGCAGAGAGCTGCCCAGGCCAGAGCCATTCCGAGAGGTTCTTCATAGACCAGGAAGGTCACAGTCTTGGGGAGGCATCTATCTTTCTGCCTGCTTGGATACTCATCTTCAGGTCACTGCAGACACTCCTCTGCATCTGTGAACAAAGTAACAAGAGAATCTCCCTATATTCCTCAAACATCATAGTTTTCTATCTCCCAGTTTGTGTGTCCTTCTTTCTCAAAGAAGACCATGATGTTAGGGAGATGATAACTTTGATCTGAATGAGGGAAAGCTGTGCTAGAAGGCATACTTTGTCATTCCATATTAAGCTCAGCCTTATGTTGGACTTCTCCTTAGTCAGAAGGAGAAGAATTCTATAGGTTCAATCAGACAAATACATATTTCAGTGTTTTTATTATTCCACATCCGAGTAAAGTGATGTCCTGAAAGCATAGATATCCTAGCATATGTCTGCAGAATAATAATTTAACCTGTCTCTAATTCATTTTAATATTTAAACACCTCCACTCTCTCTTGTGGCATCACTTTGTAGATAACTCTGTGTTTTCAGAGTAGAAATGAAACATTGAAACAATGTCAGTTTTATCCTAGATTATGGCCACACATTCATAATAAATTAGAAAAAAAATTTAAATGCATTTCTTTTAATGTTAGGTCCTAATCCCCAATCTTCTGGGTTTCTACGGTACCTGCTTCCTCTTTTGCAAATGAAATATTTTTCAAATGAAGTAATTACCATAATAATTTTGATTTTTTTAAAATCAGAAACTACATTGTGCATGTGTGACAATGGTTCCCTAGTTTCTGCACCTTCATAAGTAAAAATTTCATACTTGTCCCTTTCATACTTTGTACTCATCAGTGTTATACTTTTCTTGCATCTGTATGCATTACTGCAGACTCAAGGACACTTGCCATAACAGGGCTTATATCTGATATATTATTCATGGACTTAGAATTCTTTTGCTGTTTGCTGAACTTCTAGTAAATTGTATAATCACTCATTCTGAAGCTTTATGTTTATGCTCCTTGTACTTCATTGGCCAACAAGACACCACCACCTGTCTCCTGTGAAAAACCACATTTGCATTTGTGTTCACAGTGGCCATTGTTTACATTTTAGCAAAATCCTTCATTGTGGTCCTGGCCTTCAAGGCCACAAAGCCCCGGAGCACACTCAGGAGGTGGATGGGCTCCACAGCATCCTATTCAATACTTTGATCTGTATTTCATTGAAATGTGTCTCTGTGTCATCTGGTGTATGTGTATGGGATTGGGCCAGAGAGGAAATACAGAGATAAACATGCAAGCATATGAAAATGGATGTTTCTCTGCATTATCTAAATGATAAGTTTCAATCAACTGGTATGGCAACTTAGAAATTATTCATTAGTCAATAAGAGGTTTATGGAATATACAAGCACTACTGGGGACAAATTCACAGAAAAATATCCTCCAGTAGATGATTGGATAAGAATATCTGAGTAACATTAATCAGCAGCTGGTAAAAAGAAGGGTGATCAGTGAATCCACATAATCTGTTGATGGATTTTTATCACGTAAGCCCCTGATGATTTTATTCAACAATGGTAAACAATAAGAAGAAATATTACATAACGCAAATACCCTTAATTGTGGTCCTCAGTCCTAAGTAAACTAGCCACAAATTGCTTTTTGTCCTTCTCTCTCAGAAAGGCCTGTCACATCTGGATGGTGATGCTGTGATGTGCAAGTGAATTAGATGTAAGTGGCTGCAGCCTGAGCAATGTCACCAGCCTAACTTTCATTTCTGGAGCAACCTGGATCCAGTGGCCATAGATCAGGACAGCTGGAGCTGGCCCAGGATGCAAAGGGGGATCATTGGCTATTTCAGGCTAAGATCAAACATGCTTCACACATAGCAGAATTATATAAGAGGGAAATAGGTTTGCGTGAATCCAACCACTTACATATAATGTATATATATATATATATTGAGTAATTTTTTATTCTTTCTGTATTCCCAATGTGAAAATTTGATCTGGTGACCAAGAAGCTGACATACTGCAGGAAGGCCTAAATGATATAAATATTGAAATTCCTGATGTATGAAAGATGAGAAAAAAGAAGATAGAGCTAAATGGAATGATGGTTCTTAAGTTTCCTTTCAGATCAAAAGATCTGATGGATTTGATGAACTGAGAGCAGTTTGGTCTATTTTAGAGTTTAACAAGACTGATGATTTTAGTCACAGCCAGGAATCACACAGTTTGAGCTTGTACTGGTTCAAGCAGCCACAGCTGAACACATGGAAACTTGACTCTAGTATAGTGATGCCATTTTGGTTCTCTTAGAGATTGAAGAACAGCAACCAACCAATCAGAAGACCCAAAAAAGATTTTAAAGAATTTAATATCAGAACAGGACAGAGCTAAGATGGCAGAAAGTAAGCAGTGACTTCTCCAGGCTCCCCAAGAATTTTGTGCTTGGGAGCTAAAAAGTAAATTTGAGTGGATTTAAGAGTGACAGAACCCATTGGGAGATGGAGAATGACAGATTCCCAGCCCAGAGAAGGGCCTACTCAGGTCTGGGTAGGGAGAACAGAGAACACAGGAGTGGCACCAGGAGGGACCTGAGAGCAGAGTGCAGCAGACTGGGAAGCCCAACCCAGCAGACTCACGCAGCCCGAGGCTTCTGCAGCCCTCTCACAGTCGAGGTGAGGACCAATGGAACTGGGTAGGAGGGAAGGCAGGGCGCATAGCAGGGTCAGTGGCTTTTCCTGAAACTAGCAACCCTTGGCCTGGATTTTTGAAGCTACATGCCCAGACTTTCAGAAATTGGGATGGAGGAATGAAATCTAGGGGCTCTTATCCCCCTTCCTGACACACAAAAAAATCATGAGGTAAAAGCCCCACCTAGAGTACATTCTTGCATTAGTGTAAACAGCCTCAGGCTTGGAAATCACTGAGGAAGGGGGAAGGGAGATTGTACTGTACGGAGCCTAAACCCAGGTGGGTGGGGCCAGCAAGCACTTACAACAAAAGCCCAGGTGTGCTTTAGAACCACCTGGCCAATCAGCAAACCACAGCCCTGTCCTTCTACTACTGTGAGCCTGCCTGAGAAGCAGCCCAGAGAAACAGGTGGAAAACTGAAACAGACTACCCCCCGGCCTCAGGTAACTCAGGGGAAACACTGAGAATCCTGGCCCTGGCCTCAGTCCACATACTCAGAGGCCAGAGCTCACTAAGTCAACAACCAAACTCCTATCTCCCAGCCTGAGAAACTCACCCAGGAAGCAGATATCCACTCTAAAAATACAGGATATTGGCAACCACAATGGGGAAGAAGGAAACTGCAAAGGCTAGAACCATCAAATCATTCTATGGTGAGCAAGAACCACCAAACTCAGAAGGCAACACGGACTCTACACACACACACTGGAGACCACAGAAGGAAATGTGAATTGGTCTCCAGCCCAAAAAGCATTCTTGGAGAATTTCTTAGAGAATCTCAAGAGGGATTTTTAAAAAGAAATTACAGGGGTAGAAGATAAATTTAAATCTACAGTGACCAAACTGTAAAAAAATTTCACAGAAGAAAACAAAGCTTTAAAAAATAAAATTGGAGAACCAGGAGAGGAGGTCCAAAATATAACCAGAGAAAATACCTCCATAAAAATGGAGCACCAAAAACTAATTGAGGAAAACAATTCACTAAAAATTAGAATCAGTCAAATTGAAGCCAAGGACTCTATGATGCAACAAGAGTCAGTCAAA
>CM053592.1:186744039-186758728 GCA_028646515.1 Pseudochirops corinnae
CATCCTGCCCAGAAACCACAGCTGAGCCCTGGGGACACCAGCATGAGGCACAGCTGGAGCCTTCAGAACAGTGGATCAACAGCAGCTGTAGCTATTTCCAGAATTATCAAGCTATAAATACCAAAGACAAAGTAAAACTTAGTGGAGAACTGTATTGGAGCCAGGGGAGATAGAGCATGGTTTGGACCCTGCCCCTGGGGCCAGAAGAGGCAGATGTGCAGCAGCCTCTGGGAGGATGCTTCAGAGCTCCTGAATTGAAGATTGTAGGGGGACCAAGCATCCATACAGATGGTGATTGTTTTTGCTTCAACCTGTTGCATCTGCACTAATGTCTTGGATGGAGGTACTGGGATGTGTGGCCAGTAAGCCAAAGCTTGTGAGCGATGCAGAGAGGGCACTCAGCTAATAGCTCCAGCAGCTGCAAAACCCCCAGCAATCTTGGTCAAAGCTCTCTTTTCTGGAAGCAGAGTACTACTATGCGAAAAAGCTCAAAAGTCAAGTAATTGAGTGGCAACATGACCAAGCAAAAGAAGCAAAGAAAGCACACCAATCAAACCTTAGATTCCTTTTTTGGGGACAAAAAGCATCAAAGGATGGAGTGGAAGGAAGACAATGCAGTCAGAACTCCTGCAACAAAAGCTTCTAAGAAAAATATGAAGTGAATATAGGCCATGGAGAAGCTCAATAAGGATTTTGAAAATGAAGTAAGACATGTGGGAAAAGGTCCCATATGTAGAAAAATATTTATTGCAGCTCTCTTTGTGGATGCAAAAATCTGGAAATATGGGGGATGACCATCAATTGGGGAGCAGCTAAACAAACTATGGTATATGAATGTAACGGAATATTATTGTTCTGTAAGAAATGGGAAGGAGATGGACTTCATAATTACCTGGATAGGCTTATATGGACTGATGCTAAGTGAGAAGAACAGAACCAGGCAAAACCTGTATACGATCACAGACACATCGTACATATGATGACCAACCTTGATAAGCTGGACTCTTCCCAGCAACACACAGCTATAAGACAACTCTACAAGCCTCAGGATGGAAGGAGATATCTACATTCAGAGAAAGATCTAGAAAGAACAGAGTTCAAATGGAGACTGAAGCAAAACACACTATCGTTCTCTTTCATGTCTAGTTTTGCTTTTTTTTTTTTCTTTTCCCAGTGATCACTCCTTGATTACAACCCTTCTATATATCCAAACTATTGTACAATGTGAAAGTGTTTGCAGATCCTGTACATGATTGCATGCCACCATGGCGGGGGGGGCAGGGAGAAAATCTGAAACTCAAGTGAATGTGGAACTGAATCTTGTAAACTAAAAGTAAATAAACAAGTCATTTAAAAGAAAAAAAAGAAAATGAAGTAAGAGAAGTGGAAAAAAAATTGAGAAGAGAAATGAGAATGATGCAAGGAAATCATGAAAAGTGAGTCAACAATCTGACTGAAAAAAAAAACACCTAAAAAAAATAGACCAGCTGAAATGTTAAAAGAGGCCAAAATAGACAATGAGGGGAAGAATGCCTTAAAAAGCTGAATTTGCTAGATGGAAAAAAAATTTCAAAAGCTCACTGCAGAGAATAATTCTTTCAAATTTAGATGACAGCAAATGGAAGCTAAAGACTTTATGAGAAATCAAGACGCTGTTAAAGATATCCAAACAAATGAAACATAGAAGGCAATATGAAATATCTCATAGGAAAAACCACTGGTTGGGAAAATACATCCAGGAGATATCATTTAAAAATTATTGGACTACCTGAAAGTCATGATCAAAAAGATCTTAGAAATCATCCTTTAAAGGAAATCTCAAGGAAAAATGCCCTTATATTTTAGAACCAGAGGGCAAAATAGAAATAGAAAGAATTCACCAATTACCTCTTGAAAATCATCCCAAAAAGAAAATTCCTAGGAATATTGTAGCCAGGGTCTAGAGTTTCCAGATCAAGGAAAAATATTACAATGAACCAAGAAGAAACTATGTGAATATTGTGGAAACACAATCAGGATAACACAAGATCTAGCAGCTTCGATGTTAAGGGATCCAAGGGCTTGGAATATGATATTCTGGAGGTCAAAGAAGCTAAGATTAAAACCAAGAATCACCTACCCAGCCAAACTGAGTATAATGTCTCAGGGGAAAATATGGCCATTCAATGAAAGAGAGGACTTTCAAGCTTTCTTGATGAAAAAGCTAGAGTTGAATAACAAAAATTGACATTCAAATACAAGAAGGAAGAGAAGGTAAATAGGGAAAAGAAATCATAAGGAACTTATCAAAATTGAACTATTTACATTCCTACATGCCTACATGGAAACAGGATAATTGTAACTTATGAAACTTTTCACAATATGAGGATAGTTTAAGGGAATATATGTGTGTATATGTATATACATATATTTGTATATATATGTATATATGAACGTATATGTATACATATATATCTATATAGAATGGTATATGTGGGTATGCATATATATGTTAGTTTACATATACATGTGTATAGGTGTACATAGACAGAGGGCACAGGATCAATTCATGATATTTTAAAAATAAAATTAAGAGGTAAGCGAGGAATATAGTGAGGGGACATAGGGAGAGACAGAATAGGGTAAATTATTTCATATAAAAGAGGCAAAGGAAAACTTTTCAAATGGAGAAGAAGTACAGGAAGGCAAAAGGCAATGGGTCACACTTGCTCTCTTTGAATTTGGCTTAAGGAGGGAATATGATACAGACTAATTGGGTATGTTACCCTACAGGAAGGTAGGAGCAAATGGGATAAGAGGGGTTATAATAGAAGGGAGGGCTGATTGGGAGATAGGTTAGTTAGAAGCACACACTTTTGCAAAGGGACAGGGTCAACATACAAAATAGAACAAGTGTGGAGAGGGATAGTATGGAGGGAAGTACAGTGCGTCTTTCACAATACATGCAGTATGGAAATGTTTTCCATAACTACACATGTACATCCTATGTTAAATGGCCTATCTTCCCAGTAATGGTGGATGATGAGGGAAGAAGAGACAGAATCGGGAATTCAGAGTTTTAAAATCAAAATATTTAAAAAATATTTTTATAGGGGCAGCTAGGTGGTTCAGTAAATAGAGCACTAGCCCTAGAGTCAGGAGGACCTGAGTTCAAATTCGGACACTTAACTCAAAAATTAGCCATATGACATTGGGCAAGTCACTTAACCCCAATTTCCCTGCCTTCCACCCTCCAAAAAAAAGCAAAAAAATTATTGTTTTTATTATTATTTTCAAGCAATTGTTAAACATAATATACAAGCAATGAGGTATGGAGCTCCATCTTGGTATACAAGAAAGTCAGAAAGGGAAAGGGGGAGGATATGGAAGAGAGCAGATGGGGAGAGAGTATTCAGTGGGGTTGCTGTTTTGCAGTGAGGGTAGGGGGAAGATGGGGAGAAAATCTGTAACTCAAAATCTTGTGGAAATGAATGCTGTAAATTAAAAATAAACATAAAAAAAACAATAAAGTGATGACAAATCTCCTCCTTATTAATTAGAATACTGCCAGATATGCTGTATGTGAGAAATTAAAACATAAATGTAGAAAAAGGGAAAGTTACATTCTTACTATTTACAATGACATGATAGATTACTTAGAAAATCCTAAGGAATGAGCAAAGATTCTAACTGGGAAAATTAATAGAATCACTAAGTAAACTACATAATAAACCCATTAAAACTTTACCTTTTTATATAGTGAAAAATGCAAGAAGTTATAAGAGAAAAGGAAACCTCATCCCAAATAACTGCAAAGAACACAACCTACCATTATATCTATGAGTCCATTTAAAATCTTTCTGTTCAGTTATGAAGAGCTCCTTAAGGAAATGAATAATAACTAAAATAATGAGAAACAGTCTGTGCTCCTCATGGCTTGAGCATAACAATATAGTAAAAATGAAAATAAAAGTCCAGAGATTGCAAGGGGAAGAAGTGAGGAGTATTTGCAATACAGGAATGGAGCACTGCTAACAAAAAGAAAGAGGACCCTGTGTTCCGTGAATGATGAATTACCTGAGAAAACAAAGGTTAAAGGTATGGAACATATCAATTTCTAAGCCATGCGTGCCAATTACAAAAGAAATCAGAAGCAGACCTTCTCAGCTTTGACACTTGGCCTCAGATATAGTGGGGGTGTGAGGATATCAGATTTTTTATGCAGTATTTTGTGAGCCAAATTTCGTTGAATCAGGACTCCAATCCCTAAGAAAATAGGCTTTTAACCAAAAACTTCCTGTAATATTCTGGTTAATCTTTGTTAATACCAAGAGATGTTTTCATGAAGGCTATTTCCAGAGGCCAGCCACCTACGCTCAATCCAAATTTAGTTACACTTAGGTAATGTTTAGAATTCAAGTTTTGCATGATTAAAATTTCTCATAATACATGAGAATGCCCCTGTGATTTATAGGAATGACCAAAAGGTGTATTGAATGAAAGTGATTCAATAAGTGCAACATTATTTTAACTTAAAGAATATGGTACTGGTAAATAAAAGTCTTTTCAGGTTAATATTTTTAAAAAAGCAAAATTCTATCACTTTTAGAGAAGAACTATTTATCTTTAGGAATCCACCTGTCTGGAAATCTGCCCTTCAGGGCACAGGGTACAATCAAATCAACAGATGGGCTGGCCTTCACGGGCTGTTTTCTTGAATCCAGGGCCACACTTTGGACTGCACATGGAAGCTGGAGTCTGTGTTTCCATCAAAGAAATATTGAAAATATCCCTGTCAGAATGGGTGCTGAAAGAGAGATGCTTGAGATGATGCTGCCTTTAGATGTTTCCTATGGAAGACCTTTAGCATGGAGAATTTGCAGTTCTGTAGGGCAGGGATGATCTAATTCTCAGTGGATACTTTCTCCCTGTATTTCCATCTTTCACTCCAGATCATCTTTTCCCCAATGAACCTATACATATTCTCTACTAGGTCTAAAGAAGATACTTCATGTTTTCTTTTTTAACTGTTATGTCTTGCTGTCACATTTCACCCCCACACCCACAGTACTAACATATCTCTAAATTGAATTCCATTTTTGAACAAGTAATGCTGAAGTAATTAATTGACCACATAACTAGAAATATTTCTTTAATATCTTCCCCCCAAAGTGGTCTTTTTTTTTTTTTTGTGCTTTCATAAAGTATCATGAATGTTTCAGGGAATAAGGAATTTACAGAGTATACACTCTGATGAACTAATGAAAAATTCACCTTGATTGAATCTATGTAAGAATGAGATGATTTCATTGATCTGGATTCTTGGCCTGACATTTGGAGACTCATTTCCTTGGTGGCCTTCTGTGAAGCGTGGGATAGAATTTAAAGTAAGATTGAAAAAAAGGGAATCAGAACTCTATCCTATTCTAAGCAAAAAGAAGAGTAATTGTATGTTCGTTCCCTGTCACACTCATTTCCAGTATCTCTGTGAATGTTCATGGTTCTAGTGAAGGAACAACAACCTCCAGGATTCAAAACAGGCAAAGTGATGAAGCTGATATCATTCACTAGCCCCTTACCTGAAGGAAATCTTCTGGCCAGTCTATGACTTTTTCACTAGTAAAGATTCCCTGACCATGAGGGAACACTTTGCCCACTTTCACCAGGGTCTCAATCTGGCCAGGAAATAATTTAAAGTTCAGGATGTTGTAATAGTCATCAAACTTCCTGACTCCATCACCACATGACTCTTCACTGACACTATTGGCAGAACTGGGGCACTTCAGGAAGTGGTGGAGCTGAAGGAAAGGACAGAAGTTTGTTATTCTTGAGGGACAGAAAGATTTCCACCGTTGTGTCAGACTTCACTATCAACAGAAAATAGGCTCTGAATTTGTAGCTTCCTAAAAGTGGCGTTCTCCATTTTCTTGAAATTCTTCCTAAGGTCCTCTTAGAACTCTGCACTCTTTTTCTCTTTTTTCATATGAAACTATGGACAAAAGGATAATAATAAAGCCAGCAAATTATTATGTGTCATACACGTTGAATAAATCTCAAATGCCATTTCATCTTGCTTTCATCAAATTAGGAATTTCTCCCAAATGCCTCTGATGTCTTGCATTCCAATTCTTTCCTGAAACGTGTGGTCCCTGATGACTCAGTATTTTCTTCGATCAAATCTGACTATTTCTTTCACATATGATTTTTTAAAACTCAAAAACTGAAACTTTTTTTTATCTTTCTTTGAATGCTGTGAACCTAGCACATTTTTTAGCACATATTGGGAGCTTAATCTTACACCCTGTACAAAAGTCTCCTTAATTAAATTAAAAGGCCAACTGAAGTCCCTATAGAGGTAGACAACGTAAACATAGGAATAAAGGACAATTTGGCATTCATAGTGATGCATTTAAGTGTAAAAAAGGAAGAGCAATGAAAAGTATTTAAGAGATGAAACAATTCGGAAAGCTCACTGATGCAACATAAAAAGAGAGGGGATTAATTTGAAATGAAGAAATTATGAAAGAAATTGTCTACTGATAAAATGTAAGAAAAAGAAACAATGCAATCCGTGCAAGATTTGAGAAGCAGAGTTTTCAATAGAACTCAGAACATCCTTTTATATGCACAGGATTATAGCAAATTACAGAGATTGTAAACATATACACTGATTGTTCAATGGAAAACATTCTGTGGAGTCAAGGTGGCAGAGATAAATCAGGACCTTGCCTGAGCTCTGTTCAGTTTCCCTCAGAAATGTTAAATCAAGCATTTAAACAGATTCTGGAATAACAGAATCCTCTGGAAGGCAGAGTGAAAAAAATTTTCCAGCTTAAGGTATCTTAGAAGGATTTCAGTATAGGTCTATTTCACTTGGACAAAAAGGGGAGTGCTGTCCATCACAGGCAGTAAATGGGCCAGCCAACTAAAGACTCTTGGCCACAGCACAAATCAGCAACTGAAGCCCCTTGGTCCTACTTCAGCAGGCAACAGTATGGCTTCCAGTTCCAGTGCAACATATAAGCCCTGGAACCTTGACACAACTGGACATATAAGGCCAGGCTACCCCCAGTGTCATGGTCAAGCTGCCAGCACTTGTGGCCTTGGAGCAAAAATTCAGTGACCAGCCTCAGACCCCTATCATAAGAAACTTGGGATATTGCTCTGTGAGCTCCAGGAGCAGAATTCAAGTTAAAAATCGCTGAATAGGCTGAAAGATGAATAAGAAGTAAAACCAAAACCTGACCATGGAAAGCTTCTATAACAACAGCAAAGATCAAAACACTAACTCAGAAGAGGACAGTGATGTCAAAATGCTTACACAATAATCCTCAAAGGAGTATATGAATTGCTTTCAAGATAAAAAATTTCAATACTTTCTGTAATAAGAGAATAAAAAGAAACAAAGAATTAGAAAAGGCAGTGAGGAAACAAAAGTGCCACTCTTTTGCAGGTGATACAATGATATTACTTAGAGGATCAACTGAAAAGTCTATAACAATATACAGCTTTGGCAAAGTAGTACAATGGAAAATAGACCCACATCAATCATTGGCATTTCTACATATAATAAACAAAGCCCAGCTACAAGAGATAGAAAAAGAAATTCCATTTCAAGTAACTAGAGGCAATATGAAATATTTGGGGGTCTACCTGCTAAGACAAAGCCAGGAGCTACATCAATACAATTAGAAAATGCAAAGAAAGTCATATCTAAACACTTGTAAAAAATATTAGGTACTCACCGGCAGATCAATATAATGGAATAAAAATTACAACCTACTTAAATTAATTTATTTATTCAGTCCCTTAATCAAATGACCAGAAAATTATTTTTATGAAGTTAGAAAAAATAATTAAATTCATCTGGAAGAACAAAGGTTAAAGAATATCAAGCAAATTAATGAAAAGAAATTCAAGGGAACGCGGCCTAGTCAAACCAGATCTAAAACTCTATTATAAAGTAGCTGTCATCAAAAGTATTTGGTAATGGTTAAGAAACAGAGTGGTGGATCAGTGAAATAGATTAAGTACATATGACACAGTAGCAAATAGCTATAGTATTCTACTCTTTGATGAACACAAACATCCAAGCTTCTGGAATGAGAGCCCATTATTTGACAAAAAATGCTGGGAAAACAAGAAAGTAGTATGGGACAAACTAGGCATAGACCAGCATCTTACACTGTATATCAAAATAAGGTTAAAATAGCTACTTGATTTAGACCTGAAAGGTGATATCAAGAGGAAATCAGGAATGCAAGGAATAGCTTACCTGCTAGATCTATGGAGAAGGGAAGAATTTATGACCAAGGAAGAGATAGAAAATATTATAAAATGAAAACGAATTATTTTGTTTATTTTAAATTAAAAAGTTTTTGCATAAACCAAGACAATGAAATCAAGGTTTAATGGGAAACAGAAATCTGGGAACCCTTCTTTCTGGCCTGCATCTCTAATAGAGGCCTCATTTCTAATATATATAGAGAATTGAGTCAAATTTATTAAAATACATTTATTAGAGAAATGTAAATTTAAAAACTCTGAAGTAACATTTTATACCTTTCTGAATGGCTAATATGACAGAAAAAGAAAATTATAAGTATTGAAGAAAATATGAGAAAAATGGAACACTAATGTATTTATAGTGGAGTTGTGAACTGACCCAACCATTCTGGAAAACAATTTGGAACTATCCCCAGGCACCCAAATTTTGCATATCCTTGGATTTAGCAATATCACTCAAACAGATTATCAAAAAGGTAAAAGAAGCCATGTGTAAAAAAAATATTTATACCATCTCTTTCTGTGGTGGCAAAGAATTGGAAACTCATGGGATGACTATCAATTGAGGAATACCTGTACAAGTTGTGGGTTGTAATTGCAATGGAATACTATTATTCTGAAAGAATTGATGAGCAGGCAGATTACAGAAAAACCTGGAAAGATTCCCATAAATTGATGCTGACTGAAGTGAGCAAAACCAAGAGCATATTTTACAAAATAACATCAACACTGCAATGGACAACTTTGATAGACTTAGCCCTTCACATAAATACCATGATCTATGACAATTGCTAAAGACTCATGATGTAAAATGCCATGCACATCCAGGGATCAATGTATGCCATCTGAATGCAGATGAAAGCATACTATTTTCACGGTTTTTTTCCTCTAAAGTGGTTTCTCCCTTTTGAATTCTATCTATCTTCTATGTATATATCTTCTATCACAACACGACTTATGTGGAAATACATTTAACATGATCATACTGGCATGATATATATGATAAATTATATATTATATGTATATATATATGAGATTGCTAGATTTCTTGGGAGGGGGAAGGAAAAGAGAAAAGTGAAACTCTAAATCTTACCAAAAAGAATGTTTATAAATATCTAAACATATAATTGAAAAAATTTTAGTACCATAAAGTGTTTGAAAATGAAAATATTTCAGAAAATTCCCCATAGAGATTCAAAGTGTAGAAAGAGAAGTATGATAAGAGAAACAATGTTTACCTTCTCACTGGAAATGTTGTATGATTTCATTATTTCAGGTTAAAGAGAAAGAATTTATTGAATCAGAAATAATAATTAATCTTTATTCTTTGATTACTGAAGCCTGTTCAACTCTGTGTTATCCCATGGACCAAAGCACACTTGGATCTTCTCCCCTCCCCTAAACCTCAGTGTCAGTCCAATTTAAGATTCATGTTTTATGTGACACTGTGGTGCTACCTCATCACCAGCTGGTCCCCTCTTACTTTTACCTTCAATCTTTCCCAACATCCAGGTCTTTTCCAATGAGTCCTGTCTTCTCATCTTATTTCCAAAGTATTTAAGCTTCAACTTCAAAATGTGACCTTCCAATCAAGAGTTGAAAGGGCAATGTAAGCCCCTCTGTAAGGAATAAGATTATACAAACCAAGGCCCTAAGTCAATAAGACCTTTCTATTACCCTGAGTTGTTTTGGAATAGAAAATCCTGGGAACATGAGGGCTTTGCTTCTCCTGGGACCCTGGCCAGGACCTTGAGAAGAGATATGGTTAACTGTCCAACTTCTGGAACTATCCATTCCAAGGAAACCTTGTTCTTGGGGGTGGGGGGAAACCTTGGAGAGATTGGCCTTCCCAGCCTCACACAAGATGATGCTTGCTAAAAAACACTTGGCAGTATTCCTTCTTTGTTCTCAGCAGTACTTAAACTATAAGATTCAGACTCCAAATTGGAATTGGTGCTCTCCCAAACTGGTGATTCTCTCTCCTCTTTCTCTATCCTTTTTGTCGCAACATTAGTATTGATAAGTTTATTGGTACTGATCTATTGCATATGCTGTGTATGTAAGAAGTGTCCTTTTTTCTTTTCTGCTTATGTAGTAAATTGCTAAGGTGCCTGATTGTTTATTACTTTCTACCCATATAAGTAATTCTCTCCCTCTCCATCTCTCAATAAATAGTACATATAGTATATGCATTGTATGTATGTGTGTGTGTGTGTGTGTGTGTGTGTGTGATTTTGTGGGAGCGAATCTGAACCTTATTATACTTAAGCAAACATAATTGGCATCATGAACAGGATTCACTGCACAAAATGCCATTCTGTAAAAGACCTTCAGGAACAGTTAAGCCCCAGATAATACCAGGATGGGAAGATGTGCCTTACTCTTCCCTAACGCAAGTATGGGCGCAAGGAACAGGTCCTTGTGAGGATTGGGGATAGCGGGTAAAGACAAGTTCTTCTTCCCAGGTGACTAATTGTTTACAAGAGATACCCTTGGAAGAAGGAAGGGAGTTTAAGCATGTAGCAAAGAGAGGTGTATGAAAAGGAAGTTAAGATAAGTATAAGTTATTTGCTATTGAAAAATGTGAATGAAAATTTTATCAGTACTGCTAACCCTGTCTTATAATGTTGATTTCTGCTATTTAGAAAACCAGGTGTTTACACCTACCTATAATTAAAGAGGAGGTTACAACAATTTTTAATCTGGATTGTGTTGCATAATTGGATTTTTCATGTTACGAAATCTGAAAATTTAAAGCTATTCCATTTGGGTTACAAACAGGTGGTTATAATACTCCTGATATTTACTATGATAGTTAATTGTTTATTTAAATTTTTGGCTATTCTGGAAATATACAGTGATTTAAAGTTACAGTTTCCACATTATTAATGATGAAATGAGTGATTCTCTGTGTAAGGTGAATTGGAAATACATTTTGTAGAACTCTTGCTGAGTAAATAAGAAATTAAAAAAAGTGAGAGAGAAAAGAATATAGGGATGTGGTTTTCAAGTTTGATTCATTTAAGGATGAATTTATGTTAATTTCTAAGGTCTATGGACTACCACATTCACCATGTATATGAGATTCTAGAATGTAACTGATTTCTAGTGATAAGTCAATTGGTAATTAATTGGTTTTGATTTCAGTTTAAATTTAAAAACATTGTAATTGCTTATGATCCTGTTACTGGTAAACAATTATATTAAAGGAAAGTTTCAGTTAAGATGGTTTAAAATTGTAAGATTGTCAACCAAGCTATTTGGAGTAATTGCATAAATCAAGCATTTACAAAAGTATGCTTGTGAAAGGTAATTATTGGTAATTATGTGAAAGGAAATTGGTGAAACCTCATTGTATAAGTTTTGTCAATTATGTGGGAAAGATTTTATGACCAGAGCAATCAGAAATTGTATAGTAGTTAATGATGGTAAGATAAACTGTTTTTGAAAAGGAGAAATATTTTTAAGGAGAAATGTTTTACAAGATCTTTGTTATGAAAAAGATGGGAGACACAATATAGGAGAGACAAGAAAACTTTATTTCTGTCTAACTTGATGTGGAATTTTAAAGTCATCAGATTGGTAATTAATTGGGTTTTATTTGAAAGTTTGACCCTGTATTATCTGTGTTGTAAGAGAAACAATTTCTTTTGTAATGTTTTGGAGTATTGTCCTTTGAAAAATCATATGTTTAACCTGTAAGATTGTGAACTAAGTCAGTAGAGCAACTGTTTTAATGCTAAAACCTAAAGTTGTTAATTGGTACTGTATGTAGAAAGGAGGAGACTGATAAGAATGTTATTCTGAACAGTCCTTCTGCAAGTATGGGAATTGAAAAAGCAGAGGCATCACCACCAGCTCTTCCCCAAAGTCCTTCTCAGTTATTCCTTATGTTGTAAAAACTGCCAAAGACCCTAGAAACTATCTCTACTAGGCAAGGTCATTCAGCAAGGGAAAGGAATGATGGTAAACGGAATTCCTTGCATTTGTGAGACCTGGTAAATTTTCATTGCTTACTGCAGCTCCATGAGAAAAGATAAGAACTGGCTCTAAGCTGTGATTAGTGAAACTTGTTTGAGGTAAAAGGCATTTGGGACCATAACTAAAATTTTGTTTGGAGTTTGAATTTGGGTATAGTTGCCTGAATTAAATGCCACAAGCTACTCAGAGGAGATGTGATCCTATACTGTTAACAGTTGGAAGTCCACATTTGGTAAAAGCCAAAGGGGCAATGGGATCCCTTCTAGCTCAGTTTACCCATGAAATTCCTTTGAAAAGGAATGCTTCCCACCTATTCCTGAATCTAGCTGTGAGGTGGTACCGATACTGCATGGTTGGATGTCTGTGACTTTACCTGAATTTAAACAGATCCAAGGAAGTTTTATCCTATCATATTTGGAATGTCATATGTCCCCATTTTTTCCCTTCTATAGCAAGTTTCTATGATCAGAGCAAGTAGTCAGTAAAAGATATGAACCATCTTGTTTTGTGGTTAACAAATGTAAAGGAAAGCTAAATAAACTGGATAATGGTTTTGAGGAATTTGGAAAGACAGATAAAGGTTGGATCGGAAATATGAAAGACAGATAAGAAGGTTTGGGGACAATGCAGGTTTATCCAAGCCCCTCCTGTCTCCAGATAATTGATATCAATTTTGAAAGGTTTAAGTATGTTGCGAGTGTGTGAGGAAGAATTTTTAGAAAGCAGAATGATTTGTAACTTGATTCTAAAATTTTGAGTAAAGCAACAGGATCAGATTGATTCTTCTAAGAACTACATATAGGTGTATAAGATTGGCTTTCAAAAATTTCTCTATCATGGAAACTCAAAATTTGAGCATGTTTGGTAATAAGATCAAAAGTTTGGATTTTTAATGCAATGTTGTAACTGTTTGTGAAACTTTATTGTAATGTTTGTGCCTAGCCCTGTGTGGCTAGAAAACTGAACTTTTTGTGACTTTGTATAAACCTAGCCTTGCATGGCTGGGAAATTGAACCATTTCTAGGCACCTTTGGTATTAAATCATGTCTCTGTGAGCCCCAGTCAGGCCTGACCAGCTTGTGAATATCCCTGCTCTTGAGTGAACATCTGAGCCAAGGGACCTGGAAAAGATGATGCAGACAGCTTCTCCAAGAATCCAGACTGGCCTGCACAGGAACTGCTACAGCTTTAGCTTATTGCTTTGCATTCTCTTTGTGTTACCTTGATTCCCCTTACTGTTAGAAAAGATGTTTTGAAAAGTCTTATGTAAGAATTTCTGAAGGTCTACAAAGCTTTCAATTGAATATTACTAAATTGATGCAATAAGTTGTAAAGCAGAAGAGATCTTGCTGTTTTAATCTAAATTTGTAGTTATTCCATGAACTAAGCAAAACTTAACATTTGTAACTGAGTGTATATGTAAAAGATTCCATTTCTGAAGTATCTCTTTCTTCCAAAGTGAATATAGTTAGAGGAGAGACAAGCTTTGTGAAACAAAGATGTATGTCTGCTATTCACTTGTGAGGTTTAAGTCAGAAACCTCTTTTATTTAAGGTCTACAGTTATGTTAGTGAAGAATATCTTATGACGTACCTAGTCTATGTAGCATGTAGAAATATAAAGGACAGTTAAGTAGTCTCAGTAATGGATTATACCAGCCCATGCTTACTCTACATCTCGTTAATTTCCTCCCACTCATTTTTGACCTTTGTTTGTTTAATCTCTTGGCCAGATTTGTTTCTTCTAGGCTCAGCTCCCTTCATTTGCAGATGACATAGGCTGAGTACCAACCACTGTCTGAGACCATGACCCATCACCCCTGGACACTGGCTACAGACTCAGCCCCTTGAATAGTGGGACCCTATGAAGCAGAGACAGCTCTACACCCTCGCTCAGCATGAAGCCACTTGGGAAGATGAGACCTTTGTCCCTTATCTGAAATGATTCTGGGTCCCATCTGTTTAAGGGGGAAATTATGGGGTGCCTGTGCTTGAACCCTAGTTTGTAATAATGGCTCAGTTTGTGGGATGGCCCGTCTATTGGCACATTCCTCCGGTCTTTGCAATCTTACTTTGTATCCTGTGCACAATTTCTCTATGCTATATGAAGTAGATACTCAATATGTATGTATAGTTTCCAGTGATCAGACTGATCTAATGTCTGTTTGACCTTTCCTGCTCCCTATGCAGGTTGTTTGACCCTTACTGCTCCTTATGCAGGTTTTTTGACCCTTACTGCTCCTTATGCAGGTTTTTGACATTTCCTGCTCCTTAGGCAGGTTGTTTGAGAAATGTTTCTTTTCTGCACTGGTAGGGTGATTATTTCTACTTTTCCCCTGACACCATGGATGAGGTGACTGTTTCATGGGTACCCAAATCTCTACCCTTTCCCCATACTCATTTATCTTTGGATCCTTTAATCAGTATCTTGAACCAATCAACAT
>CM053592.1:186758828-186773112 GCA_028646515.1 Pseudochirops corinnae
ATATATATATATATATATATATATATATATATATATACACACACATAGATAGATAGATAGATAGATAGATAGACAGATAGATAGATATGTATTTACCTATATATCCATGACCCCATTTGCAGGAATGACGTATGCTTTGTATAATATTAAGGCTGAATGAAAGGGCAAGGTAAGCTTCTCTGTAAGGAATAAGATTATACAAACCAAGGCCTTAAGTCAATAAGACCTTTCTATTACCCTGAGTTGTTTTGGAATAGAAAATCCTGGGAACATGAGGGCTTTGCTTCTCCTGGGACCCTGGCCAGGACCTTGAGAAGAGATATGGTTAACTGCCCAACTCCTGGAACTAGCCATTCCAAGGAAACATTGTTCTTGTGGGGGGCCTTGGATGGGTTAGCCTCCCTCCCCTGCCTCACACAAGATGATGCTTGCTAAAAACCACCTAGCAGTATGCCTTCTTTGTTCTCAGCACAACTTAAACTATAAGATTCAGACTCCAAATTGGAATCTCTCCCATGGAGGAGACATCCTGCCTGGGACCCTCCCAAGCAGAACCCTGATGGTTGAACTCCAGGATTCCACAGCCACTGGGACAAGATTTGGTGCTCCCCCAAATTGGTGATGCTCTCCCTCTCTCTCTCTCCTCTTTCTCTATCCTTTTTGTAGCAACATTAGTATTGGTAAGTTTATTGGTACTGATCTGTTGCATATGCTGTGTATGTAAGGAGAGTTCTTTTTTTCTTTTATGCTTCTGAAGTAAATTTCTAAGGTGCCTAATTGTTTATTACTTTCTACCCGCATAAGTAATTCTCTCCCTCTCCTTCCCTCAATAAATAGTAGATATAGTATATACATTGTGTGTGTGTGTGATTTTGTGGGAGAGAATCTGAACTCTACTATACTTAAGCAAACAAGAGTCTGAATTATTTTCTTAAAGGATTGGTTGATTTGATTTTTTTTCCATCCAAGAATCTCTCAAAAGTCTTCTCCAGTGCCACAGTTCAAAAACATCAAATCTGCATCACTAGCTTTCCCTACAGTCCAAATCACACAGCCATACATTGCTAATGGAAAATATATATACACATATAATTTTGACAACATAGACTTTTCTTAGCAAAGTAAATTCAGATATGTCATCTCCATATCTATATTTTGGATATTATGTACCCAGAAATCCTCTTTCATATTATAAACTTTATTAGGCTGTGATCAGTAGCTAGGTGCCCAATTTCTCAACATTTCCACCCCAGGAATCAGTTCCTCAAGCAAGAAGAATTTTATATAGGATACCACTTCCATTAAAGGGCTCATCTACATTTAAAAACTGAATGCATCATTGGAACAAGTGGACTCATGCACAAATATCAACTCTATTGCTCAAACATATATGTTGATCCAAGTTAAAATACATCAATTAGAAATTCCAAGAAAACTTCTCACCATTTGCAATTTAATGAACCTAGTATAAATTGAAGCACAAGCCACTCTCTCTCCAGAGGACTGCTTCTGTGAATATCTAAGGGGCTGATCTCACAGTTTACTGAATTCTGTATTTATTCAGCAGCAAACTAAAGAAAAACATTCACAGATATCAAAGTACAGCATTCCCAATGATATAACATATCAACTCATCCCTAAAGTGGCAACAGAGTTTTAAACAAAAGACATCATTCAGTAAGTCCTTCACTCAAACATCCTTAAGGAACAATCCTCTTTAAGAGATACAAAATACAAAGATCTGGCACTTTTAGGTGACATAATCTTAATATCACCAGGCAGAAAGTCTTCTTTCATCTTCATTGGAGACTAGTTTTCAATCATCCTTTATTCAATCATCCCTAAGGGCTAAAAAGTACAAAGTTCTCCCACCCCTAGGTCACAGTGAATTATGATCTTGTCAGTCAGCACTATGTACCTAGGGAGAGGTCCTTTCAATATTTCCTTGGGGCTGGCTCCAAAATTCCATGGTTCCTCTTCTATGCTCTCTGCTCTTGCCCAAATTCACCCAACTGTCGCCTGCACTTACAGATAGGCAGCTCCCAGATCCTGTTGCAGCTCCTGTTCCAGTTTAAAGGTCATGATGACAAGTCCACATTACACCCTCCAAAGTCACTGTTCCTGGAAACATAAAATTTAACAGAGCCACAACAATATCTACCAACATTAAGCTTAGTAGGATTACAACATTCACACACATTGCCAGCACTATCATTTCACTTCACTTTCTGCCTGTGAAATCAACAGAAATCAACAAACGGTGCATCTGTCTGACAAAGTAATGCAATCAACAGGTACAATGCTTGTGGCTGACAATACAAACAACAGATTGAGTCTTTGTGCCTGACAAAGTAACATAATCAACAGATATAATGCTCCTGTCTGACAGAGGAACACAAACAACATATTGAGTCCTTCTATCTGACAAAGTAACACAAACAATAGATAAAAGGCTTCTGACTGACAGTGTATCACAAACACAAATCAGCATAGACAGAACAGGCAAACAAAATGCCAGACACCACCAGTGTTCTCCTTCTCAGCTCTGCTCAGTCTCAGCTTGTGCTCCTGCTGTTATATGGTCTTCAGCTCCTCCCTGTTCCATCCACCTCTTACCTCTTTCCTGTTCTGCCTTAGGCAAGCCCCTCCCCCTGTGGGCTTCCTGGGTTCTGTTGCCAACAAAGAGTTGATATAATCATGGGTGAGACTCAAAGATTCTTGAACTGAAACAAAGTTTTAAGTACTCCTTTGCTTGCCATTATACCAGGCCTGTTTAAAGGTGCTAAATTGGAAAAGATTTATTGAAACTCTCCTGCCACATGGCCTCACACCCAGAGACATGTGTGAAAAGAAGACCACCAACCTCACCAAGGTTGCAATGTCAGAGTTAAAATAAATGCTTATTATCTGAGGTCATTTCATCAATTTCACCCAGAATACAATGAACTTTCAAGTGAAGAATAATTAGAGAATTAGAGGTAGTATTGAAGTGTCAGGGCATTGCTGCCTTACCTATAGAACAGATAAATAACAAATGAATGTTGTGAGTTACCTGTGCTAAGCCCAAGAGTGGAAGAGGAATATTACCTTCCAAGAAAGATCTGGATTACTTCCAAGTTCTGATGCCTCTTTTCCCTCTGACTGGAGCATTTGATGGAGAGCATGGGCCACTAAATATACTGCATTGTAAGCATTAATACTCAGTTGCATAATGACTGTATTAAATTTCATCAAAGAAACATCTGGACACAAAGAGTGTAACATTTCTACATGACTTTTCTCTGAAAATCTGCAGTTTAATTCTGACTCCACTAAAGCCCTTAGGTAAATGTCCTCAGACTTGCCACTGAGATTTACGCTTCTTAGAAAATCTGTGAAACCAGGGATCTCTATTGGGAAATCAGAAAGTAGTATTGTATCATGAAAACTGCTAATGTATTCAACCTTAGAATCAACAGAAAAATCCCAAGCAGTGGTGGCAACCAACACCTTCCCATAAATTGTATAATCCAAAAATACAAGAGCAAGTAGTTGAAGGGAGTCAGTATCTCCACAGATGAAAATCATGTTTGATGATGATGTCATAATTAGAGAAATGAATTCATAATATTCATCAGATACAAAATTTGGGGACCCTCTCTCCTTAAAAGCCATACACAGACCATTCCTGTCCATCTCCTCTTTCAGATCACTGAAGAAATTTTCCCCTTGCAGGCTATCTGAAAGAACCATTCCCAGCCATGTCCAGCCAAAATGGAGCATCAATTGAATGAATGCAAAATGTAGAGTGGATTTGCTGTCTCCCATCTGATAGACATAAGGATAGTGGATGTTATTAGTCAGGAGAATATCAAATAGGCCAAAAGTGACCTAAGTGAAAAAGAAAGAAGACTGGAATGTTTTTTTTAAGTTCCCTAAGAGTAGGAATTTATCCTTCAATACACTTGTATTTCAAGCAACTAACAGTGGCCTAGACAGAGCAAGTGTAATAAATGACATTAAATGAGAAATGCTGATGAAATTTAATTTATAGTTTTAGTTCACAAAATTACTCTATTGTTGACAAAATTACTCTATTATCTTATGTAACAATGTGGATGAAATTTTAAAACTAAACGAGATCAAGAATTCTTTATCCTATGTCTCCACAAAGCAATTACTAAGTCTCTTCTTGAAATTTTCTGAGAGAAAACTCAGATCCTTTCAAGAAGAGCATTCTTCATTTAGACAATTATACCAATCAGAACCTTTTTCTTACCTATGTAGCTACATCAGCCTCTTTGGAATGTTGACTTATTGGACCTATTTCTTTCATGTTGATTCAAGCAAACACTCTTAATGACTCCTTCATTAAAGTGTTATTTAAATATTTGAGCACAGTTACACATCCTCTGTAATTCATCTTGCCTCTTCTTCAAATCAAACACCAATCAATCCTCTTCCGAATATTTCTTTGGCATGCAATTTACTCCCTTCGTGATTCCATGGTGAATGGTATTTCAGTGATGCCAGGAACTGAGCAGTGAAAGATCTGTACTCCAAACCAAATCAGAGATGAGATAGGGAGAGCTCTTCACACTCAAAGTGACTGCCAAAATTGGCAATGCACATTACTCCTATCCTTTTAGTAAGAACTCTGGGACATAAACAACAACCCTATTCTTCATAGACTTTGAGCACTCCAATTCCAATCTCTAAAGAAAGAAAGATCCATGAATATCAGACCTTCAGTAACTGGGATAGTCCTCAAGGCAAGAGAAAGTTTCTTCTGTAGAGTGTCTTTCTTGTATCCTTCATCCCTCATTTTCTCACAATGAGATAAAAGAATTAGAGCTGAACTCTGATATTAATCAGATCCCCAGTAACCCTATCAGTGAGGATATCTCATGTAAGATTCCCAAGTTGATGTCCTTGTGAAATGAACCCTCTATATATTCTATGACAGAGAAGAAAGAGTAGAGTGAGAGGTTCCATGTATAAGGAGAATACAAAGGGAAGACAGAGCAAAGTGGGAGATATGCTTGTACAAGGAACATGACTGTGGAAGCGCAGGATTGTAACTCTTGTTATATCTTGGCAAGAGAGAGACTACCAAAGAAGAAAAAAATCACTGGAGATTAAATACTGCAACCAAGACACTCAAAATCAAAGCCCCTCATATTTGGAAACTGGAGAGTCTGTCAAAGAATGTAATTGTGCTGGAGGATTGTGCAGTTGCAGTGAGAGTCAAGGATGCTATTGTGTGTTTAATGCAGCAAAAATTTTTTTTACTCTGGGGAACAGTTCCATTAAAAATGATACTATCTAATCTGTGTAGGAGTATTTGAGTTCCAAGAAACAGCCAACACTGAACAATGATTATGATTGTGGAGAGAGAAGAGAGGGAATAAAGGATTTGAGAGGGGCCAATATGGGTTACAGGAAAGACTTTTTATGGTGAGTGCAATGGGTGGGACAGGCACCATTATTTGTGATGTGGGTTGACTCCAACCATGTGGCACAGTAAAATGTGACATTGGTTCCTCACAGACATTTTTTTTTAAATCAGGACACAACATTATGATAGCATTTATATTTATGTTCCGGTAATAAATGAAATCTTGATTATAAGAGAGAAAGGCAGCTATTATATTAACATTATACAATAAGATGGATAACACTCTAACTTTATGTGTTTGGAATTTTTTCCCTCCCAGGTGCTAATATATGCAAGAAGTATGGGGCATGGGGAAGAACAACTGGCTGTTCTCCTCTGAAGTTTCTCTGATCTTCACTGAGTGAAGATATAAAGACAGAATTGAACAGGTTCCAACCTGGGGAGATGAACATAATCAAAAGGACCTTTCCCCTGGGAACAGTGTTTGAAAGAGAACACCAAAGTCCACAGCCACAGCAGCTGATTCTTGTAGAGCCAAGAGCACCAGGCCTGCAAACTGCTTAAGCTAAATAAGCAAAAAGAAACTCTTGCAAAGAGCCAGCCCAGATCATCCAGGGAGTGATTTCATGACAGGTCTTTTGCATGCAGAATCCTTTCTGTCTCCTTAGTCCGTCCTTTAGAAGAATGGATAAATCACACTGTCTGTTTCCAGAGTTCCCAGTGTTGGATAACTAGAAGGTAGACTGTGTATGAACAGCTCTCTCCCCACGTAACCACATTATGAAAAGGTGAGTGGAATATATTTTTGTGTACCGCTTGGTCATCTTGCTGCAAGAGAGCATGAGAAACAGGAGCTGCATGAAGAACTACAATTTTTGGTTCAAAAAACCTCATCAGTCTTAAGGTATGTACAAAAGTCAACATACGGTTTTTAAAATGCTCACTTCATGCCTAGCACCATGTGAAGAATTCAGGATAACTACATTAAAAGAATGAGCCAATGTCCTTAGGGAGCCCTGAAAAATGGGGAGATGAGCAAGGAGAGGGTTCTCTTGGTTGTTGGACATAATGTGGAAATCCAGAGATTCAGAAGCAGAGCTGAGACAATGATGGGTATTTGACTTGGAAACCTTTCTCAGAGTAAGGGTCTGGCAGGAACTCTCCAAAGTCAACAAGGACTCCAAGGGTTGTGGGAAGATCCAGGCTAAAAAGGCCAGTTTATGGTGTGAAGTAATTTTTGAAAGGAGGAGGGGGAAGAAAATTTTTATACACAAAACTTTACTCATGTGACTGCCACTATAACTGAATAAGACACTAACTTAGTTTAATGAATTCTAATTTTAAAGGTTTATTTTTGCTTAAGGTGATAAAGAAAAATATCATTTAAAACTCTCCAATTTATTGTTCTTTATCAAAGGTTTAGTGATTATTCCTCTTAACACCAGGATAAATTCAAACTGTTTTTAAAGAAAGGAAATACTTTTAGAAGAGATGTTTTGAAAGGTTTCGTGTGTCATATTTTTAAAGGTTTAGCAAATTTAAAGATGAGTTATTGTTAAAGTAATGAAATAAGCTGTAAAACAGAAGAGATATTGAAGTTTTAATCTGAATTTGTGGTTATTGTATGGCATAAGCAAAAGTGAACATTTGTATTTGAACATACATGTCAAAATTTTAGATTCCTGAAGGATCTTACTCTTCCAGACTGAGAATAATTAAGGAAGAATAAACACACATGCAAGGACATATATCCATCAGCTTGCGGGGATAGCCTGTAACTTCTTTGCTTTGTTTGACCTAGCATCCCAGTACAGTGTTATGTTAGTAAAAGAATAATAACTTATGAGCTATCTTGTTTTATGGTTAAAAATGTAAAGAAAAGCTTTATAAAGTGAATGATGGGTTTGAGGGATTTGGAAAGACAGATAAAGTTTTGATTAGAAATATGGAAGGCAGATAAGAAGGTTTGGGGAGAAATGTTGGTTTATTCAAGCCCCTCCTGTCTCTATATAATGGTCTGGATACCATTGTATCAGTTTTAAAGGGTTTAAGTATGTTTAGAAGAGTGTGAGGAAGTATTTAGGAAGGCAAAAAGATTTATAACTTGATTTTATAACTAATAGCTCAATCAAATTTTAGATGGGCTTATCTGCAGGATACCAGTCTATATCAATTTGATATTTAAGAATTTTGGGGACTACAAAAATTACTATTATTTGAAGCCTTGATTACAGGAATAGTTGTCATAAAGGCCAATAATGGAATAGAAGGGGCTGCAGGCTAAGAACTGCTAACGGGTAGATATTTGTTCCTGGGAAGAGTTTTGAAGACAACGTTGGACACTGCCTAGGTGAGATCCTCTCTGACTCTATTGCCCAACTGGCAAAATTTCCACCTGTGTATGCCTAAGCCCTGCTTTCAGCACCCCCAGGCTACATGATTGCCTATCAGACAGGACTCATGCCTGGAATCAAACAGAGCTAAGGAAATTTTACTTCTGTTAAGGTATATGATGTTGCCCTTTTTTCTTTGATACCAAATTATATTAATGGCCAAATAAATAAATAAACATAGAGATAACATCCTCCAAAGGAGGAAATGATTAGACTAAGTAAAGGGAATTGCAAACTTTGAGAAAAGTGACAGGATCAGGTAGATTCCTCCAGGAACTATATGCAGATGTAGAAGACTGGCCTCCGAAATGTTCTATCATGGAAATTCAAACTTTAAGCATGTTTGGTAATAAAATCTCAATTTGGATTTTTGGAAAAGGAATGTATAAGAGAGTAGAAAAAGTGGAATTATTTCTTCTTTGTTAAAGTATCTGTCTGATGATTTTAAAGGGCAGATGACCTCATTTTTGATAGATTTTCACATTTTAAAAGGAAACTGGTACATTCTGCCGGACTCCCAGCCATTCTTGTGTAGGCCTGGTCCAGACTCTTGGGAAAACTGTCTGCATCTGATCTCATCTTTTCCAGTTCTCTTGGCTCAGATGTTCACTCAGGAACAGGGGTGTTCACAAGCTGCAGTAGTCAGGCAGCCTTCACAGGGGCTCCCAGAAACATATGATTTGATACTAAAGGCCCATAGAAATGGTTCAGTTTCCCAGCCATGCAAGGCTAGGTTCAAACAGATTCACTAATAGTTCAGTTTTCTAGCCACACGGAGCTACACTCTAATAATACAATAAAGTGCACAATATAAAATACAAAAAGTACAAAAAAAAAATACAATATAAAATCTATCCTATGCCATGTACAGAATTTAGGTAAGAATAGGAATAACAAATGTAAAGGCCCTTTAAGCCATTTTTTTAACGAGATGTCTGATCTTGGTCAGTGTGGCCTTCCTGACAAGAAAACCTGGAGCGGGTCCATAAAGCATCCTGGTGTGCCTTCTTCTTTGATGCTGTTTATGAAAGGACTCAGCCTGTTTCTCACGGGAACGAGTGCTTTTGGGGGACAACACGCATGTAGGCATTGAGGGGCACTCCCAGCCTATGAGGATCTTGTTGCTAGGACGCATGACTAAGAGGCAGACAAAGAAGGGTTAAAAAGGGCTCGGAGAGGTGGTGGGGTGGAGTAGCAAGGAGCCAAAAAGGGTGTGTGCATGTCAAGAGGGATGCTTCACAGGAAAGACGCGCAATATCACTGAGGAGTGTGTCAAACTGTTTGGTCCATATCTGGAGTTTACTCCTAGAGTCGTTGGAGCAACTGAGGTTTACATCTGAAGAGCTGTTGGGGCGGCTGAGAGGTGGCACCTGCAGGGCCACAGTAGGTACTTCGGGGTTCTCTAGTCCGGTGGGCCTGGACAAACAAATAATAAATAAACTGAAAATTCTCTGAAGTTTCAAAAATGTGGAACCAAGTTTAGGTGATTGAACTAATTTATATTAAGTCAGAATTATCTGGTAACCTCTACATCCAAATTCTTTTTGAATTCTGTAACCACATGAAGTGTCTGGGGTTCAAGAAGTACTGTCTAAATGGGTATTGGCAATAGGTCACTGGGATACAAGGAATTGATGTTAATTAGCATGGGTAATAATGATTCTGTTAAATCGTATGATTTACATGTAGGTTTTCTTGGTTATCTTAGGGACATGTAATCTCCCTTCCCAAAAGTGGTGCATTGTGAGCCACCTAAGAAGTTTAATCTGTACCTGACTTAATGTAATTATGCAATTTTGTAACTGTGAGGAAAACTTTATTGTATTATTAGAGTGTAGCTCCGTGTGGCTAGAAAACTGAACTATTAGTGAATCTGTTTGAACCTAGCCTTGCATGGCTGGGAAACTGAACCATTTCTATGGGCCTTTAGTATCAAATCATATGTTTCTGGGAGCCCCTGTGAAGGCTGCCTGACTACTGTAGCTTGTGAACACCCCTGTTCCTGAGTGAACATCTGAGCCAAGAGAACTGGAAAAGATGAGATCAGATGCAGACAGTTTTCCCAAGAGTCTGGACCAGGCCTACACAAGAATGGCTGGGAGTCTGGCCCAAGACTGGTTCTTTAGATCTTTTTACACCTTTAGTTTTTTTTTCTATATTCCCATTGTGCTCCCTCCCTTGTTCCCTCCCCCAGCCTGCTCCTCTTACTTGTATTGCAACTGCCTTACATCTCTGGGGAGGCCCAGCTACTCAACTACTATCCTTGGTGCCCCATATTTCAGGAAGTAATTGGGATAAACGTAAATATACCTCGATGAGGCTATTGGGTAAGCTACCAAGAATGAGTTTTTTCATACCTTGTTTGGTCTTGGAATGAAATCTCATAGATTTGTTCATGACCAAAAGGGAGGAGATAATAATCATTAAATATCATATTTTGGCTAAAGTCTGAATTAATCAAACAAACTGCTCTGCCTCCTTTTAAAAAGACTCCCTTTCTCAGCCGATCCAGAGACCAGATAAGGCTGGGAGTAGGATTTAACACAGGCATCCCGAGATCATCAATTCCAAACAGACCCAGCTTTGTCCACTCTTGCAGAACCCTTCTGCTTATGTTAACCAGAAGAGGCCTACTTTATGGCCCTTGAGGATGAGAGCCACAACTCATGGCATTAACTTGACTTACGGGACTTTTTCTTATCTTTATATTTTCTGGGCATATACCATGTTATGGAATGCTAATTGTAGAAGAAAACACACATATTCTGGAGCATAATTTCAACTGACACTTTATCATCTCCCTTGTGTTATTGTATTTACTATTTATCCAACTGGGAAAATTCCCTTCTCATACAATGATTAGGCCATTGTAGGGATCATAAATTTGTGTAACTCAGTCACCCCTAATTGGGATGGTCCTAAAATGTACTTAAACTCTTTCATCCTTTCGTTCTTCAGTCAGGACTCTAGTCCTGCACTCCATGTACAAGTAGTAGAGCTAACTTTAAGGAAATAACAAATAATAGTTATAATTTTATATTACTATTAATATGTCTCCTTAAACCAAATCTTTTCTTGGGCTTGGCAGTAAAGGAATTTTTTCTTTAAATTTTTTTTTTTAATTTTTTCTTTAAAAAATTTTTTTCTTTTAAAAAAAATCCCATGACCCATTTAGGTGTTGGTATAAAAAATATAAAGGAAGTAATACAACTTCTGGAGTACTGGTTTTGATGACTGTATTTTTCTAGAGTTGAGGTAATCAGGGGAAAAAATGGTATGGAAGTGTCTATTTTTAAAATGAAACTATTTTACTGATTTTTCATGAGTTAGGTCATTCCATACTCATGTATGAGCAAAGCAAAGAGGCTCTGCTTCTAAATCAGAAAGGAGGAATACACATATGCAAAATTTAGAGCTTATCATTGTTCCCTGTTCAGACCTCTGCAATTTCCTGAATTGGGTTTTAGTTAGAACAGCAAACTTCTGACCTTCCCCAAGTTGGAGTTCCAGTAGACTGCTGTTGGATTCTGATTGAGTACAGCAGCTAGGAAGCTCTAACGATTCCGTGTAACAGCACTGTAGGGTAACCTGTGCACTCAATTTCATACCTTGGTTTTTATACTGTAGTTCTCAGAAAGGTCTGGGCTAGAGAAATCAGAACCTTACCAGCTCCTGAGGCTAGAGCTATACAGTTAATTCTTGCTTCTGAGCTTACTCTCTACCCAGTACTTACACTGAGGCCTAAGACTTTGGTTTCCTCTACAAAGACATGCTTAGACAAGGGTCTATCAGTTAGTGTACCCTGCGCAGAAAACTAGTATTAGAAAAAAGGACAGTAAGTAGCAGAACTGTCAGTCAGTACAAGTTCCTTTTTAACTGTCAAAGCTGAATGCTTCCTGTGGGCCTGGGCTTCTCCTTGCTTTGAGAGGCAACCTCAGTCCTTTATCAATGGCTGCACTGAATGTTCCACATGGCATGCCCAGGGATGCAGCTCCAATTCTAGGAGCCATGTATTCTTTTGTTGATCATGTCCATAGATCCACTTTTTCTATCCCTTTCTGCCCACCTGGGCTGGCAAAGTACCTGATTCTGATTTCCTCAGGATTTGCTAATTGAGACAAAATTGATTTCATTTTCCCAATCTTTAGGCAAAGGCCTATGGTCGGACATGAAGCTACAATTATTCCTGCTGCTTTAACATTTTACAGGATCTACTCCTCAAACAAAGACTTGGTCCAGATGCTATACATGTCCTTCCTCATATTGCACATGAGTCTTGTATTTCATATGCTGTCACAATGACTTGGTCCAGAGTTTTTTAAAGCTGGGGCAAACTCATTGTGCTACCTGATTGTTACAGTGCAAAATGGGTTTTATATTTTAAAATGATATTTTATTTCATTTAAAAAATTTTTTAATTGACCCAAATGCCATAAAAAATGAGACACAGGATCATATTTTGTGCATAAATTCATACTTGGCATCATATTCTTGAGAGGAATAAGACAACCAGCATTTATGGATCACCTATTGTGTGCAAAGCTGTATGCTAGGCCCTGGGGATACAATGGTATTGCCATGTTCCATTTTGTCTACAGCCAATCCTAGGCTCCCAATGAAACTGGAACTAACTAGTCCTATTTCATTCCCACAAACTCACAACACGGGATTGAAGTAAAAATAAAAGGTTCACTCCAACTGCTTAAGGAGAAGGGTAAGATGATTTAAAATATCTTGTTTTAAAATAGGTGTTTGTGGATGTGAGTATGTTATAATGAACGCTTGATAAAGAAAAAGCATGAAAAGATCATCATCCATTTAAAGGTGCCACAGTCCCTTGGTAGGAATAGTGATTAGGGATGAAGTGCTGATTTGCCCCATTGGTACACTTGTGAGGCTGGGAGAAATCAGAGAAAAGCTACAGCATGAGGGGTGCTCACCAGGAGGAAATTAATGGGAGACAGAGACAGACGTCCTCCAGGATAGGCATAGAGGGGTGTGATGATAGTCTATGAAGGGAAAGCCCACAGTGGAGAGATGGACTTATTGGGGTATTGTCAGTGTTACTGTGAGTGCCAGCATACTTGTCACATTATGAGGACATGCTGAATATTTATCATAGATAAAAAATTTAACTGTGATGTTGGCTTAGTGAGGATGAGAGTGAAGAGTCTCATTGGCCCTAATTCCAGTGTGGCAGTCTCTGAGAAAAGTAATTATTTTTCTATTATGTTAATAATGGATTATTAATGTGGGATCCATTTATTTTTCTTTTCATTTATTAATTCGTGGCACATCCTACCTCCTCTCTACTGTTGATAAGATTTCCCCAAATCTTGTGCTCTGATATAGAAGACCTCATTTCTGTTAAATATGTAAGCAGAATTTAATTAAGGAGAATTCCAGCCATTAAGCACTAGGGGTATGTCCGTGGAATCCCCCCACTGGATTTTGGGAAACTAAGTTCAGGAAAGGAGAATCTACCAAGAGCGGTGTGGGTAGACATGGATTCCATTGTCAAGATTGCTGGTGGTGGCTGAGTCTCATAATCAAATTACATTCTCAAAAGGATGGATTTTAGCTGACCTCCTCCTCTGAAAAAATCCACCACTCATGGATTGTTAATCAATCCAGGCTAATTTTCACCTGCCAGGTACACACCTTATTCCAAAGGCACGTAAGCATTCAATGATCACCATCTTCATTGATTTGTTTTTGGTCCAATAAAGACCACTTATCTTCAAATTACTGATTACTAGATAGCCTAGTTAATAATTAATTAATTGGATAATAAAAGAATATTATTTAACCATAAACTCTGTCTCTCTGCCTTTTCATTAATCTCAGGTGTGACACAATTTCACCTTCTCCAATACTTCTCAATTGTCTGAGGGAAGTAATTGTCCTACTGAGCTCATGGTTTCCACTAGTGAGTAACAGGGAGACTTCTGCAGAATGTGAGTTATCAGCCTGAAAGCATTATTGAGAGTTCTGTTTTGAGTAATATGATTATTCACCCATTCAGCAGCAGTTTAGTACGTACTTCCAATGGCCTAAGCAGTGTGATAAATAATATCAAGGCAAGATGGATGTTAAATTCATCTGAATCTGGGGATGTGTGGGCCTAGGCCTGACCACCATCATTGACACTTTTTGCCATTGTCATGTCACACCATCCTCTGACTGAAGCAACATGGGGTAATTTAGAACCATTGCAGAGATCTGGCCTGGGAAGAAAGGAAGTAGTACTCTGGAAGCCCGAAGGTACCTAACTTGAGAGAGATCAGAGGGCCCTGTGGACCTCTCAGAACCCATGGAAGCTGTGAAGGCTCCAGGGACAGAAGGCAGAGAAGGAGATTCCCAAAGTTCTTTTCTGTGAGCTTCAGGTTTTAAGTTTCCAAGATGAAGGAAGCAGGTGCAGAGTTTCTGGGCAGGACAGTCCCAAGAGACCCTCACTCTCAGGCTCTGGTCAACATAGCTGCTTGACTTGTCCCCAAGGGCCATGAAGGCGGCT
>CM053592.1:186773212-186802732 GCA_028646515.1 Pseudochirops corinnae
CTCTGGGCTGGGAATCTGTCACTCTCTGTCTCACAATGGATTCTGTCACTCTTAAATCCACTCAAATTTACTTTTTAGTTCCCAAGGACGAAATTCTTGGGGAGCTTGTTCAAGTCACTGCTTACTCTCCGCCATCTTAACTCCGCCTCTGAAATCATTTTTTTAATGAATCTTCACATTTTAAAAAAAGATTCCTACACCAGGTACAGGATTTAGGAAAGATGGAAATAACAAAGAATAGCTAAACTGAAAAATTCTCTGAATTTTCAAAATGTGGAACTAATTTGAAGTGATTGTAGTCATTTATATTCAGTCAGAATTATCTGGTAACCTCTAGATCTGAACTGGAAAAACAGAACTCCATTTTTTAATTGTATAACTACATGAGGAATCTGGGATTGAAAAGTGTTGTTTAAATGAATTTTAGAAGTAAGTCATAGGGATACAAGGAATTGGATGTCAATTGACATTGGTAATAATGATTTTGTAAGTTATATGGGTTGAGTGAAAATTTTCTTGGTTATCTTGGTGACATGTAATCACCTTTCTAAAAACTAGTATAATGTGAGTCATTTAGGAAATTTAATCTTTACCTGACTTAATGTAATCATGTAATTTTGTAAAATTGTGAGAAAAGTTTATCATATTCTTTGAGCCTAGCCTTGTGTGGTTAAGAAATTGAACTGTTTGATTATAATGTTTGGACCTAGCCTTGCATGGCTGGGAAACTAGACCTTTATATGTAACCATGGAATCATATCATATGTTTCTGATAACCATGCAGGTCTGGCTAGCTGTGCCAACTTGTACATATGAACTCTAGGCATCTGTAGATTACCCCTCCTCTGAGGTAAGGTATCTGAAAAAGAAGACATCAGATGCAGACAGCTTTCCCAAGAGTTGGACCTTGCCTTTACTAAGACTGCTTCTTTCCTGAAGACCCCATCTTGGGAAGATGAGCAATCAAGTGAGAAGTTTTCCATGGGTAAAAAGCAATGGGGGGGATTGTCTGGGGAAGCAAAAACTTCTCTGGCATTTTTGGATTGTTAAGTTCCCTCTTCCAACCTCCATTACTGCTGTCAATTAGCAGCAAACGCTTTCAGGAGTCTTTTGATCTCCATCTAGCTTTAGTCCTTTGTCTGATTTCCTGCCTCTGTGGGCCCCTCCTCCCACCCAGTGGGAGTCAGAGAGAACCTGAGCTGACTACCCCAAACAATGGGAGTGAGGGACAATGGGAGAGATACGACACTGTTGTGTTAGAGTTTCAAAACTCTGTTCGCCACACATTGCATGTCTCTCCCTAATAATCAGTCATGGGGAAGACTCCTCTCTTCTCCCAGGGGAAGAGAATAAATTCCTGTTGTTATCCTAAGAGATCTCCATGTTCTTGATTAAGTTTAAGATGAGGTTTTTTCATCCCAAACAACTAGAATGTTCGAGCTATACAGTTAATTCTTGCTTCCAAGCTTACTCTCTAGCCAGTACTTAGCCTGAGGCCTACAACTTTGGTTTGCTCTTCAAGGCCATGCTTAGAAAAGGTTCTGTCAATTAGTCCACCCTGCACAGAAAACTAGTAATAGAAAACAGCACAATAAGTAACAGGACTGTCAGTTGGTGCAAATTCCTTCTTAATTGCCAAAGCTGAATGCTTCCTGTGGCCCTGGGCCTCTCCTTGCTTTGAGATGCAACCTCAGTCCTTTATCAGTGGCTGCACTGAATGTTCTCCATGGCATGCCCAGAGGTGCAGCCCCAATTCTAGGAGCTATAGACCTTTCTGTTTATCTTGTCCACAGATCCACTTTTTCTAACCTTTTCTGCCCACCTGGGCTGCCAAAGTTCCTGACTCTGATTTACTCAGGACTTGCTCATTGGGACAAGATTCATTGCATTTTCCAAATCTTTAGGAAAAGGCCTGTGGTGAAACATGATGCTACAATTCTTCCTGCTGCTTTTGCCATTTCACTGGATCTATTCCTCAAACAAAGACTTGCTCCAGACCTTCCACATGTCCTTCCTCATGTTGCATATGAGTCTTGTATTTCATGCACTGTCACAATGACTTGGTGCACAGTTTGTTAAACCTGGTTCAAACTCATTGTGCTGCCTGTTTCTTACACAGATAATCAGTTCAAAATGGGTTTTATATTTTCAAATGATATTTTATTTCATTTCAAGAAATTTAATTGGCCCAAATGCCATAAAAAAAATGAGACAGAAGGCTATATTTTGTGCATAAAATCATACTTGGTGTCATTCCCTTGAGAGGAATCAGACAAACAGCATTTATGAATCACGTATTGTTTTCAAAGCCTTATGCCAGACCCTGGAGATACAATGGTATTGCTATGTTCCATTTTGACTACAGCCAATCCTATACTCCAAATGAAACTGGAACTAACTAGTCCCACTTCATTCACATGAACTCACAACATTGGGCTGAAGTAGCAATAAAAGGTACACTCCAACTACTTAAGGAGAAGGGTAAGATGATTCAAAATATCTTCTTTTAAAATAGACATTTCTGGTTGTGGCTATGATATAATGAACACTTGATAAAGAAAAAGCATGAAAAGATCATCATCCATTTAAAGGTGCCACAGTCCTTTGGTAGAAATATTGATAAGGAATGAAGTGCTAATTTGCCCCACTGGTACACTTGTGAACCTGGGAGAAATCAGGGAAAAGGTAGAGCATGAGGGGTGTTCACCAGGGGAAAATTAGTGGGAAGACAGAGACAGATGTACGTCAAGACAGACACATGAGGGGTGTGATGACAATGTATGAAGGGAAAGCCCACAGTGGGGAGATGGATTTATTGGGGTATCATCAGTGTTACCATGAGTGCCAGCATACTTGTCACATTATCAGGACATGCTGAATATTTATCATATATAAAAAATTTAACTGTGATGTTGGCTTAATGAAGATGAGAGTGAAGAGTCCCACATGACTCCAATTCCAGCATGGCAGTTGTAGGAGAAAAGCAATTATTTTTCTATTATATTAATAACCAATTATTAATATGGGAGCCAGTTATTTTTTCTTTTCATTTATTAATTCGTGGCACATCCTACCTCCTCTCTACTGTTTGATAAGATTTCCTAAAACCTTCTGCACCCATGTAGAAGACCTCATTTCTGTTAAGAGTGTAAGCAGAATTTAATTAAGGAGAAATCCAGCCATAAAGCACTACGGGTATGCAATTAGAATCCCCCCACTGGACTTTGGGAAACTAAGTTCAAGAAAAGAGAATCTACCAAAAGCCGTCTGGGTAGACATGGCAAGATTGCTCGAGATAACTGAGTCTCATAATCAAATTACATTCTGAACAGGAGGGACTGATGGATTCACTCTTTCAGCAGCAGTTTAGTACGTACTTCCAATGGCCTAAGCACTGTAGTAAATAATATTAAGGCAAGACGGATGTTAAATTGATCTGAATCTGGGGACGTGTGGGCCTAGGCCTGACCACTATCATTGACACTTTCTGCCATTGTCATGTCACACCATCCTCTCACTGAAGCAACATGGGGTAATTTAGAGCCATTGCAGAGATCTGGCCTGGGAAGAATGGAAGTAGTACTCTGGAAGGCCCAAGGTACCTAACTGGAGAGAGATCAGAGGGCCCTGTGGACCTCTCAGAACCCATGGAAGCTGTGAAGGCTCCAGGAACAGAAGGCAGAGAAGGAGATCCCCAAAGTTCTTTTCTGTGAGCTTCAGGCTTCAAGTTTCCAAGATGAAGGAAGCAGGTGCAGAGTTTCTGGGCAGGACAGTCCCAAGAGACCCTCACTCTCAGACTCTGGTCAACATAGCTGCTTGACTTGCACCCAAGGGCCATGAAGGCGGCCCTCCTTCCCTAATCCATCAATAGGGATCAAAGAAAACAATATCCAAGAGACAAAAATGTCCCATAAATGTGCCCTGCTCTTCCTGCTTTTGCCTTTGTCCCAGACACAGGCCGGCCATATGCCCCACATTCTGCTTTTCCATGTGAGAGGGACTGTTCAAACTTGGGCATCCATTAAGAAAGAAAAATCTTTAACAAGAGAGAATCTGCCTAAAGCTGCATGAACACTGATCACCAATCACCTTATTACCCCCTCCTGCTCAGCCCTCAGAGATCTGGGATATTGGCCATGGGCCTGGGGAAACGGGGGCTCTTTGTCTTTATGTCATTAGTGGTCCGGCTTTTGCCTTTTTCTCATTTGGAGAACCGCATGGAGAAGAGTCCTTGTCAGGTAGAAATAGCTTACAGTCCCACATATAGAAAAGAAGGGGACCTAGTCATAGGAGGCTTCTTCTCCTTGTTCATGAAGATAGAGGAAGAAATGACCAAGATTTTCTTCCATAATTCTCCAGTGTGGATTGGTGCAGAAAGAAAGTAAGGGAATATTGTTTATCTCACTAATGAAATGGCTATCTCTGTCTCTGATTGATAGGTTTGTTGTGTTTATTTACCTTCACAGCATTGTTTAAAGCAAATATGTGTGTATGACAATTTCTAAAAGTCTGGTAGTCAGAGAGCTGACAAATTAAAGGTTTTATTAAAGTGCAGTTCAGGAAGCAGAGAAATAGGAACTCCCCCTGCCCTGTATGGGATTACAAACAGAGATTCATCTGCACAGATGAAAAATATGCACCCAGTACAAGCATGAGGAAGATATAACAGGGATGAAACACCGTCAAAGTTGAGGTTCAGGTGGAAAAACAATATTCCCTAAGACTGGGCTTGGTAGGCAACTGGTTATTGGTGTCTAATATGGGAGGAAATATTTCTTCTTGGACCCATATGGGACAAAGAAGTTCTCAAGGCATTGGGTGAGGTTTCTGTAGGGGGAGTTTATATATATTTTTGTGACCAATTTGGGGAAGGGTCTAATGTTCACTCCTTCAGGCACTACAAGGATAAGAAATTCAGAATACTACAGTCAGCCCAGGGTTTCACCCAATACAAAGCGGCAAGTATCATCTACCTCACAGAGACTGACCAGGGGAAAAGACAAAAGGTCAGTCTTGGCTTCTAAATTTTGATGGACTTTAGGAGTTCTATCATCATAAATATAACATTCAAATATACCTAAAATACCAAACAACAATAAGTTTACAAGGACCACAAGTGTTCTGTGTACTGGAACACTGACAGAGTTCATTACTTGCACTGAATTTTCAATCCTTTCATGTCTACATAATATAAATGAGAGGACAAATTCTCTCAAATGGACAATCAGAACATGATATGCAGGCCACGAGCTAGGGATTAACAAATGAAAAATGACCCTGGCATCAAGAAGTTTCCCATTTATTATCCCTGCAATGTTGTCTGTTTTTGAGATGCTCATTGGTGCAAATAATTCTTTCTCTGAGCAATGAGACAGTTCTGGTTGAAGGTTCAGAGTCTGGGATACAACAGAATCATTTCAATTCTCATTATTATCTCCAGCTCTTTTAATTTGCTTTCTTTCCTTTCCTCTCCTACTATTTCTTAACCCTCTGATGGTTTCAACATCTTGGGAGGGGACACAGTGATTGAACCTGGCTGGGGAATTGTACTTGGAAAGTCATTACAATGACTTCAGTGATAATGGCCTGGGGTTGTCTTCTAGGATATCTCCTAATTGAAGCTCATGAAATGCACAATATTTCTGGTGCCTTCTGTGCATCTTCTGTACCCAGTAGGTGGAGTTTTCCTCAGACCTGGGCAAGGGAAGTCCCTGACAGCTATTTCCCTTACACTCACATAATACTCTACCATTTTGCAGGGCTGCTGTTCTTCCCTCAAAGTTCTCCTCAGTCCGCCCTCTAATTAAATATCCAAGGTTAATTTCCTCTTTTCTGCCAGATTTTCTTCATCTTTATTCTGATTATGCTTCTACTCTACAAACAGAGAAGATACAGCAGCAGTCACATGAGTAAAGTATATATAGATACTATTAACTGTTTGGATGTTCCTTTTCCAAAACCAAAAACTTTTGTTACTGAAGAATTTTCTGTGTAAGGAAGAACATCAGTCATTTGCAGTGAAGTGACTCTTTTCCAAGGAGTTGCTGAAAGGGAAGAGAGCAGTTTATCATATTTGCAGATGATACAGTGTTAGGAGGGTTTGATAAAATATACAATAAGAAATAAATAAGAAAAATAAATAAGAAAAATTTTAAAAAATGAAAAAAAACTAATAGCAATAAATGCAGTCTTTATTCTGCCTTCAAAATCAACAACCAGGAATGAGGTGTGGTTACTATCAGAAAAACTATTTGAGAGTTGTGGTGACCTATTAAATGATTCTTTTAAAAAAAAACTTAATAGTATACTATTTTTTTCAATTACATGTAAAGAGTGTTTTCAACATTTATTTTAGTAAGATTTTGAGTCTCAAATATTGTTACTCTCTCCCTTCACTCCAACCTCCCAACACAATTTGCAGTTTTGTATTGGTTATACATGTACAATCATATTAAACATATTTCCACATTAGTCCTGTTGTGAATGAAGAATGAGAACAAAAGAGGAAATCCATAAGAAAGAAAAAACAAATTGAAAATACTATGCTTGCATCTGCATTCAGATTCCACAGTTATTTCTTTGGACGTGGATAACATTTTCTTTCAGGAGTCCTTCAGAATAGTCTTGGATCATGGTATTGCAGAGAAGAGCTAAGTCTATCATACTTAATCATGACAGAATGCTGCTGTTACAATGTATAATTCTCCTGGTTCTGCTAACTTTACTAAGTATCAGTTCGTGTAAGTCTTTCCAGGTTTTTCTGAAGTACTCTGGCTCATCATTTCTTAAGGAACAATACTATTCCATTGCATTCATGAAAGACATGTTTTTCAGCATTTCCACAATTGATGGACATCCCCTCAGTTTCGAATTCTTTGCCACCACAAAAAGAGCTACTGTAAATATTTTTACACCTGTGGGTCCTTTTTCCTGCTGTATGATCTCATTGGCATACAGACCTAGTAGTGGTATTGCTGGATCAAAGGATATGCCTAGTCAATTTTTCTGCTTCCTTTTTCAAGCTGTTAACTCTTTTTTACATAATGCTCCTGTATTACTCTTAAAAATTTCCCCAATTTGTCTTTTACCATTCTCATGAGATTTTGAAAATATTCTTTTCGAGGTCTCCCAAAAGGACTTTTTGGGCTTGAGATCAATACACATTCCTCTTTGAGACTTCAGATATAGACTTGACATTGTTGTTCTCTTCTCAGTTTGTGTTTGGGTCTTCCCTGTCCCTCTAATAGTTTTCAGTGGTCAAGGCTCTCTTTTATTTCTTACTCATTTTCAGCCTAATTCAGGACCATTAAAATTTATCTTTGAACCCTTGGCACGGGGGGGAACAAGCCCAAGCTTCTTATGCTGGGCATAAGGGACCAAGCCTCTGGATTTCTACACAGAGGCCTTAATAGCTTCTGGCTTGCCCACTTCAACAGGGGTGGACTGTTCTCTTCATGTTGGTTTGGCTGGGGTATCAAGAATTGCAATTGGTTTTTTCTCTGGGGCTGAGGCTTCTCACCTAGACAAGAGGGCCAGAATCAAGGGTGCTTGGTTCCTGATATGTGTTACAACTGAGTGCTTCCTGCTGGCTTGTCCAGATAGGGTCTGTACTGGGCTGTGCTCCCTGCCCCTAAACACCACCCCTGCCCCAACTCAATGGAGACAAAACTTTCCTAAAATGCTTCCAAGTTTTCCTAAGGCAGAAAACCATTTCACCCTGTTTTCTTGTAAGTTCTGTCACTGCAGAATCCATTAAGTGGCTTGATTCAGTGTTGGTTCTAAGAAAAACTAGGGAGAGCTCAGGCCACTTTAGGGCTTCTCATATAGAACACAATGATTCTGCATCTATTAAGTGATTTAAGGAGAAGAATTTTCCATTACAAAGACAGTGATGGCTCCTTAGTACAAGACACAATTGCAAGGCTGTCCAGTGCAGCTTCCCAAGTGACTGCTGATTCTTCAGAACCTTCCCTTGTTTTTACAAACTTCACCTCATTCTCCACATTCTCCCCTGAGGAATTGCCTTAAAACATACTGACAAAACAGAAGCCATTAGTTTGATCTGCTCCTTCTCTTTTCTCTGTAGTCACTTCTATTCATTCCTTTGACATGAAGTCTTTTCTGCTTCCCTCTGCTTAGTGACTTTCTCAACATATTTCTTCATCACTGTCTCTAATTTAATGTACTGGTTGTGATTTGGACATGTTTTCTCTGCTGGCTTCAATTTAACCTCTTTGAGGACAGGGTTTTAGATTTGCTTTGTTTTGTTTTAGTTTTGTCTCTACAACTCCATGGCTTGCAAATGCCTGGCCTCTAGTAGGGGCCTCAGGAATGCTTGTGAGCTGATTGAAATCATTTCCTAATCATTTCATTTTCTGCTCACTGGGAATTCCAGGTTCTGTCTTTCAGTCTCCTACACTGTAAGCCTGAGGCCATTTATTGAACATCCTCATTCTCACTGGCCTCACAGCCTTCCACACTGTACATCACCCTCTCCTCCCTGGTGCTCTCCTCTCTCTAGGTTTTAGGGACCAGGTTTCACCTCTTCTCCTCCTCTGTTTCTTACAGCTCCTTCTCTGGCTCCTCTGCAGGTCACACTGTCTGACCATTAAGTGTCCCTCAGGCATCAGGATCTAACTCACTCTACTACTTCACTTGGTTATCTTATCAGCTCCCATGATTTACATACCATTTCTAGGCTGGAGATTCTCAGATTTCCCTGTCCTGACCCAAACTCTCTGCTGAGCTCAAAGCTCATATCACCAACTGCCCTTTAGATATCTTGAACTAAATGTCTAGTGGATGTCTTAAGTTCTGTATATCCAAAATGGAAATCATTCTCTTGGGTCCCTAAACTCTCTTCTTGCTACTGTAGAGGGGAACACTACCCTCTAGTGTCCTCTGGCTCCGAGTGTTGGAGCAATGCTACATTCTTCTCTGTCATCGTCCCCACATATCCAAGCTATTCCCAAGCCTGTCACTTTCAGCTTGACAACATCTCTTAGATACAGAGTTTCCTGCCTGCCTATCCCTTTCTCTGTGAATCTGTAACGATACTGGGATTTGAAGATCTTCCATGACCCTTGAGCTTGCTGACGTAGCAGGAAGAGATGGAGCAAGAGAACGCCGGAAACAAGGGAGTCTCTGTGCAGTGCTGGCTGGAAGTGGTGGGAGACACAGCAGCTGCAGTTGCGGTGCAAACTCCTTTGTCTTTGAGCCAGCCAGAATCTCTGCTAAGGACTCCTGCTGAGGACTGCCTGGGACAAGAACTTTGGAGGCTGGAGCTGCTGGGAGTGAGCTGCCTGGATGATGAGCAGTTGTCATGAGCGAGGGGAGGAGGATCTTTGCCTGAGGTAGCCTGTCATGTTTTGAAGGCTTGAGAATGTGGGTGTTTACTACTTTAACTACATGTGCCAACTTCATAACTACTGTGTTGGCTTTGACTTTCTGGTTTTGGGACTCAGTTTTCTGGTATTTAAATGATTGCTCTAGCTATAATTCTTATGTAGAGAGCCTGTTACATTTTGTGATTAATAACCATATCAGCATATATATAGTTACTGTAGGCATCGTGAATACTGCATTGCTGATACAGTATCTCTCTATCTCTCTGTCTCTTTCTTTCACTGTCTGTCCCTTTCTTTCTACTTGTCCTTCTGTCTCTCTCTGTTTCTCTGTTTGCATACTTTTTTTCCCATTAAGATGTCATCTCCTTAAGGACAGGATGTTCTTTATTGCTTTTTGTGTCCTCATTGCTTAGCAGAGCCCCTGGCACAGAAGAGGTGCTTAGAAAGTGTGGATTGATTGATTTCCTGGTTCTCAGTTATCCACCTTCTGAGAGAAGGAACATCAGTTCCTTACTGGAATCAGACAGGAGGATGAACTGTTACAGCCCATAAATAAGTCCTGAAATTCTGAATTTGGAGAATCTTCCTGCCTTACCTCAGGTTATTATTTCAGCAAGAATGAAAAGAATACTTCTCCTTGAATCTTCAATACCATTCATTACATTTTCTGGAAAATCCACTGGTGAAAAGAAACATATTTCGTTTTGACATCAAAATAACCTTAAAAAGTATTACAATATGTATAGAATATGTTATCAATATATTTGTCTATGCCTAACTAATATATTTTGTACGGTCAGGGATCCATTAAAAATATCTCCAAACTGGAAGTTCAGAATTAGAAGATCCTCTTTCTATATTTGTATAAGATAAAAAAATCAGAGTGCTTGGTTTCTTCAGTTACATTTCAAGAACTGACATATTCTAATGTCTAAAATAAACAATTTTTGTTCTCTGCATACCTGTGTGTGTGTGTGTCCATGTCTGTGTGTGTGTCTGTGTGTGTGTGTGTGTGTGTGTGTGTTCTTGAAAGATTTGAGAGGACATTTAAAGTTTCTCACTTTATACATATGGACATTGACATTCACAAATGGGAATTGATTTGCTTAGCACCACACTGTTAATAAATGTAAAAGGCAGAATTTAATACAAGATTTTATGACTCCATGTCAAACACTCCATTTACTATGGCACCTTTTTGTTTCTGAAAATATATAGTTTGCTTGGTACTTTATATTTTTCCTCCCACTTTAGGATGTTGCAGAAAAATTACCAGCATTTCCTTGCTTTCCAATTTGCTGTGGATGAGATCAATAAGAGCCCAGACTTGCTGCCGAACATAACCTTGGGATATCAGTTGCTCAATAACTTCTATCAAAACAAACTAGCTGTGGAGAGCTCCTTGATATGGCTGTCAGGGAGGGGCCCAACCATCCCTAACTACAGGTGTGGCAGGGAGCCCAATCATTTGGCTGTCATTGGAGGGATGTCATCTACACTGTCCATGGCCATGGCCACCATTCTCAAACTTTATAAAGTTCCACAGGTAAGGGAGACTAACACTGACATTCGTTCTCATCAATATGTTCTTTGTAGGTAAAACAGCAAATCCTTTAAGATGTATTCTGGTGCAGGGTAAGTGAGTCTATAAACAGTTATCAAGGAAATGTGGGCACTGTAGTGACCAAAAAAGACACAAATTGGGGAAACTGTCTCTTCCATCTGGAAACTCACTCTGTCCTCTGGATGAAGTGGTTCTATATTGGTTGAACTCTGATGTTTTTTTAAACAAGTAACCCTCTACCCAGCTAATGGTAACTATGCTCCTACTTCACCATTTATGTTTCTATATAGCTCAGAAGATCTTAGAGGTAAAAATAATTTCTCTTCTCCTCACTTCAGAAAATTCCCAGGGAAGGGGTTCTATGCATTCTCATTTTGCAATTTATTTGTTTTATTTTCCCACAAAGGATGAACCTCTCATCCTGGCCTTTCTAGTAGCCTGTGCTAACAGGCATTCTGTGTTCAGAGTGATGTCCCAGTTTGAGATGAATATTTGCTTCCTTCCTGAACCTGTGCCTGATTTCTCAAATATATGACATATGCCTTCAAAACATTAATGTTTCATGTAAAGAATATAACTTATTTCTGAGAAATACAATTTTATTAAGTGAACGTTAATACCAGTTGTTTCTGTTTTACCCAGAAACCCTGAAGGTCTTCCCTTCACAAATCTATTTTTTTTTTACATGATCAAGAGGCCATTGTCTGCTGCATTTCTTACCACTCCTTAATCACTAAATTGTCATTGACCCACTCTGGCTGAGACTAAGCTTAGGAGCCTAAGCTTAAAAATGTCAAGATGCCCTACTATTTCCAGGGCCATCTCCAGTCATCGTGTTGTGAATCTCCCCACTGGACCCAGGAAGCTTTGAAGGAAAAAGTGAGGTTGATGACTCTGAAAAGCCCTGACTAATTAAATCCAATCCACTTGCATGCCATAGCATCATCTCCATGATGTCAAGGTGTGCTTCCAGAATGAGTAACCAAACAACGGCCCTTGTACCCACTGGGTATACAGCAATATTTATTATAACAGAAATCCTTGACCTCAAAAACCCTATGTCCTATACAGGGGGATAACACATCAAAAGATGTTTAAATGCAGGGATTTTTCCATAAGTTATAGGTAGTTGTGAAGGGAATGATAAAGAAGAACTCTGAGAAATGAAGTGTAAGAGGTACTAGGAGGATCTGGCTAATCAGTGGAAGTGGTAACAGTCGCAATCTTACCTTCTAGTATGACAAGATTCTTTAGTGGAAGGTCCCCAGTGTAAGGTCCACAGTCCCAGGTGAGTGGATAAAGAAGGACAACTACTTTGTGTTGAATAGAGTACTTGCCGCATTGCCAGGGAAGGCTGAGAGAGTGAAATATTAGGCCATGGTATGTAGCACTTCCTAGCACGTTCTGAATCATCAAGGCTCAAACAGACTTCCACTTTCACAAGCTGAAAAGGTAGCAGGCAGAGAAAGCTTCCTCATGCAGGAGCAATCAAGTATCATTGGCCACTGCCCTTTACCCTCCTTTCAACTCAGGCATGCAAAGAAATCAGTTCTTGAAATACTTGTGTTCCCAAAGGAGAACCAGGAAGCCTGCCTTGTATTTACTTCTCAATTCTTCACATACCTAAACAAATTGTGCACCTTTTGCCTTTCTTTCTTTTGTTAGCATTTCTGAGTAACTGTATACACATTTGATAGAATGATTTTTGAGGTTTTATGTACTGACAGGTTGGAAGTTTCATCACTGGTCCATTTACTACGTTGAATTGTTAGCAGAGACAATAGTAGTACCAGTTCACACCTTGTTGTTAATCCAGCAGGGCTTAGACCTGTTAACCAAGGATAGACACTTCAAAGATTTGGTGGATGTTAGTAATTGAGTCACCAGTCCAAAAGGGTTTGGGGAACAAATATTTTCTTCCCCTTCATCCTTTTAAAAGATTACTTCTTATCATAAAGTGGCCCTTTTAGCCTGGAACTTCCAACAACCCTTGGAGTCCTTGTTGACTTTGGAGAGTTCCTGCCAGACCCTTACTCTGAGAAAGGTCTCCAAGTCAAGTACCCTTCATTGTCTCAGCTATGCTTCTGAATCTCTGGATTTCCACATTATTTCCATCACCCAAGAGAACCCTCTCCTTGCTCATCTCCTCATTTTTCAGGACTCCCTAAGGACATTGTCTCATTCTTTTAATTGTAATTATTCCAAGTCCTTCACATGGTGCTAGGCACGAAATGAGCATTTTAAAAACTGTGTGTCAACTTTTGCACAAACCTAAGACTGATCAGGTTTTTTGAACCAGAAATTGTAGTTCTTCATGAAGCTCCTGTTTTCTTATGCTCTCTTGGAGCAAGATGACCAAATGGTACACAAAAATACATTCGTCGCCTTTTCATAATGTGGTTATGTGGGGAGAGGGCTGTTCATACACAGTCTACCTTCTAGTGATCCAACACTGGGAACTCTGGAAACAGAAAGGTTGATTTATCCATTCTTCTAAAGGAAGGACTAAGGACACAGAAAGGATTCTGCATGCAAAAGGCCTGTCATGAAATCTCTCCCTGGATGATCTGGGGTGCTCTTTGCAAGAGTTGGTTTTTGCTTATTTGGCTTAAGCAGTTTGCAGGTCTGGTGCTCTTGGCTCTACAGGAATCAGCTGCTATGGCTGTGGACTTTGGTGTTCTCTTTCAAACACTGTTCCCCAGGGATCTCTAAAGGCCCTTTTGATTATTTTCATCTCCCCAGGTTGGAACCTGTTCAATTCTATCTTTACGTCTTCACTCAGTGAAGATCAGAGAAACTTCAGGTACCATATGCTCAGGGACATATAGGTGAGGCAGAGGAGAACAGCCAGTTGTTCTTCTCCATGCCCCACGCTTCTTCCATATATTAGCACCTGGGAGGGAAAAAATTCCAAACACATAATGTTAGAGTGTTATCCATCTTATTGTATAATGTTAATATAATAGCAGCCTTTCCCTCCTATCATCAAGATATCATTTATTACCGGAACATAATAGAGTTGGGTCCTGATTAAAAAAAAAAAATTTCTGTGAGGAACCAGTGTCACATTTTACTGTGCCACATCGTTGGAGTCAACCCAAGTCACAGATAATGGTGCCTGTCCCACCCGTTGAACTCACCATAAAAAGTCTTTTGTGCAGCCCATATTGGCCCATCTCAAATCCTTTATTCCCTCTCTTCTCTCTTAACAATCGCAAACATTGCTCAGTGTTGGCTGTTTCTTGGAACTCAAATACTCCTACACTGATTAGATAGTATCTTTGTTAATGGAACTGTTCCCCAGAGTAAAAAAATTTCTGCTGCATTAAACACACAATAGCATCCTTGACTCTCGTTGCAGCTGCACAATCCTCCAGCACAATTACATTCTTTGACAGACTCTCCAATTTCCAAATTTGAGGGGCTTTGATTTTGAGTGTCTTGGTTTCAGTATTTAATCTCCAGTGATTTTTTTCTTCTTTGGTAGTCTCTCTCTTGCCAAGATATAACAAGAGTTACAATCCTGCTCTTCCACAGTCATGTTCCTTGTACAAGCATATCTCCCACTTTGCTCTGTCTTCCCTTTGTATTCTCCTTATACATGGAACCTCTCACTAGGAGGTTCATCTCACAAGGACATCACTTTGGGAATCTAACATGAGATATCCTCACTGATAGGGTTACTGGGGATCTGATTAACATCAGAGTTCAGCTCTACTTCTTTACCTCATTCTGAGAAAATGAGGGATGAAGGATACAAGAAAGACACTCTATAGAAGAAACTTTCTCTTGCCTTCAGGACTATCCCAGTTACTGAAGGTCTGTTATTCATGGATCTTTCTTTCTTTAGAGATTGGAATTGGAGTGCTCAAAGTCTATGAGGAACAGGGTTGTTGCTTACGTCCTAGAGTTCTTACTAATAGGGTAGGAGTAATGTGTATTGCCAATTTTGGCAGTCACTTTGAGTGTGAAGGGCTCTCCCTGTCTCATCTCGGATTTGGTTTGCAGTACAGATCTTTCACTGCTCAGTTCCTGGCATCACTGAAATACCATTCACCACGGAATCACGAAGGGAGTAAATTGCATGCCAAAGAAATATTCAGAAAAGGATTGATTGGTGTTTGATTTGGAGAAGAGGCAAGATGAATTACAGAGGATGTGTAACTGTGCTCAAATATTTAAATAACACTTTCATGCAGGAGTCATTAAGAGGGTTTGCTTGAATCAATATGAAAGAAATAGGTCCAATAAGTGAACATTCCAAAGAGGCTGACATAGCTACAGAGTTAAGACAAAAGGTTCTTATTGGTATAATTATCTAAATGAAGAATGGTCTTCTTGAAAGGATCTGAGTTTTCTCTCATTAGAAAATTTCAAGAGGAGACTTAGTTATTGATTTGTAGAGACATCGGATAAAGGATTCTTGATGTTGTTTAGTTTTAAAATTTCATCCACATTGTTACATAAAATAGTAGAGTAATTTTGTCAACATTAGGGTAATTTTGTGACATAAAACTATTAATTAAATTTCATAAGCATTTCTCATTTACTGTTATTTATTACACTTGCTATGTGTATGCTACTGTTAGTTGCTTGAAATACAAGGGTATTGAAGGATAAATTTCTACTCTTAGGGAAGTTAAAAAAACATTCCAGTCTTCTTTCTTTTTCACTTAGGTCACCTATAGCCTATTTGATCTTCTCCTGACTGATAACGTCCACTATCCTTATGTCTATCAGATGGGAAGCAGCAAATCCACTTTGCATCTTGCATTCATTCAACTGGTGCTCCATTTTGGCTGGACATGGGTGGGACTGGTTCTTTCAGATAACCTGCAAGGGGAAAATTTCTTCAGTGATCTGAAAGAGGAGATGTACAAGAATGGTCTGTGTGTGGCTTGTAAGGAGACAGTGTCGCCAAATTTTGGATCTGATGAACATTATGAATTCATTTCTCGAATTATGGCATCATCATCAAACGTGATTTTCATCTGTAGAGATACTGACTCCCTTCAACTACTTGCTCTTGTATTTTTGGATTATACAATTTATGGGAAGGTGTTGGTTGCCACCACTGCTTGGGATTTCTGAGTTGATTCTAAGGTTGGATACCTTAGCACTTTTCATGGTACAATACTACTTTCTGATTTCCCCATAGAGATCCCTGGTTTCACAGATTTTCTAAGAAGCATGAATCTCAGTGTCAAGTCTGAGGACATTTACCTAAGGGTTTTAGTGGAGTCAGAATTAAACTGCAGATTTTCAAAGAAAAGTCATGTAGAAATGTTACACTCTTTGTGTCCAGATGTTTCTTTGATGAATTTACCAACTATGAAATTTGATACAGTCATTATGCAACTGAGTATTAATGTTTACAATGCAGTATATTTAGTGGCCCATGCTCTCCATCAAATGCTCCAGTCAGAGGGAAAAGAGGCATCAGAACTTGGAAGTAATCCAGATCCTTCTTGGAAGGTAATATTCCTCTTCCACTCTTGGGCTTAGCATGGGTAACTCACAACATTCATTTGTTATTTATCTGTTCTATAGGTAATGCAGCAATGCCCTGAGACTTCAATACTACCTCTTATTCTGTAATTTTTCCTCACTTGAAAGTTCATTGTATTCTGGGTGAAAATGATGAAATGACCTCAGATAATAAGCATTTATTTGAACTCTGATATTGCAACCTTGGTGAGGTTGGTGGTCTTCTTTTCACACATTTCTCTGGGTATGAGGCTATGTGGCAGGAGAGTTTCAATAAACCTTTTCCATTTTAGCACCTTTAAAGAGGCCGGGTGTAATGGCAAACAAAGGAGTACTTAAAACCTTGTTTCAGTTCAAAAATATTTGAGTCTTGCCCAGGATTATATCAAGTCTTTGTTGGCAACAGAACCCAGGAAGCCCACAGGGGGAGGGGCTTGCCCAAGGCAGAACAGGAAGGAGGTAAGAGGTGGGTGGAACAGGGAGGAGCTGAAGACCATATAACAGCAGGAGCACAAGCTGAGACTGAGCAGAGCTGAGAAGGAGAACACTGGTGGTGTCTAGCATTTTGTTTGCCTGTTCTGTCTATGCTGATTTGTGTCTGTGATACACTGTCAGACAGAAGCCTTCTATCTATTGTTTGTGTTACTTTGTCAGACAGAAGCATTATATCTGTTGATTGTGTTACTTTGTCAGGCAGAAACACTCAATCTCTTGTTTGTGTTGTCTTCCACATGCATTGTACCTGTTGATTGTATTACTTTGTCAGACACATGCACCCTGTGTGTTGATTTCTGTTGATTTCACTGGCAGAAAGTGAAGTGAAATGATAGTGCTGTCAATGTGTGTGAATGTTGTTGTAATCCTACTAAGCTTGATGTGGGTAGATATTGTTGTGGCTCTGTTAAGTTTTCTGTGCCCAGCAACAGTAACTTTGGAGGATTTAATGTGGACTGGTCATCATGACCTTTAAACTGGAACAGGAGCTGCAACAGGAGCTGGGAGCTGCCTATCTGTAAGTGCAGGTTATAGTTGGGTGAATTTGGGCAAAAGCTGAGAGCATAAAAGAGGAATCATGGGATTTGGGAGCCAGACCCAAGGAAAGATGAAAGGACCTCTCCCTGTGTACATAGTGCTGACTGGCAGAATTATAATTCAATGTGACCTAGGGATGGGAGAACTTTGTACTTTGTAGCCCTTAGGGATGATTCAATAAAGGATAATTGAAAACTAGTCTCCAATCAAGATGAAAGAAGACTTTCTGCCTGATGATATTAAGGCTATGTCACCTAGAAGTGCCAGACCTTTGTACTTTGTATCTCTTTATGAGGATTGCTCCTTAAGGATGATTGAGTGAAGGACTTACTGAATGATGTCTTTTGTTTAAAACTCTGTTGCCACTTTAGCAATGAGTTATTATGTTATATCATTGGGAATGCTGTACTTTGATATGTGTGAATGTTTTTTTTTTTAGTTTACTGCTGAATAAATACAGAATTCAGTAAAATGTGAGATCAGACCCTTAGATATTCACAGAAGCAGTCCTCTGGAGAGTGGCTTGTGCTTGAATTTATACTAGGTTCATTAAATTGCAAATGGTGAGAAGTTTTCTGGGAATTTCTATTTGATATATTTTATCTTGGATTAACATATATATGTTTGAGCAATAGAGTTGATATTTGTGCATGAGTCCACTTGTTTCAATGATGCATTCAGTTTTTAAATGTAGATGAGCCCTTTAATGGAAGTGGTATTCTATATAAAATTCTTAGTGCTTGAGGAACTGATTCCTGGGGTGGAAATGTTGAGAAATTGGTCACCTAGCTACTGATCACAGCCTAATAAAGTTTATAATATTAATGAGGATTTCTGGGTACATAATATCAGAAATCTAGATTTGGAGATGACATATCTGAATTTACTTTGCTAAAAGAAGTCTATGTCGTCAAAATTATATGTATATATATATATATATTTACCATTAGCAATGTATGGCGGTGTAATTTGGACTGTAGGGAAAGCTAGTGATGCAGATTTGATGTTTTTGAACTGTGGTACTGGAGAAGACTTTTGAGAGATTCTTGGATAGAAAAAAAAGATCAAATCAACCAATCCTTTAAGAAAATAATTCTGACTCTTGTTTGCTTAAGTATAGTAGGGTTCAGATTCTCTCCCACAAAATGACACACACACACAATGTATATACTATATCTACTATTTACTGAGGGAGAGAGAGGGAGAGAATTACTTATGCGGGTGGAGAGGAATAAACAATCAGGCACCTTACCAATTTACTACAGAAGCAGAAAAGAAAAAAGAACTCTTCTTACATTCACAGCATATGCAATAGTTCAATACCAATAAACCTATCAATACTAATGTTGCTACAAAAAGGATAGAGAAAGAGGAGAGAGAGAAAGCATCACCAATTTGGGGGACCACCAAATCTTGTCCCAGTGGCTGGGGAATTCCAGGGTTCAGCCATCAGGATTCTGCTTGGGAGGGTCCCAGGCACGACGTCTCCTCCATGGGTGAGATTCCAATGTGGGGTCTGAATCTTATAGTTTAAGTAGTGCTGAGAACAAAGAAGGCATACTGCTAGGTGTTTTTTAGCAAGCATCATCTTTTGTGTGAGGCTGGGGAGGGAGGCTAATCCATCCAAGGCCCCCCCCAAGAACAATGTTTCCTTGGAATGGCTAGTTCCAGGAGTTGGGCAGTTAACCCTATCTTTTCTCAAGGTCCTGGCCAGGGTCCCAGGAAAAGCACAGCCCTCATGTTCCCAGGATTTTTTATTCCAAAACAACTCAGGGTAATAGAAAGGTCTTATTGAGTTAGGGACTTGGTTTGTATAATCTTATTCCTTACAGAGTGGCTTACCTTGCCCTTTTATTTGGCCTTGAGATTATACAAAGCATAGGCCATTCCTGCAAATGGGGTCATGGATATATAGGTGTATGAGTATACATATATATACACACACACACACACACACACACACACACACACACACACATATATATATATATATACACACATACATATACATATACATATATACATATATTTGTGTGTGTGTATATATGTATGTATATGTGTGTATATATATGTGTATATATATATATTCCTTATCCTATTGTATATATAGATGATACACAAAAATAAAAGAATTAACAAAACGCTAAATAATAGATCATACCAGTGGTGATTAGTATTTAAAGTGATTAAATGAGAGACATTGATTAATTTGCCAGCAACTATCTGAGTTTGTATTCGATGTTCATTGAGAGCTCTCTGATTTTTAGCAAACAGCTGCTGGAGAGATGTTGATTGGTTCAAGATACTGATTAAAGGATTCAAAGATAAAGGAGTATGGGGAAAGGGTAGAGATTTGGGTACCCATGAAACAGTCACGTCATCCATGGTGTCAGGGGAAAAGTAGAAATCATCACCCTGCCAGTGGAGAAAAGAAACATTTCTCAAACAACCTGCCTAAGGAGCAGGAAATGTCAAAAACCTGCATAAGGAGCAGTAAGGGTCACACAACCTGCATATGGAGCAGGAGAGGTCAAACAGACATTAGATCAGTCTGATCACTGGAAACTATACATACATATTGAGTATCTACTTCATATAGCATAGAGAAATTGTGCATAGGATACAAAGTAAGATCGCAAAGACTGGAGGTATGTGCTAATAGACAGGCCATCCCACAAACTGAGCCATTATTACAAACTAGGGTTCAAGCACAGGCACCCCATAATTCCCCCCTTAAACAGATGGGACCCAGAATCATTTCAGATAAGGGATGAAGGTCTCATCTTCCCAAGTGGCTTCATGCTGAGTGAGGTTGTAGAGCAGTCTCTTCTTCATAGGGTCCCACCATTCAAGGGGCTGTGTCTGTAGCCAGTGTCCAGGGGTGATGGGTCATGGTCTCAGACAGTGGCTAGTACTCAGCCTGAGATGTCATCTGCAAAGGAAGGGAGCTGAGCCTGGAAGAAACAAATCTGGCTAAGAGATTAAACAAACAAAGGCCAAAAAGGAGTGGGAGGGAATTAACCAGAAGTAGAGTAAGTATGGGCTGGTATAATCCATTACTGAGACTATTTAACTGTCTTTTATATTTCTACATGCTACAAAGACTAGGTACCTCATAAGATATTCTTCACTAACATAACTGTAGACCTTAAATAAAAGAGGTTCTGACTTGAACCTCACAACTGAATAGCAGACATACATCCTTGTTTCACAAAGCTTGTCTCTCCTCTAACTATATTCACTTTGGAAGAAAGAGATACTTCAGAAATGGAATCTTTTACATATACACTCAGTTACAAATGTTAACTTTTGCTTAGTTCATGGAATAACTACAAATTTAGATTAAAACAGCAAGATCTCTTCTGCTTTACAACTTATTGCATCAATTTAGTAATACTCAATTGAAAACTTTTTAGACCTTCAGAGATTGTTACATAAGACTTTTCAAAACATCTTTTCTAACAGTAAGGGGGATCAAGGTAACACAAAGAGAATACAAAGCAATAAGCTAAAGCTGTAGCAGTTCCTGTGCAGGCCTGTCTGGATTCTTGGAGAAGCCGTCTGCATCATCTTTTCCAGGTCCCTTGGCTCAGATGTTCACTCAGGAGCAGGGATATTCACAAGCTGGTCAGGCCTGACAGGGGCTCACAGAGACATGATTTAATACCAAAAGTGCATAGAAATGGTTCAATTTTCCAGCCACACAAGGCTAGGTTTATACAGTCACAAAAAGTTCAGTTTTTGAGCCACATAGGGCTAGGCACAAACATTACAATAAAGTTTCACAAACAATTACAACATTGCATTAAAAATCCAAACTTTTGATCTTATTACCAAACATGCTTGAGTTGTGAGTTTCCATGATACAGAAAATTTTGAAAGCCAATCTTATACACCTATATATAGTTCTTAGAAGAATCAATCTGATCCTGTTGCTTTATTCAAAATTCTAGAATCAAGTTACAAATCATTCTGCTTTCTAAAAATTCTTCCTCACCCACTCGCAACATACTTAACCCTTTCAAAATTGATATCAACTATCTGCAGACAGGAAGGGCTTGGATAAACCCTCATTGTCCCCAAACCTTCTTATCTGTCTTTCATATTTCCAATCCAACCTTTATCTGTCTTTCCAAATCCCTCAAAACCATTATCCAGTTTATTTAGCTTTCCGTTACATTTGTTAATCACAAAACAAGATGGTTCATATCTCTTACTGACTATTTTCTCTGATCATAGAAACTTGCTATACAAGGGAAAAAAAGGGGACACATGACATTCCAAATATGGTAGGATAAACCTTCCTTGGATCTGTTTAAATTCAGGCAAAGTCACAGACATCCAACCATGCAGTATCAGTACCATTTCACAGCTAGACTCAGGAATGGGTGGGAAACATTCCTTTTCAAAGGAATTTCATGGGTAAACTGAGCCAGAAGGGATCCTATCGCAGACCAGGCTAAGATTGCCCCTTCGGCTTTTACCAAATGTAGACTTCCACCTGTTAACAGTATAGGATCATATCTCCTCTGAGTAGCTTGTGGCTTTTAATGCAGGCAACTATACCCAAATTCAAACTCCAGACAAAATTTAGTTATGGTCCCAAATGCCTTTTACCTCAAACAAGTTTCACTAATCACAGCTTAGAGGCAGTTCTTAGCTTTTCTTTTTTTTTTTTTTTTCTTTTTCCAGTTCTTATCTTTTCTAATGGAGCTGCAGTAAGCAATGAAAATTTACCAGGTCTCACAAATGCAAGGAATTCCATTTACTATCATTCCTTTCCCTTGCTGAATGATCTTGCCTAGTAGAGATAGTTTCTAGGGTCTTTGGCAGTTTTACAACATAAGGAATAACTGAGAAGCATTTTAGGGAGGGGTTGGTGGTGATGCCCCTACTTTTTCAATTCCCATACTTGCAGGAGGATTGTTCAGAATAACATTCTTATCAGTTTCCTCCTTTCTACATACAGTACCAATTAACAACTTTAGGTTTTAGTATTAAAACAGTTGCCCAAATGACTTAGCTCACAATCTTACAGGTTAAGCATGTGATTTTTAAAGGCCAATACTCCAAAACATTGCAAAAGAAATTGTTTCTCTTACAACACAGATAATACTGGTTCAAACTTTGAAATAAAACCCAATTGATTACCCATCTGATGACTTTAAAATTTCACATCAAGTTACACAGAAATAAAGTTTTCTTGTCTCCCCTATATTGTTTCTCCCATCTTTTTCATAACAAAGATCTTGTAAAACATTTCTTCTTAAAAATATTTCCCCTTTTCAAAAATAGTTTATCTTACCATCATTAACTACTATACAATTTCTGATTGCTCTGGTCATAAAATCTTTCCCACATAATTGACAAAACTTATACAATGAGGTTTCACAGATTTCCTTTCACATAATTACCAATAATTACCTTTCACAAGCATATTTTTGTAAATAATTGATTTATGCAATTACTCCAAATAGCTTGGTTGACAATCTTACAAGTTTAAACCATCTTAACTGAAATTTCTTTTAATACAATTGTTTACCAGTAACAGGATCATAAGCAATTTCAATGTTCTTAAATTTAAACTTGAAATCAAAACCAATTAATTACCAATTGACTTATCACTAGAAATCAGTTACATTCTAGAATCTCACATAGATGGTGAATGTGGTAGTCCATAGACCTTACAAATTAATACGAATACATTCTTAAATGAATCAAACTTGAAAACCACATCCCTATATTCTTTTCTCTCTCTTTTTTAAAAATTTCTTATTTGCTCAGTAAGAGTTCTACAAAATGTATTTCCAATTCACCTTGCACAGAGAATCATTCATTTCATCATTAATAATGTGGAAACTGTAACTTTAAATCACTGTATATTTCCAGAATAGCCAAAAATTTAAATAAACAATAACTATCATAGTAAATATCAGGAGTATTATAACCACCTGTTTGTAACCCCAATGGAATAGCTTTAAATTTTCAGATTTCATAACATGAAAAATGCAATTCATATGCAACACAATCCAGATTAAAAATCTCCTCTATAATTACAAGTAGGTATAAATACCTGGTTTTCTAAATAGCAGAAATAAACATTATAAGACAGGGTTAGCAGTATTGATAAAATTTCCATTCACACTTTTCAATAGCAAATAACTTATACCTATCTTAAGTTCCTCCTCATATATCTCTCTTTGCTACATGTTTAAACTCTCTTCCTTTTTCCAGGGGTATCTCTTGTAAACAATTAGTCACCTGGGAAGGAGAACCTGTCTTTACCCATGATCCCCAATCCTCACAAGGACCTGTTCCTTGCACCCATACTTGCACCAGGGAAGAGTAAGGCACATCTTCCCACCCAGGTATTATCTGGGGCTTAACTGTTCCTGAAGGTCTTTTACAGAATGGCATATTGTGCAGCAAATCCTGTTTGTGATGCCAATTATGTTTGCTTAAGTATAGTAGGGTTCGGATTCGCTCCCACAAAATCTAACACACACACACACACACATACACAAAATGCATATACTATATGTACTATTTATTCAGGGAGGGAGAGGGAGAAAATTACTTACGCGGGTGGAAAGGAATAAACAATAAGGCACCTTAGCAATTTACTACATAAGCAGAAAAGAAAAAAGGACACTTCTTACATACACAGCATATGCAATAGATCAGTACCAATAAACTTATCAATACTAATGTTGCTACAAAAAGGATAGAGAAAGAGGAGAGAGAGCATCACCAATTTGGGGGAGCACCAACTCGTCCCAGTGGCTGGGGAATCCCGGGGTTCAGCCATCAGGATTCCACTTGGGAGGGTCCCAGGAAGGACGTCTCCTCTATGGGTGAGATTCCAATGTAGGGTCTGAATCTTATAGTTTAAGTACTGCTAAGAACAAAGAAGGAATACTGCCAAGTGTTTTTTAGCAAGCATCATCTTGTGTGAGACCTGGGAGGGAGTCCAATCCCTCCAAGGCCCCCCACCCCCAAGAACAAGATTTCCTTGGAATGGCTAGTTCCAGGAGTTGGGCAGTTAACCAAATCTCTTCTCAAGGACCTGGCCAGGGTCCCAGGAGAAGGGAATCCTTCATGTTCCCAGGATTTTCTATTACAAAACAACTCAGGTTAATAGAAAGTGAGTTACTGAGTTAGGGCCTTGGTTTGTATAATCTTATTCCTTACAGAGGGGCTTATGTTGCCCTTTCAACTCTTGATTGGAAGGTCACATTTTGAAGTTGAAGATTAAATACTTTGGAAAAAAAATGAGAAGACAGGACTCATGGGAAAAGACCTGGATGTTGGGAAAGATTGAAGGTAAAAGTAAGAGGGGACCAGCTGGTGATGAGGTAGCTCAACAGTGTCATGTAAAACATGAATCTTAAATTGGACTGACATTGAGGTATAGGGGAGGCTAGAAGAGCCAAGCGTGCTTTGGTCCATGGGATAACACAAAGTTGGACAGGCTTCAGCAATCAAAGAATAAAGATTAATTATTATTTCTGGCCCAATAACTTCTTTCTTTTTAACCTGAAATAATGAAATTGTACAACATTTCCAGTGAGAAGGTAAACATTGTTTCTTGTTTCTCTTATCATACTTCTCTTTCTACACATTGAATCACTCTGGGGAATTTTCTGAAATATTTTCATTTTCAAACACTTTATGGTACAAAAATTTTTTCAATTGTAGGTTTAGATATTTTTAAACATTCCTTTTGGTAAGATTTAGAGTTTTACTTTTCTCTTTTCCTTCCCCTTCCCAAGAAATCTAGCAATCTCGTATATATATATCATATATCATATATATCATGCCAGTATGATCATGTTAAATGTATTTCCACATAAGTCATGTTGTGATAGAAGATAGACAGATAGAAGATAGATAGATAGATAGAATTCAAAAGGGAGAAACCACTTAATAGAAAAAAAAAAGGTGAAAATAGTATGTTTTCATCTGCATTCAGACTGCATACTTTGATCCCTGGATGTGCATGGCATTTTCCATCATGAGTCTTTAGGAATTCTCCCAGATCATGGCATTTTTGTGAAGAGCTAAGTCTATCAAAGTTGTCCATTGCAGTGTTGATGTTATTTTGTAAAATATGCTCTTGGTTTTGCTCACTTCAGTCAGCATCAGTTTATGTGAATCTTTCCAGGTTTTTCTGTAATATGCCTGCTCATCATTTCTTTTACAACAATAGTATTCCACTGCAATTACAGCCCATAACTTGTACAGGTATTCCCCAATTGATGGTCATCCCAACAATTTCCAATGCTTTGCCACCGCAGAAAGAGATGGCATAAATATTTTTTTTACACATGGCTCCTTTTACCTTTTTGATAATCTGTTTGAGAGATATTGCTAAATCCAAGGGTATGCAAAATTTAAGTGCCTGTGGGATAGTTCCAAACTGTTTTCCAGAATGGTTGGGTCTGTTCACAACTCCACTATAAATATATTAGTGTTACATTTTTTTCATATTTTCTTCAATACTTATAATTTTCTTTTTCTGTCATATTAGCCATTCAGAAAGGTATAAAATGTTACTTGAGAGTTTTTAAATTTATGTTTCTCTAATAAATGTATTCTAATAAATTTGACTCAGTTCTCTATATATTTTAGAAATGAGGCCTCTATTGGAGATTCAGGCTATAAAGAAGGGTTCCCAGATTTCTGTTTCCCATTAAACCTTGATTGTTTTGTCTTGGTTTGTGCAAAAACTTTTTAATTTAAAATAACCAAAATAATTTGTTTTCATCTTATAATGTTTTCTATCTCTTGCTTGGTCATAAATTCTTCCCTTCTCCATAGATCTAGCAGGTAAGCTATTCCTTGCACTCCTGATTTCCTTTTGATATCACTTTTGAAGTCTAAATCAAGTAGCTATTTTAACCTTATTCTGATATACAGTGTAAGATACTGGTCTATGCCTAGTTTGTCCCATACTACTTTCTTGTTTTCCCAGCAGTTTTTGTCGAATAATGGGCTCTGATTCCAGAAGCTGGAATGTTTGAGTTCATCAAACAGGAGAATATTATAGTTATTTGCTACTGTGTCGTACGTACCTAATCTATTCCACTAATCCACCACTCTGTTTCTTAACCATTACCAAATACTTTTGATGACTGCTACTTTATAATAGAGTTTTAGATTTGGTTTGACTAGACCACCTTCCCTTGAATTTCTTTTCATTAGTTCTCTTGATATTCTTTACCCTTTGTTCTTCCAGATGAATTTAATTATTTTTTTTTAACTCCATAAAATAATTTTCTGGTCATTTGATTAAGGGACTGAATAAATAAATTAATTTAAGCAGGCTGTAATTTTTATTCCATTATATTGATCTACCTGTGAGCACCTAATATTTTTTTCCAAGCGTTTAGATCTGACTTTCTTTGCATTTTCTAATTGTATTGATATAGCTCCTGGCTTTGTCTTGGCAGGTAGACTCCCAAATATTTCATTTTGCCTCTAGTTACGTGAAATGGAATTTCTTTTTCTATCTCTTGTAGCTGGGCTGTGTTTATTATATGTAGAAATGCCGATGATTCATGTGGGTTTATTTTCTATTGTACTACTTTGTCAAAGCTATATATTGTTATAAACTTTTCAGTTGATCCTCTAAGTGTACCATTGTATCATCTGCAAAAGAGTGGCACTTTTGTTTCCTCACTGCCTTTTCTAATTCTTTCAGTTACTTTTTTTTCTCTTATTACAGAAGCTATTGAACTTTTCGATCTTGAAAGCAATTCATATACCCCTTTGAGGATTATTGTGCAAACATTTTGGCATCACTATCCTCTTCTGAGTTAGTGTCTTGATCTTCGCTGTTGTTATAGAAGCTTTCCATGGTCAGGGTTTGTTTTTGCTTCTTATTCATCTTTCAGCCTATTTAGTGACTTTTAAGTTGAATTCTGTTCCTGGAGCTCACAGAGCAGTATCCCAAGCTTCTTATGCTAGGGGTCTGAGGACTGGTCACTGGATTTTTGCTCCAAGGCCACAAGTGCTGGCAGATTGACCATGACACTGGGAGTGGCCTGGCCTTGTATGTCCAGTTGTGTCAGGGTTCCAGGGCTTATATGTTGCACTGGAACTGGAAGCCATACTGTTGGCCTGCTGAAGCAGGACCAAGGGGCTTTAGTTGCTGATCTGTGCTGTGGCCAAGAGTCTTTAGTTGGCTGCACCAGTCACTGCCTGTGATGGACTGCACTCCCCTTTTTATCCAAGTGAAATAGACCTACACTGAAATCCTTCTAAGATACCTTAAGCTGGAAAATTTTTTTCACTCTGCCTTCCTGAGGATTCTGTTATGCCAGAACCTGTTTAAATGCTTGATTTAACATTTCTGAGGGAAACTGAACAGAGCTCAGGCAAGATCCTGATTTATCTCTGCCACTTTGACTCCACAGAATGTTTTCCATTGAACAATCAATGCATATGTTTATAATCTCTGTAATTTGCTATAATCCTGTGTATATAAAAGGATGTTCTAAGTTTTACTGAAAACTGTGCTTCTCAAATCTTGCATGGATTGCACTGTATCTTTTTCTTACATTTTATCAGTAGGCAATTTCTTTCATAATTTCTTCATTTGAAATTATTCCCCTCTCTTTTTATGTTGCATGAGTGAGCTTTCCAAATTGTTTCATCTCTTAAATACTTTTCATTGCTCTTCCTTTTTTACCCTTAAATGCATTACTATGAATGCCAAATTGTCCTTTATTTCTATGTTTACCTTGTCTACCTCCATAGGAACTTCAGTTAGCCTTTTTAAATTAATTAAGGAGACTTTTGTACAGAATATAAGATTAAGCTCCCACTATGTGCTCAAAAATGTGCTAGGTTCATGGCATTCAAAGAAAGATGAAAAAAGTTTCAGTTTTTGAGTTTTCAAACATCATATGCAGAAGAAATAGTCAGATTTGATTGAAGAAAATACTGTGTCGTCAGGGACCACAGGTTTTAGAAAAGAACTTGGAATGCAAGACGTCAAAGGCATTTGGGAGAAATTTCTAATTGGATGAAAGGAAAATCAAATGGCATTTGAAATTTATTCAACGTCTATGACACATAATAATTTGCTGGCTTTATTATTCTTCTTTTGTCCATAGTTTCCTATGAAAAAAGAGAAAAAGAGTGCAGAGTTCTAAGAGGACCTTAAGAAGAATTTCAAGAAAATGGAGAACGCCACTTTTAGGAAGCTACAAATTCAGAGCCTGTTTTCTGTTCATAGTGAAGTCTGAGACAAGGGTGGAAATCTTTCTGTCCCTCAAGAATAACAAACTTCTGTCCTTTCCTTCAGCTCCACCACTTCCTGAAGTGCCCCAGTTCTGCCAACAGTGTCAGTGAAGAGTCATGTGGTGATGCACTCAGGAAGTTTGATGACTATTACAACATCCTGAACTTTAAATACTTTCCTGGCCAGATTGAGGCACTGGTGAAAGTGGGCAAAGTGAACCCTCATGGTCAGAGAGTCATCATTAATGAAGAAGTCATAGATTGGCCAGAAGATTTCCTTCAGGTAAGGGGCTAGTGAATGATATCAGCTTTATCGCTTTGCCTGTTTAGAGTCCTGGACGCAATTGTTCCTTCATTGTAACAATGAACATTCACAGAGATACTGGAAATGACTGTGACAGGGAACGAACATACAGTTAGTCTTCTTTTTGCTTAGAACAGGATAGAGCTCTGAATCCCTTTTTTTCTTTTTTTTTTAATTTTATTATAGTTTACATTATTCATTTCCACAAGATTTTGAGTTACATATTTTCTCCCCCTCTTTCCCCCCCCATACCACCCCAAAATAGCCATCCCAGTGTATCCCCCCTCCCCCAGTCTATTCTCTCCTACGTCACTTTTCGGTAAGGCAAGATGGATCTCCCAACCACAGTGCCTGTGTATCTTAAGTTCCAGTTGGATGTAGTCAATAATAATAATAATAATAATAATTGTATATATATATATATACGTAGATACACATTCATAACATCTGATTATGGAACTCCAGATTCCAGATTCTTTCTCTTCCTCCCTCACCTCGCATCCCCACTGGAAGGACAAGCAATCAAATACAGGCTGAAC
>CM053592.1:186803232-186827961 GCA_028646515.1 Pseudochirops corinnae
GTGCACATGAATACATATGTGAGTGTATGTATATGTGTGTACAGGTATACATAGACAGAGGGCACAGGATTAATTGAATACAAAGGGATGATATTTGAAAGGTGAAATTGAGAGGTGAGAGAGGAATATAATGAGAGGAGATGGGGACAGACAAAATGGAGTAAATTACCTCATATAGAAGAGGCAAGAGATAACTCTTACAATGGAGGGGAAGAACAGGAAGGTAAAAGGGAGTGGGTCAACCTTAGTCTCATTGAATTTGGCTTAGGGAGGGAATGACATATACTCTAAATTGGGTATCTTGCCCTACAAGAGTGTAGGGGGGAAGGGAATGAGAGAGAGGATGAAGGAGGGGAGGGCTGGTTGGGGGAAGGGTAGTTAGAAGCACACACTTTTGAAAAGAGACAGTGTCAAAGAGGAGAATGGAAGAAGTAGGGCGTGGGATAGGATGGAGGGAAATATAGTCAGTCTTTCACAATATATGGACTTTGGAAATGTTTTGCATTATGTACAACCTATATTGAATTGCTTATCTTCCCAGTAAGGGTGGGTAATGAAAGACAAAGGGAAAGAATCTGGAATACAAAGTTGTAAAATAAAATGTTTAAAAATTTATACATACATACACAATAATATATATTATATGTATATAATATATGTTATATATATAATAACTGTTGAGGCGAGCCCCATTCCTTTGGCTGGAAAGAGAAATACACCTAAAAGTGAAACTGGTGAGAAGAAGCAGCCACACCAAGCTCCTGAAAGGGCCTACTTCATAAAGAGGACCCTGCTGCTCTATATTCATTGAATGGGAACATACAATGCATTGAAATAGAGGAACTGGGCAGGATACATTGTAGCAGCAGGGGAAGGGGAAGCTGAGAGCCAAAAAGCAAAGTCAAGGAGAGAGCCTTGATTTTCCTTGACAAGGTCACAGCCATTTTCTTTCCCACACCATACACACAGCAAGACAGTCAGAGAGCAAATAAAGACACTGCCCCACATCATGGCACTGCCCTCTTTGCTTGGTTTGGGTAAAGTCCATCTCTGGCCTTGGTTAGCAAGAGAAGGAAAAAAGACCCGACCTTCCCCGAGTCTTTTAATTTCAGACAGGGGTCAGTGTCTTCACCAAAGAAGGTCTGTCCATGCAGCAGATACCCATAATACATAAGTAAAGAATCTAAACCAAAGGAGAAAGCTGATACCTTGGGCGGGGTCCCAGCTGCCAATCCTGCAGCTATCCTCCTCCATCCTCCTGGTTAAGGGTCTGAGCAGACCCAGAAATGCAGCCCAGACCTCCCACCAGCAGTCCAGTAACAGGAAGCACAGAAATGAGCAGAGCATTCACCCAGCAGAAATGCACCCACCTGAGACCAGCAAGAGGAGGAAGAGGATGGACAGCTTGTACTGGAATCACAAAAAGATGGCAATGACAAGATCTTATGGGTGAAACCAGGGGGGAGGGCACCCCTGAGAGGATGGAGCAAGTTCTTGGAGGAGAAAACAGTGTGGTGCACCTCCCCCCAGAGGATGAAGAGAGGTACTGGAGGCAAAACTGGGAGAGTGTCCCCCACCCCAAAGGATGGAGGCCAACAGGCTTGCAACTGCAGCAGGGCAGGAAGCAGATCATGCAACTTTACACAAGCGTCCAAAGTGATGAGCTTGGTGCCACTAAATGAGAGGTTCTAACAGGCCCATGGCAGAATGCACACCTGCGGTTTGCATGTTGTACTTCCGCTTAGAATAAATTTTAAAAATTAACAAAACCTTAAAAACCTCCCAAATTCTGTACTTGCATTTGCAAACTATCAATATCACTTCATTCTCCACATTCTCAGCAGGAAATATTACTCTAAAATATCCTGACAAAACAGAAGCCCTCAGTTTGATCTGCTCCTTCCCTTTTCTCTATGCAAACAGCCCATTCTCTCTTAGTTTAATTGGCTGTCTGATGCATATATGAAGGCAATCCTTTACACACTCATCATTTCTATCACCGTACCATCTTTGACACTTGTCCCATCTTTTTCCCTCACTCAGTGACTTCCTGCCAAGAACAGGTCTTCTCTTCTATGGAGCATTGCAATGGCCCCTCTCGTTTCTCCTGTGACACCTCTCTGCTGACATTTTCTGTTCTCCCCACAGCTGCCCAAGGGATTTTCATAAAGTACAACACGTGGGGTGGCACTTCCCTATCGGCTAAATTTGAATCACTTTCTTGTGCCTCTCTGGTCAGATGTAAATGTCACAAGCATGTAAGCTCTTCATTCTTTGGTCACCACCCAAACATCTACATTTATTATCCTTCACCAGCTTTCTTGATCTTTAATAAAGCCAAAGAGACCACCCCATTCTTCATGTTCCACACTCCATTGCTCATTTTCATGCTCTTGTGAATGCTGTTTCCCATTCCAGGAAGGCAATCTGTCTTCACTGCCATTTCTGAGAATTCCTAGTTCCATTTACATTTCAACTCATTTGACATGAAGTCTTTTCTGCTCCCCCTAAGTGCTAGTCCATTCCTCCAAATCATATTTGATCAACATTGTCCCTAAACATGCCGCTACAGGCACATGTTGTCCCTATTAGATGGTAACATGCAGGAAGACAGAATTTTTTTAATGTTGTCTCTACATCCCCATGATTTACAAATGCCTGAAATCTAGAAGGGACCTCACAGACATGTGATAGCTAATTGAAATTACTTGTTAATCATTTCAGTGGCTTTTTCTTGGAAACTGCAGCTCCTGACTTTCCATTGACTGTATTGTGGGTATGAGAGAATCTATTTAACTTCTGTTGCTCTTTCTTATTGTCATTTGAAAAAGTCCCCTCCTCCCATTAATTGTTAACCAATCAGATTTGATTTTCACCTGTCAGGGGCACACATTTTTCCATAGATGTATGAGCATTCAGTGATCTCCATGGTTTTGTCTTTGGTCCAATAAAGAAGACTAATCTTCAATTTATGGATTACTAGTTGGCCAATTAATAAATTGGTTGTTAATTAATCAGAAACTCTGCCTCTCTGGCTTTTCGTTCATCTCATCACACTTTCCCCTTCTCCAATCCTTCTTAATTGCCTCTGGGAAGTAAGTCACTGCTCTAATGAGCTCAAGGTTTCCCCTAGTGTGATAACAGGCCGCCTTGTGAGAAATGTGACTTATCAGCCTGAAAGCATTATTGAGAGTTCTGTTTTGATTACTACGATCATTCATTCAGCAATACTTTAGTGTGTACTTCTGCTGGCCTCAGCACTGTGGTTAATGTTATCAAGGCAAGACAAATACAAAATTCTTTTAAGTTGGGCAACTTGTGGGCCTGGGACTGATAACTATCACTCCCACTTTCTACCACTGTCATGCCACGCCGTCCTCTGACTGAAGCAACATGTGGTAATTTAGAGCCATTGAAGAGATATGACCTGGGGAGAATGGAAGTAGTACTCTGGAAGGCCCAAGGTACCTGGCTTGAGAGAGATCAGAGGGCCCTGTTGATCTCTCAGAACCCAGGGAATCTTTGAAGGCTCCAGGGACAGAAGGCAGAGGAGATTCCCAAAGATCTTTTCTGTGAGCTTAAGGCTTTGAAGTTTCCAAGATGAAGGAAGCAGGTGCAGAGTTTCTGGGCAGGACAGTCCCAAGAGACCCTCACTCTCAGACTCTGGTCAACATAGTTGCTTGATTTGCACCCAAGGGCCATGAAGGCGGCCCTCCTTCCCTAATCCATCCACAGGGATCGAAGACAATAATATCCAAGAGGCAAAAATGTCCCATAAAAGTGCCCTGCTCTTCCTGCTTTTGCCTTTGTCTCAGACAGGCCGGCCGCATGCCCCACATTCTGCTTTTCTGAGAGAGAGGGACTGTTCAAACTTGACCATCCATTACAAAAGAAAAATCTTTAACAAGAGAGAATCTGCCTAAAGTGGCATGAACACTGACCACCAGTCACCTTATTATCCCCTACTGCCCAGCCCTCAGAGATCCGGGATATTGGCCATGGGCCTGGGGAAACGGGGGCTCTTTGTCTTTATGTCATTTGTGGTCTGGCTTTTGCCTTTTTCTCATTTGGAGAACCACATGGAGAAGAGTCCTTGTCAGGTAGAAATAGCTTACAGTCCCACATATAGAAAAGAAGGGGACCTAGTCATAGGAGGCTTCTTCTCCTTGTTCATGAAGATAGAGGATCAAGTGAATGAGATTTTCTTCCGCACTTCTCCAATCTGGATGGCTACAGAATCAATGTAAGTGTTTTTTTTTTCTGATTGATGTAATGGTTATCCCTATTTTTGACTGATAGGTTTGTTGGTAAAGTTGTATTTCATTTACCCTCATAGCATTGTTTAAAGCAAAGAACTGCTGTGACAATTTCTAGAAGCCTGGCACTCAGAAAGCTGATAAATTAAAGGTTTTATTAAAGTGCAGTGCAGGAATCAGAGAAATAGGGACTCTTCATGCCCTATATGGCATTACAAACAGAGATTCGTCTCCAGAGATGAAAAAAATATTCACCCAGTGCAAGCATGAGGAAGATATTTCAGGGAAGAAACACACTCAGAGTTGGAGTTCAGGTGGCAAAACAATATTCCCTAAGACTGGGCTTGGTAGGCAACTGGTTATTGATGCCTAATGTGGGAGGAAAAATTTCTTCTTGGACCCATATGGGACAAAGACGTTCTCAAGGCGCTGAGTGAGGTTTGGGTAGAGGGAGTTTCTTCATCGTTATGCAACAAACTTGGGGAAGGGTCTAATGTTCACTCTCTTAGACACTAGAAGGCTTGGGGAAGGGTCTAATGTTCACTTTCTTAGGCACTAGAAGGATAACAAATTCAGAATACTTCAGTCAGTCCAGGGTTTCACCCAATACAAAGCTCCAAGTATCATCTGCCTGACAGAGACTGACCAGGGGAAAAGACAAAATGTCGGTCTTTGCATCTAAATTTTGATGGACTTTAAGAGCACTGGATCTAAGTGGCTACATATTGGAGTTCTATCATTTTAAATATAACATTCAAATATATGCAAAATACCAAATAATATACAGTTTACAAGGACCACAAGTAGTTTGTGGATTAGAACACAGACAAATTCATTAATTGCACTGAATTCTCAATCCTTTTGTGTCTACATAATATGAATGAGGGGACAAATTCTCTCAAATGGACAACCAGAACATGATATGCAGGCCACAGTCTAGGGATTAATAAATGAAAAATGACCCCGGCATGAAGAATTTTCCCATTTACTATCCTTGCAATGTTGTCTGTTTTAGAGACGATCACTGGCACAAATAAATCCTCCTCTGAGCAATGAGACAGCTCCTTTTGAAGGTTCAGAGCCCAAGATATAATATAGTCCTTTCAACCCCCATTATTATCTCCAGTCCTTGTACTTTGCTTTTTTTCATTTCCTCTCCTATTTCTTAACCCCTCTGATGGTTGTGATGTTTTAGGAGGTATTTGACCTGGCTGGGGAATTGTCCTTAGGAAGTCATTACAATGACTTCAGTGATAATGGTCAAGTTCTGTCTTCTAGGACATCTCCTAATTGAGGTGTGTGAAATGCACAATATTTGTGGTGCCTTCTGTGCATCTTCTGTGCCCAGTAGGTGGAGGTTTCCTCAGACCTGGGCAGGGGAAGTCCCTGACAGCTATTTCCCTTACTCTCACTTAATGCTCTTCCATTTTGCAGGGCTGCTGTTCTTCCCTCAAAGCTCTCCTCAGTCCTCCCTCTAATTAAATATCCATGGTTAATTTCCTCTTTTCTGCCAGAATTTCTTCATCTCTATTCTGATTACGCTTCTACTCTACAAACGGAGAAGATACACTGGCAATCACATGACTGAAGTATACGTGGATACTCTTAACTTTTCAGATTTCCCTTTCTAAAGACCAAAACATATTTTACTGAAAAATTGTCTGTATAAGGAAGAACATCAGTCATTTGAAGTGAAATGACTCTTTTCCAAGGACTTGGTGGAAGACCAGAGAGCACTTTATTATGTTGGCAGATGACACAGAGTTAGGAGGGCTTGATAAAATATGCCATGAGAAAGACAATCTTAGAAGGCTCAAGGAAGGCTCTGCATAAAGTAAGGAGAAACCTAATAGTGATAAATGCAGTCTTTATTCTGCTTTCAAAATGCACAACCAGGACTGAGGTGTGGTTACTATCAGAAAAATTAGGTGACCATTGTAGTGAACTATTAAATTATTCTTTTTTTAAAACTTAATGCTATACTATTTTTTTCTACGTGTAAAGGCAGTTTTCAACATTTATTTCTGTAAGATTTTGAGTCCCAAATTTTCTCCCTTGCTCCCTTCCCTCCAACCTCCCAAGATAACTTGCAATGTTACATGGGTTATACATGAACAATCACATTGAACATATTTCCACATTATTCATGTGGTGAATGAAGAATGAGAACAAAAGGGCAAATCCATGAGAAAGGAAAAAGAAATTGAAAAGAGTGTGCTTGGATCTGCATTCAGATTCCATAGTGATTTCTGTGGGTGTGGATAACAGTTTCTATCACGAGTCATTTAGAATTGTCTTGGATCACTATATTGCAGAGAAGACCTAAGTCTGTCATATTTAATCATAACAGAACGTTGCTGTTACCATGTGCAATTCACCTGGTTCTGTTCACTTCACTAAGTATCAGTTCATGTAAGTCTTTCCATGTTTTTCTGAAGTACTCTGGCTCATCATTTCTTATGGAACAATAGTATTCCATTGCCTTCATACACCATACTTTGTTCAGCCTTTCCCCAATTGATGGGCACCAGCTCAGTTTCCAATTCTTTGCCAACAAAAAAGAGCTATCATAAATATTTTTTGTTTATGGGTCTTTTTTCCTGTGTTATGATCTCTTTGGCATACAGACATGGTAGTGATATTACTGGATCAAAGGATATGCACAGTCAATTTTTGTTCTTCCTTTTTTAAGCTGTTGACTCTTTTCCACATAATTCTCCTGTATAAATCTTAATTCTTTCCCCAATTTTTCTTTTCAAATTCTTATTAATTTTTAAAAATCCTTTTTGAGCTCTCCCAAGAGGACTTTTCTGACTTGAGACCAATTCCTATTCCTCTTTAGGGCTTCAGATACATCCTTGACATTGTTGTCATCTTCTGAGTTTGTGTTTTGATCTTCCCTGTTGCCATAATACTTTTCAACGGTTAAGGCTCTTTTCTCTTTCTTATTCATTTTCAGCCTATTTCACGACTATTAAAATTGATCTCTGCACCCCTGGCACACAGGGGACAATCCCAAGTTTCTTATGCTGGGTATAAGGGGCCAAGTCACTAGATTTCCACACAGGGGCCACACAAGCTTGCAGCTTGCCCATTGCAGTCGGGCTGGGCTGGTCTCTTTTTGTTGGTTTTTTCTGGAATACTGGAAATTGCAGTTTGTCTTCTTCTCTGGGGCTGAGGCTTCACAGGTGGCCAGCTGGGCCAGCATCAAGGATCCTTGGTTGATGATCTGGGCTGTAGCTAAGTGCTTCCTGCTGGCTTGTCCAGATAGGATCTGGCTGGACTGGGCTTCCTATCCCTAAATCCCCACCCCAACCCAATGGAGAAAGACATTTCCTGAAGTGCTTCCAAGTTTTCCTAAGCTGGAAAAAAATGTTTCACCCTGTTTTCTTGTAGGTTCTGTCACTGCATAATACATTTAGAGGCTTGATTCCATGATGGTTCTGAGGAAAACTAGGGAGAGCTCAGGCAGCTTCAGGGCTTCTCTACACCATCTTTATTCTGCCCCTATTAAGTGGTTTAAAGAGAATAATTTTCTGTTACAAAAAAGTGATGGTCCCTTAGTATAAGACACAACTGCAAGGCTGTCCAAGTGCTGGTTCCCAAGTGACTGCTGATTCTTCAGAACCTTCCCTTGCTTTTGCAGACTTCCAGTATCACCTCCTTCTCCTCATTCTCCCCTGAAGACATTGCCTTAAAATATGCTGACACAACAGAAGCCATTACTTAGATCTGTTCCTGATCTTTTCTCTATATTCACTTCTACGTCTCAGGATTTCTAGTTTCATTAAAATTTGAACTCTTTTGACATGAAGTCTTTTCTGCTCCTCCTCTGGTTGGTGACTTTGTCCATATATTTCTTCACCATTGTCTCTAATTTAATGTACTGATTGTGAGTTGGACATGTTTTCTCTGCTGGCTAGAATTTAACCTCTTTGAGGACAGGGTTTTAGATTTGCTTTGTTTTGTTTTACTTTTCCCTTTCCACCCCCATGGCTTGCAAATGCCTGTTCTCTAGTAGGGGCCTCATGAATGCTTGTCAGCTGATTGAAATCACTTCTTAGTCATTTCATTTTTTGCTCATTGGGAACTCAAGTTCTGTCTTTCAGTTTCCTACACTGTGACCCTGAGGTCATTTATTGAATTTCTCTTCCTCATTCTCATTGTCCTCTCTGTGGCCTTCCATGCTGTAGATCACTCTCTCCTCCCTGGTGCTCTCCTCTCTCTAGGTTTCAAGGACCAGGTTTCCCCTGTTCTCCTCCTCTATTTCTTACAGCTCCTTCTCTTGCTCCTCTGCAGATCACTCTGTCTGACCATTAAGTGTCCCTCAGGCATCAGGCTCTAACTCAATCTACTACTTCACTTGGTCATCTTATCAGCTCCAATGATATACATACCATTTCTAGGCTGGAGATTCTCAGATTTACCTGTCCTGGTCCAAACTCTCTGCTGACCTCACAACTCATATCACCAACTGCCCTTTAGAGATCTTGAAGTATATGCCCAGTGGACATCTTAAGTTCTGTATATCCAAAATTGAAATCATTCTCTTGGGTCCCTAAACTCTCTTCTTGCTATTGTAGAACTATCCTCCAGTGCCCTCTGGCTCCCAGCCTTGGAGCGATACTACATTCTCCTCTTTCCCTGTCCCTATGTATCCAAGCTATTGCCAAGGCCTGTCAGCTTCAGCTTGACAACATCTCTTAAATACAGAGCTGCCTGCCTGTCCTTTTTTCTATGTGTCTGTCTGTCTCTATGTGTCTCTTTCTTTCCCTAGCACACCCTTTCTTTCCATTTATCTCTCAGTCTCTCTCTGTCTCTGTGTTTGCTTACTTTTCCCCCCATTAAGATGTGATGCCCTCAAGGACAGGACTATCTTGTTGCTTTTTTATCCTCATTGCTTAGCACAGACCCTGGCACAGAGTAGGTTCTTACAAAGTGTGGATTGATTGGTTTCCTGGTCCTCAGTTATCCACCTTCTAAGAGAAGGAACATGGGTTCCTTACCTGAATCAGACAGGTGGATGAACAGTTACAGCCCATAAATATGTCCTGAAACCTGAATTTGGAGAATCTTCCTGCCTTAGCTTGGGTCATTATTTCAGCCAGAAAGACATGAATACTTCTCCTTGAATTTTCTGTCAAACCCATTACATGCTCCTGAAAATCCTCCCTCTGAAATTACACATATTCCATTTTGGCCCCAAGACATAACTTTAAAAATCATTACAACATGTATAGAATCTGTTATCAATATATTTGTTTATGCCTAACAAATGTGTTTTGCAGGGTCAAGGAGGCCATTAAAAATATCTCCAGATTGGAAGTTCAGTATTAGAAGATGTGCTTTCTACATTTGCATAAGATAGAAACCAGAGTGCTTTGGTTGTTCACTTACATTTCATTACTAGACATATTCTAATGTCTAAAGCAAATCATCTTTTCCTTCTCTTCATGCCTGTGTGTGCGTGTGTGTGCATACATGTGTGTATGCATGTGTGTGTGTGTGCATGTGTATGTGTGTGCGTGTGTGTGTGTGTTTGTGTTTGTGTATGTATGTGTTCTTGAAAGATTTGAGAGGACATTTAAAGTTTCTCATTTTATAGATATGGACAATGACTTTCACGAATGGGATTTGATTTGCCCAGAGCCACATGGATAATAAATATGAGGGGCAACATTTAATACAGGATTTTTTGACTCCATGTCAAACACTCCATTCACTACGACACCTTGTTCTTTCTGAACTTATATAGTTTGCCTGGTTGTTTATATTTTTCCTCCCACTGTAGGGTATTGCTCAAACATTACCAGCATTTCCTTGTTTTCCAATTTGCTGTGGATGAGATCAACAGGAACCCACATTTGCTGCCGAACATAACCTTGGGATATCAGTTGCTCAATAACTTCCATCAAAACAAACTAGCCGTGGAGAGCTCCTTGATATGGCTGTCAGGGAGGGGCCCAACCATCCCTAACTACAGGTGTGGCAGGGAGCCCCATCATTTGGCTGTCATTGGGGGGATGTCATCTGCACTGTCCATGGCCATGGCCACCATTCTGAAACTTTATAAAGTTCCACAGGTAAGGGAGCCTAACACCGTCACTGAGTCTCATCAGTATGTTCTTTGTATGTAAAATACAATGGTCAGTGAGTCAATAAGGAGTTATCAACAAAATGTAGGCGCTGACCTGCCAAAGAAGGTACAAAAAAGGGGGAACAGTTCTATATTGGTTTAACTCTGACGGCTTTGAAACAAGTAACAATCTATGAAACTAATGGTCACTATACCCCTAGTTCTCCGTTTATGTTTCTATACAGCTCAGAAGATCTTAGAGGTCAAAATGATTTTTCTCCTCCTGATCTCAGAAAATTCTCAGGGAAGGGGCTCTATTCATTCCCATTTTGAAACTGATTTTTTTTATTTTCCCTCAAAGGATGAAGCTCTCATCCTGGCCCTCTCAGTCTGTGCTAACAGGCATCATGTAATTCTGTGTTTAGAGTCATCTTCCAAGTTGGGATGAAAATTTGCTTCCTTCCTGAATCTATGCCTGATTTCTCAAATATATGATGTATGCCTTCAGAACATGAAGAGTTCATACACTGAATTCAAATTATTTCTGAGAAACAAAATTTTATTGAGTGAATGTTAATACCAGTTGTTTCTGTTTTATCCCAAAATCCTGAAGGTCTTCCCCTCCCAAATCTAATTTATCTGACATGATAAAGAGGCCATGGTCTGCTGCATTTCTTACCAATCCTTAATCACTGAATGGGCATTACCCTACTCAAACTGAGACCTTTTAAGAACCTACTCTTAAAAATGTCAAGGTCCTCCACCTTATCCAGAGCCATCTCCAGTCATCCTGTTGTACATCTCCCCACTAGACCCAGGAAGCTTTGAAGGAGAAAGTGAGGCTGGTGACTCTGCACAGCCCTGCCTAACTTAAATCCAATTCACTTGTGTCCCATAGAATCATCTCCATGATGTCAAGGTGCTCTTCCAGAATGAATAAACAAAAAAACATCTCTGGTATACACTGGATATACAGGAATATTTACTATAACTGAAATTCCTTGCCTCAAAAACCTTATGTCTTAGTACAGGGGGATAACACATCGAAAGAGGTTTAAACCCACAGATTTTCCACAAATTGTAGGTAATTGTGAAGGGAATGGTAGAGAAGAACTCTGAGAAGGGAGGTGTAAGAGGTTCTGGGAGGACCTTGCCAATCAGTGGAAGGGAAGGTGGCAGTGGCAAGCTTACCTTCTAGGATCAGAAGTTCTTTAGTGGAAAGTCCACTGTTTAAGGTACACGGTTCCAGTTGAGGGGATAAAAGAGGGCAAATACTTTGTGTTGAATAGAGTTATTGCCACAATGCCATGGAGGGCTGAGATAGGGTAATATTGGGCTGTGGTATGTATCACTTTCTAGGAAGTTCTGAATCATCAAGGCTGGAACAGTCTTCCAGTTTCAAAAGTTGAAAAGGTAGCAAGCAGAGAAAGCATCCTCATGCTGGATGCATCAAGTATCATTGGCTACTGCCCTTCACCCTCCTTTAAACTCAGGCATACAAAGAAATCAGTTCTTGAAATTCTTGTGTTCTCAAAGGAGAACCAGGAGCCTGCCTTGTATTTACTCGTCAATACTTCTTCACAGACCTAAATACATGGTGCATCTTTTGCCTTTCTTTCTTTCTTTAGCATTTTTGAATAACTATATAGATATTGGATAGAATGATTTTTGAGGTTTTAAGTACTGAAATGTTGAAAGTTTTATCATTGGTCCCTTTATTACATCGAATTGGTAGCAGAGACAGTAGTAGTACCAAGTCACATCTTGGAGCTAATCCAGCAGGGCTTAGACCTCTTAACCAAGGAAAGACACTTCAAAGATTCAGCGGATCTAAGTAAAGGAGTCATTAGTCCAAAAGAGTTTTGTGTATAAAAATTTTCTTCCTCCTCATCCTTTTAAATGATTTCTTCTCACCACAAAGTGGCCTTTTTAGCCTGGAGCTTCCCACAATCCTTGGAGTCCTTGTTGTCTTTGTAGAGTTCCTGCCAAACCTTTACTCTGAGAAAGGTCTCCAAGTCAAATACCCTTTATTGTCTCACCTCTGTTTCTGAATCTCTGGATTTCTCCATGATGTCCAACACCCAAGAGAACCCTCTCCCTGCTCATCTCCTCATTTTTCAGTGCTTTTTTTAGGGTTGTCTATCTTCCCATTATAAATTCAGCTACCTAAGGACATTGGCTCGTTCTTTCTCTTGTAGTTGTCCCAATTCTTCACATGAAGCTAGGCACAAAGTGACCATTGTAACAATTGCATGTTGACTTTTAAACAAACCTTAAGGCTGATCTGGTTTTTTGAACCAGAAATTGTAGTTCTTCATGCATCTCACATTTCTAATGCTCTCATGAAGCAAAATGACCAAATGGTACACAAAAATATATTCCAGTTGCCTTTTTGTAATGTGATGTTGTGGTGAGAGGGCTGTTCATACACAGTCTGCCTTCTAAAAATCCAACACTGGGAACTCTGGAAACAGACAGGGTGATTTATCCATTCTTCTAAAGGAAAGACTAAGGAGACAGAAAGGATTCTGCATACAAAAGGTATGTCATGAAGTCACTCCCTGGCTGATCTGAACCGGCTCTTTGCAGGTGTTGGTTTTCTTCTTATTTGGCTCAAGCAGTTGCCAGGCCTGGTGCTCTTGAGCTCTACAGGAATCAGCGGCTGGGGCTCTGGACGTTGGTGTTCTCTTTCAAACACTGTTCCCAGGGGACCTCTAAAGATCTTTTTGATAATTTGAATCTCATCAGGTTGGAACCTATTCAATTCTATCTCTAGAATCTTATTCACTGAAAATCAGAGTACCTTCAGATAACATTTGCTCAGGGACATATAGGTGAGGCAGAGAGAACAGTCACTTGTTCTTCCCCAAGCCTTTGGCGTCTCCACACTTCATCCATGTATCAGCACCTGGGAGGAAAAAAAATTCCAAACAGCCAATGTAAGGGTGTTATCCATCTTACAGTGTAATCTTAATATATAATACCTGCCTGTCACTCCTATCTTCAAGTTTTCATTTATAACCAGAACATTAATGTCAATGCCATTGAGGATTTCACTGAGTCCTGTCCTGATTTTTAAAAAATGTCTGTGAGGAACCAATGTCATGTTTTACTGTGCCACACCATAGGAGTCAACCTGGGTCACAAATAATGATGTCTATCCCACCCATTGCACTCACCATAAATAGTCTTTCCCATAGCCCATATTGGCCCATCTCTACTCCTTTATTCCTCTCTACTCTCTCAACAGTCACAATCATTGCTCTGTGTTGGCTGTCCCTTGGAACTCAAATACTCCTACACTGATTAGATAGTATCTTTGTTGATGGAAATGTTCCCCAGAGAAAGGAATTTAGGCTGCATTAAACCCACAGTAACATCCTTGACTCTCACTGCAGCTGCATGATCCTCCAAAACAATTATGTTCTTTGTCAAACTCTCCCATATCCAAATCTGAGGGGCTTTGACTTCTAGAATCCTGGTCCAAGTATTTAATCTCTAGTGAGTCTGTCTTCTTTGGTAGCTACTCTCTTGCCAAGAGATAACAGGAGTTATCTCCTGTTACTCCTGCTACTCCACAGTCATGTTCCTGGTACAAGTATATCTCCCACTTTACTCTGTCTTCCCTTTTTATTCTCCTTACACATGAAACCTGTCACTCTACTCTTCTTTGTCACAGAATTTATGGAGAGTTCATCTCACAAGGACACCAGTTTGGGAATCGTACACGAGATATCCTCACTGATAGGGTTACTGGGGATCTGATTAACATCAGAGTTCAGCTCTGGTTCCTTTACCTCATTCCAAGAAAATGAGGGATGAAGGATACAACAAAGATACTCTACAGATGAAACTTTCTCTCACCTTCAGGACAACCCGAATGACTGAAGGTCTGATATTCATGGATTTTTCTTTCTTTAGAGCTTTTGAATTTGAGTGCTCAAAGTATATGAAGAAGAGGGTTATTCCTTATCTCCTAGAGTTCTTACTAACAAGGTAAGGGTAATGTGCATTGCCAATCTTGGCAGTCAGTTTCAGTGGAAAGAGGTCTCCCTGTCTCATCTCAGATTGGGTTGGGACAAGATGTCTTTTACAATTCAATTCTTGGCACCAGAAAATACCATTCACCCTGTAATCATGAAAGGAGTAAATTGCATGCCATAGAAATGTTTGGCAAAGGATTTGTTTATGTTTGATTTGGAGAAGAAGCAAGATAAATTAGAGAGTACATGTAACTATGTTCAAATATTTAAATAACAGCAGGAGACATTAAGAATGTTCTTCTTGAATCAACATGAAAGAAATAGGACCAATGAGTCAACAATCCAAAGAGGCTGACATAGCTACAGAGTTAAGACACAAGGTTCTGATGGGTATATTTGTCTAAATGAAGAATGGTCTTCTTGAAAGGCTCTGAGTTTTCTCTCATTAGAAAATTTCAAGCAGAGACTTTGTAACTGCTTTGTGGCAACATGGGATAAAGGATTCTTGATTTTGTCAAGTTTTAGAATTTCATCCACATTGTTATATAAAATAATAGAGTAATTTTGTCCATAACAGAGTAATTTTGTGACATAAAACTATTAATTAAAATTCATAAACATTTATCATTTATTGTTTATTTATTACACCAGCTCTGTGGAAGCCACTGAGAGTTGCTTGAAATATAAATGTATTGAAGGATAAATTCCTGCTCTGATGGAACTTAAATCATCATTCCAACCTTTGTCTTTTTTCATTTAGATCACCTATGGCCTATTCGATCTTCTCCTGACTGATAAAGTTCAGTATCCATATGTCTATCAGATGGGCAAAATGGAATCAACACTTCACCTCGCATTCATCCAACTGATGCTGCATTTTGATTGGACGTGGGTGGGACTGGTTCTTCCAGATAACATGAAAGGGGAGAATTTCTTCAGTGATCTGAAAGAGGAGATGGATAGGAATGGTCTGTGTGTGGCTTTAAAGGAAAGAGTGTCCCCAAATTTTGGATTTCAGAAATATTATGAACTCTCTTCTAGGATTATTGCATCATCATCAAATGTGATTTTCATCTATGGAGATACAGACTCCCTTCAAAAACTTACTTTTCTATTTTTGGATTATGTAATTTATGAGAAGTTGTTGGTTACAACAACTGCTTGGGATTTTTCTGTTGATTCTAATGTCATACACCTTACCAATTTTCATGGTACAATACTCTTTTCTCATTCCCAAATGGAGATTCCTGGTTTCACAGATTTTCTAAGAAGCATGAATCCCAGTGTGAAGTCTGATGACATTTACCTAAAGGCTTTACTGGAGTCAGCCTTAAAGTGCAGAATTTCAGACAAAAGTCATGTGGAAATGCTACACTCTATGTGCCCTGATGTTTCTTTGATGGATTTACCAACTATAAAATTTGACACAATCATTATGGAATTGAGTTCTAATGTTTATAATGCAGTATATTTAGTGGCCCGTGCTCTCCATCAAATGCTCCAGTCAGAGGCAAAAGAGACATCAGAACTTGGAAGTAATCCAGATCTTTCTTGGAAGGTAGCATTCCCTTTACATCCTTGAGCTTAGCACAGGGAACTCACAACATTCATATGTTACTTATCTATTCTAGAGATGATACAGCAATGGCCTGAGACTTCAATACTACCTCTTATTATCTAATTTTTTTTTCAGTTGTGAGTACATTGTATTGTCAGATAGAAGCATTGTATCTGTTGATTGTCATAATTTCTCAGACAGAGGCACTTAATCTGTTGTTTGTGTTACTTCGTCAGATATAAGCATGGTACCTGTTGATTGTATTACTTTGTCAGACAGATGTACCCTGTCTGTTGACTTCTGTTGATTTCACAGGCAGAAAGCGAATTGAAATGATAGCACTGGCAATGTTTGTGAATGTTGTTGTCATCCTCCTAAGCTTGATGTGAGTAGATATTGTTGTGGCTCTGTTAAGTTTCCTGTTCCCAGGAACATTGACTTTGAAGGGGTTGATGTGCACTGGGCACTGTGACCTTTAAACTGGAAAAGGAGCTGGAACAGGAGCTGAGAGCTGCTTACCTATAAGTCCAGGTGATTGTTGAGTGAATTTGGACAAGAGCTGGTAGTCTGGAAGAAGATCCATGGAATTTGGGAGGCAGCCCCAAGGAAAGATGAAAGGACCTTCCCCTGGGTACTTAGTGCTAACTGACAAGATCATAATTCACTGTGACCTAGGGGTGGGAGAATTTTGTACCTTGTATCCCTTCAGGATGATTGAATAAAGGATGATTGGAAACTAGTCTCCAATCAAGATGAAAGAAGACTTTCTGACTGATGAGGTTAAGACCATCTGACCTAGGGATGGGAGACCTTTGTACTTTGTGTCCCTTAAGGAAGATTGCTCCTTAAGGATGATCGAATGGAAGACTTACTGAAAGATGTCTTTTGTTTAAAACTATGTGGCCACTTTAGTGATCAGTTATTATATCATTGGGAATGCTGTATTTTGATTTCCGTGAATGTTTTGCTTTAGTTTACTGCTGAATAAATACAGAGTTCACTATACTATGAGATCAGACCCTAAGAGTGAGAGTTAGAGCAGTCCTCTGGAGAACTGCTAGTGATTGAATTTACACCTGTTTCATGACATTGCAAAGGCTATGAAGATTTGTGGGAATTTTTAATTGATCTATTTTAACTAGGTCAACATCTATGCTTGAGCAGTAGAGTTAATATTTGTGCATGACTCCACTTGTTTCAAGGATGCATTCATTTTTTAAATGTAGAGGAGCCCTTTAAAGGAAGTTGTATCCTATATAAGATTCTTAGTGCTTGAAGGAACTGCTTGCTGGAGAGGAAATGTTGGGAAATTGGGCACCTAGGGGCCCATCACAGCCTAATAGAGATTATAATATAAAAGAGGATGTCTGGAAACATAATGATCAGCAGAGTAAATTTGGAGAGAACATATCTGAATTGAACTTTGCTAAGAGAAGTCTATATAGTAAAAGTTTTATGTATATATATATATACACATACATATATATATGTATGTATATTTTTTTCAGTAGCAATGTATGTCTATGTGATTTGGATTGTAAGGAAAGCTTTAGTGATGCAGAATTGATGCTTTTGAACTGTGGTACTGGAGAAGACTGTTGAGAGATTCTTGGACAAAAAAATTATCAAATCAATCAATACTTAAAGAAATTAATTCAGACTCTTGATTGGAAGGTCAGATTTTGAAGTTGAAACTTAAATATTTTGGCAATAAAATGAGAAAACAGGATTCATTGGAAAATACCTGGATATTGGGAAAGATTGAAGGTAAAAGGAAGAGGGGACAGCTGATGAGGAGATGGCTATATAGTGTCATGTAAACCATGAATATTAACTTGGACAGATTTTGAGGTATGGTGGAGGCTAGAAGAGCAAAGTGTGCTATGGTCCAAGGGATCACGCAGAGTTGGACATGTTTCAACAACTGAAAAATAAAGATTAATTATTATTTCTTGCCCAATAGATTCTTTCTTTTTTAACCTTAAATAATGAAATCTTACAATATTTCCAGTGAGAAGAAGGTAAATATTGTTATAATTCTCATTCTACATTTTCAGTCTCTTTGGGAAATTTTCTCAAATATTTTCATTTTCAAACATTTAATAGTACTTAATTTTTTTTCAATTGCAGGTTTAGATAGTTTTAAACACTGATTTTGCTAAGACTCAAGAGTTTCACTTTTCTCTCTTCCTTCCCCCTTCCCAAGAAATCTAACAATCTCATATATGTTATACCTGTACAATCATGTTAAACATATTTCCACATAAGTCATGTTGTGAAAGAAGAATCAGAAAATAAAGGGGGAAACCACATAACAGGGGAAAAAAGGTCAAAATGATATGCTTTGATCTGCATTCAGAATCCATAGTTCTATCTCTGAATGTGGTTACCATTTTCCATCATGAGTCTTCTGTAATTGTCCCAGATCATTGCATTTTTGTGAAGAGCCAAATCTGTCAAAGTTGTTCATTGCAGTGTTGATGTTACTATGCACAATGTGCCCTTGGTTTTTCTCACTTCGGTCATCATCAGTTCACATGAGTTTTTCCAGGTTTTTCTGAAATCTGCCTGCTCATTATTTCTTAAAGCACAATAGTATTCCAGTGCATTCACAGCCCACAACTTGTTTAGATATGCCCCAACTGATGCTTATCCCATCAATTTCCAAACCTGAGACAGGGACTGGATGCCATACTGTTGGTCTGCCAAGGCGGGACCAAGGGGCCTCAGTTGCTGATCTGTGCTGTGGCCAAGAGTCTTTAGTTGGCTTACCCAGACACTGTCTTTGCTATGCTGCATTCCTCTCTTACCCAAATGAAAGAGACCTTTACTGAAGTTCTTCTAAGGTATCTTAAACTGGAAAGTTTTTTCACTCTGCCTTTTTGAGTGTTCTGTTGCTCCAGAATCTGTTTGGAGGCTTGATTTAGCATTATTGCTGAGGGAAACTGAAGAGAGCTCAAGCAACTTGCTGGTTTATCTCTGCCATCTTGACTCCACTGAATATTTTCCATGGAACAAGCACATCTAGATCTTGTGTATCCAAAAAGATGTTCTACCTTTAATTGAAAACTCTGCTTCACAAATTTTGCACAGATTGCAACTGTTTCATTTTCTTATAATTTGTCACTAGGTAATTTCTTTCCTGATTTCTTTATTCAAAATTATTCTCCTATTTATTTTGCATCACTGAACTTTTGAAATTATTTAGTCTATTAAATAATTTTTCATTGCTGTTCCTTTTTTTTACCTTGAAATGCATTACTATGAATGTCAAATTGTTCTTTATTCCTAAGTTTACCTTGTCAACCACTATAGGGACTTCTCTTGGCCTTTTTTTTTAATTAAGGAGACTTTCATATCAGATGTAAGATCACCCTTAAGGATCAGTCCATCCATACACATTTCTTAAGCTCCCATTATGTGCTAGAAAATGTGCTAAGTTCAGGGTATTCAAAGAAAGATGAAGACAGTTCCAGTTTTTTAGTATCTCAGAAGCAAATGGGGAAAAAATGGTGAGATTCTATCAAAGAAATTACTGGCTCCTCAGTGACCACAGGTTTTAGAAAAGAACTTGGAATGCAAGATATCAGAGGTATTTGGGAGAAATTCCTAATTTGGTGAAAGGAGGATCAAATGGCATTTGAGGTCATTTCAATGTCTATGACACACAATAATTTGCTGGCTTTATTATTCTTCTTTTGTCCATAGTTTGCTATGAAAAAAGAGAAAAAGAGTGCAGAGCTCTAAGATGACATTAAGAAGAATTTCAAGAAAAGAGAGAACACCACCTTTAGGAAGCTACAAATTCAGAGCCTATTTTCTGTTGATAGTCAAGTCTGAGACAAGGGCATAAATGCTTCTCTCCCTGAAGAGTAACAAACTCCTTTCCTTACCTTCAGCTCCACCATTTCCTGAAGTGCCCCAATCCTGTCAATAGTGCTAGTGATGAGTCATGTGAGGAAGGAGCGAGGATGGTTGCTGAGAGCTACGATATCCTGAACTTTAGATTCTTCCCTGGTCAGATGGACACACTGGTGAAAGTGGGCCAAGTGAGCCCTCGTGGTCAGGGAATCAGCATTAATGAAGAAGTCATAGATTGGCCAGAAGATTTCCTCCAGGTAAGAGGCCAATGAATGATATGAGGTTCATCACTTTACCTGTTTAGAGTCCTGGACACTCTTGTTCCTTCATTGGAACCAAGAGCTTTCACAGAGACACTAGAAATGACTGTGACAGGGTGCTAACACACATTTACTCTTCTTTTGGCTGTGAATAAGACACAGTTATGATTCCCTTTTTTTAATCTTACTTTCAATTTTTTTTCAACTAAGTTACATAATGACCACAGTTGTTTATACTAAGAGAAACTCGAACTATTCCAATTCAAGTAGTCAAGTTTGAAGAATAGCAATAGCGTGGAGAGTGGAAAATTGTCTTTTTCCCCAAAGGGACCTATTGTGCCAAAGACTATCCAATATTTGGAATTCTACCACTACATAAATAATTTATCCCAACTTTGTGTCCCCACAAAGGACAATGACTTTTAGAGATTCTTCATTTAAATGTTATGGTTATATTTTCTGCTGATGTCATACATATGCATTTATGTAGTTTCATTTATTTTGGGGATTCAATAAATTCCACCCCACCCTTCACAGTAGTAGTATCCAGAGGAGTCTCCAAATGTCAGCCCAAGGATGCAGATCAATCAAATCATCTCATTCTTACAAATATTCAAGCAAGGTGAACTTTTTCATTAGTTCATCATAGTGTATACTCTCTAAAGTCATTATTCCCTGAAACATTCAGTATACTTTATGGAAACAAAAAAATGGCCTTAGGGGGAAGAAATTCAAGAAATATTTCCATTTATGTGGTCAATTAATTATTTTGGCATTTCTTGTTCAAAAATGGAGTGCAGTTTAGAGATATATTAGTACTTTGGGGAAAAAATTTGCCAACAAGATATTACAGTTAAAAAAAAATCAAGTACCTTGTTTATGCCTAGTGGAGAATCTGTACAGGTTCATTTGGGGAAAAGATGATCTGGAGAGGAAGATGGAAATACAGAAAGAAAGTCTCCACTGAGAATTAGATAATCCTCACCCTGCAGAATTGCAAATCCTTCATACTAAAGGTATGACATCTAAAGGCAGCATCACCTCAGGCATCTGTCTTTCAGCACTCATTCTGACAGGGATATTTTCAACATTTCTTTGGTGGAAACACAGACTCCAACTTCCATGTGCAGTCCAAAGTGTGGCCCTGGATTCAAGAAGACAGTCCGTGAAGGCCAGCCCATCTGCTGCTTTGATTGTACCCCGTGCCCTGAAGGGCAGATTTCTAACCAGACAGGTGGGTTCCTAAAGATAAGTTGTCCTTCTCCCAATGTGATAGAAGTTGTCCTTTCTTAAAAATGTTAACCTGAAGGGACTTTTACTTACCAACACAATATTTTCGAAGTTAAAATATTATTGCACTTATTCAATCACTTTCATTCAATGTACATTTTGGTCATTCCTGCAACTCACAGGGGCATTCTCATGTTTATGATACCAAAAATCTATCCAGGGAGAACCCACTAGTATTTACAACTACTGGAATCTATAGTCCTTCCTGGCACTTATGCCTTATCTTACCTATTATTATGAGAAATTTTAATCATGCAAAACTTAAATTCTAAACACTACCTAAGTATAGATGAATTCACATTGAGAGTAGGTGGCTGGCCTCTGGAAATAGCCTTCATGAAAACATCCCTTGTTGTCAACCAAGATTAAATGGAGTATTCTAGGGAGTTTTTGGTTGACAGGCTGTTTTCCTAGGGGTTGGAGTCCTGATTCAACCATATTTGGCTCACAAAATACTGTATACAAATCTGACATTGTCACACCCCCAGTGTATCTGAGGTCAAGTGTTAAAGCTGAGAAGGTCTGCTTCTGATTCCTTGTGTCATTGGCATGGATTACTTAACAAACTGGTATGTTCAAAAGCTTTAACCTTTGTTTTCTCAGTCAATTCATCATTCACTGAACACAGGGAGCTCTTTCTTTTTATTAGCAGTCCTCCATTCCTGTATTGCAAATGCTCCTTACTTCTTTGCCTTGCAATTCCTGGATTTTTAATTTTATTTTTATTATACTGTTATGGTCAAGTCATGAGGAGCACAGACTATTTCTCATTATTTTAGTTGTTATTCATTTCCTTAAGGAGCTCTTCATAACTGAACAGAAAGATTTTAATACTCCCATGGATATACTGGTATGTTATGCTCTTTATTTGGAAGGGGGTTTCCTTTTCTCTTATAACCTCTTACATTTTTCACTGTATAAATATGTAAAGTTTTAAAGGATTTCTTATGTAGTTTACTTGATGATTTCATTAATTTTCCCAGTTAGAATCTTTGCTCCTTCTTTAGGGTTTTCTAAGTGAATGATCATGTCAATGAAAATAGGAAGACTGTCCTTTCCCTTTTTCTGCATTTATGCTTTAATTTTTCACATCTTAATGTTCTTAATAGCATTTCTGGCAGTATTCTAAGTAATAAGGAGATTTGTGATCACTTTATTTTTATACCTATTGGGAAATATATATTGGCATATGTCTTTGCATACAGTGTTTCCACTTTAAAGATGTATTAAGATATAAAAAGTGTCTCTTGACATTTTCCTTTATGTATTGTTTTCAGAATAAGTATTTATTTTGCTGAAAGATTTTTCAGCATGTGATAGGATAACTTTTTGCTTTAGAATATATGAATTTAATGTCATTTTTTCTAATAGTCTATTCTTGCATCTTTAACATAAATTCAACTGTGCAGGAGTCCTTGTATCTTAGGAATAACTAAAGACTATTTGACAAGAATTTGTTTAAAATGTCTGAATAATATTCTAATATTAATCATATTAAAAGATATCTCCTGTGTTTTACACTTCTCTAGTTTAGGTATTGGGCTTTATTTGCCTCATAAAATATATCTGGTCAATACCTTTTATAAATCCTTGGGAATAATGATTATAGTACTGGTATTAATTTTTTTTTAATGTTCATATAATTCTGTTTGTTAAAACATCAGAAGCAGGAGTTATCTGTCCTCTGCTTGGTGGTTCCTTTACAGTTAGTCCATTTTCTTCATCTGATATTGGACTCCTTAGAACTTTTATTTGGTCTTCTGACTGGTTGGTTGTTGTCCTTCATTCTCAAAGATAACCAAAATGGCCTCACTATGCTACAGTCAAGTTTCCATGTGTTGGACTGTGGCTGCTTAGACCAATACAAGCTCAAAGTGTGTGAATCCTGGCTATGACTAAAATCATCAATCTTCTTAGACTCTAAAATAGACCACACTGATCTCAATTCATTAAATCCATCAGACCTTTTAATTTTTTTTTAATTGATTTATTTATTTTTAGTTTACAAGATTCAGTTCCACAGTCCCTTAAGTTTCAAATTTTCTCTCCTCCCTCGTCCCCCCCACCCCTGGAGGCAAACAATCAAGTATAGTATCTGCAAATACTTTCACATTGGTCATTAGTCTGGTTGTATAGAAGGGTTTTAACCAATGGAGTGAACAATGGGAAAAAAGAAAGAAAACCAAACATGGAAAAGAACACTAACATGTAGATTGCTTCAGTCTCCATTTAAACTCTGTTCTTTCTAGATCTTTCTCTTAATGTAGATATCTCCTTCTATCCTGAGACTTGTAGAGTTGTCTTATAACTGTGTGTTGCTGATAATAGACAGATGTGAAATCCTCACATATTAAGCTGCAGAAACTAGGGAACCATTGTCATAAGTGCACAATGTATTTTCTGATTTTAAAAAATCAAAATTTTTATGGAAATTACTTCATTTCAAGAACGTTTGATTTGCTTAAGCAGAATCAGGTACTATAAGAACCCAGAAGATTTGGAATTATGACCTTGCATTAAAAGAAATGCATTTTACAATCTTTTTTTCTAATTTATTATGAATGTGAGACCATAATCTATGATAAAAATAAAAGAAGATATTATTTCAATGTCTCATTTCTATTCTGAAAATATAGTGTTATCTATAACTATTGGAATAGATTACAGACAGGTTAAATTATTATTCAACAGACATGTGATAGGGAATCAATACTTTCAGGATGTCATTTTACCCATACATGGAAACATGAAGACACTCAAATATGTGTTTATCTGATTCAGCCTCTAGAATTTTTCTCCTTCTGAGAAGGAGTACAAGATGAGGCTGAACTTGATGTGGAATGACTGAAATTGTACTTATGCAACAGTCCTTCCTCACTCAGATCAAAGTCATCACCTCCCTAACATCATGGTCTTCTTCGAGAAAGAAGGACACACACAATGGGAGATAGAAAACTATGATCTAGCAGGAATATAGGGAGAAATCTCTTTTTGTTTTGTTCACAGATGCAGAGCAGTGTTGGCCATGCCCTGAGGATGAGTATCCAAGTAGGCAGAAAGATCAGTGCCTCCCCAAGACTGTGACCTTCCTGGCCTATGAAGAACCTCTGGGAATGGCTCTGGCCTGGGCAGCCCTCTGCTTCTCCCTCCTCACTGCTCTGGTCCTTGGAGTCTTTGTGAAGCACAGAGATACCCCCATAGTCAAAGCCAATAACCGTGGCCTCAGCTACACTCTTCTGGTCTCCCTCAGCCTCTGCTTCCTCTGCTCCTTGCTCTTCATTGGCCGTCCTAACACAGCCACTTGTCTCCTGAGGCAAACCACATTTGCAGTTGTGTTCACAGTGGCCATTGCCTCCATTTTAGCAAAAACCATCACTGTGGTTCTGGCCTTCAAGGCCACAAAGCCAGGGAGCAGGCTCAGGAGGTGGATGGGCTCCACAGCATC